>CM055076.1:24850390-24946381 GCA_029204045.2 Tillandsia leiboldiana | reverse complement strand
TCCGGACTCCCGCAGGAACTGTGCAACATTAAACAGTGACTGTATGGAGCTTATTCGTCTGAAGCAAGCTTGTAGAATCGAAATTGGGACTTTAATATAGACTCCTGCGCGAAAATCGGAGCAAATGGAATTTTCCGGAGCTTTCGGCAAAATTTCGGATGAGAATTTGGCAAAATGGACAGCGGATTTTGGACTCAGCGCGAGCGAAAACGATCGAAATGGTATATTTCTTTATTTTTTCGGCGCAAAATTACTGTTCACGCCGGAACTAACTCCGGCCGCCGGAATTACTGTTCGGCGACCGGCAAGCGGCGGCGGGCGGCGGCGCACGGCGGCGGGCGGCGGCGCAGCGGCGGCACAGCGGCAGAGGGCGGCGGCGCAGGCGCGGGCGGGGGCTCGGGTGCGCGGTCCATGGGCCTGGCGTGCACCGGGAGCACCGAATACCCTGCATCTGCCACGTGGCAGCTTCCATTGGCTGGCCGGCTTTCTAGAAGCCACGGGGACTGTGACACGTGGCAAATCCTTTGGCTGACATCTTCCGGAAGACCCGCGCGGGGACCGGCCCGTGCACCACGTGGACACGTGGCGCTTCTGAGTGGCCCTTGCACCGGCTGTTCCCTGTGTTTTGTGGACACGTGGCGCGTTTTGGTGGCCCTTTCGGTGTTCCCTGTTCGGATCCGATCCTGTGTGGGAGCCCCAGCCCATTATAAATAGCATCCCACCCCCTCTCATTCCCACCTCGTTTGCGGCCTTAGAGTGAGAATCAGAGAAGTGCCCTCTACGAAATTCTTCCTCTCTCTCTCTTCTCTCTCTCCTCCAAATCTCAGAATTTTTGAGTTTACAGTTAGTGAGTTATCTGCGACGCGGCGCACTGCGACGGTTTTCTTTTTCGGCCCATTTCCCGTCGCAGTTCCGTCGAAAATTCCCTGTGGGCTAACCAGGAGGGAATTTTGGACGATTTTGCGACAGCGCGTTCCTAAGAGGTAAGGCTTCGATTCCGTGTTTGATCACTTTGCTCCATTTCGTACTTTTGGCACGTTTCCCGAGGTCTCTTTGACCCCCTTTTTGCTGTGGAAATTTCTGGACAGTGTCAACTTCTCCGATTTTTATCTTGGCGTAGGAGCATCAGATCGAGGCGTTTAAAGAGTCGATTTTGATCTACTCTTCGCGAGGAACGCAACCGTAATTTTTTCTGGATTTTTCTGAGCACTATACAGAGGTGAAAAACTCCTCTCTTTTCGTGCTATTTGAAAACAGCAAAAGCTGTATTTTTATGAATACTATAGTTACACCCTGTGGCAATGTGTGTTGCTGTAGCACCGTTTTCGGCAGACAGCAGTTCTAGGGACTGTGGACAACCAGGAGACTACCTGGTGTAATTTGAGCTGTTCGAGGTGGGCGGTTGTTGCTTACCTCATTTTTGACAAGCTCACTGGGATTACTGGAACTCCCTAAAAATTTAATATGATTGATGAAACATTGGGACAAACTAATATGACAATTGATGAAACAATTGGGACAAACTAATTGATGAGAACTATTGGACTACTAACAGGACTACTAACAGGACTACTAACAGGACTACTAACAGGACAATTGATGAAACCGCTGGGACAAACTCTCTAAAATTTAATATAATTCCCACAATGATATGATGACTTATATTGGGACACTGTGATTGAGACAAGGCTATAATCTCGCATGCAAATGACTTGTATTCAGTAAATCAATCTTTTTAAATCTTTGACACTATTTTACAACTTTTAAAATAAAGACAGTTGCATGCATGCCCGACATCAGGTAGGGCCACTATTTATTGCTACACCATCATATTAAGACTTGACATTTTATTGCTCTCTTTTGCTTTCAGTTGCTTGTCGCTCGAGTATGAGCAGGGGTTGGAATAGTATAGCCAAGGTTATGTAGATTATACAACTTGTGGTGGTGTTGCGGTGACCGCGGACTGTAGGCGGTCGGCCAGATGTTTATCCTTGCATCAGAATGGGTTGAGTCTGGTTTATTTTTGGCATCAGCAGGGGATCGGGCTTTTCTTTAGTGGATGGTTTTTCCCACTTATTGAGTACTATGGCATCATATCAGGTTTCTTAGTGGATGGCTTTTCCACTTTGATCATAGTCATGATCCAGTCCTGCTGTTTACGACACTTATGATACTTATACTGAGGTACTTTTACTCGTGTGGGTCGCTCCCCTCGAGTGCCACTCCGGAGTGTGTTACAGGCAGGCTTGAGTCCTTGAGACTCTCATTCCCTATCGGTGTTATGCATTGGCCAGCATACCCGATTTGGCAGGCAAGGCGCAGCAGGCAGTACCAGTTTTTACTGGTGGCATAAGATTGGGTTTATTCAGGCAGGCATGTTAGATACTGATGCATACATACAGTCATTCCTTTTGGCACTGCATTTAGAGGCATGCTAGTGGTGGTTTCCCCTTTATTCAGCAGTTCTGCTTACAGCTTTACCACTTTTTCCTTTCTGGCCTCTAGTAATCCTAGTGGGTGCATCAGAGTTGAGGTTTTGCCCACTAGGGGAGGCTACTGGTTTATCTGGTAGTTCTCACCCCCATTATTTTTTTCTCTTTTCTTCTTCTTTATTTTGCAGAGTCGTCTGCGGGAGCTGCTAGGCTATCAGCGGCTGATAAGGTAAGGGGATCGCTGAGTAGATAGATCTCCTGGGAGACTGAGAGCTGTAGATAGACGTTGTACCCTTCACTCAGACTATGATATTCTCCTTTTATTTTGAGTCTGGCTTTCGCCGGCTGGTTGTATTATTTTGGTGAGCTGGGAGATTATTGTACATATTACAGTTTATTTTTAGTTCCAGTCTGAAGATACTATGTGGTCTTCTATTCAGCTCTGTATTATGCTCCTTTATTGTTCATATTATATCGGAGCAGGTTACCAGCGCTTCGTGTACTCGGGAACATGCCCGTGTACACGGCGGATCTGTTGGCAAGGCCCGGGTCCGGGGCGTGACAGATTAAGTTGGTATCAGAGCTTAGGGATAGGTCAGTTGGGACTTAGAAAACCCTAGCTTTGGCGGACCCTAGGATGATAGGGTACGAGAGACGTGATATTTGCGAAAGTCGTTGATTTATTGTTTGACTCTTCCAGTGAGAGAAGAGAGATCGACATGCCTAATTTCTGGTGAACCGTTATGTTGGCTGCAGACCAACATAAGTTCACAGAAATATGGGGATGTCTTTGACTTTCGCTAGATTGGGTCTGTTGGGGATATGATACTGAGTGTGGTTTCTTAGGATAGGATGCCTCCGCGACGTAGAATGTTGACGCGTTCTCAGCCTGAATCCCCTGAGCCCGAGCCGGAGGAGTCCGAGCAGGGCCAGCAGAGTGAGGTGCAGGAGCTTCAGGCTCAGATGGCCCAGATGGCAGAGGCCGTGCAGCGTAAGGAGGAGGCTATGGGGTCGGCTGACGCAGATGTTGAACAGAGGGCGCAGCCTGTTGTTGCACCCCCTGAGAGTTCTCCGCCGTACCACCTCTCCCCTGCTTGGCTTCCCCAGTTGGACCGGTGACCACAGCATCCCCTGTTGCTCAGGGAGCAATCGGCCTTTGACCTCCTGCGGAAGAGCAGGAGATTGCTGACAAACTTACTCAATTCTGTAAGCGGGGACCGCCCAGGTTTTCAGGGCGGAATACCCAGCCGTGGGAGATCGGGACTTGGCTTTCCTCGTCAATGGAGAAGTTATTTTCGGGGGACTTCTTCATTGACCAGAAGTACAGGGTACATATGCTGTACACTGCTTAGACGGGGACGCTGATGCATGTGGCGGTCGGGTGGAGCCTCTGGAGTTTCCAGATCACTCGCAGCTACCCTGGTCAGAGTTCAAAGGATGATTCTGGATACATACTTTTCCACGAGTATGAAAAAAGCTGGAAGATGACCTGAAGAATCTTCAGCAAGGCGACCGGACAGCATTGGACTACTTTCAGGAGTTCACGCGGTTACTCAACTGCGTACCTTACGTCGCCAGGTGACGGACCGCACCAGGTGGAGCTCTTTGAGTCGGGCCTGCGCCCAGAGATCTATACTCTGGTGCATGCCCAGAGACTACAAACCTTGGAGGAGGCAGCAGAGCATGCCCAGTGGGTTGAGAGAGGAGACCACGTCGTCGCCAGACGTGGGGGCCTGGTCGCTCAAGGCGCAAGACAGAAAGCGACCAGCGCAGGACGACGGGAGACAGGCCAGTTCCTGGAGGCCGCCCCGACCGCCACCGCCTCAGTTTTCCGGCCAAGGACGGTCGGAGCGGCGAGGGCCTGGTGGACCCAAGGCCCCAGCAGCGGCAGCAGCAGCAGCAGAGATCCCAGCCGTCGCAGCGTGGGTCGCAGCGACAGCCTCAGCAACAACAGCAGTCACGACAACCACGGGCCCCCAGCAATTGTATTTTCTGTGGAGGTCAGCACTTTTCCAACACCTGCGACCAGCGGTGGGGTCGCTGCTATAGATGTGGACAGTCTGGCCACGTCTGAGCTACTTGCCCTTTTGCGCCATCGACGGCTCCTTCTTCAGCATCTGCTCCATCTTCATCTCAACAGCGGTCGACGGCTCAGCGGCCATATGCTCCAGCAGGCAGGCCATCTTCTTCCCATCCCCCGGAGTACCGCCCTCCAGCTCAAAGTGGGCGGGTGTATGCGGCGCAGGTAGAGGACTCTTCAGCCGCAGATCACATGGTGGCAGGTATCACCCTACTTTCTGGCATTAGGACTCGTACATTATTTGATACTGGAGCATCGCATTCTTTTATCAGTAGATCATTTGCATCATTACATGGGTTAAAGGTAGGACTTCTACCACGTGCACGAGAGGTTCAGATTCCCGATCACACTTTGCACGTGGAGGAGTGTTGTTGGTCCTGCCCGATGCAAATCGAGTCCTGGATTATGCCAGCAGACCTGTTGGTCCTGAGACAATTGAAGGACTTCGATGTGGTCCTCGGGATGGACTGGCTGGCTCGGTATTTTGCGACCATTGATTGTGCCGCAAGGACCGTCACTTTTAGAGAGCCAGACCAGGAAATGTTGGTATACCGGGGATGTCAGAGTGCTTTCTTTGCCTCTATGGTTTCGACTTCCCGAGCGAGGCAGATGATCCATCGAGGATGTGTAGCCTTTTTGGCTAGTGTTGTTGAAGGGCCTACGGCGGCGCCGGGACTCGGGGATATCCCTATTGCCCGCGAGTTCCCGGATGTTTTTCCATCTGAGCTGACAAGCATGCCGCTAGATAGGGAAATTGAGTTCGTGATTGACGTAGTCCCAGGAACTGCGCCAATCTCTAAGGCTCCTTACCGGATGGCACCGGCTGAGTTGCGAGAGCTTAAGGCGCAACTTCAGGATTTAATGGATAAGGGCTTTATTAGGCCGAGTGTGTCGCCTTGGGGAGCGCCGGTGCTATTCGTGAAAAAGAAGGATGGGTCACTTCGATTGTGTGTGGACTATAGGGAATTAAATAAAGTGACCATCAAGAACAAGTACCCTTTGCCGCGCATCGATGATCTTTTTGATCAGCTGCAAGGGTCTTGTGTCTTCTCTAAGATAGATCTACAATCCGGTTACCACCAGTTGAAAGTAAAGGCCGAGGATATTCCGAAAACGGCATTTAGATCACGGTATGGGCATTATGAATTCACAGTTATGCCTTTTGGGCTAACTAATGCCCCTGCCGCATTCATGGATTTAATGAACCGGATCTTCCGACCTTACTTAGACCGGTTCGTGGTAGTGTTCATTGATGATATCTTGGTCTACTCCCGAAGTGATGCGGAGCATGAGGAGCACTTGAGGATTGTGCTGCAAACTTCTACGAGAGAAGAAGTTGTTTGCCAAGCTGGTAAAGTGCGAATTTTGGCTTCGGGAGGTAGTCTTCTTGGGCCATGTAATTTCCGCTGCAGGTGTGGCAGTGGACCCAGCGAAGATTGAGGCAGTCCGTGATTGGCCCCGACCGACGACGGTTTCTGAGGTACGTAGCTTTATGGTTTAGCTGGGTATTACCGTCGGTTTGTGGAAGGCTTTGCGAAGCTCTCCACACCCCTCACATCGCTTGACGCGTAAGGGAGTGAAGTTTATCTGGAGTGAGGACTGTCAAAAGAGCTTTGAGGAGCTGAAGAATAGACTGATGACCGCCCCTATCCTTTCCCTCCCTGTTATGGGAAAAGGATATGTGATCTACAGTGATGCATCACACAGCGGACTTGGTTGTGTGTTGATGCAGGAAGGGAGGGTAATTGCTTATGCATCTAGACAACTCAAAGAATATGAGAAAAATTACCCTACCCATGACTTGGAGCTTGCAGCTGTAGTGTTTGCACTAAAGCTCTGGCGCCATTATCTGTATGGGGAACATTGTGAAATCTACACCGACCACAAGAGCCTAAAGTACCTGTTCACGCAAAAGGAGCTGAATTTGAGGCAACGTAGGTGGTTAGAGCTATTAAAGGATTATGATGTAGATATTCTCTACCACCCAGGCAAGGCTAATGTGGTCGCTGATGCCGTTGAGTAGGAGGGCGGTGCAAAGTTTGTCTATGTTAATCACAGACCAGGCACCGTTATTAGAGGAAATGAGACGGCTCAAGATAGAGGTTGTGTCCCCTGGGGTCTCTGCTAGGTTGACATCTTTAGTCTTACAGCCCACTCTGCTAGACAGGATCAGGGAGAAACAGAGTGAGGACCCCCACTTGACCAGGATTAGAGATCAATTCCGAGTGATCAGTCAGGGGACTTTACAATAGATGCCTCGGGAGTACTAAGGTACAGAGACCGAGCATGTGTGCCAATAGATGCGGAGATCAGAGAGCAGATATTGCGAGAGGCCCATTATACACCTTATACCCTACATCCTGGTGGGACTAAGATGTATAAGGACCTCAAGGCACACTTCTGGTGGAAAGGCATGAAGAGGGATATTGGGAGATTTTGTGGCTCAGTGTTTAACTTGTCAGCAGGTGAAAGCTGAGCATCGAGTGCCAGCTGGCAAGTTACAAAGTCTCCCAATTCCCGAGTGGAAATGGGACCACATTACGATGGATTTCGTGGTCGGATTGCCAAAGGCACAGGGAGGAGCAGACGCTATCTGGGTAGTTGTAGATCGACTTACCAAGTCGGCGCACTTTCTGCCCATGCAGACTACGTGGCCACTTGAGCGACTAGCCCAGTTATATCTTGATGAGATAGTAAGATTACATGGAGTACCAGCCTCCATAGTATCAGATAGAGACCCGAGGTTTGTTTCGCATTTCTGGAAGAGTTTGCAAACAGCCTTGGGGACTGAACTCAGGTTCAGTACAGCTTTTCATCCGCAGACTGATGGGCAATCGGAGCGGACGATACAAATCCTGGAGGACATGGTTGAGGGCTTGCGTCCTGGATTTCGGCGGAGGGTGGATTCGGCATTTATCTTTGGCTGAATTCGCGTACAACAATAGCTTTCAAGCGAGCATTCAGATGGCTCCGTTTGAAGCATTGTATGGACGCAAGTGTCGATCACCACTTTATTGGAGTGACGTAGGCGAGAGGCGGACCTTGGGACCAGATGTCTTGATAGAGGCAGAAGAGAAGGTCCGGGTGATTCAAAAGCATCTTCAGACCGCCCAAAGCCGACAGAGGAGCTATGCCGATGTTCGGCGACGAGACCTAGAATTTCAAGTTGGAGATCATGTATTCCTGAAAGTCTCGCCGTCCAAAGGAATCAGGAGGTTCGGCATTCGTGGGAAACATAGCCCCCGATACATTGGACCCTTTGAGGTATTGGGGCGTATCGGGCCAGTTGCCTACCGACTCGCACTTCCTCCAAGGCTTGCTGGTGTCCATGATGTATTTCATGTTTCTACTTTAAGAAAGTACATCTTCGACCCATCACACGTCATCGACTTCACACCACTTGAGATCAGCGAGGATTTGAGGTATGAAGAGCGCCCACTGCGAGTTCTGGATCGAGAGGTGAAAGAATTACGCAGTCGGGCCATTCCCTATGTGAAGATCCAATGGAGCAATCATGACGAGCGCGAGGCTACATGGGAGCTCGAGTCGGAGATGAGGGATGCTCACCCCTACTTATTCGAGACATCGGACTCAGGATTATTGTTTAGTCTCGTTTCGAGGACGAAACTCTTTTAGTGGGGGAGGATGTGATGATCCGGACTCCCGCAGGAACTGTGCAACATTAAACAGTGACTGTAGGGAGCTTATTCGGTGAAGCAGAGCTTGTAGAATCGAAATTGGACATTTAATATAGACTCTGCGCGAAAATCGGAGCAAATGGAATTTTCCGGGAGCTTTCGGCAAAATTTCGGATGAGAATTTGGCAAAATGGACAGCGGATTTGGACTCAGCGCGCGAAAACGATCGAAATGGTATATTTACCTTTATTTTTCGGCGCAAAATTACTGTTCACGCCGGAACAGTAACTCCGGCCGCCGGAATTACTGTTCCGGCGACCGGCAAGCGGCGGCGGGCGCGGCGCACGGCGGCGGGCGGCGGCGCAGCGGCGGCACAAGCGGCAGAGGGCGGCGGCGCAGGCGCGGGCGGGGGGCTCGGTGCGCGGTCCATGGGCCTGGCGTGCACCGGGAGCACCGAACCCTGCATCTGCCACGTGGCAGCTTCCCATTGGCTGGCCGGCTTCTAGAAGCCCACGGGGACTGTGACACGTGGCAAAATCCTATTGGCTGACATCTTCCGGAAGACCCGGCGCGGGGACCGGGCCCGTGCACCACGTGGACACGTGGCAGCTTCTGAGTGGCCCTTGCACCGGCTGTTCCCTGTTTTGTGGACACGTGGCGCGTTTTGGTTGGCCCGTTCGGTGTTCCCTGTTCGGATCCGATCCTGTGTGGAGCCCCAGCCATTATAAATAGCAATCCCCACCCCCTCTCATTCCCACCTCGATTTGCGGGCCTTAGATTGAGAATCAGGGCATGTGTCCTCTACGAAATTTCTTCCTCTTTCTCTCTTCTCTCTCTCCTCCAAATCTCAGAATTTTTGGAGTTACAGTTAGTGAGTTATCTGCGACGCGGCGCACTGCGACGGTTTTCTTTTCGGCCCATTTCCCGTCGCAGTTCCGTCGAAAATTCCCTGTGGGCTAACCAGGAGGAATTTTTGGACGATTTTTGCGACAGCGCGTTCCTAAGAGGTAAGGCTTCGATTTCCGTGTTGATCACTTTGCTCCATTTCGTACTTTTGGCACGTTTCCGAGGTCTCTTTGACCCCCCTTTTTGCTGTGGAAATTTCTGGACAGTGTCAACTTCTCCGATTTTTATCTTGGCGTAGGAGCATCAGATCGAGGCGTTTAAAGAGTCGATTTTAATCTACTCTTCGCGAGGAACGCAACCGTAATTTTTCTGGATTTTTCTGAGCACTATAACAGAGGTGAAAAACTCCTCTCTTTTCGTGCTATTTGAAAAACAGCAAAAGCTGTATTTTTATGAATACTATAGTTACACCCTGTGCAATGTGTGTTGCTGTAGGGCACCGTTTTCGGCAGACAACAGTTCTAGGGGACTGTGGACAGCCAGGAGACTTTCTGGGTGTGATTTAAGCTGTCAAGGTGGGCGGTTGTTGCTTACCTCATTTTTGACAAGCTCACTGGGATTACTGGAACTCCCCTAAAATTTAATATGACAATTGCTGAGAACAATTGGGACAAACTAATATGACAATTGATGAGAACAATTGGGACAAACTAATATGACAATTGATGAGAACAATTGGGACAAACTAAATTGATGAGAACTATTGGGACTACTAACAGGACTACTAACAGGACTACTAACAGGACTACTAACAGGACAATTGATGAGAACCGCTGGGACAAACTCTCCTAAAATTTAATATAATTCCACAGATGATATGATGACTTATATTGGGACACTGTGATTGAGACAAAGGCTATAATCTCGCATGCAAATGACTTGGATTCAGTAAATCAATCTTTTTAAATCTTTGACACTATTTTACAACTTTTAAAATAAAGACAGTTGCATGCATGCCCGGACATCAGGTAGGGCCACTATTTATTGCTACACTATCATATTAAGACTTGACATGTTTTATTGCTCTCTTTTGCTTTCAGTTGCTTGTCGCTCGAATATGAGCAGGGGTTTGGAATAGTATAGCCAAGGTTATGTTAGATTATAAACTTGTGGGGTGTTGCGGTGACCGCGGACTGTAGGCGGTCGGCCAGATGTTTATCCTTGCATCAGAATGGGGTTGAGTCTGGTTTATTTTTGGCATCAGCAGGGGATCGGGCTTTTCTTTAGTGGATGGTTTTTCCCATTTATTGAGTACTATGGCATCATATCAGGGTTTCTTAGTGGATGGCTTTTTCCACTTTGATCATAGTCATGATCCAGTCCTGCTGTTTACGACACTTATGATACTTATTACTGAGGTACTTTTACTCGTGTGGGTCGCTCCCCTCGAGTGCCACTCCGGAGTGTGTTACAGGCAGGCTTGAGTCCTTGAGACTCTCATTCCCTATCGGTGTTATGCATTGGCCAGCATACCCGATTTGGGCAGGCAAGGCGCAGCAGGCAGTACCAGTTTTACTGGTGGCATAAGATTGGGTTTATTCAGGCAGGCATGTTAGATACTGATGCATACATACAGTCATTCCTTTTGGCACTGCATTTAGAGGCATGCTAGTGGTGGTTTCCCTTTATTCAGCAGTTCTGCTTACAGCTTTACCACTTTTTCCTTTCGGGCCTCTAGTAGTCCTAGTGGGTGCGTCAGAGTTGAGGTTTTGCCCACTATGGGAGGCTACTGGTTTATCTGGTAGTTCTCACCCCCATTACTGTTTTTCTCTTTCTTCTTCTTTATTTTGCAGAGTCGTCTGCGGGAGCTGCTAGGCTATCAGCGGCTGATAAAGGTAAGGGGATCGCTGAGTAGATAGATCTCCTGGGAGACTGAGAGCTGTAGATAGACGTTGTACCCTTCACTCAGACTGTGATATTCTCCTTTTATTTTGAGTCTGGCTTTCGTCGGCTGGTTGTATTATTTTGGTGAGCTGGGAGATTATTGTACATATTACAGTTTATTTTTAGTTCCAGTCTGAGATACTATGTGGTTCTTCTATTTCAGCTCTGTATTATGCTCCTTTATTGTTCATATTATATCGGAGCAGGTTACCAGCGCTTCGTGTACTCGGGAAATCCCGTGTACACGGCGGATCTGTTGGCAAGCCCGGGTTCCGGGGCGTGACAGTAAGAGCAAAATGCAATAACTTCTTTAAAAATTAGGTTAACAAATTTTTGAGAAAAAAGATTCATCATAACTATTCATACTAAACTCCTACATGAACTCAATGTATATTTGTAGAGCAAGATATCAAAAAGTCCTCTAGAGGAGTATGAAATCAATAAAGAATTCAAAAGCAAATGAATCTGATGCTAGTCACTGAGTTGAGGGAATTATATTAAGAGTGATTGTAAATTATTCTACAATTAGCATTTTTAAATTGAGTTTTAAATCGAGTTTTCCTTGAAGCCCCCTCCTCATTTATAATTAAGTTAAATATCGGGACTACAAATCATCTCCACAAGAAACTATTAATTAGTGCTTCTTCAAAAAGTTTTGTTATTTGATTTATGCTGCAATTTGTAGTATGTTGTTGAAGGTCATCTCGTTGTTCTTTAGCAAATTAAGAACCAAAGAAAATCACTATCAATAGCGTATTCTATATGCGATCCACTGTATATTTCTCGATGATATCTATGGTCTATAACTAAGAAATCACAGTGGTTGAAAAGGTAAATAGAAAAGATAAACAAACTAAATTTAAGATTTTGATAATAAATAAAATTCTCTCAACAATTCAGATCAAAACCTAATTTTGACCAAGATTGCTAATTTTTAGAAGGGAGGGAGAAAATAAATTTTTTAAATCATAAAATTTTATTTCTAGAAAGTTTATGTATCTTTAATAATCTTGCATGGTATTGATCATCGATTTAGATGCTCAGTCATCAACAATAAAATTAAAGTACTTTATAAGGCCAAATTATTCTAGCTCAATTATTAACTTTTGTTATATTATTTTCAAAGATCAAGTGAATCCAAACAATATATATATTAATCAACAAAGACATACAATACTCGATCTCTTTACCTTACAGAATCAACTAATTGATAGCAAAGAGAATAATTAAGAAAAAAGAACCTTTGGAACTTAGAAATAAATTAAAAAGAATAAGTAGAAGAAGAACAGCTAACCGCAGATCCAAAAAAGAGATTGAAGAGATATCAGCTGCTCCAAAATAATCTCAAATTTAACCGAAGAAAATGCTGCAACTAGATTAAGAAGCTCTTGAAGTAGATGTTTTTGTAGGGATTGAGCAGTGAGAGAGGTGGATGAAGTACATATAGACAAATAATTGGAAGCAAAAGATTTGGGCATATCGCATCTTCCAAGAAACTTCCTCCCTCGTGACTTTTCCCACCGCCACTTGATTGCAGTGGGCTAGCTATTGGGGCTCTTTGTCACGCCCCTAGTTTAAAAATTCATTAAATTTTTTTTTTAAAAATCAGAGTGCACACAAATTCGGGCGCAACAGATCGCCACACATATAAAAAATTTTCTATCCAAAAAGACAGAATCTTTCCTATACATGCACGGCAATAAATTCAGAGATCAAATACCAAATTTAACTAAATAACATATACTATTCTAACCGGTTCTAGACATAAATATAAGTCTTACATAATTTCAAAATAGATAAATTAAAACTGTTTATAATATATAAATATATATATAGAGTCAATGTCCAAAATATCCAGATCATCAGGGGGACAGCTCTATCGTCATAGCCTCGCTCATGCGTCCCGTCAACTCCTCACCCGACGGACCTGAAAAATGGTCACCCAGGGGGTGTGAGATACATCGACAGTGTATCCCAGTGGGCATGACGAGCCAAGAAATAGCTAATCGTACCTACTGGGTACTATAATCTGCGAATAGTAATAAATCAAAGGATAAAGCTAAATACTAAATAAGCATGCTGATATAAGAGTCAAATGAATACTGTATAAACATACTGATAGGAGTCAAACAATAACTGAATAAAGGGTCTAAGATAAATGCTACCTGTAAATAGCCATGCATCAAAAGGTAGAAACACAAATACCCAATCACATGCCACTATTGGTCTCGCAGGACCTCAGGCTAATGCCACCGATCCGCACTATAACTGGCTGAACATAACCCTGCACTCACAGACGCCAAGCAGCAGTCCCAATGCAAAGGGCTCACGGGTCCACTCTCCAGACCACTTTACCGGTAAAGAACAATCTCCACGGGGAGCGACCCTGGCAATGTTTGTAAAGAACAGCAGTGCGTGGCAAATCATAATGCTATGCTCAAGCTCACGGTCTAATGACCGGGTAGTCGGCAAACCAGCCGAGATCCCCTCAGGGAAGCAATGATCTGTCTGTATATCAATCAGGTCTATCATGCATAACTGAAAATAAAAGCAAGTATCTTTGGATATAATGCAATCTAATAACTGATAGATATGAAGTAACAATAGGCATGATCAGACCATGAATATCAACTGTGCTGAATACTGGAATATAAATGACAGATAAACAGGAAATGTCCAGGTAGCAAGTGTCATAATCCATGAATATGAAATAGGTATACCCAATCAAGGCTAAGTCAAAAACAGGTGTCCGACTGGACTAAAACAACCAGAGGGCCGAATAGATAAAGCCTGGACCGAAGATAACCCACCTGAAAGTAGGCCGATCCCGAACTCCCGCTAAACTACTGGGAGGCTGGTGCTGAACTGCTGGGCCCTGTACAGAAGCTGTGATCAGAAATAAACTCACTCATACCCATCCCGACAACACTACAGTAACCCAAAACCATTCTTTCTTACTGTGGTACGCTGAACACGAGCCAGAAACCGTAAAACCGACAATTTAGCCGATTTATGGAACAATATCCATTTTCTGCTCAACGAGAGTCTACGGGAATCTAACAAATTACCCAAAGACATGTTTACTATGTTTAAGTACTGTCCATATGGCTACAATTACAATTTAATCCATTAAACTTCACTAAATTGTATAATTATAACTATTTGAATACCGTTTCGACTCGTTCTCGAAATCTAGGAATCCAAAGACAGCGCCGTAAATTTCAGCGCGTCCGTTACGACGAGAGACGAAGCTCGTGCTCACGGTCTTAGGCCAGCATGAGGCTCAACTACAAAGTTGGCCCATGATTACTTAGAGACCAAATAAACACTATGCTTCGACTAACCATACACTTGATCAAACTTGTGAAATACTGGAGCATGGCACTTAGGGTGGACAGAGAATGATGGTGCTCACCTGAAGTGCGCCGGAAAATGGCCGGAAAGTTGGCCGGAGCAACACCTTTAATTGACCAAAACTCGGGATGTGTGCAACTTGCAGCAACCAGGTCTAACCCTGGAACAGAGATGAGCTCGAGTTAATTCATCTTTCCAGAAAGGGTCTGGACACACCCTGGCCCACCGCATGCGGTCGGAGGCGACAGCGGCCGGAGATAGGATTCAAGCCAACACAAGGTTGGAGCGACATTAATTATGAAGACTTCTCAGCCAAACTAAAATGATGGAAGGCATTATTTCATGGTTTAGAGTCTACCTGGGTGGTTGGCCGGCGTCCACGTGCGTCGGAGATGGCCGGCGGCGAGGCTCGGATGCAAAAGAGGTGCAACTATGGGGAGAGAGAATCCTACGTTAGAAATCCCATGTAAATGCATGCAAGGCTTCACAAGTATCCAAGTAACTCACCTGGGTCGTTCTCCCACACCTCGGAGCCTCGGCGATCGCCGGAGTTCAAGCTTGGGCAAACCTCAAGGTGCTCTAATGGTGGATTCCAACCCAAGGCTCTTGAGGTCTTGAAACTTGGACCAAACTCCATTATTCGGTGCAAGTGAGCTTCCCGTGGTGATGTCCGGCGGCGCTGGTGAGCGGCGGCGCCGGACGGCGAAGATCGGCCGAAGTGCACTTTTACCCGAAACTAGGGCAAGCTCGTACGCCCTCGATCCTCAACAGATCGACACTAAACTTTGGAAGTAGGTCGCAGTCGAGGAGGAGATCAAACTCAACGTCTCTGATCTTGGTTTCAACGGTCGGAAGAAGTGGAAACTGAGTTCGTCGGAAAATGATAATTTCCGGCTACTTAATGCTCCCGCCGGCAACAGGGACGGCGGCGAGGGCTCAGGCTGCACATGGAGGATCCCCTCGACGTCAGGAAGACTGATCAAGGGTCAAAAACCCAATTGATCAAAATCTTTTCCAACCTCTCACTTCGCCGGAGAGAGAAAGGAGAAAGAAGGTGGTCGCGGTGGCGCTCGGCGGCGGCTGGCCTCGGCTTCACCAGGGCTCGGTTGCGGTTGCTCAGAGGATCGCTCAGAAGTGGTTTGGAATTACCCAAAAGCCTCGGATAGCTTCTGCTCCAAACCACAAAGGAAAACACCTATTTATAGCCTTCTCAACCCATTCCCGGCGAACCGAGCGGCCGGGCGTTTCGGCAGCCGAGGGGCCACGTCAGTTGCAAGATGGAGAAGATGGTGGAGCTGCCAGTTACGAAGAGGAAGAGGCAGGGGTCCCGGTTCAATGTATACTCATGTTTATATGTGTTTAAGACACAATTGCCAATAACCCCTTCTACTTACAGCATTTGGACATGAGTCCTTAACAAAAGTTGATCCTCTTACAGTTTAGTCCCTCACTTGTAAGCCGCACATTTTTCGGAGCAGAAAATTACGGATTTTTCTGCAAAATACTGTATTTTTCGTCGTATTTCACGCTTTTCGAGGTGTTTCGCTCGTCAAAACGAAAAACGGACTTCGCCACGATGTCCGGGACGTCGAAATCTATAAGGTAACGATTTTTGTTTTCCGACGTGATGCCTAGATAAAATCTCGGCCTATAAATACTGTACAAAAATATAGTTATTTATGCTTTCTGAGATTCCAGGGTCGTCAAACAGAAATTTCGCTAGCGCCATTGCGTTCAGATCGTTGAAACCGATCAAAACAACTATCTGGATCACTATTTTCGGAATGGGTCAATGTTGCATTCATCGAAATCCCGAAAATTAAGGTTCACTGTTCATCTACAGTATTCACTAAAAGCACTGTGCGCAGACCACTATTCCAATTAATCGCGGTATTTTACCTGCTTCATTATCAATTTCTGGAAGATCTGATCGTCGGATCGAAATATGCTGAATATGAATCTCGCTCAGTTCGACGAGACGATCGCAACGGTCAACTCGGATTTTCAGGATCATGTCCGGATTAAAAAATAGCCTTTTGTATCGTAAATTGTGCAACTAGCATATAGGCGATTGACCAAATAAGTCATCGTAGATCTTTTGAACCCAATTTCAGGCTAAAAATTTCTTTTAAATTTATTTATTAAAAATAAATATTTCTAGAGTATTACACTTTTTTGATTATTTACCTTTTATTACTATTAAAAAAAATTAAATTTATTATAAAATTATCAAAATATTTTTTAAAATCTATTCTAAGTAGTAAATCCTAGTAAAAATGAGAATATTTGAAAAATATATGTAAAATCAATAAAAATATTTTGATCTTTTAAAAATAAATAAAATATTTTGAAATTTTAAAAGACATTAGATATTATTTTTAAAGTTTATATATATAATAAGATGAAAACTTCAGTTAGCCGTCTTGCGGCCCAACGTAATATATATTTTGTCGGATTATATTGTAAAAATCTAAAGTATTTATGTTTCAGTATTTTGTGTCCGATGAGTCTGACAAATTATTACTTTGTCATTCCGTATTCGAAAAGTTTTACTTATTTTTTTGTTATATAATTTTATCTTTTGCTTTAAAATAAATTACACTTTTGGTCATCAAACTAGCTTTAAAATAAATTACACTTTTGGTCATCAAACTATGAGGTTCTCGGTATTTTAGTTTCTAAATTTTAATTCGTTGTAATTTTGGATTCAAACTATACGATACATTACACTTTAGTCCTCCAATTTTAATTGGGTGCAATTTCTAGCTCCACCTAAAAGGCATGTGGCACTTTAATCCTTAAACTTGCTAAATTATTATAATTAAGTAACACAATTTAATTTTTTTAAATGTAAGTATAGATAAACTATTAATATCAAAATAACATAGTATTTTAGTTATTATTGCATCATCAAGCGGGATGTTACTATAATTCAAAAGATGTGAGGACTAAATTATAACATAATTAAAATTTGATAACAAAAGTATATTTTACCTATTGTTTTACTATAAAATATTATTATTAAATAAAATAGTAAATTATTATAATTTATAAATTATATAAAAATATTAAATTTTGTAAATCAGATGATAATAAAATATAATAGTGCACACGCATGGAAATAAAAAATAAAAAATAAAAAATAAAAAAAATACATAGAGGACTTAAATGATTCACGGGAGTTGTCTCCACAAATAAAAAATAATAAATATTTTTTGTACATCTCATTTGGGATGTATATTTTATATCTCATCTATTCTAAAATGGAGTGGATTTGACTCGTCACTTCAAAATCATGAGTAAATAAATATTTATTTTAGAATAAATATGGTGTAAGATGTACATCCCAAATAAAATATACAGATAATATTGCTCATAAAAAACAAAGAATAAATAATTACTCATAAAAAATAAAGAGGATTTGAACGATCCACACAAGTCATCTCCGTGTAGGACGGAGCAAAGCTCCATGGTGTTTTGATATATATATATATATATATATATATATATATATATAAATTATAAATAAATAATATTTAGTAATTAATATTTTAAAATTAAAATTTAATAATTTTGTTGATAATTATTAGAAATTGTATTCTGAATGCTAAATAGTCAGCTTTCTGCAGATAACTGCGAGCATAGTAAGGACTATAAAAATTCCCCAAAACTTCGATTTTCATTAAACTTAGTTTAAGATATTCATCTCATAGTATATAATATTTTGTGCATAAAATTTTTTATTTTCAAAAATTAGGAAAAAAATTATATAAAATTATATAAAATTATGAGTTATGGTTTGATTGCGAGATAGTCGTTTTTTTCGAATTTAATTAATTTTACCAGAGAAATTTTAAATTCACCAAAATGCGCCGATGTGACTGTTAGAATTTAAATAAGACCTAAAATAACTAAGAAAAATAAATTTTCTAAAATTGAGTTATTTTTACTAAAATAAAATTAAACCCAAGTCCCTCAATTATTACATAAATGGAGTAATAAAATATTATTTTTTGTAAATTATGAAAGTGATACATTTTGTAATTCAGAAAGTCCAAGTTTAGGAATGTCAATGAATACAGATATTCAAAATTTTATTCGAATTCAAATCCGAACGGAATAAATTTATCGAATATGAATTCGGATATGGTTATAAAAATTGAAAACTCGACGGATTTGAATTTGGATATGCATTTTGATTGTACCCGATTCGAACCCGAACCTAACCCGAATTGATTTTACGATATAATATATATACCCATAATATCTCATATAAATACAATCACAATTCCATCCACATCCGATGTGGGATTATTGGGCGTCACAGTGGGCGATGTGAGACTCGTCTCGCTAGCCTTGTCATATAGACCCAGGCTCAGCCGAGACTCGCCGCATACTTCCGGCTGGTTATTGGCTCTGATACCAAATGTAACGACCCGGCGCACTAGCAATAATAACTCGTTGGGCCCGAACCACAGCCCAAAATACTTAAGCCCAGTTATTATTACTAATGTCCATATCTCATATAAACACAATCACAATTCCATCCACATCCGATGTGGGATTATTAGGGGCGTCACATAATATTTGGTAAGTAATATTTTAAAATTAAAATTTAATTTAGCATATATCTAATTTATTATAATATTTAAATGTCTCCTGTATAGAAATTATAAATTTTAAAAATTATTACTAAGATATAAAGATATTTTTGGCTCAAAAATGAAAAATAAAATTGAATTATACTAAATAAAAAATAAAATGATGAATCTTTTCAAAAGTGCATGATTTTTTATTTTTATTTTTTTTGAGAGAAAGACAGCATGCTGCCGCTTTATTCAAGACGAGATTGAATTTAGCAGGAGGGTGGGCAGCCGATTACCGCAAACGAGCGGGCGGGCCCAAGAGGAAAAATAAATAAATAAATAAATAAAAAATAAAAAAACTAGATACAGAATCTGGACCAGTAAGATCGGTAGATTCTGATATCGGCGAGGATCTCTCGGCGTGAGCGGCTCTTGTTTTCGAAGATCCTTCTGTTCCTTTCCAGCCCGATGAACCACCACGTGGCTGCGATAGTGGTTAGAGCACTTTTACCCGAACTCCCATTCTTGAGTGCAAGCCCCTCCCACAGGCTGTCGACGGTTGAGCTGTTGCGGACTTCCGAATGGTTTGGCAGTAGAGTCTCCAGCAGCGCTCGTGCTGAGGTACAGGAGACAAACAGGTGGTTTGCAGTTTCCTCGTTTTCTAGGCAGAAGTCACAGCAGGTGGGCCCATTCCAGTCAGGACCCTCCTTCTGAGTACTAGCCAAACGAAAATTTTTTTTAAAAAAATGCATGATTTATTATTGAAATAAAAATCAGAATAGATATCTAGCTAGATTTTGAAAAGTGTTTGTAGGAAAGAACTTGAGTTTATTTTGTAATGGACTAATTGAGGATTCAAAGCCGGATTGGATTATAAATGTACTTGGTAATTCTCATTTTAGAGTGAAATATAAAATCGAAATTTGATTTATATAAAATAAATAATAATTATTAAAATCGATGAAACTCAAGCCGATTTCAGAGTTTAAAATAATTAAACGAAACAAACCCTAAGTAGTTCCAAAAATCAACTACATTAAAGAAAACTATCATTTGATTTATATAAGTTTTTGTTCAAAGTTTAAAATTTTGATACATAATTTTTTTTATGTTATAGGATACGCCTAATAAATTAGATTATAATAAAATTTTTAAAATGCAATTTATAAAATGTACTGAGATATATATAAAAGATGTAGAAAATAATTTTTTCTTAAGAGGATGAGTTCATACTCCAGCTTAGTTGGGTATAAAATTAGAATTGATTTATTATTTTATTTAAAAATATTCATAATATTTTATATAAATAAATTCAAATTATTATACTGAAAATAATATTTTATTTGTGCTCCAGCACGTCCGTGTCCTATATTTTTAGAATTTACACTTTCCTAATTATTTTGTGGATTGTGTAGTATTACACTTTGCTATTCTATTTTATTTTATTATTTTTTTTGTTTAGTGATAGATGGTATACTATTAATTTTGTTTTATTTTTTTAATAAAAATAGTTAAAAATATAAAATAATTAAATTTTGAATTTGGAATCTTTCCCGTTTGGCAACAGAACTATTTTGGGGATAAGAGGGATATCTTTCTTATCCTCCCAAATATATCAGGAACTACGGGAATACTTTGTTCCAGTACAACTAAAATAAGTGGGAATTACTGTTCTCACTCTTCCTAACCACCCTTTTGCTTTTTAAGTGGGAATTACTGTTCTCACTCTTCCTAACCACCCTTTTGCTTTTTCTTTAAGTACCATCCCACGTCTCCCGAGGCACCATCTCTTATCTCATTATTACATAATAAAGCTTGAGGGCAAAAAAGTCATTTAAAATAACTAATACTTTTTATTCTTCTTATTCCTCAATATATACCAAACACAAAATCTCTTATTTCTGAAATCATCCCAAACGTTTTTTTACACTAGTTTCGTATTTTATACTTATCTCTAAAATAGCTAGTTCTGTCTTATCCCGTTATCAAACGGGCTATTACTTTGCTATTTTAGTTAACAACAGGTCCTTACAATGAAGCAAAATTCAAATAATATTATAAAAACAATTGGGTGTTTAATTACCACGAGCAAAAGCTTAACATCTTTTAATTCTTCAAAAGACAACCGAAAAAAACAAAAACAATTTGCATGTGCATTATAATATTATGGGTGACTCGTTTTATTAGACATGGTTTAGTTGGGAATAAGGTTCAAAATAAATTTTTGTTTCAGCCTTATTTTTTAAACGCGTTTAGTTATAGATAAGAATAATAATTCTTATTTTTTTAGAACAAGCGGGTATAAGATTGTAACTATAGTTTTGTTTTCTGAAACAAACTTATTTCTATTTAAAAATAAGCTTAATTAAAGTTAATATAATTTTAAATATTGTATTAACTATTTAATTAATTTAATATTTTGACTAATCTAATTATTTTAATAACTAATTATTTAATTATTAAATAATTAACTAATTAATTTATTAAATTATTTATAGTTAATTAAATTATTTATTAACATTACTCATTATTTTTAATTATTGTCTCAATTAATATTTAGAGTTATCTAGTAATACTTAATTAAATAAGTTAAATTATTACCTTAATTAGTTCTATCAGCTCATAGGTGGCTCCAAAAGTTTGAGAATGCTATCTGTACATCCAAAATCTGGTATATAATATACACCGCATCCATCCTGGAGTAGAGACTTTTTCACTGGTCATTTCGAAGTGACCAGTAAAATTCATCCCATTCTAAAATAGATAGAGTGTAAGATGTATATTCAATTTCGGGTGTACAAGAAGGATTTTCCCAAAAGTTTTTGCTACAAATGTATTTATACTCCCTAAACTATAGTTCATTTTGAAATAGGACCCTATAGTTTTATCTTTTATTTATTTATTTATTTTGAATTATGTTTAAATCAACCAAACTGATATTTTATTGAATTAATGATAATTTTGTCAAATTTTACGGCTATAATTACTAGCAAATAAAATAGTTTATTTTAAAAGAATTCTAAATTTATAACAATTGAAAGTTGAGGTGGTGCAATGAAAAAAAAGAATACATGCAAAAAGGTTAAGAGCTATTTTAAAATGACTTAAAAGTTGTGGGGTCTCCATTCCTTTTTTCTGATTTTTTTTTTTTTTTTTTTAAGAGTTGTGACTCCAAAGAAATAGCCAAAAGCTCAAGCAGTTAGAAATACACAACCAATTTACTTAAAGCGTACAGACACAGCGTCCACGGGTCTCGACCGCACTCAACCCACCCGGACGTTGGGTCTATTGTTGGGCCTCTTGCCGTTAGGTCTATTGTGGACCGCAGCCCCACTCAACTTATTGGGCTCACCGAACTCAACTTATTAGTCTCCTGGGCCTATTGTCACGGACAGAAAGTTGGACCTATTTTTAACCCATAAATAAATAGCCAACAATCCCCCCCCCAACACCTGCACCGTGTGGAAATCGAACCCGTGCCACTGGCTCTGATACCACTTGTCGGATCATTTGACAATTAAATTGATAATTTACCTTTGATCAAATCCGGTTCGGCTTACGTCATTTCAAATTCAATTATAACCTGAAAATACTAAATGTAAATCTAAAATTTATTTGTTATCATCAAAATTCGATAAAATCCAACCGTCTCCATTCCTTTTTTCTTATTATTTTTTTTTTTTTTAAGAGTTGTGACTCCAAAGAAATGAAAATAAGCTCGCATCCGAACCTGTTCAACGTTTTGGCATTCTCTCTCTCATTCTGTGATCACATTTCAAAAGTAAGTTCCATAACAAATCAAAAAATTCATTCTTACTGCATATATAAGGTGAAAAGAAAAAAAAAAAAAGGCCATTCCTTTCTCACCCCTCTTAATCTACATAAAAATGTACACAAGCTTTTATTGCATTCTAGGGTTCTTGTACAATATCCGGTAGAAACAGCAACTAAAAGCCGTTGTATTTGCTCGGACCGGAGTGTTCTTTCAGGATTGCCGCTTTGTGAGCACGAGTACTTGTTCGTACTCTTGCTCGTCGGCTATTGAAAAGTCATCGTCTTCTTCGCCACCTTTGAACATAGGGTGAGTATAAGCGTTTGATAAGTAGGCTTTGACGTCTAGGTTTGGCAAGTTTGATAAGTATATACTAGATATTTTTTATATTTTAAAAATTATATATTAGATTTTATTCTTAAATTGAAGTACATTTTTATCCTTCCACACAATATGCAAAATCTTTTTCTTCAAATTATCTATTCTTATTTTAAAATGGCAAGTATAAGCGTTTGATGAAGGCAGATATCAAAGCATTATGTATTTAGCAAAGTATAAGATTTAGTTGTAGATATCAAGGTATGTGAACACATTATGTATCTATGTATTCTTGTGATTGTAATTGATTGTAATAGAGTAAATGCTTATTTAATTTACAGTTACTGATTGTATCTACTCTGATGAATGTACTCTTCGAGCCGAACATATATAGGGGAGACTCTGTCTGTTTGTACAGAGGCTTTTCTATATATGTGGCGGTCTGTTCACGCCTTAGAGTTCGAAATGTTTAACTCTGATTTGTAAAAAAAAAAAAAAGTAGACCTTTTTTCTAAACTCGGAGCGTGACAGATTAGATGGTATCAGAGAATAGGTACACGGTACCTAGGTTTGGGTTAGGATAAACCCTAGGATGACTTGAGTCTGACGTGAGAGTGTCGGGTGTTGTCTTGTGGTTAGGAACTCATGTGGGTTTACTTACTAATGAGTTGTTTCCTAACCTTGTTGTTGTGGCTACGAGCGGTGTTCGCACGCGCTCTGGGCTTGGTGGTGATAGTGGGTGCAGTGTTGGCTGCGACCGTGGTACCGGTCGTGGGCGTGATGTTTCAGTGGAACCAAAGGGCTCGGATCGTTTGCAGCGGTTTCAGGGTTAGCTCACCGTTTTTGCTCGGTTAGTTCAGCAGATGGCACAGCAGCAGATGATTGCTATTATTGCACCAGTCCTACCACTAATCCAAGTGCTCAGAGGTGTTGTTAAGCCTCCAGTTGCCCCTGCGCCACATGATATGTGACCTTTGTCACTGCCGTGATCACCGGAACTATGCCGATGGCTGCTATTATTGCTGAATCCATGATTATAGCGATCAGACTATGTGGTCAACAATTCTGTTGCTGTGGATGAAATGATTCTGACGACACTTTATAAATACAAGCCTTTGTCGAGTTATGTTCTAAACATGATCAGTGAAAGTAGCCCGGAATTCATGAGTATTCCGATAGAGGTAGTGGTGGCAGTGAGCGCGCTGGCGTTGGCATGGTTGTTGTACTGATCGATTTCGATGGCCTAGGGCCAGATAGTAACCCTGTTTGGGTTGGTGTTGTATTCAGGTCTCACCTCTTGCACGGATTTTGTGGACCGTCTCGGATTCTCCTATGAGAATACAACAATTGTATTTGTTGTAGCTACTACCTTAGTGAGGTAGTATTGGTGGTGCACTATGACTAGAGAGTCTGATGTGCCGAGTGATGTCGATAACTGGAGGATCCGATATTAATCCTAAATGGATTCAATTTGTGGTTGTTTCACACAATGCGTGTGAACTGCTTGTGAGGTTGCGATCATCCCGTTGGTGTTGAGTTGCGACAGGTGTCGCTAGAGCTGTGTTAGCAAGTAGTAATTAATTCAAAGTATTGGTGAACACTGGAATATGGTTCTAGATTTCTGTGAGTAGCCATGATGGCACTCATGACCACGTAGTGGTAGTAACACTTGATATTGGTTTACTGTATCGACATACAGATTCGTGTTGTGAGGAATGTGTGATACCTTCTGTTGGATTCTGGTGGGAGTCATGTCCCCAATGTGAGGTTGACGACAGATCAAAGGTATTTACTTTTCTTTTGATAAGCGCGTTGGCTGCAGACAACGTACAGTCGAAAGAGCGGATGAAATACTCTACCCCGTAAGGGAAATATCATGATTGGGTCTACTTGTGTACTTGCCTATATGTTAGTCTTCGAGGTTGCTCTCTAGGCAACGGTGATGTAATCTGGGTGCTGATATTCCATGCTGTATTGGACCTTGATTAGGTCTCCGACAGTATACATATGCAGAGAATAGATTGTCCTTGTCATTGTTGTGGACATACATTCTAGCTGGTGGCCTTCCAGCCACGATGATATTGCCTTTCTCGTTAACCCGGCCCACTAGCAATAATAACTTGTTGGGCCCAAACCACAGCCCAAAATGCTTAAGCCCAGTTATTATTACTAGTGTCCAAGTCTCATATAAACCCAATCACAATTCTATCCACATCCGATGTGGGACTATTGGGGGCGTCACAGACTCCCCCCGTTTAGGCATGACGTCCTCGTCAGCCCAAACACACACACACAACAGCCCAAGATCACCAGGCGATGTGAGACTCGTCTCGCTAGCCCTGTCATCTGGACCCAGACTCAGCCGAGACTCATCACACACTTCCGGCTGGTTATTGGCTCTGATACCAAATGTAACGACCCGGCCCACTAGCAATAATAACTTGTTGGGCCCAAACCACAGCCCAAAATGCTTAAGCCCAGTTATTATTACTAGTGTCCAAGTCTCATATAAACCCAATCACAATTCCATCCACATCCGATGTGGGACTATTGGGGGAGTCACAAAATCAACACGAGGACTTCCCAAGGGGTCACCCATCCTAATACTACTCTCGCCCAAGAACACTTAACTGCGGAGTTCTGATGGGATCCAGTGCTTTAGTGCTGGTATGATCGCATCCAGAATACCCTCCTGTCGGCAGAAGTCGACCTGGTGGTCTCGGCGGACGACGTCCCCGTAGCGGTCACGGGCGTGCTTGAACCCTGCGTCCCCAGCCGGGATGGGTCGCAGGCCCTGGCATTCAGCCTCAGCAACGTACAGCGTGTAGGACTCGCTGTTCAAAGAGCCAATGGTTGGTTCAGAATACATGCCCGCAGGCTTGAACCGACTACGAAGCTCCTCGATCCGTTGCGTCTCCTCAATCTCGAGTCGCTGGATGGCACGGCGGTGGCGAGCGATGCGGTCTTGGATGTCCTCACGCACCCGTCGGGTAGCCGCCGCCATGTCCTGAAGTTGAATGTTCAGAACCTGGACGGCGCTAACATCCACGACGATTGCACCGCGAACAGCCTTCCTCTCCAACTTCAATTGCCGCTGCACGCCGTGCATCCGGTTCTGACCTGCCGGAGTGCGCAGCCAGGTCAGGAACGCAATGAACTGCTTGACGGTCATACTGCGGTATGAAGAATAGATCCTCTGAAGGATCCCCTCAGCCATCATCTTGTCCAGGATATCCGCATCTTGGATCGAAAGAAGCATCTTCGCCATCTTCATGAAGTCGCTGGTAGCGATCCCCTCGGCATTGATCGCCTCCACTATCCAGGACCAGAACTCGCTCGATCAATGCGCGTCTCATCATGATCCGATACGCTTCTAGTAGTCTCTCGGATCTGGTATCCGTGGGAGTAAAATAGCTACACACCACATCAACAACGACGCAACAGCAGGTCCTTTTCTACATGCTTTTGGTATTAAGAAGAAGACGGGGCTGAAGAGTTTCCTTGAACGCAAGATGTGGGGATACTACGACGCCTATGCCTGTGGTGAGATCACTACTGCAGGACTGCCATTCCTTACCACCCGAGTTGGTTTTCGTACTAATCTCTTGACGCAAGAGAAAGCATTAAGAAAAGCAAGTGAGGGGGGGACCTTTAGTAGGGCTGTGATGATGCTCGACGCCTTGGAACAGACCGCATCTAGCCCAATGTACAATGTCCTTTCCCGCATCAGCTTCAACAATCGCCACGATCATCGTTCGGGGTTTAAAAATAATCTTGTGCGTGCTAGCTCGGACTGGGGTAAGCTTTGGGAGGAAGTGAAGGAAGCGAGGGCCATTGTGGAGTTGGATTGGAGCAAGTTCGATCATGAGCGTCCAAGTGAGGATCTCGAGTTCATGGTTGATATGGTGTGTAGCTGTTTTACTCCCACGGATACCAGATCCGAGAGACTGCTAGAAGCGTATCGGATCATGATGAGACGCGCATTGATCGAGCGAGTTCTGGTCCTGAATAGTGGAGGCGATCAATGCCGAGGGGATCGCTACCAGCGACTTCATGAAGATGGCGAAGATGCTTCTTTCGATCCAAGATGCGGATATCCTGGACAAGATGATGGCTGAGGGGATCCTTCCGAGGATCTATTCTTCATACCGCAGTATGACCGTCAAGCAGTTCATTGCGTTCCTGACCTGGCTGCGCACTCCGGCGGGTCAGAACCGGATGCACGGCGTGCAGCGGCAATTGAAGTTGGAGAGGAAGGCTGTTCGCGGTGCAACCGTCGTGGATGTTAGCGAGATCCAGGTTCTGAACATTCAACTTCAGGACATGGATGCGGCTACCCGACGAGTGCGTGAGGACATCCAGGACCGCATCGCTCGCCACCGCCGTGCCATCCAGCGACTCGAGATTGAGGAGACGCAACGGATCGAGGAGCTTCGTAGTCGGTTCAAGCCTGCGGGCATGTATTCTGAACCAACCATTGGCTCTTTGAACAGCGAGTCCTACATGCTGTACGTTGCTGAGGCTGAACGCCACGGCCTGCGACCCATCCCGGCTGGGGACGCAGGGTTCAAGCACGCCCGCGACCGCTACGGGGACGTCGTCCGCCGAGACCACCAGGTCGACTTCTGCCGACAGGAGGGTATTCTGGATGCGATCATACCAGCACTAAAGCTCCGGATCCCATCAGAACTCTGCAGTTAAGTGTGCTTGGGCGAGAGTAGTACTAGGATGGGTGACCCCCTGGGAAGTCCTCGTTTTGATTCTGTGACGCCCCCAATAGTCCCACATCGGATGTGGATGGAATTGTAATTGGGTTTATATGAGACTTGGACACTAGTAATAATAACTGGGCTTAAGCATTTTGGGCTGTGGTTTGAGCCCAACAAGTTATTATTTCTAGTGGGCCGGGTCGTTACATTTGGTATCAGAGCCAATAACCAGCCGGAAGTGTGTGATGAGCCTCGACTGAGTCTGGGTCCAGATAACAGGGCTAGTGAGATGAGTCTCACATCGCCTGGTGATCTTGGGCTGCTGTGTGTGTGTGTTTGGGCTGACGAGGACGTCATGCCTAAACGGGGGGAGTCTGTGACGCCCCCAATAGTCCCACATCGGATGTGGATGGAATTATGATTGGGTTTATATGAGACTTGGACACTAGTAATAATAACTGGACTTAAGCATTTTGGGCTGTGGTTTGGGCCCAATAAGTTATTATTGCTAGTGGGCCGGGTCGTTACACGTGTCCACTCAAATTTGTGAGCACGGGTTAGCTTGCATCGAGATTTACCTACTGTAATTTACGGCATAGTCAAAAAGGTCCCGGATTGGGAGATCGAGTCGAAACAGTGCTAAATTGGGTGTATTTATGCAATTTTAAAGAATATTGAGGACCAAGTTGCAAATGTGACCTTGTGGACTGTCTTGGGCAGTGTGTACATGACCTCTAAGCTTTTTATTAGAGGTCCGTTGGTCTTCGTTGAGCGGGAATCTGATAACGAACCGTAAATCGGCGAAATCGTCGTTTAACGGCTTTCGGCGCGAGTTTCGCGTACTTTGATGTAATAGAATGATAAATGGATCTTGTTACCTGTCTCTGGTTATTTCCGACGCTGCCCTGGTTGGTCCAGTGGCTCTCGTTTCAAGTCGGTGGCTTCCGGTGCCAAATCGGTCTTTCCAGAAGTGTTGAAGTAATTATGGCTCCGATCGAGCATCGATTTTAGCAAAGTGGCTTAATTAGTGAGTCTGTGGTTTTGGGAATGTGTGAGTCCGTCCCTGATCAGTATTTCATGATTCAGGTCCTTGCAGTCTGACTTCGGCCCACGAGCCTTCTGTTGGAGTCGTTGGACCGCCTACAAACAGGTGTGTTATCTTCGGTCCGGGCTTTATCTTTTCGGCCCTCTGGTTGCTTTAGTCCAGTCGGACACCTGTTCTTAATTTAGCCTGGATGATTATGCCTATATGTTTCATGTTCCTAGATGATAGATATTATTTGCAATATTCTTGTTCATCTGCTCATCAGTACAGTAGATTTTCATGGTCTGATCATGCCCGCTGATTGCTTTCATATCCGTCATTTGTTATACTACATCTATATCCAGAGATACTTGCTTTTACATTCCAGATATGCATGATAGACCTATGATTGATATACAGACATTTGCATCCCTGTGGGAATTTTCGGCATGTTGCCGATTACCCGGTCTGTGGACCGTGAGCTTGAGCATTCGCATTGTGATGGTTGTGCACCTGCTGTTCACTCGCGTACGCTGTGGGATTGATCACCCACATTGCGTTCTTTACCGGTAAAGGGTCTAGTTGACCCGTGAGCTATCCCCTCTTGCTGTATCACTGTGTACGGGGAGCCCCTTGGCTGTACCGATATGAGGAAACTCTCGGCTGTACCTTTAGGTACGAGGATCCTCTCGGCTATATCAATGGTACGGGGTTGCTGTTCAGCTCAGCTAGGTGGAATCCAGTATGATTGTGGTTGGCTCTGCATAGATATCTTCGCCTGAGGTCCCCGTGACCAATAGTGGCATCGGTTGGGTACTTGCTGTTCTTTTGTTGATGCATAGCTTATATTTCCATATTCTAGCATGTTTTACTGTTTATTTCTCTACCCATATCTGCTCAGTTATATCTTGATTATCCGTAGACATTTTTATTGATTATTCAGCTTTACCTATGGATTTATTTACTATCCACAGATTATTGTATCCAGTAGGTACGATTAGCTAATTCTCGGCTCGTCGTGCCCACTGGGATACACTGTCGATGTATCTCACACCCCCTGGGTGACTATTTTTTAGGTCGTTCGGGTGTTGGGATGTCGGGACACGTTGGTGAGGCTGTTGCGATAGTACCGACCCTTATGTCATCAGTATATTTTATTTTCCGCATTACATTTTAAAATATTATAAAATGACTAATTTATGCATGGGTAGTTTAGACTACTCTGGTATTGACTGTAAGTGATTAGCCGTGCATGTATAGGAAAGGCTCTGTCCAATTGGACAGGGAATTTACTATACATGTGGCGATCTGTTCACGTCTGAAATGATTTAAACTCTGATTTCAAAAAAAAAAAAAAAAAATTAGCCTGCTTTCCAAAACTAGGGGCGTGATAGTGGGCTGGGTCGTTACATTTGGTATCAGAGCCAATAACCAGCCGGAAGTGTGCGGCGAGTCTCGACTGAGTCTAGGTCTACATGACAGGGCTAGCGAGACGAGTCTCACATCGCCTGGTGATCTTGAGCTGCTGTGTGTATGTTTGGGCTGATGAGGACGTCAGGCCTAAACGGGGGGAGTCTATGACGCCCCCAATAGTCCCAAATCGGATGTGGATGGAATTGTGATTGGATTTATATGAGACATGGACACTATTAATAATAACTGGACTTAAGCATTTTGGGCTGTGGTTTGGGCCCAACAAGTTATTATTGCTAGTGGGCCGGGTCGTTACACTTTTGCTTTAAAATAAATTACACTTTTGGTCCTCAAACTATAAGATGCGTGACATTTTAGTTCTCGAGCTTTAATTCATTGTAATTTTTGGCTGCGACACATTATATTTTAGTTCTCGAATTTTAATTTAGTGCAATTTCTAGCCCGAAAGTATGATTGCAATAATTCAATAAATTTGAGAATTAAAATTACAATAATTCAATAAATTACACTTTAATCCTTGAATTTACTAAATTATTATAATTAAGCCTCACAATTTATTTTTTAAAAAATAAGTATGAATAAATTATTAATATTAAAATAATATAGTATTTTAACCACTATTGTATCATCGAGTGAGATGTTGTTATAATTTAAAAAAAATTGAAGACTAAATTGTAATACATTTCATAATTCGAGCAAAAAAATATATTTAATTAAAATATAAAAATTAAAATATCACGCGCATCAAAAATTTAATTTATTTTTTATTTTATCATAAAAATTTAATTATACTTCAATGTTAAATTTTGTAAATTAGAAGGTGATAAAATATAATATTTTATCTGGATTAAAATTATGTTGTGTACTAATCCTGAAATTAAAAAAAAAAAAAAAAAACTTCAGTTAATTTTTATGTTTCTATATTCTGTGTCCGAAAAGTCTGGTAAATTTTTATTTTGTCATTCTGCATTCGAAAAATTTTATTCTGCTGGAATATAATTTTATTTTTTGGTTTAGAATAAATTACAGTTTTGATTCTCAAACTATAAGGTTCACGATATTTTAATTTTTGAATTTTAATTCGTTATAATCTTTTGCTCAAACTATGCATCACATTACACTTTAGTCTTAGAACTTTAATTGGGCGTAATTTTTAGCCTGACCTAAAAGGCATGCTACACTTTAATTCTTAAACTTGTTGAATTATTATAATTGAGTCCCATAATCTAATTTTTTTAAAAAATAAGAATAAATAAATTATTAATATTGAAATAATATATTATTTTTGTCATTGTTGCATCATTAAGTAGAATATTGATATAAATCAGAAAGTTTGAGGACTGAATTATAACATACTTTATAGTTCGAACAAAAAATTACAACTAATTAAAATTTGAGAGCTAAAGTATCACGGGTCTGACAGTTCGAGTTAGAAATTATAAAAAATTAAAATTTGAGGTCCAAAGTGTCACTGCTCTTATAATTTGAGGACCAAAAATATTATTTACCTTTTGTTTTACCATAAAAATTTATTATCAAATAGAATGGTAAAATATTATAATTTATAAATTATATAGAAATACTAAATTTTATAAATCAAATGGTGATAAAATATAATAATTTATCTAAATTAAAGATTATCTTATGTGCAGACGCATTAAAACAAAAAAAAAAAAAAAAGAAGAGACTCGAAGAGGATAGATCTTGTTTGATAATAAATTATAGTAAATTGTTGGAAAAAATTGTAACTAATTAAAATTTAACAATTAAAGTATTATATTTTCTATAATTTGAGAATCAAAATTATAATTTATTTTTTATTTTATTAAATAAAATATTAAATTATTACGCGTTTGGACCGTGAGCTCTGAAATTAAAATAAAAAGTAAACAAAAGGACGTTGAGTCCTGAAATTAGATTCGAATAAAAGTTTTATTAATGTGTAATATATAAGATGTACTTAGACATATCAAATGTGGATAATATATATTTTTTTAAACGGATTAGTATATACTTCAGTTTTGTTTGATATAGAATTAAAATTTATTTATTATTCTATTTTAAAATATTTATAATATTTTGTATAAATAAATTCAGATTATTATATTAAAAATAATATTTTATTTGTGCCTAATTCTCATTCTTGTCTTATTTTAAAAATAATATTTTTTTAATATCATGTTTCGTGTCTGTATCCCTATAATACAGTATTTTATTAATTTATAATTTATATTTTACTATTGTGCTATAGATTGTGAAATATGACATTTTGCTATTCTTTATTATTATTATTATTTGAGCTCTCGTTTTTTTTATTTTTTTAAAAATAAATTTATTTAGACATATGGAGTAATTAGACTTCCAATTTGAAATTTTATGAACTAACTTTTTTTTTTTTTTTTTTTTTTTTTTGATAGATGAAGTTGATAAATTTTATAAATAAAAAGATTTAGATTACATGAACATAACACAAATCCTAAAATTAAAGTAAAGATTGCATTATTAAATTTGTATTGAAATTTGTGTTATTTATTTATTTATTTATTTTTTATTTTTTTTTTCTCTTTAGTTGGCTTTACAAAAGCCTAATAGTTGGAGTTAGAAACTATAATAATTAAATTAAAGTTTGAGTTCCAAAATATCACGTCCCTCCTAATTTGAGGATTAAAAGTACAATTTATCTTTTATTTTATTATAAAAATTTATTATTAAATAGAATAGTAAATAATTATAATTTACAAATTATACAGAAATATTAAATTTTATAAATTAGATGGCGATAAAATATAATAATTTATCAAGATTAACGATTATCTTAATTTTAATATTTTAAAATTAAAATTTAAATATTTTGTTGATAATTATTAAAAATTGTATTGTAAAGTTGAGGTAGATCGATCTTTACAAACTGCACGCTGCTCAAAACTAATTTAAAATATTTGGACTTTTTGTTTTTAAAATTTATGAAAAAAATTATTTGTGATATAGCCATTTATTTTGAATTTCATCAATTTTATCAAAGAAATTTTAAATCCACTAAAATGTATTAAGGTAGCTATTAGAACTTTTTTTTTAAAAAAAATGCTCATGAATATTAGAAACCTTCGAGAACTAAGAAAAATAAATTTGCAGAAATTACCTCGCTTTTATTAAAATAAAATTGAATTCAATCCTCTCTATTATTATATAAATAGAGTAATAAAATATTATTATTTGTAAATTTTGAAACTAATAAATTTTGTAAATAAAAAAATTTCATATTATATGAATGCGACGCATAATGAAAACTAGTTCACGAATAAAAGTAAAAATAAAGAAAGAAACAACGTGGAGAAGACTTTGCTTGATCCATGCAAGTCGTCTCTGTATAGATACCGAGACCGCTTCCATATATAAATTATAAATAATATTTAGTACTTTATATTTTAAAATTAGAGAGGATTGATGGGATGGTTACGAAACTTTCCTTATAGCACGAACTCATCTTTACCCCAGGAATCTGGGCAGGTGGCCGGCGATGAGGAGCGTCGCTGGCGCTGGAGCAAATAGCTCGGCCGAAGCACAAATAGCCCAAAACTAGGGCTAAGTTCTGCAACACGCAAACTTAACCAACCATCACCAAATTTTGTGGAGATGTTCTCTAGGTCCTACAGTTCATGTTCATCATTTTGTTTCGAGATTTGAGCCAACGGGCGCGGCGCACGACGGTGGGGAGCATTTTAGGGTTCCGGCGGGTGAGGTTTCCCCCGCCGGCAACCGAGGACATCCCGAAGGTCGGAACTTGGCATGGGGCATGCTCAGAGCCTACAGAGCTCAATTCCAAGGGTCTCGGGTGCTAAAAACCAGAGGAGGAAGAGGGCTTACCTCGCCGGAGTTGGAGAAGAAAAGGATGAAGCCGGTTCTCGCCCCCCCCCCCACCCCCCCACCCCCCGGCGTCGCGCGGCCACGGCAAGCTCGGGCTCGAGTTCTGGAAGCAGAGGAAGCTCAGTAGCATGCTCTGGGACCAACTTTGAAGTCCTTTGGTGCACTCCTTCCTCTTCTCTCCCAAACTCGGCCAAGGATGAAGGGAGGTGTCTCCTCGGCCACCATTGCACTCTGGGCTGGAACTGGAGCATGCAGAGGAATAAGGAGAGGCTTTGGAACCTGCTCTGGCCCCTCGTGCTTTCCCCACAAGAAGCCCAAAAGGCATATATACATTTAATGCATTATTTGTCCATTTTGCGATTTAGCCCTTGCACCACTAACCATTTACTCTCAAGTCCCCAATGTAGGTCACAAATGCACCCAGATACCTTCACCAAAAATCTCATTAAATTTGGTACATAAAATATTGCGACTTTTGCGAAAATACTCACTTTTTCGACGTATTTCATGCATTTCGAGACACACGGATCGTCAAATTGAAAAACGGACTTCGCCACGACGTCCGGCTCGTCGAAACCTTTCAATTAGCGTATTAGCTTCCTTGATTTGGCACTCCTAAAAACTTTCAGGCCATAAAATATAGTAAATTTTACTGTTTGGCACGCCTTCCGATGCACCAGGGTCGCCAAACGCGAATTCCTTCAACGCCATTGCGCTCGATGAAATTAGCTAGAATCCACTACTTGGACTGATATGTTCGCGGCGAAATAGCCAACGTTGGTCGCGAGGGGAATTAAATAAGAGGTTACTATTCACAACTTAAGTTGTGGGCCCGGCAACTTCTTCGCTTATTTGCGTAAGATCCGACCGTCGGATCGAAAACATGTGAACATCAATCTCTCTTGTTTCGACGAGACGGTCGCGCTGGTGATCTCAGATTTTCGAGATCAGACCCTATCTCTTGTTTCGACGAGACGGTCGCGCTGGTGATCTCAGATTTTCGAGATCAGACCCTAATCAAAAGTCGATATTTTTTTGGGTCCAATTTATACTATTAATTCTATAATTTTGCCAATTAATAATTCAGAAAATTTATTTAAACTTAAATTTTAAATTTCAAAATCATGGTTACTACAACACCTATGAAGCAAAGCTGGTCAATATAGATACAACTTATGGTTGGTGGCATAGAACGTGTTATGATTGCAGAGGAGTAGTGAAGGATTACGACGATAATTTTTGGTGCACCCAATGCGGCAAAAATGATCAGTCTCCTGTGCCCTGGTATAAAAGATTAGGTTTTACGAACTAATCTAAGAGTAACATTACTAAAATTGTCAGTATATTTATATGATTCGAGTTTTTATTTTTTTATAAAAGTTTGTAAAAAAAAAAAAAGAAGCAGCAAACACTAGATTTTTAGAATATTTTTTAAAAGACCAAACACCCCCCCTCCTTAACAGCCTCTAATTAGAGAAGTTGGTGTTATTTATTTTTATTTAGTAAATTTAATGATTATTTATTTGATTGTATTTGATCAATATGATATGCATCAGTAAAAAATGACACGTTCAATAACAACTCCATCCTTTGGAATACTATATATGAATGAAGCTATTTAAGAACAGCAACAGTTTTTTAGTAGAATATCTCCGAAAACTCACTCTTTTACTAGAAACTTGAGAAGCTTTGAATTGAAATATTTTACTTTTACAACCTAAAAAGGGTTAGCTAAAATATTTCCAACCTGACCTCAGTTCCTCCTGATCTTATTATGAGTTCCATGCAACCAGAAGAGGTGCGATAACAACAAATTAACACAAAAAAACTGAAATCCAATCTTGTGAGGAGAAGCTCAGTATTGCAACCAAAGTACCAAAGATCAACTGGACAAGTTCCATCTGCAGTAGAATCTCATCATAAGAGTCAGAAAAATCTTTTACATGCGACGTATATTCCTCGATTGAGAACACATAAAATTATTATATACAATTATACAGAACAGAAAACTCTCTCAGAAGAAAGAAAAAAGGAAAAAAGATGGAACTGCGAAGAAAATTCTTTATCTTGAAAAAAGATGCTGCAGCTTCTCCCGAGAGCGACTTGACTTCAACTTTCCCTTGGGCGAAAGTTTGTCACCATAAATTGTAATTTTCCAGCAGCCAGCTTGGAATATGAAGATTGAGCCCATTTTCGGTACAACTGCAGACGTCATTGACACGTGTTATCAGTTTCCCACAACTAGAACCAGGCTGAGAATTTATAAAATAATTACAAAGTTTCTATGTACCAATTGAATGAAAAAGATTGAAAAGCCTCTACAGCATCTTAATTGCCTATCTTTGTTCTCCTAAACCAAATACGATTACTGATAAGCTGCTCTAAAAGCTCGTTTCCAAATTGTAAAGAAAAAAATTTAGCTTGTTTGGTCAACTAGGGAACAGAAGTCAGATTAACCATTAGTGCGTAATCCTAGTTTAACTAACAAAACAAGCAACGCTAAGATGGGTGAAGGGTAATGACTTGATGAGTTAGGTGCAACTCGGACATATGTTTGTATTCAAGTATTGAATCAAACTACAACTAAGAAGCAAAAAAAGACTACGCCAAGAAGCTAGAGGAATTATGTAGTCAGTTTCAAATTTCTATCATACACTCTATAAATTACGAAACTGCATAATGAAGGAAGACACAGAGATATCCAAACAAAAGATGCTCATTATAGTAGGTAGAGTAGGCGGCCTTGTCTCTGAAGGATGTATCCAGTACTTTGAGTTAAATGATTTAGATACGTAAAGGAAAAACATTAAGCTAGTTATTCTGACTGGAACTTAAAGGGTACCTCTGAAGCGATTTTCCTCTGTAACTATCCCAAAAGTCTCTGCAGTATCCCGAATCATAATACCGCTTAAACCTTTAAAGGTGGGGTCTCTGCACTCAACAACTGCAATTTCACAGCTAAATAAGTTCCTTGCATGTATAAACTAGTAATTAAAATAATCGATAGCAACCAAATAAACCAAGCATATTACGTGACAAAGCAATATGAATTACCTAGAAGATAGGCACCGTGTAAGTCAGCAGTTAACAGGCAGTCGCTTAATTTCTTTTTCCTGAATATGTGGTAGGGAAAGATTAACTCACAATATCAGAAAAAGGTAAAGAGTACATATTAATAAACAAAAAGTAATGAAGAGAGTAAAACAAGTCAACTAAATAAAAAAGTTTACCCAGATTCTTTTGTAAGCTCATTAATGTACTCTTTCCACATTTCATGCATTGGCTTAAAGAGATCAAAGCTGCACGAAATATCAGTCACAAGATTTTAAGAAAATGAAAATTTAACAAAGAAAGTAAGAGGCAACATGAGAATTTAACAACTTTCAAGCTAGAAATATCCTTATACAGACTACAAAGTGATATTATATGATCTCTAGATTAATACAGACATCTTACTGCTCCAACTTCAATTTGAAGGTACTAACCAGAGCGACCTATCCATACCCAACCTTCTTACCAGCAGCTTTAGGTCAATAACCTAATTGTAGTTTCTTTTCAACTCTTAAGGGTGTTCTAGATAACCTCAGTTGCTCCAAACTTGACTTCTCAGTCTTACTTTTTTTCAAGTAATGGTTTCAGTACATCTTTTCGCATGAACTAAATTTATTCTATATATTCAGTTTCTATTTTGCAAAAATTACATCCTGGCAACCTACTGTTTTTCATGGTTCATCAATATCTCCGCCCACCCAACCATACCAATGCATGTAAAAACTACACAATTTCCTTGAAGTTAAGCAAAAGCAATACAACCTTAACTATCAAAAACGGTCAAAAACGACAAAAATACATACTGGAAGTTCTGTGTCCAGTAGAAGACTTACTTATGGGACTCCTTGGGCAAATTAAATGACCCAACTTTCCGATGTTGCTTCCTCGACATATGCTTCTTTGACCTCTTCGAGTGACTCTTTAATGCTCTCAAGCGGGCATCCGCCGACCCATTGTTCTTTGCAACAAAGTTATCAAAGTTATCAAGCAAAACCCAATTATCCAATTTTAAGCTCTTAGCTCCCCTCGCAAACTTCCCAGCTTCTTCACCCTTCCCAACGATGTCACTAACATTCTGTGGACCGCATCCCTTCTACTCAAATCCTTCACAATATTCGAACACGGGAATACTATTACAGATACAATTGCGACTAAGAAAAGGGTTCGTTAAACTCAAAAACACAAATTTGTACCATTGTTACCATAGTAGCAGCTTGTAGCAATTTTTCGTGCACTGTTTCACAGATCTCCGAATAAACAGGATGTGTTTCTCCATCTAGAGAGTGTAAAAGAAGGATTTTTTAGATAAATACAATAATTAGAGGTAATCAAAAGTATTAAATAAGAACTTGAGATTCTCCATTGGGGAGTGAAATTTGAGGGTCCCGAGTCTCCTGAGAAGAATCCAAAACCACGACATCAATTCTCTTCGAGCACGGAATAGTCGAACCATAGAACAAAAGTGGCCAAGATCGAATCGAACCTCTAATGGAGGAAGAGGGGTCGGATTTTGAAGGAGAAGAGAGGGCGGCGGCGGGTCGCTTCGGGTCGTGGTATTGGGGTTTTCTTGAGGGATCGCGTCTCCTCTTCTTGCTTTGAGGTGATCTTCGTGGAGGAGATCGAATTTGGCAGCGGCGGCGAACCTCCGCTCTAGGGCTTCGAAGGCGCGCTTCTTCTGGTCCGAGACGACGGGGCTAGGGTTCGCGGTCGCCATTAGAGTTTTTCGCGAAGGTTCAGCTATGAGATGATTCGAGAGCGATAAGCAGAGGGATACAATTATAGAGATGAAACGTGCTAAAAAAAAATCCGGTCTCTTCACAAAATTCTCTGAACCGGAACCGTACTACGTACGAAAATTCGAGATTTTATTCAAATTCGAATCAAAAATTGAGTTTAAATAATGTTAAATAAATAAAGTTTCAGTTATTGTTGTTATTATAAGTATAAAAAGTGCTTAAGTATGATTTCAGTCACAATAATAATTATAATAATATAAGTATAAAAAGTAAAAATACGACGGACTCAAGTTCGAATATAATGTTTATCTGTATCTGTATTTATGTAGAAATCACTTATTTTTATTTTTCTTTTGATATTCGTTCTTTAAACTTAAAACTGAAAACAGAAAAATATCTCTTCAAAGATATAATCATTTTTTTTCTTTTTTTATTTTTTGATAACGAGATTGCATACTACTTGTAATATCTGTAATTTTTTACAAAAATCCGAATTTGAGTCTTTACATAATTTTTATCCGAATTGAGGTGAGTTGGCGTTGGACACTTTAGTTCAAAAATTTAAATTTCGAAACCGGATTTTTGGGGTTAAAGGGAGAGATTTTTGCTTGGGGACTTGGTGGGAATTAGTTCAATTGTTGAGTGGAGAATGGTACTTAGGGTGGTTCAGGATTAGGGCTTGCTAAATCCTGAGTATCCCCTAATTTCTCTTCTTCCTCCTCCACAGCCACCAAGAAGAAGAAGCCACAAATTTCCCTCTTCCTTCTCCCTTAGATCCGGTCGTCGTTGCGTCGTCGTCGAAGCCGAAGCAGAGGACCATGGGTTCGGGCGCTCCATCCGCGCAGCCGCCGCGCGCCTAAGCCCCGCACGCGGGCTGCGCGCCGCCGCCGCCGCCTAGGGCTTGCGTGGGCCGCGCGGGACCCAGCCTAGGGCGCACCTGGCGGGAACCTGGCGCCCGCTGCACGCGACCAAGCAGGCCGCTGTGCACACGCAGGGCCCAGGCCGCGCGGAGCCTAGGCCGAGCGGGCCTGTGCGTGGGGGGAGCCACGCGCCGCCCTGCTCTGCCTCCCTGGAGTCCGGGCGCCCCCTCCTCAACAGGTGAGCCCGGATCTTGATCCTCTCCTCCTTGCAGCATCCTTTGTGAACTGAATGTCTCCCCCTCTCCTTGGGCAGCAGCGACGCGGTCCCTGCCTGCTCCCTTTTTGTCGCGGACGCTACAGCAACACCGTCGAGACCTGTCTAGCAGTGGTGTTAGTTGAATTCCTAAGCTTGGGAATTTTTGGTAAATGCTTAATTACTGTATTTTTATGTATTTATCTTGCTTTTAGTGTATGCTTCGGGGTTTTTGCGCAAGTGTTGCATGAGGGTTGCCTCGGAAAGCGTGTATGAGTTGTGTTTGACCTTTGGACTAGTCGTCCTATGCCCGTAGACTATCACAGTACTTATTTTGGGATTCCGGCGTGATTATCGGCCAAATCGGTCGTCCGATCGCGGTTCTATTCAGAAATTTAATTCTGTCAACTTGAGCGCATTTCGTTTGTTTTCGAGCCTTGTTGGCTGGTCATCCTTACTTCCTCATGTGTCTAGAGGCAATGGTTGGGTTGTGGGGGGGTTTCGGTGCCGAAATTGGCATCCTCGGGAACCCGGTATTGTTTGGTTCTGGTTAGTCGCACCTACTCGCGTCGTTTGTGTGTCTTGCTGCCCAGACACCCAAATCAGTGTGTCTGGGGGCAGCGGGTGGTCTTCGGTAAGTGTTGGATTTCTCTAGGACACTATGTGGGTTCGGTTGTGTTCCGGTGCGTTGCCGGGGATCTCCGGCGTTGCCGGGGATCTCCGGCAGGTTTCGGGAATCGGTAAAAGGTATCGATGGCCCGAATGGTTCTCGGAGTGTGGATCGATGTGTGGGTTACAGTGGTATTTAGTATCGAGTGGTTTATGATTTTATAGTACCTTTCGTAGGTACAGGTGACTAGTTGCATCACTTTTGGGCGTTAGGTGCTTCATCGGACTTCAGGTGGGTACTTCGATCTGACGTTTGTTCAGTGGTGCATGCTCGGTGACATTCCTTCCCCCGTGTTTCCTTTCTTGATTACACACTCTGCATGTTGAGCACTTGAGCACCACACACTTCGTTCATGTTTGCTATACTTTCGTATTTGCATCATGACCTAGAAGTAGAGCGGTATTCTATGATTGCTAGAGTTCATATGACATGATTATAGCATATGATCTTGAGACATAGTATGATTTGGTGACTTCGTGATTTATGACATCTCGTGTCTATTGCATTATGTTCGAGTTATATAGACTTGATAGGTTGGTGACACTATGGCATTCATTCGGGAATAGTGGACTTGATTGGTCGGTGACATATCGAGACTTGTGATATGACTCGTTGGATTTGGTCAGTGATTCCTTGTTGATTCTATCCCGGCTATTTGCCGACAGTTGGCCATTGAGCTTGTTGCATTGAGCATGTTGCATTAAGCATGTTGCATATAATTAGGCTCGTTTGGTAACGAAATAAGCTGGAACTAGCTATTCTGGGGATAGATATAAAATAAGGAACAAGAGCGAAAAAATGGTTCAGTTTCAGGGATAAGAAATTTGTGTTTGGTATGAGAATGGGGAATAAAAAGAATAAAGATGTTAGGTTGGAATAAATTACCTTTTTGCCCTCAAGATTTAATATGTGATAAAAGTTGTTAAAATCTAATTAATTCGTTTTAATTAATAGATTAAAGCTTTTAAAAAATAAGATAAAATCAAAATCATAATCAAATTATATTTTTTGAAAATAATATTTAATTTAATATTTAATTTTCTCAAATTAAATTTAAAATTTTAAATATAAAATTTCAACATTTAAATTTTTAAATTTAAAATTTTATAATATTAATTTTAAATTATAAATTTTAAACTGTCACGCCCCGAGTTTTAAAAATCTAGTTTAAATTTTTTTTTTTAAAATCAGAGTTCATAACAACCAGGCGTAACAGACCGCCACACATATAGGAAATCCTCTATCCAAACGGACAGAGTTTCCCCTATACATGCACGGCTAGGCAAGTACAATAACATACATCAGAGATCAAGTACAGAGCTTAAACTGATAACATATGAAAGCTTAAATAGTTCTAGATATCTATATGAGTCATACAGTCCACAAATTATGAAAAGTAAACAGGTCTATAATAAACTGTCAAAATCAAGGTCTGAATCTCATAACAAAACCATCAGGGGGACAGCTCTATCGTGACAGCCTCACTCGAACGTCCCGACATCTCCCCTCCCGACGGACCTGAAAAATGGTCACCCAGGGGGTGTGAGATACATCGACAGTGTATCCCAGTGGGCACGACGAGCCGAGAAATAGCTAATCATACCTACTGGATACAATAATCTGCGGATAGTAATAGATCAAGGGGTAAAGCTGAATCAAAATAATCAAATAATAACAGGTACTGAAATAAAAATGCTGAACAACTATATAAGCAGGTATCAAATAAAAGCTGATAATAAATGTCTGTAAGCAAGCAGGAACTGAACAATCAGAGTACAAGATGAATAGCTACATGTAAATAAATCATGGAGATGATAAAAGCTATGCGTCAAAGAGAGAAACTCAAGTACCCAATCTCAATGCCACTATTGGTCACAAAGACCTCAGGCTAATGCCACAATTGGTCACATCGAACCTCAGGCTAATGCCACTATTGGTCTCATCGAACCGCACTATAAATGGCTGACATAACCTGCACGCGCAGAGGCTCCTCCTCCCGATGCAAAGGCTCACGGGTCATCACTCCAGACCACTCTACCGGTAAAGAACACTAATACGGGGGCCAGACCGCTAGTGTACGTGAAGTACAGCAGTGCGTGGCAAATCACAATGCTATGCTCAAACTCACGGTCTAATGACCGGGTAGTCGGCAAACCAGCCGAGATATCCCAACAGGGATGCAGATAACAGTATATATATCAATCAGGTCTATCATGCACAACTGGAATAAATACAAGTATCTCTGGATATAATGCAAATCAGATAACTGATAGATATGTAGCATGATCAGACCATGAATATAAACAATGCTGAATACTGGAATGTAAATATCAGATAAACAGGAAATGTCCAGATATATGTCTATCAACTAAGGATCAAAGACATGTAGCAGAATCAATGCTAAGTCAAATATGAGCAAAAGAACTGTTATCTCACTAATGACCAATCATGCAGGTATATGTCCAAGTATAAGCAGGAAATATAGAATAAAGCTCATATACATAATCTGGGCTAAATAGAAGAACAGGTGTCCGACTGGACTAAAGTAAACAGAGGGCCGAAAAGATAAAGCCCGGACCGAAGATAACCCACCTCAATGTAGGCCGATCCCGAACTCCCGCTGGTCTACTGGGAGGCTGGTGCTGAACTGCTGGGACCTGGACATACAACTGGAATCAATAACTGACTCACTCAAACCCCATCCCGACAACACTACAGAAATAAAACGCTAACACCGAAACTGACCCGCTGACAGTCTGTAAACACTAAGATTTTGCCAAACGCCACTTGCTGCCCCTAACTATTACAGTGTTTGATATTCGGGCAGACAGGGGCAAAATCGTAATATTTGACGTCCAATTGTTGCCCTAAATACCCCTGCGACTCACACAAAGCCCAATTCGGACTCCGGAGTTTTCCGACAATAAACCACAAACACTAGACCAACCAGGACAGTGTCGGGGGTAACCTGAGGCAACAACTAACGACCAGAAATCCAAACTGAAACGCGAACTCGCGCCGTAATCCGTAAAACCGACAATTTTGCCGATTTACGGAACCGTATCCGATTTCCGCTCAACTGGGGCCTACGGAACTTAAACAAAATGCCTAGTTGGTGCGTAAATACTGTCTAAAGACAGCCAGCGCGTTACAATTACACTTTGGTACCTAACACAATCTAAAATTCCATAATAACATGATTTTGAACCACTGTTTCGATCCGTTCACGCAATCCGGGAAACCAAAAACAGCGCCGTAAGTTTCAGCGCGTTCGGTTCGACAAAACAAAGCTCGTGCTCACAGACTTGGATTGGCACGAGACCCAAGGACAAAGTTGGCCCATGAACACTTAGGGCTCAAATCAAAACTTCACTAATTGATACTATACACTAGATTTAACTGAGCTATAACTGAAGCATCATGTATACAAACAACTGAGAAGTGTGATGCTCACCAGAAACCCGCCGAGGACTGGCCGGAGAGATCGCCGGAGCAACTCCACACAAACTCAAATCTCGGGTTGGGTGCAACTTGCAGCAAACCAGATTTAAACCTGGAACAGAGGTAAGCTCGAGTTTAAACATCTTCCCAGAAAAGGTCTGGACACAGCCAGGCCCATCGCCGGCGACCGGAGGCGGCGTCGGCCGGAAGAACCCAAGGTTCGGTTTCTTTGGGTGCAAGATTGGTGAGCTCGGTTACAGGAATTCCTAGGCTCAAAACAACTTGATGGAAATAGTCTAAGAGGTGTTTAGGACTGACCTGGGTCGGTGGCCGGCGTCCCGATGCAACGGCGGCTGCCGGAGCTCAAGCCCAATCAACTTCAAGGTGTAACTATGGAAACCGAGAATGCCACGTTAGAAGTCCCATGCAACCTCACAAGAAGCCATATTTATGTCTAAGGAACTCACCAGGGTCGTTTTCCCACCGCGCGGAGCCCCGGCGATCGCCGGAGTTCAAGTTCGGCCAACTTGAAGTGCTCTAATGGCGGATTCCGGCCGGCGATGTTTGGGCCGGCGCAACCTGGACCAAAATGATCTCCTCGGTGCCAGGAAGCTTCCTGCAGTGGTGGCCGGCGACGGGAGTGAGCGGCGGCGCCGGACGGCGGAGCTCGGCCGAAATACTCAAAAACCCGATTCTAGGGTTGGCTCGGGCGGCGCGGATCCTCGCCCGATCGGCCGGAGACTTGGGGAACTCCCTACAGTCGTCGGAAAGAAAGGATCCAACGGCTAGATCTGAGTTTCAACGGTTGAAACTACCCCGAGATCAATCTCGGCTGGGAATAATGAAACCGGCAAGAAATCGCTCCCGCCGGCGATGGGGTTGACGGCGGCGGCTCGGGCTTCACAGAGAAACCCCTCTCAACGTCAGGAACTATACACACACACACACGGGCCAAAATAACGAAACTTTTTCCAAGAACTCACCTCGCCGGAGAAACAATGAAGAAGAAGACTCTCCATGGCGGTGCACGGCGGAGTCTGACGTCGGGGAACACTTGGCTCGGTCGCAGTCACACTGAGAGTCACTTCGGTTGAAGCTTGAGCCCACTACAACCTCCCAGATGCCACTCCAATCCACAACCCGAGAAGACCCGACCTTGCGTGGCTTCTCTTGACTGCTTCGGCGACGGGAAGGCGGCGAAGCTCGGGTGCGACGGTTGGAGAAGGAGGTGGAGGAGGCGTCGGTTCACCCAGGCAGGGGAAGGGGTTCGGTTGTGAGGGAAACCAAGAGACACACGTACACATGCATATATACACTTAAATGCACAAAATCCCAATTAGACCCTCCCCTTCTGCTATTTGGACTTTGGTCCTTTACAAAATTTGTCCATTTTACAACTTAGTCCCTGACCAGAGAGTGGCACGCTTTTTGGAGCAAATACTTGCGGACTTTTCCGCAAAATATAGTATTTTTCGCCGTATTGTATGCTTTTCGAGGCGTTTCGCTCATCGAAACGAAAAACGGATTTCGCCACGACGTCCAGCATGTCGAAATCTATAGAGTGGCGATTTTTATTTTTCGACGCGATGCCCAGATAAAATCTCGGTCCATAATGACTGTGCAAAATACAGTTAATCTCGCTTTTCGAGACTTCAGGGTCGTCAAACGGAAATTTCGTTAGTGCCATTGCGTCCAGATCAACATAACCGATCGAAACGACTACCTGGATCACTATGTTTGGACTCCGAACAGTGAATTAGTCAACGTTGCATTCATCGGAGTCCAGAAAATTGGGTTTACTGTTCATCTACAGTACCCACTAAAAGCACTGTGCGCAGACACTATTCCAATTAATCGCGGCAATTCGACTGCTTCTTTGCCGATTTCTGGAAGATCCGACCGTCAGATCGAAAAGTGCTGAATATGAATCTCGTTCAGTTCGACGAGACGATCATAACGGTCAACTCGGATTTTCAAGATCATGTCCGGATTAGAAGTTAGCCTTTTTGTCTCGTAATTCGTGCAACTAGCACTCTGGCAATTGACCAAGTAGGTCAAAACAGGTCTTTTAAAACCAAAGTCAAACTGAAAATTACTCTGGAATTTATTTATTAAAATAAAATATTTCGGATTATTACATAAACATAAAAGTTTTTCATTTTCAAATAATAACTTTTACTTTCTTCGTTTTAATTAATGGATTAAAGTCTTAAAAAAATTAAAATAAAATTAAAATTAAAATCAATTATATTTTATGAAAATAATATTTAATTTAATATTTTATTTGCTTAAATTAAAGTTAAAATTTTAAATATAAAATTTTAAAATTTGTGATGATGAGAGTGCATCGGGAGATGGGATGAAGGAAAAGAGAGAGGAGAGAGAGGGATTTGTGATGAAGAGAGTGCATTGGAAAGAGAGAAAGGAGTGGAGGAGGGGTAGTTTGGTAAAAAAATAAAAATAAAAAATAATTGGTAAGAACTGTTGTTCCAGCTTATTCTGCTTGTACTGAAACTAACTGTACCGAATAATTTCTGGTGCATTTGATAGAATAAGAGGGATAAACCCCTTATTTCCTGTTCTAGTCCCGAACCAAACACCCACTAATGATCTAATATATCTGGGGCCCCGATCGAATCTTCTAAAAATAAATATATGATTTTCAGAGTGACGCACGTAAATATCAACATTATAGAAATTATTGTCAGGATATATACGCAGAAATTCTTTTTTTATTTTGAAAAGAACACGATATGATAACTAGTATATATTGGCACAAAATGAAAAAAAAAAAAAGAAAAAAAACAATTTTCTCACTAAATAGAACCAATCAGATCTAACATGAGATATCCTTCAACTAAGATGAAATTTATAGGTTTGGCAAACTAATAATAATAATGAGTAAGAAAACAAATCTTGAAGTCCATTAATCACAAGTCAGTCACCAGGTAGGAAATTAATTAAACTACTTTTGAGGGAGTGGTTGTAATATATTTTTAGAAATGGCATGCGAATGGACACGTAAATAATATTAGCATATATTATTTACGATGTTGTCGGAACCCCATACCCGATAGGGTGACGGGCCGGGCCTCGAAACCATAGGCAAGCCAGAAGGCACACTGGGTGACCGGGGGCCCAACTCTGGAAGGCTTAGATACAATTTTCTATTATTCTTAGCATTAGTGTATTGCAATAGCTTAAGTAGTGGAGAGGTTATGTGTAAAGACATAGATGAAATATTACATTGCTTTCTCCTCAAATCTCTCCTCTCTACTCTCTATCTCTCTATCTCTCTCTAACCTTCTCCCTCCCAATATCTCTCTTCTTACCCACAACTCTCTGCTCTATCTCTTACTCGGGCTACCCTGTTCCTCACTTCAAGTGAGGACCATCATCTCCCTTCACCGCAGCTCAATTCACGACTTCATCGCCACGGTGAAAAGGATCAGTTTGTTACAAGTAGAGCTTATATATTCTCAAAAGTATAAGTTCAAATATATTTGTAAATTTTGTACCTTTGGATTGCATTAAGATTTGTATTATTTATTTTTTATTTCTCTCTTTTTAGTTGACTTTACAAAATCACAAATTTCAATACAAATTCAATGATAAAAAAATCACAAACATATTTGAACTTATACTTTTGAGAGTATATAAACTTTACTCTATATATATATATATATATATATATATATATATATATATATATATAATTATAAACACTAGTAATAATAATTAAATTTAAATATTTTGGACCGATAATTTGAACGGGATCCAAATAAATTTCATTTCATATTTAATTGGTATGATAAGATTTATTTATTTATTTATTTTTTAAAAGGAAACAAAATCCTCTTATTCTTTGCTAACAACACAAGGGGCACCCACAAGTTTCCAAAATATTCGTCCAACCACTCCATTCTACGGTCTAAAACCACAGATCTATCGCTTGCATTATTATAATACACACGTGTAGAGACCCCTCATATTTTTTTTTTTTTATTTTTTAATTGGCACATTTCTAAGTTCTAATATTTTTTTATTTGGCTTTTTTAAAATTAATCAAGCTAAAATTTTTGTTTAATTTAGTATCTTGATTAGCTACCACCATTCAATTAATCAGAATTTTACTTAGATTATCGAATTCCAAAAAATTGAAAGTTTAGGGGTGTAAATGAAAAAAGAAAAGTTTAGGGGGGAGTTTAAGAATATCCTATTGTTGAGGGGGTCTCCGAATATATTTTTTGGAGTATAAAAGGGGACCCCCCTCACCAATCCATTTGCCGTTCGCTTCCTTTCTCTCTCTACTCTCCGATCTCGCTCTTTTTCTCTATCTAGTTTTCTTCCCCTCTTCGGAGACCTCGAAGCAGCGATGTCGGCCTACTGCGGAAAATACTGCGGTATGATCCACAGATCCTTTGATTTTTCGTGAAATGGGGGGTTGAATATGTAGATCTAGCGTTTTTTCGCCTCTTTTTGATCTATTTTTGTGATTTTTTTGCCTCCGATCTTCGTTTTTGGATGAGTTTGTCCCTAAAGGCGGTTGCTTTACCCTTTTTGCGTGGTTGATCCCTTTTTGGGGGATTTTTGCCTCCGATTTCTGTTTTTTTATGAGTTTTTGCTTGAAGGTGTCTTATTTACTATCTTCCCCTAATTTCTAGGGTTTTTTTGATAGATACGTGGTTTTATTCCAAGAAGACGGTCGATTTAATTAGCGAGTTGAGGGGAACAACCGATATGTTTCTTCTCTGACTTGTAGATCGGGATTGGGGGATTCAATGATGATAAATTTAAAAAATTATATAGATTTTTTATTTTGTATATAAAAAGTTATTGAAGGTTGATACCCGAGGTCAATAACCTAATTGTAGATTCTTTTCAACTCTTAAGGGTGTTCTAGATAATCTCAGTTGCTCTAAACTTGACTTCTCAGTCTTACTTTTTTTCAAGTAATGGTTTCAGTACATCTTTTCGCATGAACTAAATTTATTCTATATATTCAGTTTCTATTTTGCAAAAATTACATTCTGGCAACCTACTGTTTTTCATGGTTCATCAATATCTCCCCCCACCCAACCATACCAATGCATGTAAAAACTACACAATTTCCTTGAAGTTAAGCAAAAGCAATACAACCGGCTTTCATATACCGAAAATGTCACGGAATATAGATACCCCCCGATCTGGAAACCCAAGTTTTTAATCGAAATCGAGCTTTAACTATCAAAAACGGTCAAAAACGACAAAAATACATACTGAAAGTTCTGTGTCCAGTAGAAGACTTACTTATGAAACTCCTTGGGCAAATTAAATGACCCAACTTTCCGATGTTGCTTTCTCGACATATGCTTCTTTGACCTCTTCGAGTGACTCTTTAATGCTCTCATGCGGGCATCCGCCGACCCATTGTTCTTTGCAACAAAGTTATCAAGCAAAACCCAATTATCCAATTTTAAGCTCTTAGCTTCCCTCGCAAACTTCCCAGCTTCTTCGCCCTTCCCAACGATGTCACTAATAATTCTGTGGACCGCATCCCTTCTACTCAAATCCTTCATAATATTCGAACACGGGAATACTATTACAGATACAATTGCGTCTAAGAAAAAGGATCGTTAAACTCAAAAACACAAATTTGTACCATTGTTACCATAGTAGCAGCTTGTAGCAATTTTTCGTGCCCATCTAGAGAGCGTAAAAGAAGAATTTTTAGATAAATACAATAATTAGATGTAATCAAAAGTATTAAATAAGAACCTGAGATCCTCCGTTGGGGAGTGGAATTTGAGGGTCCCGAGTCTCCTGAGAAGACCACGACATCAATTCTCTTCGAGCACCGAATAGTCGAACCATAGAACAAAAGTGGCCAAGATCGAATCGAACCTCTAATGGAGGAAGAGGGATCGGATTTTGAAGGAGGAGAAGATAGGGCGGCGGCGGGTCGCTTCGGGTCGTGGTATTGGGGTTTTTGCGAGGGATTGCGTCTCCTCTTCTTGCTTCTGAGGTGATCTTTGTGGAGGAGATCGGATTTGGCAGCGGCGGCGAACCTCCACTCTAGGGCTTCGAAGGCGCGCTTCTTCTGGTCGGAGACGACGGGGCTAGGGTTCGCGGTCGCCATTAGAGTTTCTCGCGAAGGTTCAGCTATGAGATGATTCGAGAGCGATAACGCAGAGGGGATACAGTTATAGATATGAAACGTGGTAAAAAAAAACCCGGTCTCTTCACAAAACTCTGAACCGGAACCGTACTACGTACGAAAATTCGAGATTTTATTCAAATTCGAATCAGAAATTGAGTTTAAATAATGCTAAATAAATAAAGTTTCAGTTATTGTTGTTATCATAAGTATAAAAAGTGCTAAATATGATTTCAGTCACAATAATAATAATAATAATAATAATATAAGTATAAAAAGTGAAAATACGACGGACTCAAGTTCGAATATAATGTTTATCTGCATCTGTAGTTATGTAGAAATCACTTATTTTCATTTTTCTTTTGATATTCGTTCTCAAAAAATTAAACTTGAAACTGAAAACAGAAAAATATCTCTTCAAAGATATAATCATTTTTTTTCCTTTTTTTATTTTTTGATAATGAGATTGCATACTACTGCAGAAAAAAAAAAAAAAAAAAAACCCTAGACGTAATAACGAACCCAGAGATTCCTAAACAAACGAACCCAGATATCGTCATTTTCATTTTCTTTTTCTACAAACCAAATCAGTATGGTTCGAAAAATATTTTGTTTTTCATTGAACCAAATGCCATGACTTAGATTTACTGTTTCACGAAATATCCCCATAAACCGAACAACACCCGAATCAAACAAAAATTGGAGTAGTCACTTGAATTTGGACCAAACATCATGGACTAAACTATTGAACCGAAACAGGAAGAGATTAAAGCTGAGTCAAACACTTGGGGGCTTGTTACAATCAAAATTCTCATGGAAAATATGAACTTCAAATCAAACTTCAGATACAATTGTAGTTGATCCAAGATAATTACCATACAATGCATCAAAGTTCTCAAGTTTAACAGATGCAAGAGCTCTCTCTCAACAAGTGCAACTACAACCTTGAGCAGATTAAGTATAACATGATCATGCTCTTATAGTCTCCATTTTGGCCATGATTAATAGTATAAACAACAACTTTTATCAGACAAAATGTTCCTAAGATACCTTATAATAAAGCAATTTAAGCAAGTAAAACTTGTGCCTGATCAACTACTGCAAATTCTTCCATTTGATCAATAGATTGTCAAATAACTTAAGATGATCAGAATTCTCAGACACTACTGTAACTAGATGGGATCAAGAGGAAATCTCTTAACATGCTTGAATACAAAAGCCAAAATATGAAATAGCATGGCTTTTCAGAAAATGTCAAGATAACCATTTAACAGGTTTAAATACAAAAGACAAAATATATAATAGCATGACTCGAAAGAATATCTCAAAATTATAATTACAAGTTCAAAATTTATTTGTGCTCGTGATTTTGTTGCGCGTCGTATGGTGCTTGAGAAACGTATAGTGACCCATACTGGGGATAGGCTTCAGCACCTCCCATCTGGACCTGAAAAGAAATGATTAAAATTTCGATATATACTTTTCTACTCTCTGGCTGAACAGCTGGTGAAACTTAAACGCACAGAAAATAACAGAATTTATTCCATAGAAGTAAAAGACCATGTTGCATTAAAAAGTCAGTCTCTTTTATTTTTTGCATCTTTAGTATACTTTTTCCCGCTTTACAAATTGGACCCATGACAATCCCTATACGGGCCAGAAACACCAAGGCAGATACCTTTATTGCACAAAACACTGTAAGGTGGTATAAGAACATTCCAGTTTGTGAAAAAAAGGTAAAATGAAACATATTTTGCACCCAAATTGCAAAAATAACAAACATGAAACCCAGTTGCATAAAGATTGTAAAACACCATACTCAAGGTAACTTATTAGGATTTTTTATTGGCCCATTTTAAAATACCACAAATTTGCAATAGCATCATTTGTTCAACACAACACAAGTGGCAAAGGGCTCGGTGGTTGATACCCGAGGTCCCGAGTTTTAAAATTTATCTTTTGTATTTAAACTCAATTTTTGATTCGAATTTGAATAAAATCTTGAATTTTCGTACGTAGTACGGTTCCGGTTCAGAGTTTTGTGAAGAGACCGGATTTTTTTTTTAGTACGTTTCATCTCTATAACTGTATCCCCTCTGCTTATCGCTCTCGAATCATCTCATAGCTGAATCTTCGTGAGAAACTCTAATGGCGACCGCGAACCCTAGCCCCGTCGTCTCCGACCAGAAGAAGCGCGCCTTCGAAGCCCTAGAGCGGAGGTTCGCCGCCGCTGCCAAATCCGATCTCCACGAAGATCACCTCAAAAGCAATAAGAGGAGACGCGATCCCTCGCGAAAACCCCAATACCACGACCCGAAGCGACCCGCCGCCGCCCTCTTTTCTCCTTCAAAATCCGATCCCTCTTCCTCCATTAGAGGTTCGATTCGATCTTGGCCACTTTTGTTCTATGGTTCGACTATTCGGTGCTCGAAGAGAATTGATGTCGTGGTTTTGGATTCTTCTCAGGAGACTCGGGACCCTCAAATTCCACTCCCCAACGGAGGATCTCAGGTTCTTATTTAATACTTTTGATTACCTCTAATTATTGTATTTATCTAAAAATCCTTCTTTTACGCTCTCTAGATGGAGAAACACATCCTGTTTATTCGGAGATCTGTGAAACAGTGCACGGAAAATTGCTACAAGCTGCTACTATGGTAACAATGGTACAAATTTGTGTTTTTGAGTTTAACGATCCTTTTTCTTAGTCGCAATTGTATCTGTAATAGTATTCCCGTGTTCGAATATTGTGAAGGATTTGAGTAGAAGGGATGCGGTCCACAGAATTGTTAGTGACATCGTTGGGAAGGGCGAAGAAGCTGGGAAGTTTGCGAGGGGAGCTAAGAGCTTAAAATTGGATAATTGGGTTTTGCTTGATAACTTTGTTGCAAAGAACAATGGGTCAACGGATGCCCGCATGAGAGCATTAAAGAGTCACTCTAAGAGGTCAAAGAAGCATATGTCGAGGAAGCAACATCGGAAAGTTGGGTCATTTAATTTGCCCAAGGAGTTCCATAAGTAAGTCTTCTACTGGACACAGAACTTCCGGTATGTATTTTTGTCGTTTTTGACCGTTTTTGATAGTTAAGGTTGTATTGCTTTTGCTTAACTTCAAGGAAATTGTGTAGTTTTTACATGCATTGGTATGGTTGGGTGGGCGGAGATATTGATGAACCATGAAAAACAGTAGGTTGCCAGGATGTAATTTTTGCAAAATAGAAACTGAATATATAGAATAAATTTAGTTCATGCGAAAAGATGTACTGAAACCATTACTTGAAAAAAAGTAAGACTGAGAAGTCAAGTTTGGAGCAACTGAGGTTATCTACAATTAGGTTATTGACCTAAAGCTGCTGGTAAGAAGGTTGGGTATAGATAGGTCGCTCTGGTTAGTACCTTCAAATTGAAGTTGGAGCAGTAAGATGTCTGTATTAATCTAGAGATCATATAATATCACTTTGTAGTCTGTATAAGGATATTTCTAGCTTGAAAGTTGTTAAAATTCTCATGTTGCCTCTTACTTTCTTTGTTAAATTTTCATTTTCTGAAAATCTTGTGACTGATATTTCGTGCAGCTTTGATCTCTTTAAGCCAATGCATGAAATGTGGAAAGAGTACATTAATGAGCTTACAAAAGAATCTGGGTAAACTTTTTTATTTAGTTGACTTGTTTTACTCTCTTCATTACTTTTTGTTTATTAATATGAACTCTTTACCTTTTTCTGCTATTGTGAGTTAATCTTTCCCTACCACATATTCAGGAAAAAGAAATTAAGCGACTGCCTGTTAACTGCTGACTTACACGGTGCCTATCTTCTAGGTAATTCATATTGCTTTGTCACGTAATATGCTTGGTTTATTTGGTTGCTATCGATTATTATAATTACTAGTTTATACATGCAAGGAACTTATTTAGCTGTGAAATTGCAGTTGTTGAGTGCAGAGACCCCACCTTTAAAGGTTTAAGCGGTATTATGATTCGGGATACTGCAGAGACTTTTGGGATAGTTACAGAGGAAAATCGCTTCAGAGGTACCCTTTAAGTTCCAGTCAGAATAACTAGCTTAATGTTTTTCCTTTACGTATCTAAATCATTTAACTCAAAGTACTGGATACATCCTTCAGAGACAAGGCCGCCTACTCTACCTACTATAATGAGCATCTTTTGTTTGGATATCTCTGTGTCTTCCTTCATTATGCAGTTTCGTAATTTATAGTGTATGATAGAAATTTGAAACTGACTACATAATTCCTCTAGCTTCTTGGTGTAGTCTCCTTTTGCTTCTTAGTTGTAGTTTGATTCAATACTTGAATACAAACTCATGTGGTTTATAATAATATGTCCGAGTTGCACCTAACTCATCAAGTCATTACCCTTCACCCATCTTAGTGTTGCTTGTTTTGTTAGTTAAACTAGGATTACACACTAATGGTTAATCTGACTTCTGTTCCCTAGTTGACCAGACAAGCTAAATTTTTTTCTTTACAATTTGGAAACTAGCTTTTAGAGCAGCTTATCAGTAATCGTATTTGGTTTTGGAGAACAAAGATAGGCAATTAAGATGCTGTAGAGGCTTTTCAGTCTTTTTCATTCAATTGGTACTTGAAACTTTGTAATTATTTTATTAATTCTCAGCCTGGTTCTAGTTGTGGGAAACTGATAACACGTGTCAATGACGTCTACAGTTGTACCGAAAATGGGCTCAGTCTTCATATTCCAAGCTGGCTGCTGGAAAATTATAATTTATGGTGACAAACTTTCGCCCAAGGGAAAGTTGAAGTCAAGTCGCTCTCGGGAGCAGCTGCAGCATCTTTTGTCAAGATAAAGAATTTTCTTCGCAGTTCCATCTTTTTTTCCTTTTTTCTTTCTTCTGAGAGAGTTTTCTGTTCTGTATAATTGTATATAATAATTTTATGTGTTCTCAATCGAGGAATATATGTCAAATGTAAAAGATTTTTCTGACTGTTTATTGATTTAAATTCATTTTTTTTTTTTAAGAGTAGAGCAATCTTATGATGAGATTCTACTGCAGATGGAACTTGTCCCCAGTTGATCTTTTGATACTTTGGTTGCAATACTGAGCTTCTCCTCACAAGATTGGATTTCAATTTTTTTGTGTTAATTTGTTATCTCACCTGTTCTGGTTGCATGGAACTCATAATAAGATCAGGAGGAACTGAGGTCAGGTTGGAAATATTTTAGCTAACCATTTTTAGGTTGTAAAAGTAAAATATTTCAATTCAAAGCTTCTCAAGTTTCTAGTAAAAGAGTTTTCGGAGATATTCTACTAAAAAACTGTTGCTGTTCTTAAACAGCTTCATTCATATATAGTATTCCAAATGATGGAGTTGTTATTGAACGTGTCATTTTTTACTTCACTGATGCATATCATATTGATCAAATACAATCAATAAATAATTATTAAATTTACTAAATAAAAATAAGTAACACCAACTTCTCTAATTAGAGGCTGTTAATTAAGGAGGGGGGTGTTTGCTGTTTTTTTTTTTTTTTTTTTTTTTTACAAACTTTTATAAAAAAATAAAAACTCGAATCATATAAATATACTGACAATTTCAGTAATGTTACTCTTAGATTAGTTCATATAAATATATAGATAGATTACGAGACTCAAAACAATTTTTATACCAAAAGTCAAAAATATCTTCGCACACATGGCTAGGTAAGAGCTACGTTTCAGAAAAAGTGGAGAGGAACCTTTAATTGACATGTTATATACAATGCATGGTTCTAATGTAGAGTCTAATTAGAACTATTAGTCCAATTATTATTTTTTTAATTAAACTTTATTTATTTTTTAATAAATTTAAATATTATTTTATCCTAATTAAATTAGAATTTAATTCTAATTTAGATAACTAAATTTAGCAATAAATTTTCTCACCAATATACTAAGGCAACAATTTTTGTGAAACTACCTCTTCTATTTATTCTATTCTTAACTCGTTATATCAAGTCCAATTTATTTAATTAGGATTAACTCTATGTAGTTATGAACTGGCTGAGGATTTTGCTTATTTATTTTTGACTACTTTTAAAAAAATTTAAATTTACTCTAAAATTATCAAAAAAAACCCTTCTAACTCTAATTCCCATTAGTAAATTTTAGGGATTTGAAAATATTTGAAAAATTTTAAAAGTTTTTTTTTTTTTGAGAGAAAAAAATTTTAAAAGTTAATAAAAATATTTCGGTCAACCAAAAGTATATATTAGATATTTTTTATGTTTTAAAAATTATATATTAGATTTTATTCCTAAACTGAAGTATGTTTTTATCCTTCCACACAATATGCAAAATCTTTTTCTTCAATTTTTTTTTTTAATTTTTTTTAAATAAATAAAGTTTTATAAAGGTACAAAGCATCTTATCTTACAAATACATAATACTACGGAGTAGGTGTTATTCTGAAGGCACCAACTCATTTGATGTTTCCACTTCTATATACATCAATAATAAAATAAAATAGATAGAGAAGATGACATATGCATCTATATCATCATTTTCAATTTTCATCAAGAATGGATTGTTTACGAGATCTGAGGCCGAAAATAGGGAAGCATCAAGCTCGGTGCTCTGCAAAAAGCACCCAAATTCACCTACATGATGTGGAATCATTGAATCCTCTCTGTGACATTCTCGCCGTCTCGTTTGAAACTAATAGTAAAATTCGGAATGTGGCGAAACCTTGTGCGGCAATCATTGTTGTGGTCGCCTTCGCCTTCTCCTAGAAGCCTCTCAATAAGTTCCTCTCCTGGATAGTGAATTACAATAAATACACTACAAGTAAAATGTAATATTTCTAATATAATAATCTGTATGTTTCATTTATGAAACATAACATTTGCAAAAATATAGCGATATTTTTGCTATATGAATGAAGGTTAATACAATTCTCATCGATAGTTCATGCATGTATCCTGTAGTACGAATGAAATCTTCCACTATCCATGGTTTATAAATATTCTGGAAGAGTTGATAGATACCCTGAGCCTGAGGTGAGTTAGAGCACAAGTCAATTTGATAAGGCTCTATGAGAACAAAAATTTATTTTCAACCAGATTTTATCTTGGATGTCTCTTCTGCAATGTTTGGGTGTGCTGCTACCTTAGATACAGATAAGAGTTCAGATGATAGCTCTCAATCTTTGGTTTTCTCCGCCTCACAGGCTCATTTAAAATAATAGGCAAATATAAGATAATCTCCTATTGTATTTGTTTTTACATAAGAAATTTTTGATCTTCTTGCTAGTTTATTACATAAAACTTATTTTTTAAGAAGAGCAGAGATAAAATGTTAATCAAGTATTTTTGGGCTGTGAGCTCACTTTAAGATGTAGTAGTATAGTTGCTCCAGCATACTAGGCTGGTGTACTATATTGTCTCTTTTTGGCAGAGTCCTCGCATCTCTCTGATTGGGAATTCATAGCTATAGTTTACTCAACTAAGAATTGAAGAATTAAGCTTATGCTCTTGATATCAAATTCTCATACTAGACTAATGCAATTTTTTTTTGTTAAAATTGATCTTATGGACAATTTTATTTATCTTGTGTTGAACTTCAGACTTTTAATAAAGTAGTACTTATTTTATTTTCGATATCAGCGGAAATTAATTGTGGAAATGGATTGATAGAATTTATTCTGTATATTTTTGTGTAGTATTAACTGTTTTATATTAGGGGTGAAGTATAAACTTTCAGGTAATTAAATTTTGCTGAATTTATTCTCTTGTTTCATTACATTCAGTAAGCTGACAGTTTTAGGTAATTCTGTTTACTCCATTTTAAATCAGCTGATTCAGGTTAAATATCATGAAATTGAAGACAACATCAAGCCAAGGCATCGATTCATGTCATCTTTTGAGCAGGTAATATCTACAATTTTGAATTCAAAGAACAGCTTGGAATCTTTACAAATCGGCAATATCTGAATCCAAATGTCTACGACCAATCCATTTTCTTCGCTTTTTCTTTTTCTTCTCACTTACATGTGAATGATTCAAGGACTTTTTTTTTATGACAGAGAGTTCAAGCTTGTGATAAGAGATACCAGTATCTTCTTTTTGCGGCTGAACCATATGAGATCATTGCTTTCAAGGTTCGTCTCCTATAGTGCTTTCAATTTGGTACATAATAAGTGGCTACTAAATATGCTTTATATGCCTGACCTGTTCCCTGCTCTCCAGATTCCCAGCACGGAGATTGATAAGACCCCATCAAAGTTCTTTTCACACTGGGATCCTGATCTAAAGATGTTCACGGTTTGCTTTACTTGGCGATCCTATTTACTGTTTGATTTTTGTTGTTAAATTTCCCAGTCTCCTATGCAGCAGATTAGTTTAGTAGTACTACCAGTTCCTTGTCTGAATTCTTGCATCATCAACAGCTTCAACTGTATTTCAAGGTCAAGCTGCCTGAACCTAATAAGCCACCGGCAGCAGGTGCTCCGGTGGCAAATGGCACTGCAGCTCCTGGCGTTCCTCCAAGGCCGCCGCCACCGCAAGCACCACCACCGCCACCACCGCCTCCTCAAGTACCTCTTCCGCCTGCACCTCTTGTGAACCCTCCTAGGGGTCCACCACCACCTGCCCCGCAGATGGGCGGGTCGCAACCTCCGCCCCCGCCTCCGATCGCAAATGGCCCGCCTCGTCCAATACCACCACCACCGATTGGTGGTGGGATGTCCAACTTCACTCCGGGTGTCCAGCCTGGCGCTCCGCCGCCACCAATGTCAGGCTTTCTTAATCAGCAGATTCAAGGCCAAGGGGCTCGCCCACCGCCACCGCTGCCTCCTAACATGGGCCATTAGGGTTAAAAGGGAGACTCCTAATTACTGTTTTGATGTATCTTTTACTTTTGCAAATGCTAGTTCTTGTCATCGACATGTATTGTTATGATAGATATAATATTTTCTGCTGAAATTTTCTAAATTTTGGTCTGTTGTTCCCCTTTTCCTTCTTTGCGGTTATCAATGTTGGACTGGCACAGTGCATTCCACCAACAACTAGAACTTTCTTTTCTATCTCTTTCCCTTCAGGAAACAGGGTTATACCTATTTAATTACAAAAATCCTATGTTATATAGGTACTGATTTGCAAAAATGTAGTTTGCAATATGATGCATTTTTTGCGGTCGAAAACAAATTATGGTTTGTGTTGGGTCTGCTTGATGTATTAAACAATCGAGCAGGGTGAAGTTAAGGGGTGACAAATTTGATTGGCGAAAGAAATAAGGTGCTGGTTTCAGAAACCTTTGTATTATGCTTCAAATAATTTTAGATTATATTTGATGGTGCAGATCAATTCTGTTGTTTCATCTTTGTAAATGATTCGATAGTAAAACAGATATTCTGGCCGGAAGGGAATTGTCGTGGACAGGCAGTGGCCATATTCGGCAGGCAATCTGCTAGAGAAAGGGGGGTCCATCATTTACCTTCTTCTGCGCTTTTGCCTTAGAAATCCTAACGATCATGTACATATGTTGTTGCATGCCCAACTCATTAATTCTCAACTCGTCTTAGTACTCTGTTTCTTTGGAATGCTTACTCTTTTCCTCATTTTTTGCTCGGCAAAAAATAGATCTAAAGAAAACTTAATATAGAAAAAAAAAAGAAAAAATATATCAAAATTTATATGGTTCGGCCACTAATCTATATCTACAAGCTATAACGAAGCAAAAGATTTTATTAATGTCAAAGACGAAATACAAAATTATATGTTTCAAAACTCTCAAACTTCATATACATCTAACGTGCCGAAATTCGAAAATACAACACCACCATATCTGTACAATAGATTCCAACAGTTAAAATTAGAGGATAGCAAAAACAAAAGTTTAGGATAGTAAAATTAAAAATTTACTCACTGGAATACTCCATCACACCAAAACCACACATGGCTTGACCTTAAAATGAATGATAGCGCCGTACATCTTAAATATAATGCATAGCTTCAATGTAGAGCCTAATTAGAATTCATAGTCCAATTAGATTTTTAATTAAACTCTATTTATTTTTTGATAACTATAAATTTTATTTTATCCTAATTAAATTAGAATTTAATTTTTAATTTAGATAATTATAAATTTAAACCGAAATTTAATTATAGATTTTCTCACTAAACTGCTAGACAACAATTTTTTGTGAAACTACCTCTTCTATTTACTCTATTCTTAGCTTGTTATATCAAGTCCTACTTGTTTAGAATTAACTCTATGTAATTATGAAATGACGATTCCTCATTACTATTCAAAATTTTTAAATTTATTTTGAAATGATCAAATTATCCTTTTAAACCGTAATTTTTATTAGTAAATCCTAGAAATTTGAAAATATTTGAAGAAAATTTTCAAAATCAATAAAAATATTTTGATCAACCAAAAATATATTAAATATTTTTAAAGTTTTGAAAGATATATATAAATATTATCCCTAAACTGATATTTGCTTTTATCCTTCCACACCCTATGCAAAAGCTTTTTCTTCAAATTTTTTTAAAATCTTTTACATAAATAAAGTTTTAAAGGGTACAAAGCATCCTACAAATACATAATACTGGAGAGTAGCGGTTCTTCTGAAACCACCAACTTGATCAATTTGATGCTTCACTTTTATATAAACATTAAAAATAAAATAAAATATACAGACAACGTAACATTTGCATTCTAATCATCATTTTCAATTTTCCAGATTGTTTAGAATATCTGAGGCGAAAAATTTGGAAGCATCGAGCTCGGTGCTCTGCATAAGGCACCCAAATTCACCTACATGATGTTGGAATTATTGAATCCTTTCTCCGACAGACTTGCCGTCAATAGAAATATTGGGGATGTGGCGAACCCTTGCGCGGCAATCATTGTTGTGGTCGCCTTCTCCTTCTCCTAGAAACCTCTCAACAAGTTCCTCTGCTGGATAGCTAATGAATAAATACTGAAGGGTGGTAAGGTATTCGATGCCGTGGGGCAACTCCCTTAGCTCTGGGCACCAGAATAGTGTAAGCTTATTCAGGCTTGGCATTGCTCCTCTTTCTATTTCTACCTGACTGAGCTTCTGGGCTTCCAATATAATCAATTGCTTTAGCTTCGGGAATGATGTTGCTTGGAAGTGCAACTACGTGCCATCATATGCCTCACGAAGCTGAAGAAGCATCAACGCGGGTAGTGCTTGCAGGTAAGGAAATGTATCTTCATCCAATTTTGAGTCACCAAGAAATAATATGGTTAGGTTTGTTAGAGACCCAAATGACGTGGCAAGCTCAGGGAGTGAGTTTTTGTCTAATTTACCCTTCAGAATTAATTTTTGAATTGGTAGAGGTAGGTGCAGGGTGTCCAACTGCTGTAATTCATTCCCATATTCATTTATGACCATTAAATTGATAAGATGGTTCATCTTTGTGATACTGTTCCACAAGTCTGCACAGTGATGGGTTCTTACACTGGTTATCCTAAATGTCCGCAACTCTGTCAAAGCTTCTAAATTCCGCACAATCTCTGTAGTTGCTTTAATACAATATAAAGTCTGCAAGCCCTTCAAGCGCCATATTTTCGCAGGTACCTCGCAGCTAATAAAAAAGGGTAAAAGTAGATGTCTCAACTTTTGAAGCTTTGTTATTCCCTTTGGCAGCTTTCTTATTCTAGTGTCAACTATATCTAATATTTGCAGATTTTGTAGCTTTCCAATTGATCTTGGAAGCTCCTTAATTTTTGTTCCTCGCAAGCCAAGATAATGCAGGTTGAATAGGTTACATATCTCACTCGGTAGTTTCTCGATCTGCGCTCCTTTTAGTTACAAGACACGTAACAATTTTGATGATCTTAAGGCCGACTTTAGTAATTCAGAGCTCATGGAATTGTTGAAAACAAGTATTGAACGCAACTGAGATTTGCCTTCAGTACAATAATTAGTTGTATTGCTTAGGATTGACAAGCGGCGTGCTTTATCTATCTGCAACATTGTCCTTGAATGCTCGGAAACCATGCAGAAACTTTCCTCCTTTGACTGAGAAAGAGCAAGGACTCGAATGATGTCATGCATTCGATATGAACAAACTCTTCTGATTCCATCCCTATCTACCACTTGTAGTAGACACCGATGAACAATTTCCTTAAGATAGTCCTCGGCCACATCCTCCATCGTTCTTTCTGATCTTTGTTCAATGAACCCTTCGGCCACCCAAAGCCTTATGAGTGTCTCACTTTCAATTTCATAATCTTCTGGAAAACTAGAACAATATAAGAAGCAATTTCGAAGGTAGTGGGGAAGATCGTCCAAACTAAGTTCCAAAATGATATGTAATTCTTCATGGAGTTTCGATTTGTTGCTGCTTAGATGCCACTCAAGATCTTTGTAAACCTTCTCCCACTCAGAATCAGTCTTTTGACGTGATAAGAGACGGCCTATAGATTTGATAGCAAGTGGCAAGCCACCACACTTCTGGACGATTTTTTTACCACATTGTTCTAAAGACAATGGGCAAGTCTTTTTTGAACAATTCCAAAATGCGTTTTTACAAAACAAATTCCACGAATAATATTCGTCTAGTCGCTCTAGCTCAAACATATGGTGCTCGTTAGCTAATAGTGCTACATCGCGAATCCTTGTTGTGAGAATTATTCTACTCTTGCAATTTCTATTCTGAAGTGCACATTTTAAATCCTTTTCCATTACATCCGTACTCCAAACATCATCCAGAATGAGTACATACTTTTTGCCCTGCAAGTAAGTGCGAATAGTCTGAACCAAGTCTATGCCATTCATGGTATCAATGTTGTTAGGTGCTTCTCTTTCCTCATGATCTTTTCTGTAAAACTCTTTTAAGATCTTTCTAAGCAAATCATTAGTCTTGTAATTCTGAGATACAGAAACCCAGGCACAAGCATCAAAGTTACCTTTGATTTCATTGTATACATGAGTTACGAGAGTTGTCTTTCCTAGGCCACCCATCCCCATCACTGAGATTATCATGTGTTGTTCTTGTTGCTCATCCTTATCTTTTAACCATCCAAGCAACAACTTTTTGTGGTTGTCAATACCCACGATATCATCCTCCTCGTCAAAAAGTGCCGATTCTGCACGGCTCTCACTACTGCCAACAGCTGTTTGAGGTATTGCTTCATTTTTTGTTCCCTCTGGATTATACCGGTTCTTTCTATCCATGGTGCTTTGGAGTTTAATTTTGATCTCTTTAAGCCTCTTGCTAAGGTGATACCAGGTTATTATATTCCTACACTTCCTGATTGCTGTCGGTAGAACCCCTCCTTGCTCCTCGCCCAACTTGTATGTGAACTCATCTATAATATCCTCAATGTCAAAAGCCAACTTTCTAATTTGTTTTATAAAGATTTTTGTACCCTCATCCTTCTCTTTTAGTCTTTCTGCAGTCCTTAGGAAAGATTGCTGGCTCTCAAGCTCATCCTTAATCTCACTCATATCCTTCGTGAGTTCTTTCATTGCTGATATCCTTATTAGGAATAGTGATGCTACTGATTTAGTTGCGGCACTAGCTAAGGTAGCACCGATCTTCACGACTAATGAGCTTATCACAGCCTCCGCCATGGGTTCTTCCTCTGAAGTGAGCATGAAATAAATAAACTTTTCAAATTACCATGTCTCTTCAAATGCACCACTAGCAAAAATGATTACTTTTTAACGCTCTTACGATTCTAAGCAATTTTCAGAAAGAACATGTAGTTGTCTCAACCGAAATAAGTTTGTAGTGCACTGAACAAACTTTTGTTAGAATTCTCAGTTAAAAAAAAGAAACACCAGTAACAATATTGTAGTCTGTAAGAATAAAAAGCAATAACTTGTTTGAGAATCAGTTTAACAAATTTTTGAGATAAAAGATTCATCATAACTAGTCATACTAAACTCCTACATGACCTTAATGTATCTTTGTAAAGCAAGAAGTTGAAAAGTCCTTCAGAGTAGTATGAAATCAATAATTAAAGAGTTGAAAAGCAAAGGAATCTACTGCTAGTCGCTGAGTAGAGGGAATTGTGTTAAGAGTGATTGTAAATTATTCTTTGAAAAGATGTATCAAATTTTACTACTACCATTCACAATTATACATGTGGCTTCCCTTGAAGCCCTAACCATGTGAATAATTAAAGTTATTATTAAGACTATAAGTCATTTGAGCAAGAAGCTATTAGTGCTTTTTAAATAGTTTTGCTTTGGTGAAAATTTAAGAACATAATTTTTGAGTCATGAAGTCCCGTGTTTCTAATATGTCAAATTTTAGACTTATCTGATTTGCGATGCAATTTGTAATATATTGTAGAAGGTCATCTCATTGTACATTAGCAAGTTTAAATTTAAAGAAAATCATTATCAATTGTGTACTCCGTGTGCTATCCACTATGTATATTTTTCGATAATATTTATGGTCTATAACTAAGGAATCATAGTGGCTATTGATCTTGTTTCCCAAAAGATTGATCTGATAGTAATCTATTAAAGACAGAAGATCTTTTACTCATCTATGTGTTAAAGATCTAGCAAATGATGCCAGTACACTGGTTGAAAAGGTAATTAAATAGAAAAGACAAACAAACTAAATTTAAGCTTTTGATAATAAATAAAATTCTCCCAACTATGTAGATCAAAATCTACAACAAAGATTGTGAATTTTTTTTTAAAAAAATTAACTTTATTTTTAGAAGGTTGTTAATTTTAACCATTCCTATTGACCAAGATTGCTAATTTTTAGAAGAGAGCCAGAAAATAAAATTTTAAAATCATAAAAATGTTTTTCTAAAAAGTTTATGTATTTTTAATCATACGGTATCCGATCATCGATTTAGATACTCAACCATCAACAATAAAGTGAAAGTACTACAGAAGGCCAAATTATTCTACCTCAATTATTATCTTTTGTTATCTTGTTTCCAAAGATCGATCATGTTAATCCAAACAATAAATTAATCAACAAAGACATACTATACTCTATGTACCTTACAGGATCAACTAGTTGATAGCAAAGAAAATAAATTTTTTTTTAAAAAGAACCTTTGGAACTTGAAAATTAATTAAAAAGAATAAGTAGCTAGAAGAAGAACAACTAACCACAAACCCAAGAAGGAGATTGAAGAGGTAGCTGCTCCAAAATAATCTCAAATTTAATTTAACTAGAGAAAATACTGCAATCAAATTAAGAAGCTCATGAAGTAGATGTTTTAGGGGGTGAGGAGTGAGAGATGAGGATGCATGAGCTACATAAACAAATAATTGGAAGCAATTGATTTGGACTGCAGCTACCAAGAAACAAATTCCCTCATGATTTTTCTCATCACCACTTGATTCCAGTGGGCCATGATGAATTATTGGGACTCTTTTAATTATTTTACCTTTTATTATTATTCAAAAATTTTAAATTTATTATAAAATTATCAAAATATTTTTTAAAAAATCTACTCTAAGTAGTAAACCCTAGTAAAAATGAGAATATTTGAAAAAAATATATATAAAATCAATAAAAATATTTTAATATATTATTTAGAAATAAATAAAATATTTTAAAGTTTTGAAAGACATATTAAATGTTATTCTTAAATAAAAACTTCGGTTAGTCGTCTTGCGGCCCTCGAAAAATTTAAAATATTTATGTTTCAATATTTTGTGTCCGAAAAGTCTGACAAATATTTACTTTGTCATTCTGTATTCGAAAAGTTGTACTTTGTTGTTATATAATTTTATCTTTTGCTTTAAAATAAATTACACTTTTGGTCATCAAACTATAAGGTTAGCAACATTTTAATTTTCGAACTTTAATTCGTTATGATTTTTTATTTGAACTATGCGGCACGTTACACTTTAGTCCTCGAATTTTAATTAAGTATAATTTCTAGCTCGACCTAAAAGGCACGTGATACTTTAATCCTTGAACTTGCTGAATTATTGTAATTAAGTTTCACAACCTATTTATTTTTTTTAAAAAAGAATGAATAAACTATTAATATCAAAATAATATAGCATTTTAGTCATTATTGCATCATCAAGTAGGATAGTGATGTAATTCAGAAGGTTTAAGGACTAAATTATAGCATACTTCAGCGAAAAATTGCAACTAATTAAAATTTGAGGGCTAAAGTATCACCAGCCTAATAGTTCGAGTTAGAAACTATAATAAATTAAAGTTTGAGGTCCAAAATATCACGTCTCTCGTAATTTGAGGATCAAAAGTACAATTTATCTTTTATTTTACCATAAAAATTCATTATTAAATAGAGTAGTAAATTATTATAATTTAGAAATTATACAGAAATATTAAATTTTATAAATTAGATGGTGATAAAATATAATAATTTATCAAGATTAACGATTTTCTTATATGCACACGCATTAAGAAAAAAAAAACACTTGGAGAGGACACGTACGACCCACGCGAGTACTTCTATATATAAATTATAAACAATATTTAGTAATTAATATTTTAAAATTAAAATTTAAAAATTTTGTTGATAATTATTACAAATTATATTTTAAAGTTGAAGTAGATCGATCTTTAAAACTGCTCGCTGCTCAAAACTAATTTAAGATATTTGGACCTTTTGTTTTTAAAATTTATGAAAAAAATTATTTGTGATATAGCCATTTATTTTGAATTTCATCAATTTTATCAAAGAAATTTTAAATCCACTAAAATGTACTAAGGTAGCTATTAGAAATTTTTTTTAAAAAAATGCTCATGAGTATTAGAAACCCTCCGGGCTAAGAAAAATAAATTTGCAGAAATTACCTCGCTTTTATTAAAATAAAATTAAATTCAATCCCCTCTGTTATTATATAAATAGAGTAATAAAATATTATTATTTGTAAATTATAGAAATAATAAATTTTGTAAATAAAAAAATTTTATATTATATGAATGCGACGCACAACGAAAACGAGTTCTCGAATAAAAGTAAAAATAAAGAAAAAAAAGAACGCGGAGAAAACTCTCGGGACCTATACGAGTCGTCTCTGTATATAAATTGTAAATAATATTTTGTAATCAATATTTTAAAATTAAAATTTAATAATTTTGTTGATAATTATTAGAAATTGCGCGCATAGTAATGTAAGAATTTGAATTTTTGTAAATAAATAATAAAAGCCAAGTCAAATTTCGGATCATAAATAGCACAAATAGCCTAAGTGCCCCTTTTCTGCAGTGTAAGTTGCACAGTTAGTAGGGCAGAAATATCGCTTTTCAATCCGAGCCTAATCTCGAAAATCCGAGATCACCAGTATGACCGTCTCGTCGAACCGAGTGAAAACCATATTAAGCATGTTTAGATCCGACGGTCGGATCTCCCAGAAATCGATGAAGAAGCGGGCGGGACCCGCGACTTAATCGCAAGTACAAGTGAACAGTAGCCCTAGATTTCAAATGCCCTAAGTGCGAACGTCTGCCAAATCGCTGTCTGGAAACCGGTCATAGCACAGCAGGGAGTCGATTTGAACGACTCCATCATTCTGGACGCAATGGCGCTGACGGAATTTCCGTTCGACGACTCTAGAGTCTCGAAAAGCGCGAAAATTGTATTCCAGAACAGTATTTTATGGACCGAGATTTTATCCGGGCAGTTTCGCGAAAATCAGAGATCGCTACCTGATAGGTCTCGTCGAGCCGGACGTCATGGCGCAGTCCATTTTCCGTTTCGACGACCGAATCGCCTCGAAAAGCGTAAAATACAGCAAAAAATGTGACTTTTGCACATGAAACCCTATATAACTTACCTCGTTTTGCGTGCCACAGCATTGGAGAGGGACTTAAGTGTGAGATCTTGCTGCTGTGAGGGACCAAGGTCGAAATACAGAGGTCAAAGGGACCATGTTGCAAAGTGGGCAACCTAATTCAATTCGAAAGTTCGAAATTCAAATCGGGGCCCTCCTCGTTAAATCCTCCGCAGCCTCTGCCCTCAACCACGAGTTTGCTACAAACCCTCCTCCTCTCTGCCTGTCACGCCCCGAGTTTCAAAACAGCGGTAGAATTTTTTTTTTTTTTTTTTTTAAAAATCAGAGTTCAAACTTTAAACTCAGGACGTGAACAGACCGCCACATGCATAGGAAATCCTCTGTCCACACGGACAGAGTCTCCCCTATACATGCTCGGCTAGGCAATTGCAGTGATACAATCAGAGAGCAACATAATCAACAGTTTAAATCCAAAAACATAAAGTTCTACAACTAATACATCCACAACTACTCACGACATAATCCACATATACTCCAACTCAAAAATACAGAGACAACTACGATCATGATACTGTAACTGTAAATACTAGCACTGGGCCACTGCGGCCAATAGCAGGGGACAACTCTAGCGCAACAGCTCGCTGGATCGTCCCAATCTCCCAGCATCCGACTGACCTGAAAAATGGTCACCCAGGGGGTGTGAGATACACTCTACATGTATCCCAGTGGGCACGACGGGCCGAGAAATAGCAAGTCGTACCTACCGGATACAATGATAAGCGGATAGTAAGAGCAAGAAATACTGAAGCTGAAAGGTAAGATGCAGATATAAAATCTAAGCATGCTGTAACAGATAAATCAGACAAGCAAGAGCTAATCATGCTATAGAGCAGAGCTAGTATGATAATCAATAATATCAATGCTGTAAACAGGGAATGCTGATGATCACGGAAGGGAAGCAGGGTACTCGTGATTGTAATCGATCATGCTTTAACTGATAAATCTAATAAGCAGGAAATGATCATGCTATAAACAAAGCTAGCATATAACAATGCTGTAAACTGAAAGTGCTGAATAATAATAACTGTAAGTACCCAATCAGTGCCGTCATCAGTCACAAGGACCTAGACCAATGCCAAAGCTGGCACGTTCGGCTGACATATAACCCGGCACCATCGGTGCACTCAGGGCACACGTGTCGCCACTCTCGTCCACTATGTGCAGCCTGGGGCTCACGGGTCGCCACTATCGACCACTTTACCGGTAAAGAACGCGTTGTGGGGGATCAATCCCACTGCGTACGTGAAATGAGCAGCTAGTGCTATGGCGATCATAAGGCTGATGCTCAAGTTCACAGTCAAAGAAACTGAACAATCGGCAATGAGCCAGATAATCCCTGTCGGGATGCTGAAAGCTGTAATAATCACGGATGCTGAATAAATGAATCTGAGCAACAGGAGCTGAATATCTGAACTGTAACTGAAACTGAATAGCAGAACTGTACTCCTATTCTATCATGCATCATAGAACAGGAAATGCTGATATAACTAGGCTGATAACCAATCAGACATGGCATATGGCAAGCTGTGTATATAAATATACTAAATGCTGAACATGAAATCACATCGGGAACTGAACTGCAAATCGATGCTACATAACTATATACAATGAATGCTGGAGTGAGAGCAAATAGAAAGGCTCAAGCATAGGTTCAGGGCTACACCAAAAACAGGGGTCCAACCTACCACGGCACCCCATAGGGCCAACCTGATAAAGCCCGGACCGAAGATAAACCCACCTCAATGATCACGGTGGCTGCTGGATGGCTCGCAAGATGGCGGCAGACTGCTGGGACCTGAATCATAAGTACGGGTCAGAAATAGACTCTCACACATACCCAACCCACTGACACACTGTGTGCATACAAGCTAAACAGGGAACTTCGCTGAAGTCCCGGAAACTTCCGAATTTTCGGAATTCCGCCGATAGATCCACTATGACTCAATCTGTGCTGAACAACAACCAAAACTCGTGAAACTTCACGTGCTGCCCAAGAATGTCTAACTTAAGACATTTAGGCCCTAACACCAGACTCTGGGTAATCTTGTGCACCGGCAAAGCCATAACCACTGAAACATTCCCGGGAAGCCCATTTTGGCTCCGGAAGTTGCAAACGATAAACTAAAATCACCGGGCTCTTTAGAACAGCACCGGGAACAGCTACTGATAACTGGCATCACCAATTAATCACCGCAATTTTCTAAATTGCATGATTAACGCCGAATCGCCGTTAAACCGACGATTTTGCCGATTTACGGTTCAGGATCCAATTCCCATTCAACGAAAAGCATCGGACCTCCAACAAAAGTTTTAGAGATCATGTGAACACTGTACAAAGCAGCTAGTATGGTGACAATTGCATTTAAGCCCCCAGGATTTTACCAAATTGCATAAAAGCATGTATTTTCATGCTATTTTGGCTTGTATTTAATTTTGGAATGCTATTTTAACGAACCGACACCACCAGTAGGTGGCTCTCGACTTGCTGGACACCGTGCTCACCTTTTGGAAGCAACGCGGAACCCGAGGACAACTCTGGGTCAACTATTACTATGCAATTAGGCTCACATTGTTACTTTAAATGCCTAGACTCAACCAAACTCAGATTTAAGGTGAGCATCATGCTCAGTGGGTCGAAAGAACCTAGAGGCTCACCAACTAGGTGCTGTGGGGAAACCAGAGACATCGCCGGAGCAAACGACTCCAAAAACATAAGCTTAAAGAGCTCTACATGCAAGATCTCTCTATCTACTCAATAATCTGCTGAAATAAAATGAGAATCATGCTCAGGAGGTTTGCAGAAGTCGAATGCTCTCTTGCTGGATGCACAGAACCAATTTAGTTCTCTCGTGCATTTCTTCGAACACATGGTGGGCATAAAGCTTAACACACAATCTTGAAGACACTAATGGTGAAACTCCACACAGGGGCTCTGGATCTCAAGCACAAGCACCAGTAGGTGCCACATGACTCTAAGAAGCTTGCCGACTCACGGCCGGCGGCGCAACACGGTGGCGGCGGCGGCGGGGGCAACCTTGGCCGGAGCAAACACCAACAATGGTGAAATCATCACAGGCCAGTATGGGTCTCATGCAAAGGTACCCATGGCTCTGTCTCGACATGCTGAAGCAAACTGGGCAGGTGGCCGGCGGTGGCTGGTACACAGAAAAAGTTGCAGAGGAGAGGAGAGGTCGTGGGTGGTTGCGGTTACTAGATGGGCTGAGGCTAGGGTTCTCACAAGCAACCCTAAAATTGCTATATATGCACATTGCATAAAATGCCAAGAGACCCCTCCACCAGCATTATTTACAGCTAGGTCCCTCACTGTAGAACCCATTTGCGACTAAGACCCTCCTCTATAAGTTTGGTACAAAAGGACACATAAAATATAGCACTTTTATGCAATTTACTGTGATTTTCCCCATATTTCACGCTTTTCGAGACAACCGAGTTGTCAAACTGAAAAATGGACACCGCCACGACTTCCGGCTCGACGAAACCTATCAGGTAGCGATGTTGGTTCGCTAAAATTCAGCTCCATAATTTTTAAAATCCATCTTATACTGTAAATTATACAGTTCGGCACGCTTTACGAGGCTTTAGGCTCGTCAAATGTAAATTTCGTCAGCGCCACTGCGCTCAGAACGTCAACAATAGCTAAGATTGATTACTCACACCCTTATGTTCAGGGTCTAGACAGCGAAACGGCCGACGTCGATCGACGGGGGATTTAAAACAGGGGTTACTATTCACAACTTAAGTTGTGGGGCCCGCCCGGATCTTTGCTGATTTCTGGATAATCCGACCGTTGGATCGAAAACATATGTATATGAATCTTTCATGTTTCGACGAGACGGTTGCAATGGTGATCTCGGATTTTCAAGATCAGGCCCCGATCAAAAGTTGATATTTTAGGGCCACAATTGCACCACTAAAAGTTCAATTTTACTATTTTAAACCCAGGCAATTATTTTAAACTTAAATTTTTAGATTTTAAAATCACGGTTACTACATCACTCCCCCCTTAATAGAAGTTTCGTCCCCGAAACTTAACTACAACAGGACCTCAAACAGTCCACTAACACAGGGTACCACAGCGACAATCAGTCGCAGAACATCTGCATTGTCCCAACCAACACTAGTGACAATCAGTCATACAACACCATTGAAAACTGTAAAGGTGCACTAACAAACCGAAAAGCTCATCAAAACATCAGTACTGTCTGACACAACTCAGGGCTACCAGTTTCGACAGGTTGCTTGTAAAAGCCGACGTCGCTTGTATAGACGTCCAAAAATCACAGTGACAACTAGTCAACTACGCACATGTACGGTAAAGATCTGTCTAAAATCCAATCACAAGCTACGAGTAATCACCCTGTGCTCAGGAGGCAACTAAGGCTAACTTATAGGAAGGTACACATACAGACCCAATCATAATACACCCCTTTTTGCGGGGTAAAGTATTTCATCCACTCTTTCGACAGTACGTTGTCTGCAGCCAACGTGCTTATCAAAAGAATAGAAAAATACTCACAATCTATCGCCAACAACTAGTTGGAGACATAACTCACAGCGAACCAACAGAAGGTACCAACGTACCTTACAACACCAATCTCTAAACCGATACTGAAAACCAATATTAAACACCGCTAATACATCGTGGTCTCGAGTGCCACTTTGGCAACTCACAAAAAAAAATCAAAATGATATCACAGTGCTCACTAACACTTTGAATTCCACACTAGTGGCTAACATAGCTCTAGCGACACTAGTCGCAACTTAAAACGTCGACAGGGGTGATCGCAACCCCTCTGGCTGACCGCAGGCAAGGAGTAAAATAAACACGAGCTGAGTTCATTACGGACTACCATCGGATCCTCAAACTGTCTACCAACTAGGTACAACAGACTCTCAAGTCTTAGTGCACCACGATTACAACCTCACTAAGGCATAGCCACAACGGCTAATATTGCTGTAACAGAATCTGTAATGATCCACGAAATCCAATGCAAGAGGTGGGACCTGAATACAACACCAACGCAATCAGGGTTACCACCTGGCTCATAGGCCACTGAAACTGATCAATACTACAGTGGCGCCAGCGCGCTCACTAACACCACCACCTCTGCCGGAATACTCGTGAATCACAGACTATATCACACTGATCAGGGATAGGACACGACTCGACCGACCATACAGTACTCGAGCTCCTAACCCCACACTCTCGCGTCAGACTCAAGTCATCCTAGGGCTCAATCCTAACCAGTTCTTAGGTATCTTATACCTATGCTCTGATACCATCTAATCTGTCACGCCCCGAGTTTCAAAGCAGCGGTAGAATTTTTTTTTTTTTTTTTTTTAAAAATCAGAGTTCAAACTTTAAACTCAGGACGTGAACAGACCGCCACATGCATAGGAAATCCTCTGTCCACACGGACAGAGTCTCCCCTATACATGCTCGGCTAGGCAATTGCAGTGATACAATCAGAGAGCAACATAATCAACAGTTTAAATCCAAAAACATAAAGTTCTACAACTAATACATCCACAACTACTCACGACATAATCCACATATACTCCAACTCAAAAATACAGAGACAACTACGATCATGATACTGTAACTATAAATACTAGCACTGGGCCACTGCGGCCAATAGCAGGGGACAACTCTAGCGCAACAGCTCGCTGGATCGTCCCAATCTCCCAGCATCCGACTGACCTGAAAAATGGTCACCCAGGGGGTGTGAGATACACTCTACATGTATCCCAGTGGGCACGACGGGCCGAGAAATAGCAAGTCGTACCTACCGGATACAATGATAAGCGGATAGTAAGAGCAAGAAATACTGAAGCTGAAAGGTAAGATGCAGATATAAAATCTAAGCATGCTGTAACAGATAAATCAGACAAGCAAGAGCTAATCATGCTATAGAGCAGAGCTAGTATGATAATCAATAATATCAATGCTGTAAACAGGGAATGCTGATGATCACGGAAGGGAAGCAGGGTACTCGTGATTGTAATCGATCATGCTTTAACTGATAAATCTAATAAGCAGGAAATGATCATGCTATAAACAAAGCAAGCATATAACAATGCTGTAAACTGAAAGTGCTGAATAATAATAACTGTAAGTACCCAATCAGTGCCGTCATCAGTCACAAGGACCTAGACCAATGCCAAAGCTGGCACGTTCGGCTGACATATAACCCGGCACCATCGGTGCACTCAGGGCACACGTGTCGCCACTCTCGTCCACTATGTGCAGCCTGGGGCTCACGGGTCGCCACTATCGACCACTTTACCGGTAAAGAACGCGTTGTGGGGGATCAATCCCACTGCGTACGTGAAATGAGCAGCTAGTGCTATGGCGATCATAAGGCTGATGCTCAAGTTCACAGTCAAAGAAACTGAACAATCGGCAATGAGCCAGATAATCCCTGTCGGGATGCTGAAAGCTGTAATAATCACGGATGCTGAATAAATGAATCTGAGCAACAGGAGCTGAATATCTGAACTGTAACTGAAACTGAATAGCAGAACTGTACTCCTATTCTATCATGCATCATAGAACAGGAAATGCTGATATAACTAGGCTGATAACCAATCAGACATGGCATATGGCAAGCTGTGTATATAAATATACTAAATGCTGAACATGAAATCACATCGGGAACTGAACTGCAAATCGATGCTACATAACTATATACAATGAATGCTGGAGTGAGAGCAAATAGAAAGGCTCAAGCATAGGTTCAGGGCTACACCAAAAACAGGGGTCCAACCTACCACGGCACCCCATAGGGCCAACCTGATAAAGCCCGGACCGAAGATAAACCCACCTCAATGATCACGGTGGCTGCTGGATGGCTCGCAAGATGGCGGCAGACTGCTGGGACCTGAATCATAAGTACGGGTCAGAAATAGACTCTCACACATACCCAACCCACTGACACACTGTGTGCATACAAGCTAAACAGGGAACTTCGCTGAAGTCCCGGAAACTTCCGAATTTTCGGAATTCCGCCGATAGATCCACTATGACTCAATCTGTGCTGAACAATAACCAAAACTCGTGAAACTTCACGTGCTGCCCAAGAATGTCTAACTTAAGACATTTAGGCCCTAACACCAGACTCTGGGTAATCCTGTGCACCGGCAAAGCCATAACCACTGAAACATTCCCGGGAAGCCCATTTTGGCTCCGGAAGTTGCAAACGATAAACTAAAATCACCGGGCTCTTTAGAACAGCACCGGGAACAGCTACTGATAACTGGCATCACCAATTAATCACCGCAATTTTCTAAATTGCATGATTAATGCCGAATCGCCGTTAAACCGACGATTTTGCCGATTTACGGTTCAGGATCCAATTCCCATTCAACGAAAAGCATCGGACCTCCAACAAAAGTTTTAGAGATCATGTGAACACTGTACAAAGCAGCTAGTATGGTGACAATTGCATTTAAGCCCCCAGGATTTTACCAAATTGCATAAAAGCATGTATTTTCATGCTATTTTGGCTTGTATTTAATTTTGGAATGCTATTTTAACGAACCGACACCACCAGTAGGTGGCTCTCGACTTGCTGGACACCGTGCTCACCTTTTGGAAGCAACGCGGAACCCGAGGACAACTCTGGGTCAACTATTACTATGCAATTAGGCTCACATTGTTACTTTAAATGCCTAGACTCAACCAAACTCAGATTTAAGGTGAGCATCATGCTCAGTGGGTCGAAAGAACCTAGAGGCTCACCAACTAGGTGCTGTGGGGAAACCAGAGACATCGCCGGAGCAAAACGACTCCAAAAACATAAGCTTAAAGAGCTCTACATGCAAGATCTCTCTATCTACTCAATAATCTGCTGAAATAAAATGAGAATCATGCTCAGGAGGTTTGCAGAAGTCGAATGCTCTCTTGCTGGATGCACAGAACCAATTTAGTTCTCTCGTGCATTTCTTCGAACACATGGTGGGCATAAAGCTTAACACACAATCTTGAAGACACTAATGGTGAAACTCCACACAGGGGCTCTGGATCTCAAGCACAAGCACCAGTAGGTGCCACATGACTCTAAGAAGCTTGCCGACTCACGGCCGGCGGCGCAACACGGTGGCGGCGGCGGCGGGGGCAACCTTGGCCGGAGCAAACACCAACAATGGTGAAATCATCACAGGCCAGTATGGGTCTCATGCAAAGGTACCCATGGCTCTGTCTCGACATGCTGAAGCAAACTGGGCAGGTGGCCGGCGGTGGCTGGTACACAGAAAAAGTTGCAGAGGAGAGGAGAGGTCGTGGGTGGTTGCGGTTACTAGATGGGCTGAGGCTAGGGTTCTCACAAGCAGCCCTAAAATTGCTATATATGCACATTGCATAAAATGCCAAGAGACCCCTCCACCAGCATTATTTACAGCTAGGTCCCTCACTGTAGAACCCATTTGCGACTAAGACCCTCCTCTATAAGTTTGGTACAAAAGGACACATAAAATATAGCACTTTTATGCAATTTACTGTGATTTTCCCCATATTTCATGCTTTTCGAGACAACCGAGTTGTCAAACTAAAAAATGGACACCGCCACGACTTCCGGCTCGACGAAACCTATCAGGTAGCGATGTTGGTTCGCTAAAATTCAGCTCCATAATTTTTAAAATCCATCTTATACTGTAAATTATACAGTTCGGCACGCTTTACGAGGCTTTAGGCTCGTCAAATGTAAATTTCGTCAGCGCCACTGCGCTCAGAACGTCAACAATAGCTAAGATTGATTACTCACACCCTTATGTTCAGGGTCTAGACAGCGAAACGGCCGACGTCGATCGACGGGGGATTTAAAACAGGGGTTACTATTCACAACTTAAGTTGTGGGGCCCGCCCGGATCTTTGCTGATTTCTGGATAATCCGACCGTTGGATCGAAAACATATGTATATGAATCTTTCATGTTTCGACGAGACGGTTGCAATGGTGATCTCGGATTTTCAAGATCAGGCCCCGATCAAAAGTTGATATTTTAGGGCCATAATTGCACCACTAAAAGTTCAATTTTACTATTTTAAACCCAGGCAATTATTTTAAACTTAAAATTTTAGATTTTAAAATCACGGTTACTACACTGCCTCACTTCCCGAACCTCCCCGCAACCTGCCGCAGCTCCCCCGTCGCCGGAGAAGAAGATCAAGAACTTGTCTTGATCTCTGGTGTTTGAAGAAGAAGGTGATCGAGGGGTCCTAGGCGATCAAGACCCAGTCTGTGGACTCCTCGGGGTGGCCGCATCCAAGCCCGAGGGAGCCAGCACCCCAGCTCCGCCGTGCGCCGCCGCGGCAAGCTTCTTCATCCACGGTTTCCGGCGAGGTAGGTTTTAGTTGGAATTTATTGTTATGAATTGGGCTTTGAACCCTTCCAGCCTGCTCCTGACCTTGAGTAGAACCTCTCTGTGAAGTCCGAGCCACGACCGCCGTCCCGGTCGCCGGCGGGAGCCAACCCCGCCGGATTATCATTTTCTGGACCGGCATCTCGCGCCACCGTGATCCGACCATCAAACCTAAGATCAGCTCCGTTGGACCTTCTCCTCTGGACGACTGCAACATCTCCACAAGAGCTGAGGGTGATCGGACGAAGATCGGGCCCGCACGGGCGTGCCCTAGAAACCCGATATTTGGCGCTTTGGCCGACCGTCGCCGTCCGGCGCCGCTGCGGCCTCCCGACGCCGGCCACCCCTGCTGGAAGCACCCTGGTGGGGCGGGGAGCATCTTGATCCAACTTTCTCCGGCCCGGAGACGCCGCGCCGAATTTTGCCATTAGCGGCCCTTGAAGCTTGACCGAGCCTCGCCGGCGCCGCCTCACCGACGCTTTTCGGTCGCCGGAAACCATTCAGGTAAGCTCCTGTAATCCCTAGGAGTCACCCCATCAAATTGCATGGCTCCCTTAACGTCGGATTTTTGAACTACAGAGTTGCACCCGAGTTGGCTTTGATCTTCCTCTCCGGCCATCGCCGGCGATCTGGGCTCCGGCCAACCGTACAGGTAAGACCTAAAGGACCTAATGAAGCTCCCCATGATTTTTTTTTGACCCAGGACATCCCCTGCATCTCGGTTCCAAACCTTGAACCCGAGGTCACCCTCTTGGGCTCATCTCCGGCCGCCGCCGCATCCGGCCGCCGGGGCTCGACCCAGCGTGGTCCAGTCCTCATCTGGGACTCAGAACCAACCTATGCTCACCCTTGAAACAGGTCTGAACCTGGTTGCGCCAAGATCACCCAAAACCGAGCTTGAGCTATTCTTGGGTGTTGCTCCGGCCACTGTTCCGGCCGACCTCCGGCACCCCTCAGGTGAGCCCCACTGTCCATAGTACTTACTTAACACCATGCTCCTGTTAGGGTTCAATTTGATCTAGTGTAAGTTTAAATATGGCATAGTTGTGTTGTGAACCCGAGTTGGTTATGGGCCAACTTTGCCCTCGGGTCTGATCTCGGCCAAAACTGGTGAGCACGGCATTGGTCTCGTCGTAACGAACCCACTGAAACTTACGGCGTCAATTTTGGATCCCTGGATCTCAAGAACAAGCTGAAACGGGCAATTCACTTAATAGTATTATGCAAATTAAAGAACCATTATGGACTAAAACGTAAAATGCATGTACTAGCTCCCTTTAAACAGTATTTCACACCCACTGGACATTTCGTTTGGGTCCCGGGGACTCTCATTGATCGGGGATTAGATTTCGTCCCGTAAATCGGCCTATTTGACCCGTTTAAGCTTTCCGTTACTGTTGTGTCGCCAGGATGGGTATGTGCGAGTCTATTATTGATTATAGCTTTTATTCAGGGCCCAGTTGTTCAGCACCAGCCTCCCAGTAGCCGAGCGGGAGTTCGAGGATCTGCCTACATCCAGGTGGGTTATCTTCGGTCAGGGCTTTATCTATTCGGCCCTCTGGTTGCTTTAGTCCAGTCGGACACTTGTTTTTGTTTAGTCCTGATGATTTGATCTATATGCCATATGATCTTCCTGATAGACTTTGATCCCCTTAGACATATCACGTATACCTGCTCATCAGCTTTTATATTTTGATACATAGACTTGCATGATCTGAGTATGCGTATTGATTCCTGTCGATTGTTATACTGATTTATATTCAGATATTACTTGGATTTCTTTCCGGTTCAGCAGCTCATATATTTCAGTACAGTAGATTCCTGTGGTCTGATCACGCCTGTTGTCACTTGCGTATCGGTCATTATCGTATTGCATTATATCCAGAGATACTTGCTTTGATATTCCAGTTATGCATGATAGACCCATGATTGATTGATACATACAGACATCTTGATTCCTAGTATTGTGCATGTTTGATATGCTATTATTCGGGTATATACTCCTTGTATTCCGGATTACATGATTAGTCCTGATGATCGCACCTATACATCGCATGATTTTCGAGATAGACACTGATCCCTTAGACACACTATATTTATACACATCTGCTTGTCAGCTTTCATATCCTGATATATAGATGTCATGATCGATTATTCCTGCTAGTTCCATGTCAGTTGTCATACTGCTTTATTCAGATATGCATGATTTGATTATACTCGTTGAGCCCTGTCACTTGAGATATTGCTTTATAGTCCGATATGCATGATTGATACTGATTGATAGATACAGACAGATGATTCCCTGTTGGGATCTCGGCATGTTGCCGACTACTCGGTCACTAGACCGTGAGATTGAGCATTATGACTTGCCATGCACTGCTGTACTTCACGAACCTGGCTGGGGTCGCTCCCCGTGGAGCTGGTTCTTTACCGGTAGAGTGGTCTGGTGATAGACCCGTGAGCCCTCGACAGGGGTATGTCAGCGGATCGGGTGCGGATCGGTGGCTTTTGCCTGAGGTCCTCTGGGACCAATATTGGCACATGATTGGGTACTTGGGTTTCTGTTATTGACGCATGATTCTTACCTTGTACCATTGTTGTTCTGTTTATGTTGTTCACTAGCATTATTCATCTGCAGTTTCACTTATGATTGACTACCTGCCTAGTTCAGTTTACCTGTGGATTTATTGCTTTCCAGTGGATGTTATCTGTTATCTATTTACCTTGTACCTTCACTGTTCAGCTATGCTTGATTATTACCGTGATCCCCTGATTTCAGCATTTATTATCTACAGTTCCCTTATGCCTGACTTCTACAGTATACCCTGATTTCCTAGCATTATTTATCTGCAGTTTCTATGATTGATTATCTGCTTAGTTCAGGTTATCTGTGGATTTATTGCCTTCCAGTAGATGTTATCTGTTATTTCAGCTGTACCTATTGATCTATTACTATCCGCAGATTTTAGTATCCAGTAGGTACGATTAGCTATTTCTCGGCTCGTCGTGCCCACTGGGATACACTCCGGTGTGTCTCACACCCTCGGGTGACTGTTTTTCAGGTCGTTCGGGTAGTGGGGTGTCGGGACGATCCAGTGAGGCTGTCAGGATAGAGCGGTCCCCCTGATGATCTATTGATGTCTGAGATCTTCGGTGATTGTAGCTGACTTTTATTTATAGCTTTCAGCTTCCAGTTATTTAGATATTTTAGATTGATGATATTTTGATACTTCGGATTATTCCTGATGACTAGTATAGTTAGTTGAGATATTTATTGCTCTCTGATCGATGTTTGGATTAGCCGAGCCGTGCATGTATAGGAGAGACCCTATCCCTGTGGATAGGGGATTTCCTATATGTGTGGCGATCTGTTACGCCTGTTTTGCAAACTCTGATTTATTCAAAAAAAAAAAAAAAAAAAAAATTTAGACCTGATTTTTAAAACTCGGGGCGTGACAGATTAGATGGTATCAGAGCAATAGGTACACGGTACCTAGGAAAGATGGATTAGGAACTGGTTAGGATGAACCCTAGGATGACTTGTCACGTGAGAGCGCGGGGTATTTGTCTAGTTGTTAGCAGCTCAGGTGTATTTCACACTAATGAGTCGTTTCCTAATCTTGTTGTTGTGACTACGAGCGGTGTTCGCACGCGCTCTAGGCTTAGTGGTCATAGTGGGTGTAGTGTTAGCTGCGGTTGTGGTACGAGCCATGGGTTTGATATATCAGTGGAGCCTGAGGGCTCGGATTTTTTTTTTTACAGCTGTTAGAGGATCAGTTCACAATATTTTGCTGGGTTAGTCCAGCAGATGGCTCAGCATCATATGGTTGCTATTGTTGCACTGGCCCCACCACTAGTCCAGGTATTTGGAGAATTCAGTGATCCTCCAGTTGTCCTCGTGTCACTGGATAGAGTACTTTTGTCGCAGCCGCGGTTATCAAAACTATGTTGTGGCTGCTATTACTGGAGATTCCCCGATTATAGCTATGGGGATGCCTATAAGGGTAGCAATTATGTTGCTTTGGACGGAATGACTCTGACGACACTTAACAAATATTAGTCCCCGTTGAGTTGTGTCCCAACACTGATCAGTGTTAATAGGTTGGGATTCATGATTAATTCGTTAGAAATGGTAGCAGTGAGCGCTTTGGCGCAGACATGGTTGATGGATCTTTGGACCCAATTGAAACCCTGGCTTGAGTTAGATTCAGGTTCAGACCCCACCCTTGGGTACGAGTTTAGTGGAGTCTTAGTTACTCCTATGAGTATGCAATAAGTTTAGATATTGTGATTACTACGATGGTGAGATATGACTGGAAAGTCTAATATACAGCGTGATGATAATAGCTTGGGGATTGGATTATTATCCTAGATGAAACCGATTTGTAGTTGATTCGCACGTTGTGGGTGAGCTTATTATGGGGTCGTGATCGCCCCTGATGATATTTGAGCTACGATTGGTATCGCTAGTGCTGTGTTAGCAAGGGGTGATTCATTTAAGATAATCGGTAGATTCTTGTGAGTAGCCAGAGTCGCACTTATGACCACGAGATGGTTGAGACAGTTGATATAGGTTTATAGTATCAGCATAGAGATTCGTGTCGGGAGGTATGAGCTATACCTTCTGTTGACTCCGGTGGGAGTCGTGTCCCCAACTTGATGTTGGCGACAGATCTATAGTATTTCGCCTTTCTTTTGATAAGCACGTTGGCTGCAGACAACGTACTGTCGAAAGAGCTGAGGAAATACCCCACCCTGTAAAGGGGAATATCATGATTGGGTCTATTTGTCTGCTTACTTAAATTTTAGGTTCCAGGGTTGTCTTTGGACAACGATGTTATAGTTGCAGTATTGATATTCCAGACCATATCGGACCTTAGGTAGGTCTCAGATAGTTGTGTACATAGTGGACAGATTATATTTGTCATTAATGTAGACATTCGTCCTAGCTCGCGGCCAATAGCCACGTTGACCTCGCCAGATCTTGCAACTGATTCAATAATAGAAATAAGTGGGTTAAGCTGTAAGGGGGGACAACATGTCCAAACCGGATATTTTAAGCGTTACGAAAGATGACTATGGGTTGCCATGCATTATGATGCTAAGAGACTGATCGTCTGAGGTTTAGTTCTGGAAGCTGGTGGTGAAATGAATGCCACGTGAGAATATGAATTGAAAGCGGGGAATTTCCCGAACCGCTTGAATGCTCCGAAGAAATTATCGGAAAGGTGATCTCTAGAGTGTAGAGCCTGTTCCTGCTCATTATTTACTAAAATGAGTGAACCCCGATTGAATAGTTGACCGGTTATGTTGAAAGGTTAGCTTGTATGCACAAATGGAAGTTTTGATAGACCTGAACGTATAATGATCTTGGATGTCATCTCTCACGTGACCGTCAGTTCGTAAGAACGTTAAGACGCTTTAACGATATGGTTAAAGAATTGAAAGATCATAATTAGGGTACGTCGACCCTTTATATCGCATACCCTGTGTGGTATCCTTATGAACCAGAATTTTTAGCAGTTTGGATGAAACAGAATTGCGAACCCGAGTGTTATTGCAAACCGCACAGTACAAGGTGCATTGACATTAGGGACCGTGTATGTCCGGTCAACGAACAAGTTACCGGGCCAATGTGTTAGCGGATGCTTTGAGCCGAAAGCACGTGTCCCCAGAGCTGCTAATGATCACGGAACAGGACCGCTTGATCTCTGAGTTCCAGCGTCTAGACTTGGAAATTGTTCCTTCGGGGTCGACCGCTCGACTTTTAGCGATGGTAGTGTAGCCTACCCTGCTTGATTGCATAAAGGAGGGACAGCAGTCGGACCCCTCCTTCCAGAAGATCTGAGAGCTGATATCGCTGGGACAGACTGATGATTTCCAGCTGCACGCCGATTGCGGGTAGCAAGACAGCAGTTGCTGACCGCGCAGAGCAGGCAAAAGAACTATGCGGACCAACGACGACGAGACTTGGAGTTCCAGGTTGGTGACCATGTCCTACTGAAGGTGTCGCCAACCCGTGGAATCAAGCGTTTTGGGATTCGCAACAAGCTCAGCCCCCGATTTGTCGGTCCCTTCGAGATTTTGGAGCGCATTGGTCCTGTAGCATACCGACTGGCTCTTCATCCTAGCCTTGCCTGGGTGCATAACGTCTTTCACCTTTCCATGCTGCGGAAGTATATCAGGGATACTTCACACATCATCAGCCCCACCGCTGTCCAGCTTCGCGAGGATCTGAGCTACTAGGAGGTACCTCTGAAAATCCTGGCTCGAGATGAGAAGAAGCTGAGGAACAGATCGATCCCCTACGTCAAAGTGCAATGGGAGTGTGACACCCCCGGAATTTGGATTAGTCCTATATATAAAATGATATAATAGGACTAAATCTCTAACCCGGCTATAGCATTTTGGATGGTAGCAAGATCCAAGAGGAACATGAGAGTTAAGCGTGCTAGAGCTAGAGTAGTTCTAGGATGGGTGACCCCCTGGGAAGTGGGGCGTCACAGTTGGTATCAGAGACATTCACCAGCCGGAAATGTGAGATCAGTCTCGGTTGAGCCAGGGTTATATAGCGGGTAGAGTGTGGCTCCCCGGCTAATGACCGTTGTAGGTGGAGTGCAGCTCCCTACAAGGTCGGCTAAGGCTAGCGAGAATAGTCTCACATCGCCTGGTGCTTGTGAGTGTGCTTGAGCCTGACGTGGACGTCAGGGCTTAAAGGGGGGAAGAATGTGACACCCCCGAAATTTGGATTAGTCCTATATATAAAATGATATAATAGGACTAAATCTCTAACCCGGCTATAGCATTTTGGATGGTAGCAAGATCCAAGAGGAACATGAGAGTTAAGCGTGCTAGAGCTAGAGTAGTTCTAGGATGGGTGACCCCCTGGGAAGTGGGGCGTCACAGGGAGAACCATGAGGAGCGTGAAGCCACGTGGGAACGCGAGTCAACCATGATGGAGCGTTTTTCCCATTTATTTGGTTCTTAGTTGTATTCAGTTTCAGGGACGAAACTTCCTTTTTGGTGGGAGAGATGTAAGAATTTGAATTTTTGTAAATAAATAATAAAAGCCAAGTCAAATTTTGGATCATAAATAGCACGAATAGCCTAAGTGCCCCTTTTCTGCAGTGTAAGTTGCACAGTTAGTAGGGCAGAAACATCGCTTTTCAATTCGAGCCTAATCTCGAAAATCCGAGATCACCAGTACGACCGTCTCGTCGAACCGAGTGAAAACCATATTAAGCATGTTTAGATCCGACGGTCGGATCTCCCAGAAATCGATGAAGAAGCGGGCGGGACCCGCGACTTAAGTCGCAAGTACAAGTGAACAGTAGCCCTAGATTTCAAATGCCCTAAGTGCGAACGTCTGCCAAATCGCTGTCTGGAAACCGGTCATAGCACTGCAGGCAGTCGATTTGAACGGCTCCATCATTAATCTGGACGCAATGGCGCTGACGGAATTTCCGTTCGACGACTCTAGAGTCTCGAAAAGCGCAAAAACTGTATTCCGGAACAGTATTTTATGGACCGAGATTTTATCCGGGCAGTTTCGCGAAAATCAGAGATCGCTACCTGATAGGTCTCGTCGAGCCGGACGTCATGGCGCAGTCCATTTTCCGTTTCGACGACCGGATCGCCTCGAAAAGCATAAAATACAGCGAAAAATGCGACTTTTGCACATGAAACCCTATATAACTTACCTCGTTTTGCGTGCCACAGCATTGGAGAGGGACTTAAGTGTGAGATCTTGCTGCTGTGAGGGACCAAGGTCGAAATACAGAGGTCAAAGGGACCATGTTGCAAAGTGGGCAACCTAATTCAATTCGAAAGTTCGAAATTCAAATCGGGGCCCTCCTCGTTAAATCCTCCGCAGCCTCTGCCCTCAACCACGAGCTTGCAACAAACCCTCCTCCTCTCTGCCTCACTTCCCGAACCTCCCCGCAACCTGCCGCAGCTCCCCCGTCGCCGGAGAAGAAGATCAAGAACTTGTCTTGATCTCTGGTGTTTGAAGAAGAAGGTGATCGAGGGGTCCTAGGCGATCAAGACCCAGTCTGTGGACTCCTCGGGGTGGCCGCATCCAAGCCCGAGGGAGCCAGCACCCCAGCTCCGCCGTGCGCCGCCGCGGCAAGCTTCTTCATCCACGGTTTTCGGCGAGGTAGGTTTTAGTTGGAATTTATTGTTATGAATTGGGCTTTGAACCCTTCCAGCCTGCTCCTGACCTTGAGTAGAACCTCTCTGTGAAGTCCGAGCCACGACCGCCGTCCCGGTCGCCGGCGGGAGCCAACCCCGCCGGATTATCATTTTCTGGACCGGCATCTCGCGCCACCGTGATCCGACCATCAAACCTAAGATCAGCTCTGTTGGACCTTCTCCTCTGGACGACTGCAACATCTCCACAAGAGCTGAGGGTGATCGGACGAAGATCGGGCCTGCACGGGCGTGCCCTAGAAACCCGATATTTGGCGCTTTGGCCGACCGTCGCCGTCCGGCGCCGCTGCGGCCTCCCGACGCCGGCCACCCCTGCTGGAAGCACCCTGGTGGGGCGGGGAGCATATTGATCCAACTTTCTCCGGCCCGGAGACGCCGCGCCGGATTTTGCCATTGGCGGCCCTTGAAACTTGACCGAGCCTCGCCGGCGCCGCCTCGCCGACGCTTTTCGGTCGCCGGAAACCATTCAGGTAAGCTCCTGTAATCCCTAGGAGTCCTCCCATCAAATTGCATGGCTCCCTTAACGTCGGATTTTTGAACTACAGAGTTGCACCCGAGTTGGCTTTGATCTTCCTCTCCGGCCATCGCCGGCGATCTGGGCTCCGGCCAACCGTACAGGTAAGACCTAAAGGACCTAATGAAGCTCCCCATGATTTTTTTTTGACCCAGAACATCCCCTGCATCTCGGTTCCAAACCTTGAACCCGAGGTCACCCTCTCGGGCTCATCTCCGGCCGCCGCCGCCTCCTGCCGCCGGGGCTCGACCCAGCGTGGTCCAGTCCTCATCTGGGACTCAGAACCAACCTATGCTCACCCTTGGAACAGGTCTGAACCTGGTTGCGCCAAGATCACCCAAAACCGAGCTTGAGCCATTCTTGGGTGTTGCTCCGGCCACTGTTCCGGCCGACCTCCGGCACCCCTCAGGTGAGCCCCACTGTCCATAGTACTTACTTAACACCATGCTCCTGTTAGGGTTCAATTTGATCTAGTGTAAGTTTAAATATGGCATAGTTGTGTTGTGAACCCGAGTTGGTTATGGGCCAACTTTGCCCTCAGGTCTGATCTCGGCCAAAACTGGTGAGCACGGCATTGGTCTCGTCGTAACGAACCCACTGAAACTTACGGCGTCAATTTTGGATCCCTGGATCTCAAGAACAAGCCGAAACGGGCAATTCACTTAATAGTATTATGCAAATTAAAGAACCATTATGGACTAAAACGTAAAATTCATGTACTAGCTCCCTTTAAACAGTATTTCACACCCACTGGACATTTCGTTTGGGTCCCGGGGACTCTCGTTGATCGGGGATTAGATTTCGTCCCGTAAATCGGCCTATTTGACCCGTTTAAGCTTTCCGTTACTGTTGTGTCGTTAGGATGGGTATGTGCGAGTCTATTATTGATTATAGCTTTTATTCAGGGCCCAGTTGTTCAGCACCAGCCTCCCAGTAGCCGAGCGGGAGTTCGAGGATCTGCCTACATCCAGGTGGGTTATCTTCGGTCCGGGCTTTATCTATTCGGCCCTCTGGTTGCTTTAGTCCAGTCGGACACCTGTTTTTGTTTAGTCCTGATGATTTGATCTATATGCCATATGATCTTCCTGATAGACTTTGATCCCCTTAGACATATCACGTATACCTGCTCATCAGCTTTTATATTTTGATACATAGACTTGCATGATCTGAGTATGCGTATTGATTCCTGTCGATTGTTATACTGATTTATATTCAGATATTACTTGGATTTCTTTCCGGTTCAGCAGCTCATATATTTCAGTACAGTAGATTCCTGTGGTCTGATCATGCCTGTTGTCACTTGCGTATCGGTCATTATCGTATTGCATTATATCCAGAGATACTTGCTTTGATATTCCAGTTATGCATGATAGACCCATGATTGATTGATACATACAGACATCTTGATTCCTAGTATTGTGCATGTTTGATATGCTATTATTCGGGTATATACTCCTTGTATTCCGGATTACATGATTAGTCCTGATGATCGCACCTATACATCGCATGATTTTCGAGATAGACACTGATCCCTTAGACACACTATATTTATACACATCTGCTTGTCAGCTTTCATATCCTGATATATAGATGTCATGATCGATTATTCCTGCTAGTTCCATGTCAGTTGTCATACTGCTTTATTCAGATATGCATGATTTGATTATACTCGTTGAGCCCTGTCACTTGAGATATTGCTTTATAGTCCGATATGCATGATTGATACTGATTGATAGATACAGACAGATGATTCCCTGTTGGGATCTCGGCATGTTGCCGACTACTCGGTCACTAGACCGTGAGATTGAGCATTATGACTTGCCATGCACTGCTGTACTTCACGAACCTGGCCGGGGTCGCTCCCCGTTGAGTTGGTTCTTTACCGGTAGAGTGGTCTGGTGATAGACCCGTGAGCCCTCGACAGGGGTATGTCAGCGGATCGGGTGCGGATCGGTGGCTTTTGCCTGAGGTCCTCTGGGACCAATAGTGGCACATGATTGGGTACTTGGGTTTCTGTTCTTGACGCATGATTCTTACCTTGTACCATTGTTGTTCTGTTTATGTTGTTCACTAGCATTATTCATCTGCAGTTTCACTTATGATTGACTACCTGCCTAGTTCAGTTTACCTGTGGATTTATTGCTTTCCAGTGGATGTTATCTGTTATCTATTTACCTTGTACCTTCACTGTTCAGCTATGCTTGATTATTACCGTGATCCCCTGATTTCAGCATTTATTATCTACAGTTCCCTTATGCCTGACTTCTACAGTTATACCCTGATTTCCTAGCATTATTTATCTGCAGTTTCTATGATTGATTATCTGCTTAGTTCAGGTTATCTGTGGATTTATTGCCTTCCAGTAGATGTTATCTGTTATTTCAGCTGTACCTATTGATCTATTACTATCCGCAGATTTTAGTACCCAGTAGGTACGATTAGCTATTTCTCGGCTCGTCGTGCCCACTGGGATACACTCCGGTGTGTCTCACACCCTCGGGTGACTGTTTTTCAGGTCGTTCGGGTAGTGGGGTGTCGGGACGATCCAGTGAGGCTGTCACGATAGAGCGGTCCCCCTGATGATCTATTGATGTCTGAGATCTTCGGTGATTGTAGCTGACTTTTATTTATAGCTTTCAGCTTCCAGTTATTTAGATATTTTAGATTGATGATATTTTGATACTTCGGATTATTCCTGATGACTAGTATAGTTAGTTGAGATATTTATTGCTCTCTGATCGATGTTTGGATTAGCCTAGCCGTGCATGTATAGGAGAGACCCTATCCCTGTGGATAGAGGATTTTCTATATGTGTGGCGATCTGTTACGCCTGTTTTGCAAACTCTGATTTATTCAAAAAAAAAAAAAAAATTTCAGACCTGATTTTTAAAACTCGGGGCGTGACAAGTAATGACTTGAAAATTTTATAATTTCATGTTGGAACCTTCCACAAAATTTGGTTTAAGATATTCAACTTAGAGTGTATTTTGTGCGTAAAATTTTTTATCTTCAAAAATTATGAAAAAAGTCATATGAAATCATGACTTGATCACGAGATAGTAGTATTTTTGAATCGTACACAGTTATTCCAAATAAAGCATATAATATAATTGTGATAATTCAAAATTAAGTTAAGATTAAATCTCCATCATGCCTTAGGACAAAATTATAATTAATTATTAAAATAATCACTCCACATAATTGGGAACAAAAATAGACAAAAACTTAATTAGGTTTATTCTGCTCAAAATTACCGGCTTTTTTTTTTTTTATAGAAATACTTTTCAGAATTAAACTTTTTCAAAATATACGTGTTGTCGATTGAATTGTTAAATCTAAAATATTCATTTCAATTTTTATTTTAATAATAAATCAAATATTTTTGAATGATTTATCATTTTATTTCTCTTTCTAATGCATTCAATTTTATTTTTCATTTTTATTTCAACATGAATCATATATAAATTAAAATTTATATTTTTCGACCACTGGCCTACGTACGTTTACGAATGATGATGAAACAAAAATTTTACTAATGTCAGAGGCGAAATACGATAATTTTATTTTTTAAAAAACTCAAATTTTAGATACATCTAACACGCTGGAATTTTAAAACATACCAACATCGTATCCGTGTAATAGACTCCCGCCGTTGAAATTAGAAAACAACAAAAATTTTTAAATTGATTGAAATTAGATGATAGCCAACATATTTAGGAACAAAAATTAAAAATATCATGGCACACATGGCTAGGTAAGAGCTACGTTTCCTTTTCGAAATTAAGGTGGAGAGGAACCTTTAATTGAGACCTATAATGCATGGTTCTAATGTAGAGTCAAATTAGATTTATTAGTCCAATTAAATTTTTTAATTAAACTTTATTTATTTTTTAATAAATTTAAATATTATTTTATCCTAATTAAATTAGAATTTAAATCTAATTTAGATAACTAAATTTAGCAATAAATTTTCTCACTAATATATTAAGACAATAATTTTTGTGAAACTACCTCTTCTATTTATTTTATTCTTAACTTGTTATATCAAAGTCCGATTTATTTAGGATTAACTCTATGCAGTTATGAACTGACGTAGGTTTTTGCTTATTTACTACTATTAAAATTTTTAAAATTTATTTTGAAATTATCAAAAAAATTCCTCTAAACTCTAATTCCCACTAGTAAATTTTTGGGGTTTGAAAATATTTGAAGAAATTTTAAAAGTTAATAAAAATATTTCGGTCAACCAGAAGTATATACTAGATATTTTTTATGTTTTGAAAATTATATATTAGATTTTATCCCTAAATTGAAGTATGTTTTTATCCTTCCACACAATATGCAAAATCTTTCTCTTCAATTTTTTTGAAATAAATAAAATTTTATAAAAGGTACAAAGTACATTTAGCTTTTTTCCTTCAACTTTTATATACATCAAAAATAAAATAAAATAAACACAGAAGATGACATGTGCATCTATTTCATTATTTTCAAATTTCATTCAGAACGGATTGTTTAGAAGATCCGAGGCCGAAAATAGGGAAGCAACTAATATAAACAATTTCTTTAGCTTGGGGAATGATGTTGCTTGGAAGTGCAACTTCGTGCCATCATATGCCTCCAAAAGCTGAGGATAAGGAGTTGAGATGATAGCTCTTAATCTTTGGTTTTCTCTGCCTCACAGGCTCATTTAAAATAATAGGCAAATATAAGATAATCTCCTATTGTATTTGTCTTTACATAAGAGATTTTTGATCTTCTTGCTAGTTTATTACATAAAACTTATTTTTTAAGAAGAGCAGAGGTAAAATGTTAATCAAGTATTTTTGGGTTGTGAGCTCACTTTAAGATATAGTAGTATAGTTGCTCCAGCATACTAGGCTGGTGTACTCTATTGTCTCTTTTTGGCAGAGTCCTCGCATCTCTCTGATTGGGAATTCATATCTATAGTTTACTCAACTAAGAATTGAAGAATTAAGCTTATGTTCATGATATCAAATTCTCATACTAGCCTTATGCAATTTTTTTTGTTAAAATTGATTTTATGGACAATTTTATTTATCTTGTGTTGAACTTCAGACTTTTAATAATGTAGTACTTATTTTATTTTCGATATCAGCGGAAATTAATTGTGTAAATGGATTGATAGAATTTATTCTGTATATTTTTGTTTACTATTAACTGTTTTATATAGAGGTGAAGTATAAACTTTCAGGTAATTAAATTTTGCTGAATTTATTCTCTTGTTTCATTACATTCAGTAAGCTGATAGTTTTAGGCATTTCTGTTTACTCCATTTTAAATCTGATTCAAATTGAGTATATATCCTGAAATTGAAGACAACATCAAGCCATGGCATCGATTCATGTCATCTTTTGAGCAGGTAATATCTGAAAATTTGAATTCAAAGAAAAGCTGGGAATCTTTACAAATGGGGAATATCTGAATCTAAATGTCTATGACCAATCCATTTTCCACCTATTATATTATTTTCTTCGCTTTTTATTTTTCTTTTCACTTACAAGTGAATGATTCAAGGACTTTTTTTTATGACAGAGAGTTCAAGCTTGTGATAAGAGGTACCAGTATCTTCTCTTTGCGGCCGAATCATATGAGATCATTGCTTTTAAGGTTTGTCTCGGATAGTACTTTCAATTTGGTACATAATAATTGGCTACTAAATATTCCAGTACAGAGATTGATAAGACCCCATCAAAGTTCTTTTCACACTGGGATCCTGATCTAAAGATGTTCACGGTTTGCTTTACTTGGCGATCCTATTTACTGTTTGATTTTTGTTGTTAAATTTCCCATTCTCCTCCTATGCAGCAGCTTAGTAGCAAATGGCACTGCAGCTCCTGGTGTTCCTCCAAGGCCCCTAATTACTGTTTCGATGTATCTTTTACTTTTGCAAATGCAAGTTCTTGTCATCGGCATGTATTGTTATGATAGATATAATATTTTCTGCTGAAATTTTCTAAATTTTTGTCCGTTGTTCCCCTTTTCCTTCTTTGTGGTTATCAATGTTGGACTGGCACAGTGCATTCCACCAACAACTAGAACTTTCTTTTCTCTCTTTCCCTTCAGGAAACAGGGTTATACCTATTTAATTACAAAAATCCTATGTTATATAGGTACTGATTTGCAAAAATGTAGTTTGCAATATGATGCATTTTTTGCCGTCGAAAACAAATTGTGGTTTGTGTTGGGTCTGCTTGATGTATTAAACAATCGAGCAGGGTGAAGTTAAGGGGTGACAAATTTGATCGGCGAAAGAAAGGAGGTGCTGGTTTCAGAAACCTCTGTATTATGCTTCAAATAATCTTAGATTATATTTGATAGTGCAGTTCAATTCTGTATGTATGTATGTATATTGTTGCGTGCCCAGCTCATTAATTCTCAACTCTTCTTAGTAACTCTGTTTCTTTGGTATGTTTATGCTTTTTCTCATGTTCTCCTCGGCAAAAAATAGATCCAAAGAACTCTTAATATAAAAAAAAAAAGAAAAAATATATCAAAATTTACGTAATCTAGATTTACAATGACGAAGCAAAAGATTTTATTAATGTCAAAAACAAAATACAAAATTATATTTTTCAAAAGTTTCAAACTTCATATATATATCTAATACGTCGAAATTTGAAAACACAGCAACATCGTATCTGTACAATTAATTCCAACAGTTAAAATTAGAGGATATCAAAAACAAAGGTTTAGAACAGCAAAAATAAAAATTTACTCACTGGAATGCGCCATTGCACCAAAACCACACATGGCTTGACCTTAAAATGAATGATGGTTTAATTAATTCTTTCCTTTGGCCGTGCATCTTAAAAATAATGCATAGCTTCAATGTAGAGCCTAATTAGAATTCATAGTCCAATTAGATTTTTAATTAAACTCTATTTATTTTTTTGATAAATATAAATTTTATTTTATCCTAATTAAATTAGAATTTAATTGTTAATTTAGATAATTATAAATTTAAACCGAAATTTAATCATAGATTTTCTCACTAAACTGCTAGACAACAATTTTTTGTGAAACTACTTCTTCTATTTACTCTATTCTTTCTTGTTATATCAAGTCCTACTTGTTTAGAATTAACTCTATGTAATTATGAAATGACGATTCCTCATTACTATTCAAAATTTTTAAATTTATTTTGAAATTATCAAATTACCCTTTTAAACTGTAATTTTATTAGTAAATCCTAGGAATTTGAAAATATTTGAAGAAATTTTTCAAAATCAATAAAAATATTTGATCAACAAAAAATATATTAAATATTTTTAAAGTTCTGAAAGATATATATTAAATATTATTCCTAAACTGATATTTGCTTTTATCCTTCCACAAACTATGCGAAAGATTTTTCTTCATTTTTTTAATTTTTTTAAAAATAATAGAGTTTTAAAGGATACAAAGCATCCAACAAATACATATACTGGGGAGTAGCCGTTCTTCTGAAGGCACCAACTCGATCTATTTAATGCTTCACTTTTATATATACATTAAAAATAAAATAAAATATACAGACAAGATAACATTTGCATCCTATTCATCCTTTTCAATTTTTCAGATTGTTTAGAATATCTGAGGCAGAAAATATGGAAGCATCAAGCTCGGTACTTTGCAAAAAGCGCCCAAATTCACCTACATGATGTGGAATCATTGAATCCTCTCTGTGACATACTTGCCGTCTCGATAGAATTCAATAGTAAAATTGGGGATGTGGCGAACCCTTGCGCGGCAATCATTGTTGTGGTCGCCTTCTCCTTCTCCTAGAAGCCTCTCAACAAGTTTCTTTGCTGGATAGGACATGGATAAATCCTGAAGGGTGGTAAGGTATTCGATGCCGTGGGGCAACTCCCTTAGCTCTTGGCACCAGGATAGTGTAAGCACATTCAGGCTTGGCATTGCTCCTCTTTCTATTTCTACCTGACTGAGCTTTGGGGCTCCTGATATAAACAATTGCTTTAGCTTCGGGAATGATGTTGCTTAGAAGTGCAACTTCGTGCCATCAAATGCCTTATGAAGCTGAAGAAGCATCAACGCGGGTAGTGCTTGCAGGTAAGGAAATGTATCTTCATCCAATTTTGAGTCATAAAGTAATAATGTGGTTAGGTTTGTTAGAGACCCAAAGGACGTGGCAAGCTCAGGGAGTGAGTTTTTGTCTAATTTACCATCCAGAATTAATTTTTGAATTGGTAGAGGTAGGCGCAGGGTGTCCAACTGCTGTAATTCATTCCCATCTTCACTTCTGACAATTAAATCGATAAGATGGTTCATCTTTGTGATACTGTTCCACAAGTCTGCACAGTGATGGGTTCTTACACTGATTATCTTAAATGTCCGCAACTCTGTCAAAGCTTCTAAATTCCGCACAATCTCCGTAGTTGCTTTAATATATTGTAAAGTCTGCAAGCCCTTCAAGTGCCATATTTCTGCAGGTGCCTTGCAGCCAGACAAAGAGGGTAAAAGTAGATGTCTCAACTTATGAAGCTTTGTTATTCCCTTTGGCAGCTTTTCTATTCCAGTGCCTATATCTAATATTTGTAGATTTTGTAGCTTTCCAATTGATCCTGGAAGCTCCTTAATTTTTGTTTCTCGCAACCCAAGATAATGCAGGTTGAATAGGTTACATATCTCACTCGGTAGTTTCTCGATCCACGCTCCTTCTAGTTCCAAGACACGTAACAATTTTGATGATCTCAAGACCGACTTTAGTAAATTAGAGCTCATGGAATTGTTGAAAACAAGTATTGAACGCAACTGAGATTTGTCTTCAGTACATTGTTCAGTCATACTGCTTAGGATTGACAAGCGGCGTGCTTTGTGCAAGATTGTCCCTGAATGCTCGTAAACCATGCATAAACTTTCCTCCTTTGACTGGGAAATAGCAAGGACTCGAATGACGTCATGGATTCGATATAAAATAACTCTTCCGATTTCGTCCCTATCTACCACTTGTAGTAGACACCGATGAACAAGATCCTTAAGATAGTCCTCAGCCACATCCTCTATCGTTCTTTCTGATCTTTCTTCAATGAACCCTTCAGCCACCAAAAGCCATATGAGCCTCTCACTTTCAATTTCATAATCTTCTGGAAAACAAGAACAATATAAGAAGCAATTTCGATGGTTATGGGGAAGATCGTCCAAACTAAGTTTCAAAATGTCATATACTTCTTCACGGAGTTTCGATGCGTTGTTGGTTAGATACCACTCAAGATCTTTGTAAACCTTCTCCCATTCAGAATCAGTTTCATCTCGAAATGATAAGAGACGGCCTATAGATACGATAGCAAGTGGCAAGCCAACACACTTCTTGACGAATTTTTCAGCACATTGTTCTAAATGTGGTGGGCAAACCTTGTTTGCACTTTTCCAAAATGTGTTTTTACAAAACAAATCCCACGAATGATTTGCTTCTAGTGGCTCTAGCTCAAACATACGGTGCTCGTTAGCTAATCGTGCTACATCGAGATTCCTTGTTGTGAGAATTATTCTACTCTCGCAATTACTATTCTGAAGTGCAAGTTTTATTATGCCCATTACATCCGTACTCCAAACATCATCTAGAATGAGTATATACTTTTTGCTTTCCAAGTAAGTGTGAATATTCTCAATCAAGCTTCTGTAATCCATGGTATCAATGTTGTTAGGTGCTTCTTTTTTCTCACGATCTTCCCTGTACAACTCTTTTAAGATCTTTCTAAGCAAATCATTAGTCTCGTAACTCTGAGATACAGAAACCCAGGCACAGCCATCAAAGGTAGCTTTGATTTTATTGTATACATGAGTTACGAGAGTTGTCTTCCCTAGGCCACCCATCCCCATCACTGAGATTATCATGTGTTGTTCTTGTTGCTCATCCTCATCTTTTAGAGGTTTTAACCAACTGAGCAACAAGTCTCTGTGCTTGTCAATACCCACGATATCATCCTCCTCGATAAAAAGTGTCGATTCTGCACGGCTCTCA
>CM055076.1:24808205-24850290 GCA_029204045.2 Tillandsia leiboldiana | reverse complement strand
TTCAGTCATACTGCTTAGGATTGGACAAGCGGAGGGCCTTTGTGCAAGATGTCCCTGAATGCTCGGAACCATGCAGAAACTTTACCCTTTGACTGAGAAATAGCGAGGACTCGAATGACGTATGCATTCGATATGAATAAAACCTTCCGATTTTGTCCTTATATGCCAATTTAGTAGACACACGATGAACAAGATCCTTAATGTAGTCCTCGGGCCACATCCTCCATCATTCTTTCTGATCTCTCTTCAATGAACCTTTCGGCCACCCAAAGCTTATGAGCCTCTCACTTTTAATTTCATAATCTTTGGAAAACAAGAACACAATATAAGAAGCAATTTCGAAGGTAATGGGGGAAGATCGTCCAAACTAAGTTTCAAAATGTTTTGTACTTTATCATGGAATGTGTTGGTTAGATACCACTCAAGATCTTTGTAAAACCTTCTCCCATCCAGAATCAGTTTGCTCTCGAAATGATAAGAGACGGCCTATAGATACGATAGCAAGTGGCAAGCCATCAACACTTTCTCGACGATTTTTTGCCACATTGTTCTAAAGGCGGGGGGCAAATCTGTTTGGAATTTTTCCAAAATGCATTTTTACAAAACAAATCCCATGAATGATCGCTCTAGTGTCTTTAGCTCAACATACGGTGCTCGTTAGCTAATTGTGCTACTTCATGAATCCTTGTTGTGAAAAATATTTACTCTTGCGATTACCTTCAGAAGTGCAGATGATCTTGTCATTACATCCATACGTATCCAAACATCATCCAGAATGAGTACATACTTTTTGCACTGCAAGTAAGTGCGAATAGTCTCAACCAAGCTTCTGCCTCCATGGTATCAAATGTTGTTAGGGCTTCTCTTTCTCTCCGTCTCCTTGTAAAACTCTTTTAAAATTTGTCTAAGCAAATCATTAGTCTCGTAACTCTGAGATACAACAACCCAGGCACAAGCATTCAAGGTAGCTTGATGATTTTGTACACATGAGTTACGAGAGGTGTCTTCCCTAAACCACCCCATCCCTACCACTGAGATTATCATGGGCTGTTGTTGATGCTCATCCTCATTTTTTAACCATCCGAGCAACAAGTCTCTTTGCTTGTCAATACCCACAATATCATCATCGTCAACAAAATGTGCCAATTCTGCACGGCTCTTACTACTGCCAACAGCTATTAGAATTTTTGCTTCATTTTCCATTCCTTTCATATCATATCGAATATTTCTCTCCATGACACTTTTGAGATTAATTTTGATCTCTTTAAGCCTCTTGCAAAGGTGAATCCAGGTTTTCATATTTTTGCTCCTCTTCATTAATGTTGTGCATAGAATCCTTCCTTGCTCCTTGCCCAGCTTGTATGTGAACTCATCTATAATATCCTCAATTTGGAAAGCTAACTCTCTTGTTTGATTTATAAAGATTTTTTGGTTCTCATTCCTCTTTTTTAGTCTTTCTACAGTCTGTAGGAATCCTTGCATGCTCTCAAGCTCATTCTTAATCTCACTTATATCATTAATGAGTTCTTCCATTTCTGATATCCGTGTTTGTAGTAGTGACACTACAGATTTAGTTGCTTCACTAGCTAAGGTTTCACCGATCTTCAGGAGTAGTAAGCTTATCACAGCCATCGCCATGGGTGCGTCCTCCGAAGTGAGTCTAAAATAAACAATCTTTTTAAATTACCATGTCTCTTCAAATGCACCACTAGCAAAAACGATTATTTTGACACTCTTATAATTCTAAGCAACTATCGTAAAGAACATATAATTACCTCAACATAAATATTTTGATAGTGCACTGAACAAATATTTATTAGAATTTTTAGTTAAAAAAAAGAATCACCCGTAATAATATTGTAGTCTGTAAGAACAAAAAGCAATAACTTGTTTAAAAATTGGTTTAACAAATTTTTGAGATAAAAGATTAATTATAACATGTAACAATATTGTAGTTTGTATATTTCTCGATGATATCTATGGTCTATAACTAAGAAATTACCATGGCCGTTGATCTTGTTTCCCAAAAGATTAATTTGATAGTAATCTATTAAGACATAAGATCTTTTACTTATCTGCATGTTAAAGATCTAGCAATTTGTGCCAAGTAGACTAGTTGAAGAGGTAAACAGAAAAGTCAAACAAACTAAATTTAAGCTTTTGATAATAAATAAAATTCTTTCAACTATCTAGATAAAAACCTACAACCAAGATTGTGAATTTAAGAATTTTTTTAATTTTATTATTAGAAGGTTGCTAATTTTGACCATTTCTATTGACCAAGATTGCTCATTTTTAGAAGGGAGCCAGAAAATAAATTTTTTAAATTATAAAATTTTGTTTCTAGAAAGTTTATGTATCTTTAATCATCTTATATGGTATTGATCATCCATTTAGATGCTCAGTCATCAACAATAAAGTTAAAGTACTATATAATGCCAAATTATTCTACCTCAATTATTATCTCTTGTTATTTTGTTTCCAAAGATCATATGAATCCAAACAATAAATTAATCAACAAAGACATACTATACTCTCTGTACCTTACAGAATCAACTTATTGATAGCAAAGAAAATAATTTTTTTTAAAAAATAAAACCTTTGGAACTTAAAAATTAATTAAAAAGAATAAGTAGCTAGAAGAAGCACAACTAACCACAAACCCAAAAAGGAGATTGAAGAGGTAGCTGCTCCAAAATAATCTCAATTTAACCAGAAAAAATACTGCAACCAAATTAAAAGCTCTTGGGCTGTTTGGTTAGGATTCAAGGGGGGGGGAATAAATCTAATCCCCTTCAATAACCTTATTCCCCATTTGTACCCAAACAAGAATCTGGGAGTTGGGGAACAATGGGGATCAATCTAACCTTCTAGCCTTTTGTTTTTGATTTTTATTTTAAATTAAAATTTAAAAAAATTTAAATTTAAGATATTTAAATTTATAAAATTTTTAATTTTTAGTTTTTTATTTTCTAAATTTTTAAAGTTTTAATTTTATTTTTTTAATAAATCTAAAAATTTAAATTTTTCTAATTTATTTTTTAAAATTTATTAGTTTTGAAATTTTAAAATTTATACACGTTTTTTTTATAGAATTTTTAAATTTATACAAATTTAAAAATTAAAATTTTTGCTCCCACTTTTGTAATTTTTTTAAGACAATTAAAATTAAAATTTTTAATTTTTATAAATTTTTAAATATAGAGAATTTTTAAATTTTATAGCTTTTAAAATTTTTACCTTTAATTTTTAATAAATTTAAAAATTTATAAAATTTTAAAATTTATTAATTTTAAAATTTTAAAATTTATACAAATTTTTTAATTTATACAAATTTTTTAATTTTTAACTTTTTAATAAATTTTAAAATTTACAATTTTTTAAAATTTTAAAATTTATACCAATTTTTATATACAAAATTTTGAATTTTTAAAACATTATAAAGTTTCAAAATTTTAAAAAACTTTTAATAATTTTTTTATATACAAATAAAATATAAATTTTAATAATTTTTTTATATATATCGTAAATTAAATATTTAAAATCAAGTATAATTTTTATTTGTTTTAAAAAATTATTATGGTTGAAGATAATTTCGTCATTTCATACTATTATTACGCTTTATTCCTCTTATTTTCCATTATCACACCAAACATAAATTTCTTTATACGTGATACTAATCTAATATTTATCTAAATATATTTATATAATAATTTTAATTTATTTCTAAATTTAAACTCATATATATATATATATATATATATATATATATATATATATATATATATATATATATATATATATATATATATATATATATATATATATATATATATATATATATATATATATATCTAAGGGATGAGGACGTTTGAAAAATGAGAATTGTAGTGGGCTTGATGAATTATTGTTGCTCTTTTTGATTATTTAAATTTTATTACTATTCAAAAATTTTAAATTTATTATAAAACTATCAAAATATTTTTTTAAAATCTACGCTAAGTAGTAAATCCTAGTAAAAATGAGGATATTTGAAAAAAATATATAAAATCAATAAAAATATTTTGATTATTTAGAAATAAATAAGCTATTTTAAAATTTTAAATGTCATATTAGATATTATTCTTAAATTTTATATATATAATAAATTTTCAGTTAGTATTTTGTCATTTTGCATTTGAAAAATTTTATTGTGCTGCTATATAATTTTATCTTTTTCTTTAAAATAAATTACACATTTGGTCCTCAAACAATGAGATGGGCTTAGTTCTCAAATTTTAATTCGTTATAATTTTTTGCTCGAATTATACGGCATATTATACTTAAGTTTTTGAACTTTAACTTGGTGCAATTTCTGTCCGACCTAAAGTGCATGTGGTACGTTAATTCTTGAACTTGCTGAATTATTATAATTAAGTCTTATAACCTAATTTTTTAAAATAAATATAATTAAATTATTAATATCAAAATACTATAGTATTTTAATCATTATTACATCATCAAGTGAGATATTATTATAGTTTAAAATATTTGATGACTAAATTATAACATACTTTATAATTTGAAGAAAAATTATAAATAATTAAAGTTTGAAAATTAACATATTACCGTCTGATAGTTTAAATTAAAAATTATAATAAATTAAAATTTAAGAATCAAAATATTTTGTTTTTTATAATTTGAGTAACAAAAATATAATTTAGTCTTTATTTTATTATAAAAATTTATTATAAAATAGAATATAAAAATATTACGCGCGTGGGCTGCAAGTAGGGGTGTTAACGAGCCGAACACGAGTGAGCTGGAGTCAGCTCGTGTACGGCTCGTTTATTAGTGAGCTGGAGTCGGCTCGTGTTCGGCTCGTTTAATAAACGAGCCGAACACGAGCTGGCTCGTTTAAATATCGAGTTGAAAATTTGACTCGTGTTCGATCGTTTATTAACGAGCTGAATACAAGCTGGCTCGTGAACAACAAATTTGATTTTCATTTCTACTATTAGGTGTAAAGTTGAAAAAAAATTAAAAAATTAAAATTTTAATCTAATAATTAAATTCACAAAAAACTGGTAGTTTAAAATTTAAATGGTAATATATATATATATATATATATATATATATATATATATATATATATATATATATATATATATATATATATTCGAGCTGTTATCGAGCCGAACACGAGCGAGCTGACCCCAGCTCGTGTTCGGCTCGTTTATTAAACGAGCTGAAAAATTCGGCTCGTGTTCGGCTTGTTTACTAAACGAATGATTCGACCTCGAGCTCATTTCGAGTCAAACACGAACTAGCTCGCGAACAACGAACTGAATTGCCACGTCTGTCAGTCCTGAAATTAATTAAAATAAAAAATAAACAAAATGCAGCCTAGGGACGGAGCAATTAATGCTACCAACTATGATCTTACTGGCTTTATGTGAACGCACGACTAACTATAACAAACTAGACTAACACGAAGACGTTTTATTCAAGTGTCTTCAATATTTATTTTATATTGATACAATAATTAAGCATTGAAATTTAAATATAAAAGAAATCTAAGTGATTGTGTATCGATGTGCAAATTGCAAAATTAAAAGTTAAATTTATAGAAGGTATTTTAATTAAATTTTTTTAAAAATTTTTGCGATATTTAATTACGAAAATAGTCTTTTTATGAAGTTACTTTTTAACATATTAATATATAAAATTACAGTTTTATCTTTGGGATAATTGCCTGTGTACCCCTGAAATATGAAGAAATATCTGATTTACCCCTCTTATTTTTTTCTTTCCAATATACCCTTCATACGTTCCACCGTTATTAAAAATATCCCTACCGTTTCCCTTTGTTAAGTTAACTAGGGTTAAACTAGAGTTAAATAATAATCGGAGTTGAAAACTATCAGATATACCTATTTTGCCCGGGTTTAGGGTTTAGGATTTAGGGTTTAGAATTTTTTAGGGTTTAGGGTTTAGAGTTTTTAGGGTTTAGGATTTAGGGTTTTTTAGGATTTTTTAGGGTTCTAGGGTTTAGGATTTTTTAGGATTTTTTAGGGTTTTAGGGTTTAGGGTTTAAGGTTTTAGAGTATATTTGAAAGGGCAAAATAGTAATTACACACAGATAACGGCAGTTCCAAACGGTACACTAACAGAGTTTAACTTCAGGGGTATTTTGGAAAGAAGTTGGAACGTAAGAAGGATAGTTTTAATATTAGCCTTCTAAGAGGGATAAATCTGAAAACAGAAAAATTTTTAGGGGTATGTAGGAAATTGCCCCTTTATCTTTTGTCAATCAACAGTTGATTTTTTTTTTATTAGTTATAAAAGTAAGTACCGGAGTATTGCTTATAAAATTATCTCAACTATCGAGATCAAAACCTACAACTAAGATTGTGAATTTAATTTTTTTTTAATTTTATTTTAAAAAAGTTGCTAATTTTGACTATTCCTATTGACCGAGATTGCTATTGACCGAGATTGCTAATTTTTAGAAGGGAGCCAGAAAATAATTTTAAAATCATAGAACTCTATTTCTGGAAAGTGTATGTATCTATAATTATCTTGTATGGTATTGATCATTGATTTAGATGCTTAATCATCAACAATAAACTGAAAGTACTATATGAGAGGCCAAATTATTATAGCTCAATTATTATCTCTAGTTATGTTGTTTCCGAAGTGTGAGGCGCGCCCCCCCCCCCCCCCCCTTCCACATCGGATGTTGATGGAATTGTGATTGGGTTTATATGAGACATGGACACTAGTAATAATAACTGGACTTAAGTATTTTGGGCTGGGATTTGGGCCCAACGAGTTATTATTGCTAGTGGGCCGGGTCGTTACATTTGGTATCAAAGCCAATAACCAGCCGGAAGTGTGTGGCGAGTCTCGGCTGAGTCTGGGTCTAGATGACAGGACTAGCGAGACGAGTCTCACATCGCCTGGTGATCTTGGGCTGCTGTGTGTGTGTTTGGGCTGACGAGGACGTCAGGCCTAAACGGGGGGAGTCTGTGACCCCCCCCAATAGTCCCATATCGGATGTGGATGGAATTCTGATTGGATTTATGTGAGACATGGACACTACTAATAATAACTGGACTTAAGCATTTTGGGCTGTGATTTGGGCCGAATCGTTACACGAAGATCATGTGAATCCAAATAATATATTAATCAACAAAGACATACTATACTCTCTGTACATTACAGAATCATCTAATTGATAGCAAAGTAGAAGAAGTACAACTAACCACAAACCCAAAAAGGAGATTGAAGAGGTAAGAGAATAAGTAGAAGAAGTACAACTAACCACAAACCCAAAAGGGAGATTGAAGAGGTAGCTGCTCCAAAATAATCTCAAATTTCACCAGGAGTGAGAGATAAGGATAGCAAAGAACATATAATTATCTCAACGGTAATATCTTGATAGTGCACCTGAATAAACATTTGTCAAAATTCTCAGTTGTTAAAAAGAAAAAACATCCGTAATAATATTGTAGTCTGTAAGAACAAAAAGCAATGACTTGTTTGAAAATTAGTTTAACAAATTTTTGAAATAAAAGATTCATCATAACCAGTAATAATATTACAGTTTGTACATTTCTTGATAATATCTATGGTCTATAACTAAGAAAACACAGTGGCTATTGATCTTGTTTCCCAAAAAATTAATTTTATAGTAATCTATTAAAGACATAAGATCTTTTAATCGTCTACATGTTAAAGATCTAGCAAATTAAACAAACTAAATTTAAGCTTTTGATAATAAATAAAATTCTCTCAACTATCTAGATAAAAACCTACAACCCAAGATTGTGAATTTAAGAACTTTTTTAATTTTATTTTTAGAAGGTTGCTAATTTTGACAATTCTTATTGACCAAAATTGCTAATTTTTAGAAGGGGGCTAGAAAATAAAATTTTAAAATCATAGAATTCTATTTCTAGAAAATTTATGTATTTTTAATCATCTTGCATGGTATTGATCGTCGATTTAGATGCTCAACCATCAACGATAAAGTAAAAATTTTGTATAAGACTAAATTATTCTACCTCATTTATTATTTTTTGTTATCTTGTTATCAAAGATCATGTGAATCCAAACAATGTATTAATCAACAAAGACATACTATACTCTCTGAACCTTACAGAATCAACTAGTTGATAGCAAATAATAATAATTTTTTTAAAAAAATAAAACCTTTGAAACTTAAAAATTAATTAGAAAGAATAAGTACAAGAAGCACAAAATAGAACCTTGGGAACTTAAAAATTAACTAAAAAAAATAAGTAGCTAAAAGAAGCACAACTAACCACAAACCCAAAAAAGAGATTGAAGAGAGAGTAGCTGCTCCAAAATAATCTCAACTCAAATTGAATTAGAGAAATTACTACAATCAAAGAAGCTCTTGAAGTAGATGTTTCAGGTACAGAGGAGTGAGAGATGAGGATGAACTTGAACTATGTAAACAAATAATTGGGAGTAAATGATAGGGACAATGCAGCTACCAAGAAGCATCTTCCCATCAGCACTGTATTGCAGTGGGCCATGATGAATTATAGGGAATCTTTTGATTATTTATATTTTATTATTATTCAAAAGATTTTAAATTTACTTTAAAATTATCAAAATATTTTTTTAAAATCTAATCTCAGTAGTAAATCCTAATGAAAATAAAAATATTTGAAAAAATTATTTGAAAACTTTTTAGAAAAATGCAATTTTTTAGAAGTAAATAAGATATTTTGAAATTTTGAATGACATATTAGATATTATTTCTAAATTTTATAAGATAATTAAGTTAGTTGAGAGCAAAGAGAATCAAAAGCAAGAACCCTTGGAACATAAAAATTAACTAAAAAGATTAAGTGGAAGAAGCACAACTAACCACAGATCCAGAAAAGGGATTGAAGAGGGAGCCACTCCAAAATAATCACAAATTTAAGTAGAGAAATTAAATACTGCAACCAAAAGAACCTCTTGAAGATGTTATGTTCTGGGGATTGAAGAATGAGAAATGAGGATGAACTCTATGTAAACAAATGGCTGGGATGGGAGTCACCAGGAAACTTCCCTCTCCAACATTTTAATTCTGCCCCACTTGGGAGCAGATGAAAGAGGCGGGCACTTGGGAGCATTTGCTTTTGGCCGCACTATGAGTTAAATAATTTTATTTCGCTATCACATAATTTTATCTTCTTATTTTCAATAAAGATTTCTCATAAAAAAAAAAAAAAAGTAAAATATACTATTTTACTAGCCTAAAATTTACACCTAATTATAGGACTTATTTGGTGTAGATTCCGAAAAAATAATTTTTATATAATTAATTTTAGTTTAGAGAATTAATTTTGGTTAAAAGTTGTAAAGAGTTTGGTTGAGTTTAGATTGAAAGCGATTTTTCTGAATGACTTTGTAAAATTGTTTGGTAAAAATTTTTTGCTGTTTCCAAGTAATAATCTTTTAGGAATTTAATTTTAAAATAATTTAAAATTTTTAAATTTGTATAAAAATTAAAATTTGATATTTTAATTTAAAATATAAAATATAAAATTTTAATTTTTAAATCTAAATTAAAAAATTTAATTTCAAATTTAAAATCTACATTTGGAATTTAAAATTTAAAATTAAAATTTTAAAATTTAAAATTTAAAATTCAAATATAAAATATGAAACTAAAATTAATATTCAAATCTAAATTAAAAATAAAATTTTAAAATTTGAGTCCAAAAAATAGATATTTCAGATCTCAAGAAATAAGTTTTAGCTTTTTCTGATTTTGTGCCTTGTAAATTAGAAAACCCTATTAAATCATAAATCACTTTTAGCCACAAATCACTTTTTATAAACTAAACTAAACATCCACTATATATTTGTAGTTTATAAAAGAGAAATGCTTGGAACACTCTACTTTGGATGATACCTTATTATATTATTGATGTGTTGACTTATATACATGGAGGGGTTAAGATGAAGAATTTATTGACAAATTTGTTAGCAATAATATAAAGACCGATAAGAAAAATATTTAGTAGTATTTATAAAAAAGAAAATTAAGGGTTGGGTGTAGGATGTACACCCCATTTGGGGTGTACACCTAGCACTTCTCTTTGTGAATTATACTGAAGTGCTAAATTTTGTAAATCAGATGGTGATAAAATATGGAATTTTACGTAAGGGTGTGTTTGATTGACCGTAAAATACAGTAAAAATTATTTCTTAATTTAAAAATTTATTCTTTGTATGTTTATTTAGTCGTAAAATTTTTCTTTTGAAAAACTACTTTTGCGGATTTGAAAAAAAAAATATTATGTTTTTATTTTTCGACGAAAAATGAGAACTCAAGCACTGAAATTTTTCTTTTTTTTTTTTTTTTTTTCGCCAAACTAAGCAATTTTTTTTTTTTTCTTTCAACTAAACAAATGTGGGTGAAAAACAACTTTTTTTTTTTTTCTACGAACTAAACACTATAAAATATAAAATATTTTTTTTTATTAAAAATTATTTCTCCCAACTATGAACTTATATATATATATATAAATTATAAATAATATTTGATAATTAATATTTTAAAATTAAAATTTAATAATTTTGTTGATAATTATCAAAAATTAGTTTTCTGTCGATATCTGTGCATTCAGTAATGACATTGGAAATTCATAATTTCATGTTCAAAACATCGATTTCGATAAAACTTGGTTTAAGATATTCATCTCATTGTATATTTTGTGCGTATTATTTTTTTATTTTTAAAAATTATGAAAAAAATTTAAATAAAATAATGACTTGATAATGTGACGCCCCCAATAGTCCCACATCGGATGTGAATGGATTTGTGATTGGGTTTATATGAGACTTGGACACTAGTAATAATAACTGGGCTTAAGCATTTTGGGCTGTGGTTTGGGCCCAACGAGTTATTATTGCTAGTGGTTGATGCCCAGAAATTGTAAATATATAATTGTCCTATGTCGAGCTCTTGTTTTGATGGTTTGGCCCCACACTTGTGTTTGGTGGATTTGCTGAGGCTCAGAGGTGAGCCTCTACACATTTGAGGACCTATGAGCATGATGCTCACACTAAAGTTGAGAAGGAACTATTGTTTAAACAACTATTGCAACATTGAACCTCAATACATTATAATCATGGACCAACTTGTGTTTTTGTTGCCCAATCTGATTCTAGACCATGAGCACGAGTTCCAGCACATCAAAATATAGTTGCTGGTAAAATACGGTGATTTTAGATGGTATCAGAGACAGGTTTCGATCCTGTGACCTGTGGGTTATGGGCCCACCACGCTTTCGCTGCGCCATTCTGATAAATTCAACTTTCAAAATTTATTTATTTATTTCCCGAGTATTACATCACCCACCCCTTGTATTCAAGTTTCGGGGACGAAACTTTTTATAAGGGGTGGGTGATGTAATACTCGGGAAATAAATAAATAAATTTTGAAAGTTGAATTTATCAGAGTGGCGCAGCGGAAGCGTGGTGGGCCCATAACCCACAGGTCACAGGATCGAAACCTGTCTCTGATACCATCTAATCTGTCACGCCCCGAGTCTAGAAAAAGGGTCTAAAATTTTTTTTTTTTAATCAGAGTTAAATCACATTTTAAACTCCAAGGCGTGAACAGACCGCCACATATATAGAAAAGCCCCTGTACAAACGGACAGAGTCTCACATCGCCTGGTGATCTTGGGCTTGTGTGTGTGTTTGGGCTGACGAGGACGTCAGGCCTAAACGGGGGGAGTCTGTGACGCCCCCAATAGTCCCACATCGGATGTGGATGGATTTGTGATTGGGTTTATATGAGACTTGGACACTAGTAATAATAACTGGGCTTAAGCATTTTGGGCTGTGGTTTGGGCCCAACGAGTTATTATTGCTAGTGGGCCGGGTCGTTACAGATAACGAGATGGTCATTTTTTTAGTTTTATTTATTTTATGAGAGAAATTTTAAATTCACCAAAATGCACGGAAATGACTATGAGACTTTACAAATAAGTGGCCACTAGTAGTAGAGATTCTCAAAAATAATAAATAAGCAATACTATATATATATTTATTTTTGAGTGTATATTTTATATTTTATCTATTTAAAAATAAGATGGATACTATTTTTACTTAAATTAAAATTAAACCCAAATTTTTTAATCATTACATAAATAGAGTAATAAAATATTATTATTTATAAATTATGAAAGCAATAAAATTTATAAATAAAAATATTTAAATTACGTGAACGTCACTGAAACACAACACACGGCAGTCATGAAATCAAAATAAAGATTGGAATAATAAAACACGGAGAGGACTTCCTTGACCAGGCAAGTCTTCTCCGCGTAGTGTACTTTTATATATATATATATATATATATATATATATATATATATATATATATATATATTAGTCTTCTCCGCGTAGTGCACTTTTATATATACTAGTTAAAGACCCGCGAACCGAATATATTTACAGTAAATTAATATTAATAATTAATAATTATTAAGCAATGAGTAATAAATTATTTATAAAGATAGGAATATTTAATATATTATAAGGTTTTCAAATTTATAACTTAGGGAAAAGAAAATGAACACAAAAATACAATTAATACATATAACAGTTGTTCACTAACAAATAGCATCACTTCAATTTTAAACACAAAAAGATGCATGATTAAAACGTAAAGCATCACTTCAATTTGAAAAGGATGAAGAATGTAAGAGCACCAGTTGTCATATAGCCTTTAATGGCTAAGTAAGCTCCATATATCGCCACACAGACTACTGGTATTGTATAGATGCTGCATCCATACCTCCGGAGTAGAGACCAACAATTTTCTGCACCAGAAGAAAAAATTGAAAATAAAAACTTTAACATAGTATAACAACGTCCATAATAGAACAGTTCAGCGAGCAAGGCTCACAGCTTGCTTAAACCCAAGTTTCAATGACACATCAACTCTCTCGGAGTAGCAGATCACGCAAATCTTAATTATCAGGATCAAGTAGGTGGCCCTGCAACACACCCATAGGAATCCCTCAAAATACCAATGTGATGATTTAAAAATGTAATGCTTAAAAAAGAATATAGCTATTTTACCGCTGTAAATACACAAAACCTCGTGAAGCTGAAGATTGGTCGTCGACTCTTTCAAGTATAAATTATGAAACCAGCAGTTCCCGTCCTTACAATTACAATCCAGGAGTCCAGGAAATTTCGCACTGTAAATTCTTTGATAATACTTCAATCAGTTATAACCCACATTGATTTGCCATAATAAGATAGTTTGACCTCAGCGTTTCTTGATCTCAAAGGAATAGTCGAGTTCCAGATGACATCTCTTGTCATCGTCTTCAAACTGCAAGGAATGATAAATGAAAACTCAGAACGGTTTACTGTTAAAGGAAAAGATAAACTGCAAGGATTGATAAAGGAAAACTCAGAACGGTTTACTGTTAAAGGAAGCGCCAGAAATGTAAGCAGAAGGATTTTATTAATTTGTTCATTAATAAAATCCAAGCATTCCCTCATGTTCCTCTTGCGAAAAAAACCTTAATCGTGCGTATGGCTCCGAACGATTCCTGCATGAGTATTCAATATACAATTGTGGTTTAGTGTGTTAAGAGACGCACGTCGATGATACGTGAGGGAAACAACGTCAACAGATTAGGATACAATTTGTGCGATGCAAGTCGTGAATACTGCAAGCAGAGATAAGTCAGATTTCAAAAGATTAAGCTGCAGATCAGTCACTGTTGCGATACCAACACCGAGTAGAAGAATGGTGAGTGAAAACTGGATGCTCCTACTGCAATTTTGAGGAATGAAATATTTATTAAGCAATGTGCAATAGGTATCGAGAGTAAAAGATGCTTAAATCAAGCATACCGAACAACAACGTCCACAGCTATGAAGCTTATGCAGGGATTAATCTAAATTAACAGTTGTTATCAAATGAAGTTTTGTTCTTCTTAGCAATTTTGAAAAGGGATTTAGTTTAAACAAATAGTTCTTACTAAATAGATCTTTCCCTCATTAGCAATGTTGCAGTTAAACAGAAATCCATAAATAGATACATAAATCAACGCAGGAAAGACAAATTCAAGAACAAAAAGTTAATCTGAATCTCTTCCTGAAGAAAAGTGTCTCTAATAATATAGTGCAAGGAATAATTGCCAATTTTGTCATCTGAAAGTTAACCTTCTTTACATGCATGAGTATTCAATATACAATTATGGTTTAGTGTGTTAAGAGACGCCGAAAGGGAAGGTACATTTAATTACAATGGTAATTGCATATAAAAATCAAAAGTGGGATTCGAAGTACATATATCAGAAAAGTTCCGAATCTGTAGGCAAAGATTCTGCAACTACCATGCGAAGAATCAAGTATATAATTGGCAGGACAGAAAAGTTTCATTGCATGGAAAAATAATGTGTAAAATTTAAGAAGCAAACCTGCAGCTGAGAGCAATTGCAAAAGAGAGAGAAGATTAAGTACCTGTATTTAAGAGTGTTCTGTCCAAGCCAAGAATGACATGTGAGGGTAACCTAGCATTCATGTAAGAGTGTTCCGTCCAAGCAGAATTATCATCAGATCGCATTCATGTAGCACATGATTGTACTGTTCTTTCTCAAATGGAAAAAATCTCAGCAGGTAAAGAAGGTTATATAACATAGCATTTCCACCAAAAGGAGAAAAACAAAAAGGGAAAACAACAGCAACAACAATAACAGCAACACAACATCAGTGAAACCCAAAAATCAAGCTCAATGCAAATAAAATAACAGATACTGGGAATAATAAATATCAGGATCAAGTAAGATAGCATAATTTACAACAGTATGGAGAGTCCACAAAATCCCAAAAAGGGGAGTAACAAAAACCCAGCTGAAATATATATCATACCAGAACACCACGACGCAAACAAATGCCATACCTGAGGAAGTAGCCCGTCAATAGATCGCAAAAAAATAGCACCAAAAGTACTACGAATGCTGGGAAAATGAGCAAAGTAAGCAGTTCGGGACCTTATCATTCTCCAACTGCTCCTTGAGAGAGATCAGAGGCCCGGGAACGAATTAATAATAGACTGAATAAAGCGAGAGTCGTTCACAGGAGCTCAGCATAACGCTTTCGAGTTTTTCAAGCTCGAGAAACTATATATATATATATATATATATATATATATATATATATATATATATATATATATATATATATATATATATATATATATATATATATATATATATATATATATATATATATATATATATATATTCATCCAGAAGGATTGAAAACCAAAGGAATACCAAATAAACCCAAAGCGAAAAATCAAGGATAAATATATAGAAGCAAAGGAGGGGAAAAAAAAAATAGTATAAGGCTCAGATTAGTGCGGAGGATATCGGCGACGCACAAATGGTTGCATACATTGTAGGCCATCCAGATAATGCACGCCGATCGGCTACGCACAAATGGTTGCATACATTATAGGCCATCCAGATAATGCACGTGCAATATTCCGGTACAAACGGCTGTCCAATTTTCCAAGGTCAATGAGTAGACCATTCCTCAGCTCGGGGTTTTTTCTTTTTTTTTTTTTCCTACATCATCATCGCCTTATAAAAGTCGTGAATACTGCAAGCAGAGATAAGTCAGATCCCAAAAGATTAAGTTGCAGATCAGTCACTGTTGCGATACCAACACCGAGTAGAAGAATGGTGAGTGAAAACTGGATGCTCCGACTGCAATTTTGAGGAATGAAAATATTTATTAAGCAATGTGCAATAGGTATCGAGAGTAAAAGATGCTTAAATCAAGCATACCGAACAACAACGTCCACAGCTATGAAGCTTATGCAGGGATTAATTTAAATTAGCAGTTGTTGTCAAATGAAGTTTTGTTCTTCTTAGCAATTTTGAAAAGGGATTTAGTTTAAACAAATAGTTCTTACCAAATAGATCTTTCCCTCATTAGCAATGTTGCAGTTAAACAGAAATCCATAAATAGATACATAAATCAACGCAGGAAAGACAAATGCAAGAACAGTAAAATTTCAAAAATGTTTACTACCCTTATTGACCGACCTCATCATCACCGGCCACCAGCACTCGTATAGAAGTGAGCAGCAGGTGACGACGGCAACCAATCCCATCATCACCGGCCACCAACACTTCCTGATGGTATAAGCAACATAAATTTCAGAGTCACAGAGGCATTCCGTCGAACACTTGGTGAGCAACACGTTGGTACTGTACAGGCCGGTACAGTCAACCGAAGGAAATGACGCAACAGTAAGAGGAGACCAGGTGAAGAGGGAGGACGGGCAGAGACGGAGCCGAGCCGAGGAGGAGAAAGAGGGAGGGGGGCGAACGGGTCAGAGCAACCAATCCCATCATCAACCATCATCACCGGCCACCAGCACTTGTATAGAAGTGAGCAGCAAGTGATGACGGTGGCAGCGCGCAGCTCCACCGTACGATCGGCCGAAGGAGGTGACGCAACAGTAAGATGAGAGGAGGCGAAGAAGGAAGGCAGTCAGAGGAGAAGGTGGAGTGCAACGGGAAGAGGAGAAGGGTCAGAGGAGAAGGTGGGAACGCACGTTCTGTAGCAGCATGGGAGGGAGAGGATAGGTTGTGTAGCTAGTAGGGGAGCACGTTGTGTGACAGCACGGAGAGGGAGAGGGTGATGGAGAGGATAGGTTGTGTAGCTAGTAGGGGAGCACGTTGTCTGGCAGCACGGAGAGGGAGAGGACGTAAGCACAGAGTAAGCACAGAGAGAAAACTCGGAGAGCGGAGAGCTTGACACCTAAGCAGCGAAAACTCTCGATTCATGTTTTCTTATTGATATTAAAAATAAAATAAAATATACAGACAAGATAACATTTGCATCCTAATCATCATTTTCAATTTTCTAGATTGTTTAGAATATCTGAGGTGGAAAATATGGAAGCATCAAGCTCGGTACCTTGCAAAAAGCGCCCAAATTCACCTACATGATGTGGAATCATTGAATCCTCTTTTTGACATACTCGCTGTCTCGTTCGAAACCAATATTAAAATTGGGGATGTGGCGAACCCTTGTGCGGCAATCATTGTTGTGGTCGCCTTCTCCTTCTCCTAGAAGCCTCTCAACAAGTTCCTTTGCTGGAAATTTAATGAATAAATCCTGAAGGGTGGTAAGGTATTCGATGCCGTGGGGCAAGTCCCCTAGCTCTGGGCAATGGTATAGTTGAAGGTCATTCAGGCTTGGCATTGCTCCTCTTTCTATTTCTAACTGACTGAGCTTCGGGGCTTCGAATATAGACAATACCTTTAGCTTCGGGAATGATGTTGCTTGGAAGTGCAACTTCGTGCCATCATATGCCTCATAAGAAAGCTCAAGAAGCATCAACGCGGGTAGTGCTTGCAGGTAAGGAAATGTATCTTCATCCAATTTTGAGCCACCAAGTGACAATGTGGTTAGGTTTGTTAGAGACCCAAAGGACGTGGCAAGCTCAGGGAGTGAGTTTTTGTCTAATTTACCCCATAGTTCTAAGTTTTGAATTGGTAGAGGTAGGCGCAGGGTGTCCAACTGCTGTAATTCATGCCCATCTTCACTTCTGACTATTAAATCGCTAAGATGGTTCATCTTTGTGATACTGTTCCACAAGTCTGCACAGTGATGGGTTCTTACACTGGTTATCCTAAATGTCCGCAACTCTGTCAAAGCTTCTAAATTCCGCACAATCTCCGTAGTTGCTTTAATAGATTGTAAAGTCTGCAAGCCCTTCAAGCGCCATATTCGTGCCTTGATTCTTGGTAAAAGTAGATGTCTCAACTTTTGAAGCTTTGTTATTCCCTTTGGTAGCTTTTTTATTCTACTTCCAGATATATCTAATATTTGTATATTTTGTAGCTTTCCAATTGATCTTGGAAGCTCCATAATTCCTGTTGCTCGCAAGCCAAGATAATGCAGGTTGAATTGGTTACATATCTCACTTGGTAGTTTCTCGATCTGCGCTCCTTTTAGTTCCAAGACACGTAACAATTTTGATGATCTTAAGGCCGACTTTAGCAAATCAGAGCTCATGGAATTGTTGAAAACAAGTATTGAACGCAACTGAGATTTGCCTTCAGTACATTGTTCAGTCATACTACTTAGGATTGACAAGCGGCGTGCTTTGTGCAAGATTGTCCTTGAATGCTCGTAAACCATGCAGAAACTTTCCTCCTTTGACTGAGAAAGAGCGAGGACTCGAATGATGTCATGCATTCGATATGTATAAACTATTCCGGTTATGTCCCTTTGTGCCACTTGTAGTAGACACCGATGAACAAGATCCTTAATGTAGTCCTCGGCCACATCCTCCAATATTGTTCCTTGTCTTTCTTCAATGAAACCTTCAGCCACCCAAAGCCTTATGAGCGTCTTACTTTCAATTTCATAATCTTCTGGAAAACTAGAACAATATAAGAAGCAATTTCGAAGGTAATGGGGAAGATCGTCCAAACTAAGTTTCAAAATGTTTTGTACTTTATCATGGAGTTTGTTGGTTAGATACCACTCAAGATCTTTGTAAACCTTCTCCCATTCAGAATCAGTTTGCTCTCGAAATGATAAGAGACGGCCTATAGATACGATAGCAAGTGGCAAGCCACCGCACTTCTCGACGATTTTTTTGGCACATTGTTCTAAAGGCGGTGGGCAAATCTTGTTTGAATTTTTCCAAAATGCATTTTTACAAAACAATTCCCATGAATGATCCGCCTCTAGTGTCTTTAGCTCAACCATACGGTGCTCGTTAGCTAATTGTGCTACTTCATGAATCCTTGTTGTGAAAACTATTTTACTTTTGCGATTACCATTCAGAAGTGCAAATTTTATCTTGTCCATTACATCCGTACTCCAAACATCATCCAGAATGAGTACATACTTTTTGCACTGCAAGTAAGTGCGAATAGTCTCAACCAAGCTTCTGTAATTCATGGTATCAATGTCTTTAGGTACTTTTTTTTTCTCACGATCTTCCTTACAAAACTCTTTTAAAATTTGTCTAAGCAAATCATTAGTCTCGTAACTCTGAGATACAGCAACCCAGGCACAAGCATCAAAGGTAGCTTTGATGATTTTGTACACATGAGTTACGAGAGTTGTCTTCCCTAAACCACCCATCCCCAACACTGAGATTATCATGGGCTGTCGTTGCTGCTCATCCTCATCTTTTAACCATCCGAGCAACAAGTCTCTTTGCTTGTCAATACCCACGATATCATCCTCCTCGACAAAATGTGCCGATTCTGCACGGCTCTTACTACTGCCAGCAGTTATTAGAGGTTTTGCTTCATTTTCCTTTCCCTTTGTATCATATCTGTTCCTTCTCTCCATGGTGCTTTGGAGTTTAATTTTGATATCTTTTGCACTCTTGCTAAGGTGATGCCAGGTTATTATATTTCTGCACCTCTTGATTGTTGTGGGTAGAATCCCTCCTTGCTCCTCGCCCAGCTTGTATGTGAATTCATCTATAATATCCTCAATGTCGAAAGCCAACTCTCTTATTTCTTTTATAAAGATATTTATGCTATCATCCCTCTCTTTTGGTCTTTCTGCATTCTGTAGGAAGGATTGCATGACCCTAAGCTCAGCCTTAATCTCACTCATATCCTTCATGAGTTCCTTCATTGCTGATATTGATTTAGTTGCTTCATCAGCTAAGATAGCACCGATCTTCAGGACTAATGAGGTTACCACAGCCTCCGCCATGGGTGCTTCCTGGGAAGTGAGCCTGAAATAAACGATCTTTTCAAATTACATGTCTCTTCAAATGCACCACTAGCTAATTTTGACCATTCCTATTGACCAAGATTACTAATTTTTAGGAGCCTTAAAATAAAATTTTAAAATCATAGAACTCTTTTTCTAGAAAATTTATATATATTTAATTATCTTGCATGGTATTGATCATTGATTTAGATGCTCAACCATCAATAATAAAGTAAAAGTTTTTGATAAGGCTAAATTATTCTACCTCAATTATAATCTCTTGTTATCTTGTTACCAAAGATCATGTGAATTCAAACAATATATTAATCAACAAAGACATATTATACTCTCTGTATCTTACAGAATCAACTAGTTGATAGCAAAAAATAATAATTTTTTTTTAAAAAGAACCGTTGGAACTTAAAAATTATTAATATCAAATTACTATAGTGTTTTAATCATTATTACATCATCAAGTGAGATATTATTATAGTTTAAAATATTTGATGACTAAATTATAACATACTTTATAATTCGAAAAAAAAATATAAATAATTAAAGTTTGAATATTAAAATGTTACCGTCTGATAGTTTAAATTAGAAATTATAATAAATTAAAATTTAAGAATCAAAATATTTTATTTTTTATAATTTGAGTAATAAAAATATAATTTATTTTTTATTTTATTATAAAATAGAATATAAAAATATTACGCACGGGGGCTACGAGTAGGAGTGTTAACGAGCCGAACTCGCTGGGATCGGTTTGTGTTCGGCTCGTTTATTAACACGAACTGGCTCGTTTAAATATCGAGCTAAAAAAATCGGCTCGTGTTCGGATCGTTCGTTTATTAACGAGCCGAACACGAACTGGCTCGCGAACAACAAGTTTGATTTTCATTCCTACAATTAGGTATAAAGTTAAAAAAAATTAAAAAATCCTACAGGGCCAACATGACCGCGCGAAGCGCTTTCCATTGCTCTATCCAACTGGACCTCTGGATGACAATTCCGTAGTCATTGGAACAATATATATATATATATATATATATATTTGAGTTGTTATCGAGTCGAACACGAGTGATGTGATATTCCAATAAGTTTCACATCGAATGCGAATGTGGATGTGTTTGGATATATAAGAGGACATGTACACTAGTAATAATAACTGGGCTTAAACATTTTGGGCTGTGGTTTGGGCCCAACGAGTTATTATTGCTAGTGGGCCGGGTCGTTACATTTGGTATCGGAGCCAATAACCAGTCGGAAGTGTGTGGCGAGTCTCGGCTAAGTCTGGGTCTAGCTGACAGGACTAGCGAGACGAATCTCACATCGCTTGGTGATCTTGGGCTGCTGTGTGTGTGTTTGGGCTGACGAGGACGTCAGGCCTAAACGGGGGAGTCTGTGACACCCCAATAGTCTCACATCGGATGCGAATATGGATGTGTTTTGGCATATAAGAGGATATTAAACGAGCTGAAAAATTCAGCTTATGCTCGGCTTATTTACTAAACGAATGATTCAACTTCGAGCTCATTTTAAGCTGAACACGAACTAGCTCGCGAACTGCAAGCTGAATTGCCACCAAGTGCGAGTCCTGAAATTAATTAAAATAAAAAGTAAACAAAAGGCAGCCTAGGGACGGAGCAATTAATGCTACCAACTATGATCTTGCTGGCTTTATGTGAACGCACGACTAACTATAACAAACTAACTAGACTAATACGAACACGTTTTGTTTTATTCAAGTGTCTTTAATATTTATTTTATAATCATACAATAATTAAGCGTCGTTAATAAATAATTAATTAATAATATTTTAAAAAATTATTAATAATTAATTAATTAATTATATTTAAATAATTATTAATAAATAATTAATTAATAATATTTATAAAAATTGTCAATAAATAATTAATTCACGACACTTAAAAAGAGTCGGCAATAGTGCCAGCTATGACAGTAGTGCCTACACATGGTGTGCTTCTATATATATAAAAATTATAAATAATATTTAATTAATAATTAATATTTTAAAAATAAATTTTAATTTAATATATATTTGATTTATAGTATTTAAAAATTTTATGTATACAAATTATAACTTTTAAAAAATTACTGTTAAGATATTAAAAATATTTTTGGTTCATTATTGAAATGGGATCAAGGAATAGAATTGTATTGCATTGAAATGAAAAATAAAAGAACGAATTAGTAAAAAATATTTAGTTTATTATTAAAACAAAAATTTGAATAAACACACCAAATAAGATTTTTTACTCATCTACATATTAAAGTTCTAGCAAATGATCCTAGTACTATGGTTGAAGAGGTAAATAGAAAAAACAAAACAACCAAATTTAAGCTTTTGATAATAAATAAAATTCTCTCAACTATCTAGATCAAAACCTACAACTAAGATTGTGAATTTAAGAACTTTTTTAATTTTACTTTTAAAAGGATGCTAATTTTGACCATTTTTATTGACCAAGATTGCTAATTTTTAGAAGGGAGCTAGAAAATAAAATTTTAAAATTATAGAACTCTATTTTTAGAAAATTTATGTACCTTTAATCATCTTGCATGGTATTGATCGTCGATTTAGATGCTCAACCATCAACGATAAAGTGAAAGTTTTTAATAAGGCTAAATTATTTTATCTCAGTTATTATCTCTTGTTATCTTGTTATCAAAGATCATGTGAATCCAAATAATATATTAATCAACAAAGATATAATATATTTTCGGTAAATGCTAACTGTACACCCAATTTTGGGTGTACATCTTACACCCCACCCATCCTAGGGTGGGGTGAATTTCACCCATCGCTTCGAAGTGATGGGTGGAGAAGCACCCACCCTTGAATGGGTGGGGTGTAGGATCTACACCTAATTTTGGGTGCAGAGGTAGCAGAGCTCTATATTTTCTGTACCTTACAGAATCAACTAGTTGATAGCAAAGAAAATAATTTTTTTTTAAAAAAAAAAAATTTGGAACTCATAAATTAATTAAAAAGAATAAGTAGAAGTAGCACAAAATAGAACCTTTGGAACTTAAAAATTAACTAAAAAAAATAAGTAGCTAAAAGAAGCACAACTAATCACAAACCCAAAAAGGAGATTGAAGAGGTAGTAGCTGCTCCCAAATAATCTCAAATTTAATCAGAGAAAATACTACAATCAAAGAAGCTCTTGAAGTAGATGTTTCAGGTACTGAGGAGTGAGAGATGAGGATGAACTTGAACTATGTAAACAAATAATTGGGAGTAAATGATCTGGATAATGCAGCTACCAAGAAGCACCACAAATTGCAGTGGGCCATGATGAATTATTGGGGATCTTTTGATTATTTACATTTTATTACTATTCAAAAATTTAAAATTTATTTTAAAATTATCAAAATATTTTTTAAAATCTAATCTCAGTAGTAAATCCTAATGAAAATTAATAAAAATATTTGAAAAAATTATTTGAAATTTTTTTTAAAAGATTAATCTTTTAGAAGTAAATAAAATATTTTGAAATTTTGAATGACATATTAGATATTATTTCTAAATTTTATAAGAAAAATATTTCTTGTGCGATGCTCCTGAAATTTGAATTAATATATATACATATATACATATATACATATATACATATATACATATATACATACATATATATATATATATATATATATATATATATATATATATATATATATATATAGAGTCCGGCTAGAATACTATCGATAGCACCAAGCAATTGGTGCTATCAAGTTTTCTGTCGTTGGATGAAAAGATATGCGGTTGGGATTATAGTAGTTTTCTAAAATTTTTACTATTCAACCAACCACCTAGTAAACCCTAGGGGCCCACTATAATCTCAACCGCATATTTTTTCATCCAACGGCTAAAAACTTGATAGCACCAATGGCTTGGTGCTATCGATAGTATTCTAGCCTAATTCTATATATATATATATATATATATATATAATAGAACTAGATTTTTTAATCCGGTTATAACATTTTGGGTGATAGTAAAACCCAAGAGGTTAAGAGAGTTGAGCGTGTTAGAGTTAGAGTAGTTTTAGAATGAATAGTTTTTTGGAAAGTGGTGTGTTATATTTTGTACATACCAAATAGGGTGTACGATGTACACCACATTCATTTTAGAATGGAATAAATTTTACTAATTACTTCGAAGTGGCTAGTGAATTACACTGTATCCTAAAATGGATGAAATATATATCATACATATGCTTTTGAGTGTACGAATAGTATTGCTCATTTTATAAATAGAATTGTGTTGGATGATTAGTTGTGGATGTAATAGAGTAGATGACTATTTAATTTTTAGTTTATTGCTTGTATCTACTCTGATGAATGTACTCTTCTAGCCGAGCATATATAGAGGAGATTCTGTCCGTTTGTACAAAGATTTTTCTATATGTGTGGCGATCTGTTCACGTCTTGAACTTCGAAATGTTTAACTCTGATTTTTAAAAAAAAAAAGAAAAAAAAAAAACCCTTTTTCTAAACTTGGGGCGTGACAGAATCATATATAAATTAAAATTTATATTATTTGACCACTGGCCTACGTACGTCTACGAATGATGACGAAACAAAAAGTTTACTAATGTCAGAAGCGAAATACGAAAATTATATTTTTCAAAAGACTCAAATTTTAGATACATCCAACATACTGGAATTTTAAAACACACCAACATCGTATCCGTGAAATTAGAAAACAACAAAAATTTTCAAATTGATTGAAATTAGATGATAGCCAACATGTTTAGGAACAAAAGTCAAAAATATCATCGCACACATGGCTAGCTACGTTTCCTTTTCGAAAAAGTGGAGAGGAACCGTTAATTGAGACCATTAATTGACATCTTATATACAATGCATGGTTCTAATGTAGAGTCTAATTAGAACTATTAGTCCAATTATTATTTTTTTAATTAAACTTTATTTATTTTTTAATAAATTTAAATATTATTTTATCCTAATTAAATTAGAATTTAATTCTAATTTAGATAACTAAATTTAGCAATAGATTTTCTCACTAATATACCAACAATTTTTGTGAAACTACCTCTTATATTTTACTCTATTCTTAACTTGTTATATCAAGTCCGATTTATTTAATTAGGATTAACTCTATGTAGTTATGAACTGGCTGAGGATTTTGCTTATTTATTTTCGACTACTTTTTAAAAAAATTAAATTTACTCTAAAATTATCCAAAAAAAAAAAACCCTTCTAAACTCTAATTCCCATGAGTAAATTTTAGGGGTTTGAAAATATTTGAAAAAATTTTAAAAGTTAATAAAAACATTTCGGTCAACCAGAAATATATATTAGATATTTTTTATGTTTTAAAAATTATATATTAGATTTTATTCCTAAACTGAAGTATGTTTTTATCCTTCCACACAATATGCAAAATCTTTTTCTTTAAATTTTTTTTTAAAATTTTTTTAAATAAATAAAGTTTTATAAAGGTACAAAACATCTTATCTTACAAATACATAATACTACGGAGTAGATGTTCTTCTGAAGGCACCAACTCATTTGATGTTTCCACTTCTATATACATCAAAAATAAAATAAAATAGATAGAGAAGATGACATCTGCATCTATATCATCATTTTCAATTTTCATCAAGAACGGATTGTTTAGAAGATCTGAGGCCGAAAATAGGGAAGCATCAAGCTCAGTGCTCTGCAAAAAGCGCCCAAATTCACCAACATGATGTGGAATCATTGAATCCTCTCTGTGACATACTCTCCGTCTCGTTTGAAACTAATAGTAAAATTCGGGATGTGGCGAAACCTTGTGCGGCAATCATTGTTGTGGTCGCCTTCTCCTTCTCCTAGAAGCCTCTCAATAAGTTCCTCTGCTGGATAGCGAATTACAACAGGTACACTACAAGTAAAATGTAATATTTCTAATATAATAATCTGTATCTGTCATTTATGAAACATAACATTTGCAAAAATGTAGCGATATTTTTGCTATATGAATGAAGGTTAATACAATTCTCATTGATAGTTCATGCATGTATCCTGTAGTATGAATGAAATCTTCCACTATCCATGGTTTATAAATATTCTGGAAGAGTTGATAGATACCCTGAGCCTGAGGTGAGTTAGAGCACAAGTCAATTTGATAAGGCTCTATGAGAACAAAAATTTATTTTCAACCAGATTTTAACTTGGATGTCTCTTCTGCAATGTTTGGGTGTGCTTCTACCTTGATTATTATCGTTATTGTTCCTAACTCCGATAAGAAGCTTAGAAAGCACAACAAATACAGATAAGATGATAGCTCTCAATCTTTGGTTTTCTCTGCCTCACAAGCTCATTTAAAATAATAGGCAAATATAAGATAATCTCCTATTGTATTTGTCTTTACATAAGAGATTTTTTATCTTCTTGCTAGTTTATTACATAAAACTTATTTTTTAAGAAGTGCAGAGGTAAAATGTTAATCAAGTATTTTTGGGTTGTGAGCTCACTTTGAGATGTAGTAGTATAGTTGCCCCAGCATACTAGGCTGGTGTACTCTATTGTCTCTTCTTGGCAGAGTCCTCGCATCTCTCTGATTGGGAATTCATAGCCTTAGTTTACTCAACTAAGAATTGAATAATTAAGCTTATGCTCTTGATATCAAATTATCATACTAGCCTTATGCAATTTTTTTGTTAAAATTGATCTTATGGACAATTTTATTTATCTTGTGTTGAACTTCAGACTTTTAATAATGTAGTACTTATTTTATTTTCGATATCAGCGGAAATTAATTGTGGAAATGGATTGATATAATTTATTATGTATATTTTTGTTTAGTATTAACTGTTTTATATAGAGGTGAAGTATAAACTTCTCAGCTAATTTAATTTTGCTGGATTTATTCTCTCGTTTCATTACATTCAGTAAGCTGACAGTTTTAGGCAATTCTGTTTATTCCATTTTAAATCTGATTCAGATTGAATATCCTGAAATTGAAGACAACATCAAGCCAAGGCATCGATTCATGTCATCTTTTGAGCAGGTAATATCTACAATTTTGAATTCAAAGAACAGCTTGGAATCTTTACAAATCGGCAATATCTGAATCCAAATGTCTACGACCAATCCATTTTCTTCGCTTTTTCTTTTTCTTCTCACTTACATGTGAATGATTCAAGGACTTTTTTATGACAGAGAGTTCAAGCTTGTGATAAGAGGTACCAGTATCTTCTCTTTGCGGCTGAACCGTATGAGATCATTGCTTTTAAGGTTTGTCTCCTATAGTGCTTTCAATTTGGTACATAATAAGTGGCTACTAAATATGCTTTATATGCCTGACCTGTTCCCTGCTCTCCAGATTCCCAGCACGGAGATTGATAAGACCCCATCAAAGTTCTTTTCACACTGGGATCCTGATCTAAAGATGTTCACGGTTTGCTTTACTTGGCGATCCTATTTACTGTTTGATTTTTGTTGTTAAATTTCCCAGTTTCCTATGCAGCAGATTAGTTTAGTAGTACTACCAGTTCCTTGTCTGAATTCTTGCATCATCAACAGCTTCAACTGTATTTCAAGGTCAAGCCGCCTGAACCTAATAAGCCATCGGCAGCAGGTGCTCCGGTGGCAAATGGCACTGCAGCTCCTGGCGTTCCTCCAAGGCCGCCGCCACCACAAGCACCACCACCGCCACCACCGCCTCCTCAAGTACCTCTTCCGCCTTCACCTCTTGTGAACCCTCCTAGGGGTCCACCACCACCTGCCCCGCAGATGGGCGGGTCGCAACCTCCGCCCCCGCCTCCGATCGCAAATGGCCCGCCTCGTCCAATACCACCACCACCGATTGGTGGTGGGATGTCCAACTTCACTCCGGGTGTCCAGCCTGGCGCTCCGCCGCCACCAATGTCAGGCTTCCTTAATCAGCAGATTCAAGGCCAAGGGGCTCGCCCACCGCCACCGCTGCCTCCTAACATGGGCCATTAGAGTCAAAAGGGAGACATCCCTAATTACTGTTTTGATGTATCTTTAACTGTTGCAAATGCTAGTTCTTGTCATCGACATGTATTGTTATGATAGATATAATATTTTCTGCTGAAATTTTCTAAATTTTTGTTTGTTGTTCCCCTTTTCCTTCTTTGCGGTTATCAATGTTGGACTGGCACAGTGCATTCCACCAACAACTAGAACTTTCTTTTCTATCTCTTTCCCTTCAGGAAACAGGGTTATACCTATTTAATTACAAAAATCCTATGCAATATAGGTATTGATTTGCAAAAATGTAGTTTGCAATATGATGCATTTTTGGCCGTCGAAAACAAATTATGGTTTGTGTTGGGTCTGCTTGATGTATTAAACAATCGAGCAGGGTGAAGTTAAGGGGTGACAAATTTGATCGGCGAAAGAAAGGAGGTGCTGGTTTCAGAAACCTCTGTATTATGCTTCAAATAATCTTAGATTATATTTGATGGTGCAGATCAATTCTGTTGTTTCATCTTTGTAAATGATTCGATAGTAAAACAGATATTCTGGCCGGAAGGGAATTGTCATGTATAGGCAGTGGCCATATTCGGCAGGCAATCTGCTAGAGAAAGGGGGGTCCATCATTTACCTTCTTATGCGCTTTTGCCCTAGAAATCCTAACGAGCATGTACATATGTTGTTGCGTGCCCAGCTCATTAATTCTCAACTCGTCTTACTACTTCGTTTCTTTGGCATGTTTACTCTTTTCCTCATCCTGTGCTGCATCTTGCGAAGGAGTCTCGAAATTTTTGGAGGGCACGGCATCGACGGCTTCGGCGATTCGGCGCAGTGCAACGTTTCTTCTTCGGTGGCCCATTTCCGTCGCGTTTCGGTCCACGAGGTCCACAGAGCTAAGGAATTTTTGGACAATTTTTGCGGTGTCGGTTTCACTAGAGGTAGGCCTTCGGTTTCTGTGTTGATCATCTTGCTTCATTCTAAGTTCTTGGCACGGTTTACGAGGCATCTTTGAACTCTTTTGTTACCTGTGGTTTTCTAGACAGCGGAGGCTTGTCGGATTTTTATCTCTGCGCTCGAGTATCGGATTTCGGCCTGTGAGGACTCGATCGACATCTACTCTTTGCGAGGATCGCCGTCGTATTTTTATTGAAATTTTTAGAGATTATCTCGCAGGTGGTAATTATAGATTCAAAGAAAACTTAATATAGAAAAAAAAATATATATATATATATATATCAAAATTTATATGGCTCGGCCACTAATCTATATCTACAAGCGATAACGAAGCAAAAGATTTTATTATTGTCAAAGACGAAATACAAAATTATATTTTTCAAAACTCTCAAACTTCATATACATCTAACGTGCCGAAATTCGAAAATACAACACCACCATATCTGTACAATAGATTCCAACAGTTAAAATGAGAGGATAGCAAAAACAAAAGTTTAGGATAGTAAAAATAAAAATTTACTCACTGGAAAACGCCATTGCACCAAAACCACACATGGCTTGACCTTAAAATGAATGATAGCTTAATTAATTCTTTCTTTTGGACGTGCATCTTAAATATAATGCAATGTAGAGCCTAATTAGAATTCATAGTCCAATTAGATTTTTAATTAAACTCTATTTATTTTTTGATAAATATAAATTTTATTTTATCCTAATTAAATTAGAATTTAATTTTTAATTTAGATAATTATAAATTTAAACCAAAATTTAATCATAGATTTTCTCACTAAACTGCTAGACAACAATTTTTTGTGAAACTACCTCTTCTATTTACTCTATTCTTAGCTTGTTATATCAAGTCCTACTTGTTTAGAATTAACTCTATGTAATTATGAAATGACGATTCCTCATTACTATTCAAAAATTTTAAATTTATTTTGAAATTATCAAATTACCCTTTTAAACCGTAATTTTTATTAGTAAATCCTAGAAATTTGAAAATATTTGAAGGAATTTTTCAAAATTAATAAAAATATTTTGATCAACAAAAAATATATTAAATATTTTTAAAGTTTTGAAAGATATATATTAAATATTATCCCTAAACTGATATTTGCTTTTATCCTCCACACACTATGCGAAAGAATTTTCTTCAATTTTTTTTTATTTTTTTTTTAAATAAATAGAGTTTTAAAAGATACAAAGCATCCAACAAATACATAATACAGCGGTTCTTCTGAAGCCACAAACTTGATCTATTTGATGCTTCACTTTTATATATACATTAAAAATAAAATAAAATATACAGACAAGATAACATTTACATCCTAATCATCATTTTCAATTTTCCAGATTGTTTAGAATATCTGAGGCGGAAAATTTGGAGGCATCAAGCTCGGTACTTTGCAAAAAGCGCCCAAATTCACCTACACGATGTGGAATCATTGAATCCTCTTTGTGACATACTTGTCGTCTCGATAGAAACGTAGAGTAAAATTGGGGATGTGGCGAACCCTTGCGCGGCAATCATTGTTGTGGTCGCCTTCTCCTTCTCCTAGAAGCCTCTCAATAAGTTCCTCTGCTGGAAGTTCAATGGATAAATCCTGAAGGGTGGTAAGGTATTCGATGCCGTGGGGCAACTCCCTTAGCTCTGGGCACACGGATAGTTGAAGCACATTCAGGCTTGGCATTGCTCCTCTTTCTATTTCTACCTGACTGAGCTTCTGGGCTTTGAATATAATCAATTGCTTTAGCTTCGGGAATGATGTTGCTTGGAAGTGCAACTTCGTGCCATCATATGCCTTAGAAAGCTGAAGAAGCATCAACGCGGGTAGTGCTTGCAGGTAAGGAAATGTATCTTCATCCAATTTTGAGTCATAAAGTAATAATGTGGTTAGGTTTGTTAGAGACCCAAAGGACGTGGCAAGCTCAGGGAGTGAGTTTTTGTCTAATTTACCCCCTAGTTCTAATTTTTGAATTGGTAGAGGTAGGCGCAGGGTGTCCAACTGCTGTAATTCATGCCCATATTCACTTACGACCGTTAAATCGCTAAGATGGTTCATCTTTGTGGTACTGTTCCACAAGTCTGCACAGTAATGGGTTCTTACATCAGTTATCACAAATGTCCGCAACTCTGTCAAAGCTTCTAAATTCCGCACAATCTCCGTAGTTGCTTTAATACAATATAAAGTCTGCAAGCCCTTCAAGCGCCATATTTCCGCAGGTACCTCGCAGCTAGAAAAAATGGGTAAAAGTAGATGTCTCAACTTTTGAAGCTTTGTTATTCCTTTTGGCAGCTTTTTTATTCCAGTGTAACCTATATCTAATATTTGCAGATTTTGCAGCTTACCAATTAATCTTGGAAGCTCCTTAATTTCTGTTTCTCGCAACCCAAGATAATGCAGGTTGAATAGGTTACATATCTCACTCGGTAGTTTCTCGATCTGCGCTCCTTTTAGTTCCAAGACACGTAACAATTTTGATGATCTTAAGGCCGACTTTAGTAAATCAGAGCTCATGGAATTGTTGAAAACAAGTATTGAACGCAATTGAGATTTGCCTTCAGTACATTGTTCAGTCATACTACTTAGGATTGACAAGCGGCGTGCTTTGTGCAAGATTGTCCTTGAATGCTCGTAAACCATGCAGAAACTTTCCTCCTTTGACTGAGAAAGGGCGAGGACTCGAATGACGTCATGCATTCGATATGAATAAACTCTTCCGATTTCATCCCTATTTGCCACTTGTAGTAGACACCGATGAACAAGATCCTTAATGTAGTCCTCGGCCACATCCTCCAATATTGTTCCTTGTCTTTCTTCAATGAAACCTTCAGCCACCCAAAGCATTATGACCCTCTCACTTTCAATTTCATAATCTTCTGGAAAACTAGAACAATATAAGAAGCAATTTCGAAGGTAATGGGGAAGATCGTCCAAACTAAGTTTCAAAATGTTTTGTACTTTATCATGGAGTTTGTTGGTTAGATACCACTTAAGATCTTTGTAAACCTTCTCCCATTCAGAATCAGTTTGCTCTCGAAATGATAAGAGACGGCCTATAGATACGATAGCAAGTGGCAAGCCATCACACTTCTCGACGATTTTTTTGGCACATTGTTCTAAAGGCGGTGGGCAAATCTTGTTTGAATTTTTCCAAAATGCATTTTTACAAAACAAATCCCATGAATGATCTGCCTCTAGTGTCTTTAGCTCAAACATATGGTGCTCGTTAGCTAATTGTGCTACTTCATGAATCCTTGTTGTGAAAACTATTCTACTCTTGCTATTACCATTCAGAAGTGCAAATCTTATCTTGTCCATTACATCAGTACTCCAAACATCATCCAAAATGAGTACATACTTTTTGCACTGCAAGTAAGTGTGAATAGTCTCAACCAATCTTCTGTAATCCATGGTATCAATGTCGTTAGGTACTTTTGTTTTCTCACGATCTTCCGTACAAAACTCTTTTAAAATTTGTCTAAGCAAATCATTAGTCTCGTAACTCTGAGATACAACAACCCAGGCACAAGCATCAAAGGTAGCTTTGATGATTTTGTACACATGAGTTACGAGAGTTGTCTTCCCTAAACCACCCATCCCCAACACTGAGATTATCATGGGCTGTTGTTGCTGCTCATCCTCATCTTTTAACCATCCGAGCAACAAGTCTCTTTGCTTGTCAATACCCACGATATCATCATCGTCGACAAAATGTGCCGATTCTGCACGGCTCTTACTACTGCCAACAGCTATTAGAATTTTTGCTTCATTTTCCATTCCTTTCATATCATATCGAATATTTCTCTCCATGACACTTTTGAGATTAATTTTGATCTCTTTAAGCCTCTTGCAAAGGTCAATCCAGGTTTTCATATTTTTGCTCCTCTTCATTAATGTTGTGCATAGAGTCCTTCCTTGCCTTGCTTGCTCCTTGCCCAGCTTGTATGTGAACTCATCTATAATATCCTCAATTTGGAAAGCCAACTCTCTTGTTTGTTTTATAAAGATTTTTTGGTTCTCATTCTTCTCTTTTAGCCTTTCTACAGTCTGTAGGAATCCTTGCATGCTCTCAAGCTCATTCTTAATCTCACTTATATCATTCATGAGTTCTTCCATTTCTGATATCCGTGTTTGTAGTAGTGACACTACAGATTTAGTTGCTTCACTAGCTAAGGTTTCACCGATCTTCAGGAGTAGTAAGCTTATCACAGCCATCGCCATGGGTGCGTCCTCCGAAGTGAGTCTAAAATAAACAATCTTTTTAAATTACCATGTCTCTTCAAATGCACCACTAGCAAAAACGATTATTTTGACACTCTTATAATTCTAAGCAACTATCGTAAAGAACATATAATTACCTCAACATAAATATTTTGATAGTGCACTGAACAAATATTTATTAGAATTTTTAGTTAAAAAAAAGAATCACCCGTAATAATATTGTAGTCTGTAAGAACAAAAAGCAATAACTTATTTAAAAATTGGTTTAACAAATTTTTGAGATAAAAGATTAATTATAACATGTAACAATATTGTAGTTTGTATATTTCTCGATGATATCTATGGTCTATAACTAAGAAATTACCATGGCCGTTGATCTTGTTTCCCAAAAGATTAATTTGATAGTAATCTATTAAAGACATAAGATCTTTTACTTATATGCATGTTAAAGATCTAGCAATTTGTGCCAGGTACACTAGTTGAAGAGGTAAACAGAAAAGTCAAACAAACTAAATTTAAGCTTTTGATAATAAATAAAATTCTTTCAACTATCTAGATAAAAACCTACAACCAAGATTGTGAATTTAAGAATTTTTTTAATTTTATTATTAGAAGGTTGCTAATTTTGACCATTTCTATTGACCAAGATTGCTCATTTTTAGAAGGGAGACAGAAAATAAAATTTTTAAATTATAAAATTTTGTTTCTAGAAAGTTTATGTATCTTTAATCATCTTATATGGTATTGATCATCCATTTAGATGCTCAGTCATCAACAATAAAGTTAAAGTACTATATAAGGCCAAATTATTCTACCTCAATTATTATCTTTTGTTATTTTGTTTCCAAAGATCATATGAATCCAAACAATAAATTAATCAACAAAGACATACTATACTCTCTGTACCTTACAGAATCAACTTATTGATAGCAAAGAAAATAATTTTTTTAAAAAAATAAAACCTTTGGAACTTAAAAATTAATTAAAAAGAATAAGTAGCTAGAAGAAGCACAACTAACCACAAACCCAAAAAGGAGATTGAAGATGTAGCTGCTCCAAAATAATCTCAAATTTAACCAGAAAAAAATACTGCAACCAAATTAAAAAGCTCTTGGGCTGTTTGGTTAGGATTCAAAGGGGAGAATAAATCTAATCCCCTTCAATAACCTTATTTCCTATTTGTACCCAAACAAGAATCTGGGAGTTGGGGAACAGTGGGGATCAATCTAACCTTCCAGCCTTTTGTTTTTGATTTTTTTTTAAAATTAAAATTTAAAAAATTTTAAATTTAAGATATTTAAATTTATAAAAATTTTTAATTTTTAGTTTTAAATTTTTTAAATTTTTAAATTTTAAATTTTATTTTTTAATAAATCAAAAAATTTAAATTTTTCTATTTTTTTAAAAAATTTATTAGTTTTGAAATTGTAAAATTTATACAAATTTTTTTTATAGAATTTTTAAATTTATAAAAATTTGAAAATTAAAATTTTTGCTCCCACTTTTGTTATTTTTTAAGACAATTAAAATTAAAATTTTTAATATTTATAAATTTTTAACTATAGAGAATTTTTAAATTTTATAGCTTTTAAAATTTTTACCTTTAATTTTTAATAAATTTTAAAATTTATAAAATTTTAAAATTTATTAATTTTAAAATTTTAAAATTTATACAAATTTTTTAATTTTTAACTTTAATTTTTAATAAATTTAAAACTTTAAAATTTTTTAAAATTTTAAAATTTATACCAATTTTTATATACAAAATTTTGAATTTTTAAAAAATTATAAAGTTTCAAAATTTTAAAAAACTTTTAATAATTTTTTTATATACAAATAAAATATAAATTTTAATAATTTTTTTTTTATAAATATCGTAAATTAAATATTTAAAATCAAGTAAAATTTTTATTTGTTTTAAAAAATTATTATGATTAAGAATAATTTCGTCATTTCATACAATTATTACTCTTTATTACTCTTATTTTCTATTATTACACCAAACATAAATTTCTTTATACCTGATACTAATCTAATATTTATCTAAATATATTTATATAATAATTTTAATTTATTTCTAAATTTATACTCATATATATATATATATATATATATATATATATATATATATATATATATATATATATATATATATATATATATATATATATATATATATATATATATATAATAACTAGTTCTTTCTTATCCCAAGAATTGAGGAGTAAGGGATGAGGACGTCTGAAAAATGAGAATTGTAGTGGGCATGATGAATTATTGTTGCTCGTTTTGATTATTTAAATTTTATTACTATTCAAAAATTTTAAATTTATTATAAAACTATCAAAATATTTTTTTTAAATCTACGCTAAGTAGTAAATCCTAGTAAAAATGAGGATATTTGAAAAAAAATATATAAAATCAATAAAAATATTTTGATTATTTAAAAATAAATAAGCTATTTTAAAATTTTGAATGTCATATTAGATATTATTTTTAAATTTTATATATATAATAAAAACTTCAGTTAACCGTCCTGTGGTCTAATGTATTATATATTTTGTCAGACTGTATTTTAAAAATCTAAAATATTTATGCTTTGGGATTCTGTGTGTGAAAAAATTGACAATTTTTTTTTTTGTCATGTTGCATTTGAAAAGGTTTATTGTACTGTTATATAATTTTATCTTTTTCTTTAGAATAAATCACGCATTTGGTCCTCAAACAATGAGATGCACAGTATTTTAGTTTTCGAATTTTAATTTATTATAATTTTTTGCTCGAATCATACGACATATTATACTTTAGTTCTTGAACTTTAACTTAGTGAGATTTCTACCCAACCTAAAAGACATGTGCTACGTTAATTCTTGAATTAGCTAAATTATTATAATTAAATTTTATAACCTAATTTTTTAAATAAATATAAATAAATTATTAATATTAAAATAATATAATATTTTAATTATTATTATATCATCAAGTGAGATATTGTTATAGTTTAAAATATTTGAGAACTAAATTATAACATACTTTATAGTTCAAAAAAAAAAATATAACTAATTAAAGTTTGAAAATTAAAATGTTATCGTCTCATAGTTTAAATTAAAAATTATAATAAATTAAAATGTAAAAATTAAAATATTTTGTTTCTTATAATTTGAGAAACAAAAATACAATTTATTTTTTATTTTATTTTATTATAACAATTTATTATAAAATAAAATATAAGGCTGCGAGTCCTGAAATTAATTAAAATAAAAAGTAAACAAAAAGACGAGTAGTCTCAGCCCAGGGACAGAGCAATTAATGCTCCAACTATGATCTTACTGTCTTTTATGTGCACCCACGGCTAACTACAACAAAACATGCAACGCGTCTTTAATATTTATTATATATCGTTATAATAATTAAATATTATTAATAAATAATTAATTAATAATATTTTAAAAAAATTATTAATAAATAATTAATTAATAATATTTTAAAAAAATTATTAATAAATAATTAATTAATGATGTTTAAAAAAAATTATAAATAAATAATTAATTGACGACATTTAAAAAGAATAGGCAATAACTGACAGCTATGGAAGTAGCGCCTACATATGGTGTGCTTCTATATATATAAAAATTATAAATAATATTTAATAATTAATATTTTAAAAATAAATTTTAATTTAATATATATTTGATTTGTAGTATTTTAAAATTTTATGTATAGAAATTATAACTTTTAAAAAAATTACTGTTAATTAAGATATTAAAAATATTTTTGGTTCATCATTGAAATGGGAACAAGGAATAGAATTGCATTGCATTGAAATGAAAAATGAAAGCACAAATTAGTAAAAAATATTTAGTTTATTATTAAAACAAAAATTAGAATAAATACACAAAATAAGATCTTTTACTCATCTACATTTTAAAGTTCTAGCAAATGATCCTAATACCCTGGGTGAAGAGATAAATAGAAAAAATAAACAAATCAAATTTAAGCTTTTGATAATAAATAAAATTTTCTCAACTATCTAGATCAAAACCTACCACCAAGATTGTGAATTTAATGCGTAAAGTGTAATTTAAAATTTTTTAAAATAAATTTGTTAAATTAGTGCAAAATTAAATATTAAATTTATGAAAGATATTTTAATTAAAATTTTTTAAAAATTTTGTGATGAGTAGAATTCACCCCACCCCAGAACAGAATGGCGTGTAAGATATACACCCCTAAAGGAGTGTATTTTTTTATATACCCTTTATCTTTTGTCAATCCACAGTTAATTTTTTTTTATTAGTTATAAAAATAAGTACCGGAGTATTACCCATAAAATTATCTCAAGTATCTAGATCAAAACCTACAACTAAGATTATGAATTTTTTAATTTTTTAATTTTATTTTTTAAAAGTTGCTAATTTTGATCACTTCTATTGACCAAGATTGTTATTGATCGAGATTGCTAACTTTTAGAAAAGAGCCCGTAAATAAAATTTTAAAATCATAGAACTCTATTTCTAGAAAGTTTATGTATCTATAATCATCTTGTATGGGATTGATCATTAATTTAGATGCCGAATCATCAACAATAAACTGAAAGTACTATATGAGAGGCCAAATTATTCTAGCTCAATTATTATCGCTAGTTATCTTGTTTCCGAAGATCATGTGAATCCAAACAATATATTAATCAACAAAGACATATTATACTCTTTTTACCTTACAAATCACCTATATAGTTGATAGCAAAGAAAATAATTAAAGAAAAAAAGAATAAGTAGAAGAAGCACAACTAACCACAAACCCAAAAAGGAGATTGAAGAGGTAGCTGCTCCAAAATAATCTCAAATTTCACCAGAGAAAATACCACAATCAAATAAGCTCTTGAAGTAGATGTTGGACTGAGGAGTGAGAGATAAGGATAGCAAAGAACATATAATTATCTCAACAGTAATATCTTGATAGTGCACCTGAATAAACATTTGTCAAAATTCTCAGTTGTTAAAAAGAAGAAACACCCGTAATAATATTGTAGTCTGTAAGAACAAAAAGCAATGACTTGTTTGAAAATTAGTTTAACAAATTTTTGAGATAAAAGATTCATCATAACCAGTAACAATATTGCAGTTTGTACATTTTTGGATGATATCTATGGTCTATAACTAAGAAAACACCGTGGCTATTGATCTTGTTTCCCAAAAAATTAATTTTGTAGTAATCTATTAAAGACATAAGATCTTTTAATCGTCTACATGTTAAAGATCTAGCAAGTTAAACAAACTAAATTTAAGCTTTTGATAATAAATAAAGTTCTCTCAACTATCTAGATAAAAACCTACAACCCAAGATTGTGAATTTAAGAACTTTTTAAATTTTATTTTTAGAAGATTGCTAATTTTGACCATTCTTATTGACCAAGATTGCTAATTTTTTAGAAGGGAGCTAGAAAATAAAATTTTAAAATCATAGAACTCTATTTCTAGATTGTTTATGTATCTTTAATCATCTTGCATGGTATTGAGCGTCGATTTAGATGCTTAACCATCAACAATAAAGTGAAAATTTTTTATAAGGCTAAATTATTCTATCTTAATTATTATCTCTTGTTATCTTGTTATCAAAGATCATGCGAATCCAAATAATATATTAATCAACAAAGACATAATGTACCTTGCAGAATCAACTAGTTGATAGCAAAGAAAATAATTTTTTTTTAAAAAAAAACTTTGGAACTCATAAATTAATTAAAAAGAATAAGTACAAAAAGCACAAAATAGAACCTTTGGAACTTAAAAATTAACTAAAAAGAATAAGTAGCTAAAAGAAGAACAACTAACCACAAATCCAAAAAGGAGATTGAAGAGAGAGTAGCTGCTCCAAAATAATCTCAAATTTCACCAGAGAAAATACCACAATCAAAGAAGCTCTTGAAGTAGATGTTCAAGTACTGAGGAGTGAGAGATGAGGATGAGAGATGAGGATGAACTTGACAATGCAGCTACCAAGAAACATCTTCCCTTCTGACTATTCCCATCAGCACTGTGTTGTAGTGGGCCATGAGCAATTACATGGGCTCTTTTGATTATTTAAATTTTATTACTATTCAAAAATTTAAAATTTATTTTAAAATTATCAAAATATTTTTTAAAATCTAATTTCAGTAGTAAATCCTAATGAAAATTAATAAAAATATTTGAAAAAATTATTTGAAATTTTTTTAAAAAGATTAATATTTTAGAAGTAAATAAAATATTTTGAAATTTTGAATGACATATTAGATATTATTTCTAAATTTTATAAGAAAAATATTTCTAGTGTGTTGCTTCTGAAATTTGGATTAGTCATATATATAAATAATATAATAGGACTAAATTTTTTAATCCGGTTATAATATTTTCGGTGATAGCAAAATCCAAAAGGTTAAGAAAGTTGAGCGTGATAGAGTTAGAATAGTTCTAGAATGGATAACCTTCAGAAAAATGGTGCGTTATATTTTGTACATACCAAATGGAGTGTACGATATACACCACACTTATTTTAGAATGGAATAAATTTTATTAGTTATTTCGAAATGACTAGTAAATTACATTCTATCCTAGAATTAATGAAATATATATCATACATATATTTTTAAGTGTACGGATAGTATTGCTCATTTTATACATAGAATGAATAAGTCCAATATATTATATACTTTATCAAATTATATTCTAAATATCTGAGGTATTTATATTTCGACGTTCTGTGTCCGAAAAATCTAACAAATGTATTATATACTTTTATCAAATTATATTCTAAATATCTAAAGTATTTATATTTCGGCACTCTGTGTCCGAAAAGTATAACAAATTTTTATTTTGTCATTCTGCATTCGAAAAATTTTACTCTATTGTTATATAATTTTATCTTCTGCTTTAAATTAAATTACACTTTTGGTCCTCAAACTATGAGATGCGTGACATTTTAGTTCTCGAACTTTAATTTATTATAATTTTTGGCTGCGGTACATTATATTTTAGTTCTCGAATTTTAATTTAGTACAATTTCTAGCCCGAAAGTATGATTGCAATAATTTAGTAAATTTAAGAATTAAAATTACAATAATTCAGCAAATTACACTTTAATCCTTGAATTTACTAAATTATTATAATTAAGCCTCACAATTTTTTTAAAAAAAATAAGTATGAATAAACTATTAATATCAAAATAATATAGTATTTTAATCATGTTGTTATAATTTTTTTAAAAAATTGAAGACTAAATTGTAATATATTTCATAATTTGAGCAAAAACATATATTTAATTAAAATTTAAAAATTAAAATATCACGCGTATCAAAAATATAATTTATTTTTTATTTTATCATAGAAATTTAATTATACTTCAGTGTTAAATTTTGTAAATTATAAAATGATAAAATATAATATTTTATCTGGATTAAAATTATGTTGTGCGCCACCGTCGGCTCCTAATCCTGAAAAAAAAAAAAAAAAAAAAAAAAAAAAAAATAAAAAAGTTGACTAAAATACGCCGGTGGTCTCCGACAAAAGGACAGAGTAATTATTGCTATCAATTATGAATGAAACTGCAAGCACATGGTGTGCTTCTCTCTCTCTCTCTCTCTCTCTCTCTATATATATATATATATATATAAATTATAAATAATATTTGATAATTAATATATTTCAAAATGAATTTTAATTTAATATATATTTGATTTATAATATTTAAAAATTTAATGTATAAAAATTTATTTTAAAATTATCAAAATATTTTATAAAAATTTAATCTCAGTAGTAAATTATAGTGAAAATACTTGAAAAAATTATTTAAAACTAATAAAAATATTTTGAGCTTTTGAAAGTAAATATAATATATTGAAGTTTTGAATGATATGTTAGAAATTATTCCTAAATATTATACATAGAATGAAAATTTCATTTTTTTTTAGGGTCCGTTTGGCATCCGGTATAAGGGGAATAAGGAGGTTATCCCTCACTTTATACCCAAACAACATTTAAGTATGGGAGGAATAGTTGTTCTCCCCATATCAGATTATTCCGGTATAAGAATAGAACAACTGTTCCACCACACAGGTGGAACAGCGGTTCCACCTGTTGCTTTTTTTTTTAATTAAAATTTTTTAAATTATAAGATATTTAAATTTATAAAATTTTAAATTTTTTTATTTTATTTTATAAATTTTAATCCCTCTATTATTCTTATTCTTCTTTAACTTACCAAACATAATTTTTCTTATCCCGGTACAACTATTATACTCAACCAAACACAAAATTACTATAATTCTTGCTTGTACCTGAACTTATACCTATCTCCGGAATAATCAATTTTCACTTATACCCGCACCAAACGCAGCCTTAGTCCAACGTATTATTTACTTTGTCAGACTATATTTAAAAAAATTGAAGTATTTATGCTTCGATATTCTGTGACTGAAAAGTCTGGCAAATTTTTATTTCGTCATTCTGCATTCGAAAATTTTTATTCTGCTGCTATATAATTTTATCTTTTGGTTTAGAATAAATTATACTTTTGATCCTCAAACTATAAGGTTTGCGACATTTTAATTTTCGAATTTTAATTTGTTGTAATTTTTTGCTCAAATTATGCATTATATTACATTTAGTCTTAGAACTTTAACTGGGTGTAATTTCTAGCCTGATCTCAAAGGCATGCGACACTTTAATTTTTAAACTTGCTGAATAAAAATTTTAATGTGTAATATATAAGATGTACTTAGACATATCAAATGTAGATAATATATATTTTGTAAAACGGATTAGTATATAATTCAGTTTTGTTTGATGTAGAATTAGAATTTATTTATTATTTTATTTTAAAATATTTATAATATTTTGCATAAATAAATTAAGCTTATTATATTAAAAATAATATTTTATTTGTGCCTAATTCTCATTCTTGTCCTATATTTTTAGTGTCATGTTTTATGTCTGTGTCCGTATCCGTATAACACAGTATTTTATTAATTTATAATTTGTATTTTACTATTGTTCTATAGATGGTGAAATATGACATTTAGCTATTCTTTATTATTATTGTTATTTAGGCTCTCGTTTTTTTTTATTTTTTTAAAAAATAAATTTATTTAGATATATGAAATAATTAGATTTTTTTTTTTTTTTTTTTTTTTTTTTGTT
>CM055076.1:24778616-24808105 GCA_029204045.2 Tillandsia leiboldiana | reverse complement strand
GGAAGCAAACCCAATGCTGGGGTTCGGCAGGGATGATCAGAGGAGGTAAGAAACATGCTCCAAGGGTCTAGGTAGTAAAATAATTAACGAAAAGCTTGGACCTCACCTTGACCGGAAATGAGGAAGATGAAGATGGTGGCTGCGGCGACGCGCGGCCACGGTAGTGCACCAGCCCACCTCGACTTGCCTTCAGGATGAAGATCACACCCACAGAGAGGTTCAGGCACAAGTTTAAAGGTTTTGATGCTCTCCCTCATCTTACAACCCAAGAATCAAGGTTGCCTTTGTTTTAACCTTGCTTTTCCGGCGACCCTGGGGCGGCGGCCGGTGGTGCCGATGCTCGGGAACCCTCGCAGAGAAGTCGTGGGGTCGTGGGAGAGGAGGCTACGGTTACACCAAGGCTGCGGCTAGGGTTTCAAAGAAATAACCCTATGTGCTATGATATAGTTTGCAATAAAATGCAATTAAGTCCCCAAACTTAATGTATTTTTACTTAAGTCCTCTGCTGTAGAACAAACTCACAAGGAAGTCCCTCGTGTACAAGTTTGGAGCAATTCGACACATAAAATATAGGGCTTTTCGCAAAATACTGTGATTTTTTCCCACATTTCACGCTTTTCGAGGCAACCGAGTTGTCAAACTGAAAATGGACACCGCCACGACGTCCGGCTCGACGAAACCTATCAGGTAGCGATTTTGGTTCGCTAAAATTCAGCTCATAATTTTTAAAATCCATCTTATATTGTAAATTATACAGTTCGGCACGCTTTACGAGGCTTTAGGCTCGTCAATGCAAATTTCGTCAGCGCCACTGCGCTCAGAACGTCGACAATAGCTAAAATCGACTACTCACACCCTTATGTTCAGGGTCAAGACAGCGAATCGGCCGTTAGTGGTCGAATGGGGATTTAAAATACAGGGTTACTATTCACTTTAAGTTGTGGAGCCCGTTTCCTTCTTCGCTGTTTTGCGGAAGATCCGACCGTTGGATCGAAAACATATGTATATGAATCTTTCATGTTTCGACGAGACGGTTGCAATGGTGATCTCGAATTTTCGAGATCAGGCCCCGATCAAAAGTCGATATTTTAGGGCCACTATTGCACCACTAATAGTTCAATTTTACTATTTAATCACCCAGGCAATTATTTTAAACTTAATTTTCAGATTTTAAAATCACGGTTACTACATGAACATAAGGAGCAATTAATGCTGCCAACTATTTGTCTGCGTGTGAAAGTATTGTCCGTAGTGACTGCACGATCTAATTCCTAATGTAGCTTTAAAAAAATATTTTCTATTTAATCTTATTTTTAAAAATATTTTTAATATAATTTCATTTGGATTAATGGATAAAAAAGAATTAAATTAATATTTTACGGTTGAAAAAGAAAATAAAATAAAAAAAAATTTCAAAGAGGTCCAAAATAGGGGTGTCAACAAGTTGAACACGAACGAGCTGGGGCCAGCTCGTGTATGGCTCGTTTAATAAACGAGTCGAACAATATTTGACTTACTTAAATATCGAACTAAAAAATTCAGCTCATATAGGACTCGTTTGTTAACGAGCCGAACACGAACTGGCTCGCGAACAATATGTTAGATTTTCAGTCCCACTATTTGATGAAAAGTTACAAAAAATAAAAATAATAATAATAATAAAATTTTAATTTAATAATTAAAATTTATAAATTTTTTTTTTTTTTTATATTAGGTTGGTATAAAATCTAGATAGAAAAAATTTAATATAATTCTTTTTTATAAATAAATTTTTTTATAACTGAGCTAAAATTTATATTTGAATTGGACTAAAAATTAAATAATAAAAATTTATATTATATATATAATTATAATTAATATATTATATAAATATAATATATATGTATTCGATCTACTATCGAGTCGAACACGAGTGAGCTGATCCAAGCACGTGTTCGACTTGTCTATTAAACGAACTGAAAAAATTCGTTGCATCATGCATCAATTGAGATATTATTATAATTTACAAAATTTGAAAACTAAATTATAGCATACTTCATAATTCGGACAAAAAATTATAAATAATTAAAATTTTAAAAAAATATTTTATTAAAAATTATATTAAATTAAAATTTAAAATTTAAAATATTTTATTTTTTATAATTTATATTTTATTTTATCATAAAATTATGGAATATAATGTAAAAGTATTATGCACGTGGACTGTGTGTCCTGAAGGCCCCGTTTGGTAATGGATTAAGGTAGAACTAGCTAATCCTGGGATAAGTATAAAATATGGAACTAGGGTAAAAAAACGTTTGGAATGGTTCCAGGGATAAAGAGATTTTATGTTTGGTATGAAAATAAGGAATAAGAAGAATAAAGAAGTTAGGTTGGAATAATTTACCTTTTTGCCCCCAATATTTAATATGTGATAAAAATTGTTAAAATCTAATTAGTTTGTTTTAATTAATGGATTAAAACTTTTAAAAAATTAAGATAAAATCAAAATCATAATCAAATTATATTTTTTAAAAATAATATTTAATTTAACATTTTATTTTCTCAAATTAAATTTAAAATTTTAAATATAAAATTTCAACATTTAAATTTTAAAAATTAAAATTTTATAATATTAATTTTAAATTATAAATTTTAAACATAAAATTTTTTAATTTTCAAATAATAACTTTTACTTTCTTCGTTTTAATTAATGAATTAAAACCTTATAAAAATTAATATAAAATTAAAATCAAAATCAAAATCAAAATCAAAATCGAAATTAAATTTCAAATTATATTTTATGAAAATAATATTTAATTTAAAATTTTATTTGTTTAAATTAAAGTTAAAATTTCGAATATAAAATTTTAAAATTTAAAGCCTCACACAAATTATGATAAAATTAAAATCAAAATAAAATTTTTAAAACTTTGAAAATAATATTTAATTTAATATCCAATTAAATTAAAAAGAGAAAGAGGAGAGAGAGGAATTTGTGATGATGAGAGTGCATTGAGAAGAAGGAAAAGAGAGAGAGGAGAGAGAGGGATTTGTGATGATGAGAGTGTATTGGGAAGAGAGAAAGGAGGGGAGGAGGAATAGTTTGGTAAAAAAAAATATTATAAAATAATAAATAAGAACTATTGTTCAAACTTATTCTGTTTGTACTAGAACTAATGTACCGACTAATTCCTGATACATTTAATAAAATAAAAAAAATATTTCTCTTATTTTTTTTTGTTCTAGTCCTATTCCAAATAGGACCGAAATGAATAAAAAGTAAATAGAAAAGATGTGAAAAGACTAGCAGGACCCACACGAGTTGTCAGTTGTCTCATGGTGGGGATCGAGCAATAATGCCATCAACTCAATTATGATCGTACTGCTGTTTGCATGTGAACGTATGACCATGTAGTGCCAAATGCCAACACGATCTAATGCCCTAATGCATAGTAATGTCGACGGGTCGGGTTTTAATTCCAACCCGACTTTCGAATTCCACGAATTTTAAAAAAATTCATATTTATATTCGAATTCGATCACATATTTAAAATTTAAATTTAAATTTAAATTTAAAAATTTAAATTAAAAATAATTATTTTTTTATAATATTTTAAAATATATTATATTAAATTTAAAATTTTAAAATATAAATTTAAATATGAGTTCGGCTACTATACTATTAATAGTATCAAGTTATTGGTGCTATCAAGTTTTATACCCTTAGATTAACCCCTTTGATCATTTTTATTTCATCCGTTAGATTTTACTATTTTTTAATCATCTATTAAACTCAAGGGGCTCACTACCATCTCAACCACACATCTTTTAGTTCAATGGTTAAAAACTTAATAGCACCAATAACTTGATACTATTAATAATATTCCAGCCTAGCTCTTTAAATATAATATCAAATATTTATATACACATATATTATATAACGTAAAATCAATTCGAATTCGATTTTGATACAGTCAAAATTCATATTCAAATTTAAATTCGTCGAATTTTTATTTTTTATATTCATATTCGAATCCATATCTGTTTAACATCGAATAAATTCATTGCGTTCGGATTCAAATTCAAATAAAATTTCGGATATCTATAACCATTGACATTCCTACTAATGTAGGCTTAAAAAATATTTTTTCATCTAGTCTTACTTTTAGATGATTAGATTAAAAAAAATTACATTAATTTTTTACTGCTAATTAATAAAATAATTTAATAATAAATTAATTTAATAATTAATAATAATTTTATTATTATAATAGACTTTGAACTCGGGTTACGAGTATCAACCACCAAACCCTTTGCCACTTGCACTAGGGACGATTGATTAATTACCCAACATACTTCAAATGTTAAATTTAAGGGTTAATGATATACATTCCCTTTAAACATATCGAATAGCAGATATATCCCTACAAAGTTCAACTTTTCATATTTGAATAGCAGATATATCCCTACAAAGTTCAACTTTTCATATTTATCCCTTCAAAAATCTAACGTTATTCATATATATCCCTACCGTCAATCTCTGTTAGAAAAATCTAGTTAACCATAGGTTAAATACTTCATCTTAGTTAGTTAGTGAAGTAAATTTATTTTTTTATCCTTCCAGATATTTTTGCATTATTTTTTGAAGAAATATTTTTGAAAAGGTAAAACTGTCATTTTATATATAATCTGTTAAAAAATAACTAGTGAACTAACGATAATAAACCGGAAAGATATATATGAATAACTTAGGACTTTTAAAAAAAATAAATATAAAAAATTAAACTTTATAGTAATATTTGCTATTAGATATGTTTACAGAGATACGTATGCTATTCGATATTTTTAGCACTATTAGATCATAGGTGACTACAAAAAGTTTCTGGTAAAAATGTATGTATACTCCCTAAGCTATAGGGCATTTTGAAATAGAATCCTAAATTTTATATTTTATTTATTTATTTATTTTGAATAATGTTTAAGTCAATCAAACTGATATTTTGTTGAATTAATGATAATTTTGCAATTTCCACAACTCTAATTAGTGGTATTTGGCTTAATTTTTGAAAAATAATTTTAAATCTAAAAGTAATTTTTAGCTTAAAAGAAAGATTAGTAATCTCATTTTCAATATCTAATTTTAAATTTTAGAATCGATTTTTTTTTATTTTCGAGGCGCAAAATTAGAAAGAGCTAAATAGCTACTTCTTGAAATCAGGTCTTGATTTTGAATTTAAATTTTAATTTTAAATTTAAATTTTATATTTTATATTTGAATTTTTTAATTTCCACTTTTAACTTTTAAATTTCAGATTATAAATTTTAAAATTTTTAAATTAAAAAATAAATTTTCAAATTTAAAATTTCAAATCAAAGTTTAAATTTCAAATATTAAATTATAAATTTCAAAATATAAAATATAAAATTTAAAATTTAGAATTTAAGAAAAAATTTTAATTTTGAAAATTTTAAATTATAGGTTTTAATTTTCAAATTACTAATTTCAAATTTTTAAAAATCAAATTTTAAATTTTTAAATATTAATTTTAAAATTTAGATTTTATGTTTAAAGTTTTAAATTTAAATTTTAACCTTCAAATTTAGAATTTAAATTTGAGATTGAAAATTTTAAATTTAGTTTTAAAAATTTAAATTTTAAATTTTTCAAATTTTAAATTTTCTATGCAAATTAAATTTTTAACTTTTAAATTTTACGCTTCAAATTTAGATTTCAAATTTGAGGTTGAAAATTAAAAATTAGTTTTAAAAATTTTAATTTAAAATTTAAAATTTTCAAATTTCAAATTTATATTTTAAATTAAAATTTTAATTTTTAATTTTTTTATGCCAATTCAATATTTAAAATTTTAATTCAAATTCAAATTTAAAATTATTTTAAAATAAAATTCAGTAAAAGAGTCTTACTTGCAAACAGCAAATTTTTTTTTTTTCTTTTTTTTTTTTGCCAAATAGCTATACAAAATTATTTTTAAAAATTCGCTTTCCATCTAAACTCAACCAAATTCACCGCATATTTTAACTAAAATCAATTCTATAATTTAAAATCAATTATAAAAAAAAAATTTACTTTTCTAGAATTTAGTCCAATTTTTCAAAATCTTGATCAAACGATCCCTTGCAAGCAAATAAAGCAGTTTATTTGAATGAAATCAAGGATTTAGTTATCTGGAACAACTTAAATCAAAACAATTGAAAGTTGAGGGGGGTGGCAATGAAATTTTTTTTTTTTTAAAAAAAAAAAAAAAAAAAAAAAAGATTAGGAGAGATATTTTATAGTGACTTAAAAGTTGAGGGGTCTCCATTCATTTTTTTGGATTTTTCTTTTTTGTTTTTTTTTTTTGAAGAACAGTGACTCCAAAGAATTGAAAACAAGCTCAGCATATGAACCTGTTCAACATTTTGGCACTCTCTCATCCTGTGACAACATTTCAAAAATAAGTTTCATAACACATCAAAAGATTAATTCATTTTCACTGCATATGTAAAGTGCAAAAAAAAAGGCCATCCCATTCTCACTCACCTCTCTTAATCTACATAGAAATATACAGAAGCTTCTATTGCATCCTAGGGTTCTTGTACAACATCCGGCAGAGACGGCGACGACGAGCCGTTGTATTTGCTCGGGACCGGAGTGTTCTTCCGCGATTGCCGCTTCGTGGGCACGAGTACTTGCTCGTACTCTTGCTCATCGGCTATTGAATAGTCGTCGTCGTCTTCGCCACCTTTGAACACGGGGTGAGTGTAAGCGTTCGATAAGTACGCTTTGAGGTCTAGGTTTGGCTCCCTCGCGCGCTCCAAGGTGTCCTTCATCATTGCTTCCTGCGAAAGGAGATTGGAGCCAGGAAATATTATGAGAATGAGAACTATAGAAAAGTATTTTACATGCTTCTAAATACCACTCAATATTAGTTTTATCTTTCTTCGCTTGACAGAGAGGGTCTAAAAATACAAAGAATCAGGTAAATTTTTGACTTAATTTAGTATATATATATATATAAGATTAATATACAAAGTGTTAGTTTAAAAAGACCAGCATCCTGTCTCGTGGCGAAGGCCGGGTTGGGCCGAGTCACATTCTAAATAACGAGAGGCTGAATTGGGCATAATCATAATCGAAATCTATGGGCGTTGTGTTTGAACACTTTCAGTGAAATAATTAAAATGAATGATTAATGCCAACGATCCACAAGTGGGAATTAGAGAAAGTCGTAGGTTCGATTCCTGCATGCTACAAATCTGCATAGACACGAAAGATTGTTGGCTTAAAGGAGCCAACATCTTGCCTCGTGACAGAGGCCGGTTGGACCGAGTCAGATTCGAAGTGACGGGAGGCTAGCTTGGACTGAGTCACAATTGAGACTCGTGGAATTTTCTAATCAATTAGTCAGCGCCAACGATCCACACAAAACTGCTTAACATCTATCTAACATGCAAATATGCGACTCCTAATCCAATGCTTTTCCCATTTGTCACTCGCAGATTCTAGTTTACGTAAATCAAGAAAAGTAACAAGTGACGAACGAGAACAAATGATACAAAATTGGAACACTTTTAGCAGAAAAATTACCTGAAGTGGATATTTTACGAAAGCAGGTTCATAACGATTCTTGCAGTAGAGATGAAACCATATAGTTAATATCGGAAGGGCAATGAGCACAGGAGTCGACTGAGCAGCACCCTTCGTGCTTAACAACCCAAGTAGGATCAGCTGCGATATGACCAATGCCGTGATTATACGCCCATGGACGCTTGGCCAAAATGCTGCGGCGCTCTCATATTCTTGATTGTAGACATTTATAATCTGTAACATAGCAAGCTAATTAACAATAGAAGAGATGGAGAAGTCCATTTGCCGCTACATTCCATTCCATAGAATTTGAGTTTAAAAGAGTCGGAAAATGAATTCAGTACCGACCAAGACGTAAGTGAAACTTTCTATTTTGTAGAGCACTGCCATACAAGCAGAAATGCACGAGAGTTGCATACCTGGTGACGAAAGACAACATAAGCAAGGCCGAAGAACACTATGATGAAAGGTAGCAGGAACGGCGTGACAACGGCATAGGCAAGACCAAGCAAGAAGTACAGCTGTATTTGTGGCTCAGATGAGTCGAACCCAATACTTCCCGGATCCATAGCCTCTTCCCTATCCTTTTCAGTCTTCACCAAGAAGAAATTCTTCAAGTGGAAGATTATCAACGACTTCAATCTCAGAACTTCTCCGGCTATTCCAGCCCATCCATCAACCATTATATAAGTAATGAAGAACGTTGCTTTCATCGGGATTGCTACGCCTATTGTCTTCGGTATCCTAATAAAGAGAACCAAATATACAACAAATTTAAATTTTTTACTCAAATCTTTTAATGTGTCAAATGAATAATAGCACAACATTTTCATTTAACTGATTGTGATAGCATGGTAAGATTCAATTACGAATAGATAGTAATTAATCAAAATTACAAGAAATTGTTCTCCAAGAGACACTTTAATGATAAGTTCTCTTAGTTTCCAACGTATTATCACGCTCAAAGATTACAAATTACAAATTAAAAACATTGGCTTCTACGAATAAAGAACAATTTCAACTCCCTCCCTGAGAAAATGGAAAGAAGACGACAATCCTTTTGCGATAAAGAAGAGCAAGATTAAATATCATTGCAAAAATTCTACTGAATCCTATCGATATTGGCAGAAGGTCCTTTTGAGAAGGTTCTATTTGCTAGCTCACATCACATTTTGGAGTTTATTATTGACCCAGAACATGCTGACAATTGGTACTAGTGATTGACAAAGTTACTAAGAATTGAAACTTGAAATCTATATTAATGTTAGAAGGTTGAGACTTATTATATCTTGTCCAACGAGATTAGAATTAAATGGACAATTTATGTTATTTCCTTGGAAGAGCTTTTTTTCTTTTTGAGAAAGAGAAAGGTAGCCTGCTACCTGCTTCGTTTATTTTTGAAATAAACTTAACTGAAAATGTAAAGCAAGTAGACTTCAAACTCGGGACTCGGATATCAACCACCAAGTCTTTTGCCACTAGCGCTAGGCACGGTTGATCCTTGGAAGAGCATATTGTTTGCATGTTCATAGCAAGTAATGCATTTAAAGTGTCTTATTCATGCGCATGTAGACATATAGATAATTAAATACAAGCACAAAATATTCTAACGTATGAAATAAAAAATATTAGGGTTAATTGCATACATGTCCCTGCAAATATGTCGAATTGCAAATATATCCCTGCAAAATTCAACTTTTCATATTTATCCCTTCAAAAATCCAAAGTTCTTCAAATATGCCCCTCTGGTTAATCCCCGTTTGGAATCTGTTTATTTTTTAACAGATTCGATGTGAAATAACTTTTTTGCCCCTTTACAAATATATCCCTCCAAAAGCAATACCATTATACTTGTTACAAAAATGCCCCTCTCCAAAAATCATAAAATTCTATCATCAAAATAAATCTTTTTTTCCTTTTTTTTTTTTTTTTTTTTTTTTGAGGTATAATATGGAAAGGGTAAATATGTAAATTCAATTTTTAATCTAACCAAGGTTAAGCATTTAATCTAGGGTTAAATCAACTTTTTTAACACAGATAGACGGTAGGGGCATATTTGAATAACGGTGGATTTTTTAAGGGATAAATATGAAAAGTTGAATTTTGCAGGAATATATTTGCAATTCGACATATTTGCAGGAACATGTATGCAATTAACCCTAAAAACTAATGCACGATAGCCCTAAAAATTGAGAGAATAGATCTCAATAAATTTAGATAGATGAAAAGAATACATGACAAATGAAACAAAAAGATGGGGGAAAAACACATACTGATTAGGTGGTTGGTGAATAAATATATCTAGTTGCTCTAATGCAGTCCCGGTGATGATGCTGCAAAGAAATACATTAACAAGCAAGAAGATATAGTATTTTCCAGCAGACTTCCGCTCAAGAGAAGACAAGGATGTATATCCCTCAAACTTGGACATGAGCATTAATATGGTTGGCAGCAGTATGAGGAATATCTTCAGAGCAATACCGGGTAGAAATCCCTGGATAAATGATTTAATAACATGCCTACATAAAACAATATAGAACTAATTGTCACTATCAGGGTTTGCAAGAAAAAACTTCATATAATTAACGTTAAAAAAAATGTTCCAGACAAAAATCAACAAAATCAGCATTTAATGCAAAGTATTATTACAACTGAAGTTCTAGACCTCTTTTTTTCCCTTTCATTATTTTTAGTATATGAATGTGCAGTCCTAATATCTCCTATTATGTCAAGAAAAAAAAAGGAATTGGGTTGCAACAACTGCAATTATTTCATAAATATCATTACTAGTGTAATTTATGCCACAAGTTTGGCATCAAATTGTTAGTTAAAATATATTAAAAAACAGAGTAATTGAAGAAAGATTATATTATCCATAATTGCAAACAGGGGGAAGAAGAGAAGAAGAAAAGAGACATAAACATAAACTCAGAAAATTAAAATAGTGCAATAAACTCACTTTTCAATAATTATCTTTAGGAACGGAACAGCTTTCTCGATTCCCTCGATATTAGCAAGAGACTGTACGAATGCTATTGGGATGATATAGAAGAAGGTCAGAAAGAAGAGTGCTACTGTAACAATCAACCTTCTGATTGTGAGGTGAACAAAGGGAATAGCAAGATTCTGCCAATAGACATCACGAGGCTCTGGAGCCCAGTCGGTCAACCATTGTGTAGGATTTCGAGTTTGTTGAGTCTGAGCACAAACAGCCGCCCCCCAACGTGTTCGGAATGAAACAAATGCTGCTGGCACTACAGACTTCGGATCCTTTCTGACCTTCTCACGCTCTATCTCCTCCTAAATATAGAATTTCCGTAAAAACAGTAACAAATTTAGCACGAAAATGGAAGTACAGATAAATTTATTATATGTATAGCGTTAAAAAAAGTAGCGAAAAGTAAGATTGTATCAGCAAAACATTAAGCACTCGTCCAAGAAGACTATAATTATTTACAAAGGCAAACAGATCTATAGAGTTAGTTTAAATTTAATCAACACAAAAAAAAACCTTGCTAAACTAAATCTAAATGATGTATATGTCAAAAAGCACAAACAACCTCTGGTACTTTCTATGTTACACAGGCATTACGTGTGACCTTAAATGATTCGTCATGACCAATAAACACTCAAACTACTGTTGAAGTAGAAGCTAAATTGAGAGTTTGAAACCTCGTTCTCCATAGCAGTCTTAACTTTAACTTACGAGCTATGAATGACCAGTTCATCTCAAACCTTAATAATCAAAAACTGACTCAATTTGATCAACTTGCTTAACAATTCACTAATGCAAATTGCAAGATAACTATTGAACATACTACATGTACATACTACATGTTGAACCAAAGTAAAACGAGTACCACTTACTTCTTTTGATAGCTTTTCAATTTCAGATGTGTAGAATTCCATTGCATCCACAGTGGAGCCCCATAATCCCAGAAAACCAGTCTGAAAGAAACAAAGGAAAAGAATATAAATCTTCTAATATAACACATTATGTTCATTTGAAACATCACAATGGAAAAGAAACAAGACATTCAGAAGAACAAAGCAAACCTTGCAAGTTGGCCTCTTAGATGGATTTCTATTATACTTCAGTTGATAAAAGTCAATCCAGTTCTGCATCTGTTTCTTCTTTTTGACCACTTTAGCAAGCTTGTTGGCATTATAAACAACCTACAAAGCACACCGCACAAAGAACACAGATTTTCTTACAAAGGTATAATACAAATTTTTCTTCATCTTGTAACCTACAAGCCTACTAGTATCCTCTTTTACCATCTTTCCAGTAACTAATGGAAAACAAAAGGTAAATACCAGAATTCTCATTGAAAACAAAAGGAAAAAAAAATTGGACATTCTTGTAAAAAATGCAGGATATATCACTTCCCATCAATAAAACTAATTTACAGAACTATGAAACTGATTTCCATCTATGCCTACAAACAAATTCATCAAACCTTTTGCAACAAACTACCTGATGAGTGAGATAGTGATCAGGATGATTCACAAGGAAAAAATGCTCAACAAGCTCGCTTGTGGACTCGTCTGGATCAGGTGGTATATTCCGGACAAGAACCTGAAATGTTTAAATATACAACATACGTTATTCACAAAATAGAGGTTAATTTATGCGCCATACACAACTAGAGGTATTTTGATCTTTTATATAGAGCGGCATATTTATCAATTGATGAGAACTTACGGTGAACTGATCTGGACGGCGTCTTTCTGTTGCAATGAAATGCAGCCTCATTGACTCGACAATTTCATACTCTTTGAGCAATACATAGCATGTCCAAAAGGTAAAAACATACGCCATGATTAAGTGGGTCCAAAACCTGTGGTAAACACAAACACCTAAGTCACAGCCCAGCAAATGAATCATACAAGTAATCAAGTATGCATATGCTACTTGAAAATAAGGACGGAGGATATTGTCAAAATAATATACATATTGATATTCTAAACACAAATAAAGGCTGCCCAAGTATATTAAAAATTAACCTTGGGGTTCCAATACTTGTTCCATACTTTGAAAATCCTAATAGAAGCCACATAAGGTCCTTTTCTAGATTTTAATAGTACATTTATATATCTTTTTTTATTTAGAATAATCAGAATTCTACTTTCCACTGTAAAAATTCATCAAATGATTGGAAGGTACCCAGAAAGTGAATTTCCCCTCTAGGAAACTTTGACTGCATCTTCACTCTGAACTAACATAACTTTTTCAAATCACTTAATTTTTATATGAGTTAACCAAGAGAAGATCCTCTGTGATGGTACCGACAACAATTCAGAATCTTGTTTACTACCTGTTTCGTCACCAGGTGCATTTGAGATAATTTTTTACCAAACAATTTGCAATTTTCCCTTCCAATTCTCACAAAATATATTAAGACAACAACTTGGATTACGAACTGTATTCTTGATTTATAACCAAGGATTAAGTATCCATCGGCACGGACCGTATCCACAGTGCCGTATCGTGCCAACAAGATACCGGCACGATACAATCCCCGTGGCCAATGGCACAACTCAAAACCCTTTTTTGCACAACTCAAAACCCTTTTTTCTTTAAATTACTAAGTAATTTTCTCAATAAAGCTCAAAATATTTGATAAAGATACATAATAAACAATTAGAAACTTTTGTTGCTAAAGAAAATAAATATTTCATGCCATTATGTGTCAGCACGCATGTATTTTTTGTGACCGGCACTCATCGGCACAGCCCGATACCAAGGATTTAAGTATCTATCGGCACAGGCTGTATCCACCGTGCTGTATCGTGCCAACAAGATACCGGCACGATACAGTCCCCGTGCCGATAGCACAGCTCAAAACTCTTTTTTCTTTAAATTACTAAATAATTTTTTCAATAAATTTCAAAATATTTGATAAAATACATAATAACAATTAGAAAATTTTGTTGCTAAGGAAAATAAATATTCCACGCCATTATGTGTCGGTACACATGTATTTTTCGTGACCGGCACTCATCGGCACGGCTCGGCACGCAACGTGTCGTACCGTGCTGGCAAGTTTTCGGCACGACCCCGTGCCACGGCACTTAAATCCTTGCCCGATACGCACCGTGTCGTACTGTGCCGGCAAGTTTTCGGCACAATCCCGAGCCACGGCACTTAAATCCTTATTTATAACACATTTAATGATATATGGACTTACTCGGCTTTACATAGGACAGAATATTTCACCTGGTAAATAATATGAGCAGGTTATTATCTGACCTTATTGACAATAAGTAGCTGCTGTTAGAAAGAAGTTCTATTAGAGAGAAATTTCCAAGGGATGTCTAAAACACAATGTGCACAATGGCACACACCCATTCCTTCTTCACAAATTAGAATACATGTAGTTCCGTTCCAAGTCTAATTTGCTATTAAATTTCAAAAAGCAGCAAGGTGGAGCGAACAGAAAAATTAGAAACCATATTTAGATACCTAATGCTTACCTCTTTGACCCCTTGGGAATATTTGATATCGAAAGCTTGTCTATGTCGCTATAAACTACTTTTGATGTTTCAAGAGTATTATTAGTCCAGTTGACGGGTACCAGGATGGCAAATGCCAGGATTGTGATAGGGATAAAGATTTTAAGCCTGCATGAACAAACAAAAGAATATATTAACAAGCACTGTGAGAAATGATGTGAATTTGAATTCATATTTAAATCAAGCATTGTACATTTATAAAATTTTGCACATTTTTTATCCAAAATATACCAAAATAATTTCAGCATTATTTCCAATAAAGACTAAACAAGCATACCGAAAAAATGTAAGATTTGCTCTAAATTGGGGAATAAGAAGCCTTCTTGAGTAGGATTTTCGTGGAAATACATACCAAACTAAGAGAAGGTATGAATTGTAATCTAGACATATTTTCATTTTAATTTCCTAATAGTTAACCAACAAGGCCATTGCAACATGCCATTTGGTTCCATATAAATAGCAAAAAAGAAAGAAAAAAAAAAAAAAAAAAAGGCTAATAGTATTCTCTTTATCTTTGTTACAGCATCAAAAAGGCCTATTTGCTGTCCTTTCAATGGAATAATTATTGATGCCAATTTAAGACAATGAAGTTCAAATCAAAATAAACTAATGAATAAGCATACAGAAGTACAAAAGGAATACCCAATCAAGTATATCCGAAGATAGACAGCAGAATCAAGCCCCGCATGGTCAATCAGCTCAGGCTCAGGCATCTTGAGGGCCTCCGGCATCCAGTTCAAAAATTTCAAATACGATCTCCCGTTTAAGTTGACGAACTTCTGCACAATATTTCCAGACCGTGATGGACTGCTTCTTACACCTTTTAGATACCATTTTGGAAAGTAAACCCTATCGTTTATGGGTTGCAGCCGTAGAAAAGCAAATGCCAAAAAGAAGGCGAAAGCACTCAATATGTTGATTCCTGCAGCTAACCCTATATCAGCAAGCGTAGCCATTTATTCCCCTTAGTTACAGCACATCCTATGCATAAAAATCATCAAGTTAGTTAAAGAGCTTTTGTGACAATAACATATCAGAATGAACAAGTAAAATAAAGCTAACTAGCAGATGAAAAAAATATCGGGAAACAAATTTCAATGAATTTGAAACAACGAAATAACGGAGGTTCAGGGCTAAATAGGCAGATTTAGGGCCGGCTTGAACGCTTGAACAAGTAATTCAGTTTCAACATGCGCAATCACTGCAGTATGAGTATTTTCTTTTCTGATTGGAGATACGAACATGATTTAAATCCATTGAAATGTCGACGGACCACATAATCATGATTTCCCAGGATACAAAATTCTACCAGTGAGATGGTTGAACATATTCCTAGGAGATGACACAAGGGGCAGTATACTTTATGCACCTTGAGCAAGCAAAATATATACATCCGAACGGAACCCTTACTTCCATGCAAACCAAATATTTGGATAACAACATCTCAGCAACCAGCTGCAATTTGTTAAGTGAGTCACTAAAATAGTCTTCTTATTTCGTAGGTCACTGCCACCCAATCACTCGATTTTGTTCATTAAGTAAACCATCAATTTAGGAACCTTCCCACTACAAAATCCGCTAGATGAGATGAAAGGCATCTGATAAGGATTTCAAACCCCATCATCGAAACAAAACATCCTAAAAAAGTTGCATGCTACGATCACGCTTCGACCAAGAAGCTGAAACCCCTATCGATGCACACCCTCAAAAATCATGCACCCATCCATATAAGTTTTAAACATGGCTGAGATATTGATAATTCACATATTGTAGTGGGATAAACGAAAGCTAAAGCTACGTTACACTCGTGTCGCTTACAATTTTTTTTAATTTTCAAACTTAAATTCTACGCAGCTGGATGCGCCAGTGGATAATACATCAAATGTGTGCAATCTACACATGATATTATGTTTGGAAACAAAGAGGACAAGAGATCTAGTAGTAACCTTTTTGATTCCTTGTTTGCTTCTTCCTAATAAAGATGAGCTTTTTCACAAACCACCCAACAATAACAAGAGCACAGAAGCCTATCTTTTCGACTGACAACCCTTTTAACTTAACTTATGATTTTTTTGAATCAAAGTGATTCAAGTCAATAAAATTTGGAACTTTACCAAATTTATCGATCGATGATTCCATCAAATCTCACCGCTTTAATCACTTTTCAGCAAATAAAACTGATCTAACAAATGGTTAATATGTAAAAGAGCCATTAAATCAAACAAAACTTTCAACTTTACTAAATAGAATTACTGAAATTACTTTTAAATTAAAAAAAAAAAATTACAAGGTAAAATTGAGGTGCCTAAGCCTATAGTTGAGGAACACTATGTCAAATTTATTATACCAGCAAAAGATTAAAAAAAAAAAATTCTTAACCTAACAAAACCTAAAGAATGTAAAGCCTATATTAGAACACTAATCAAAAGATTCAAAACCCAGTATAAATTTACCAAAAAAAAAAAAAAAGCTTAACCTAACAAAACCTACCAAATTATAAACCTAAACTAGAGCATTAATAACAACTCCACAACTCCACAACTCCACAACTCCACAAATACAACCCAAATCTCAACCACCTACTCGAAACCTACCTCATCTCACAAAACCTAAATTAGAACATTAATCAAACCCCAGTACATCTTTACCAACAAAAAAGGGAAAAAAAAAACTCAACCCAACATAACCTACCTAATTCGAAACCTAAATTAGAGCATTAAGCGCATTTCACCTCAAAAAAAAAAAAAAAAAAAAAACAACAACAACAACAACTTAATTAAAGCATCATGTACAACTTCAAAATTCAAATCTAAGCCAAAAAAAACAAAATTCATACCAGTAGAGACAGGAAAAAAAAAAAGTGGAAGCCGATCGATTGCACACCACAAAGATCAAAATCAAAACAAGTAAAAGGGGGAAAGGGAAATATATATATATATATATATATATATATATATATATATATATATATATATATATATATATATAATAAAAAAGAAAAAGGAACTGAAAAAGGATCTGGAGAGAGGGGGGTTACCGAAAAAGGCGAGGGGAGTTAAAGTCGGCGACGATAATGGGTCGGGAGGGTAAAGAAAGCGCCGGATTCTGCCGTGGGCGCCGACTTTAATTAACTTCGACTCTACGCCTTCTCCGCTTCTGCTTCTGCTTCGGATGAGTTGTTAAAGTGCGTGGAGAGTAATGCTATGATTTTTATTTATTTATTTATTTATTTGAAAGAGAGAGATGTGTAACGCAGTAACGGTTGCGGAGAAAATAAGGGGATACAAATTTTACTTGTTTTGACTTGAATTGGAAAATTATGAGAAGGTGTTTGAGTGCGTGGACCGGGTCTACCACGTCACCTTCTGCACCGTCTTTTTTTTTTTTTTTTTTTTTTTTTGGTTTTTCGAGGGTTGTTTCTCAAAATTATGTAAAATTGTTTTTTCGTTGATTTTAAAATTTTGTAAAAACATGTCATATTTTTTAATTTTAGGTTTGAATTTTATAATTTCGGATCAAAATACTTTTCGCTCCCTTACGTCTTTAAATACTTAGAAAATACAGTACATTTTTTTTTTTTTTTTTTTTTTTTTTTTTTTAAAGATTTTTAGAGGGGATTTCTTTTTTTGAAAATTATGTAAAATTTTTTCTAGTCAAATAAATTTTATTTTTCAAATAAAAATAATTAAAAAATAGAGAAAAATTTAAAAAAAAAAAAAATTAGAAAATTTATTTTTTCTGAAAACTAAACAAACAAAAAATACTTTTTAGGCCAAAAAAATTTATTATTATTTGAGATATTTTTTCGAAGAGTCAAACAGATATTTTACTGAGAGTTTTAACAGTCGTAGAAAAGAAAAGAGCGGAGTGACTTTTAAAAAATAAATTTTAGAATAATATTACGTGTACAGCTAGAATAAAGCTGATATTCTCCCACTAGTTTAATCAATTCTTTTATATTTTTTATAATTTGTCAGTTAAATATGATTCAAATAAATTGAAAAATTATTAGAATACTCTTTGATATTTTGATCTACAATGATAATTTTGATTTTCAGTGAAAACTTCTATACAATATTGCTTTAAAAACTTATTTATTTTACACTTTATTATTCTTGAAAATATATTTAAAAGTTTCTAAATAACGCATCCACATACATTATATTATTCATAGAGACGTCCGAAACGCATCGATTCAATTACACTAAATGTTAAATTTAAGAAAAAACTAAAAATCAAATCAAATTCCATTAGTAGACTCTAAGAAAAATAAGAACATTTGAAAAAAAAAAATAAAAATTAATAAGAATATTTTAATCTTTTCAAAAGTAAATAAAATATTTTTACAGTTTAGAAAATATATTAGATATTATTCCTAAAATAAATTGTATTCTTACTTTACAAAAAAAAAAAAAAAAAAAAAAAAAAAAAAAAAAAAAATGCTGAATTTTTTTTATGACTTAAAATAATATCTGAAATTGGATAAGGGGTACTAGTGTTCTTATAAATCCACTTAATTTTCTGGTTCAGTGGACCTGGTCCAAGCAATAATTTCTCTCAGAACAGAGAACTCCAACGGTTAGTTTTTATGGGAGTTTCCAAATTAAACCTACATTCAATTGTTTAATGGGATAAAATTTAATATATGCTTTTTAAAATTTTAAAAATATATTATTTATTTCTGGAGGTTCAAATTATTTTTATTGTCTTTAAAAAAATGTCTTCAAATATTTTTATTTTTTCTTAGAATTTACTAATGATATTAAATTTTAAAAAAATATTTTAATAAATTTAAAATAAATTTAAAATTTTTAAATAATAATAAAAGATAAAAAAAAAAAAAAAAAAACCTAAAACAGCTGGTTTAAATCTACAAAATTATAGGAACGGTTTTGTCCTTTGTGAGGTGAGTTGGCACTAGCCGTTACAGTGTGCATTATTGCATCAATTTATTATTTGTACGGTTTATGTTAATGTATCAATTTTATTGATGTTTCTTCAATAATATGAATCTAGAAAAAACACAAAATGCTAGCTGCACTTATAGGCTGCGTTTGGTTCGAGGATAAAAAAAATTTAGTTATACCGGAGATAGATATAAGTTATGCTATTAGCACTAACTAGTGTAAATTTCTGTTTGATTGGGTTTAAGAGTTATACCGGGTATAAAGAAAATTGTGTTTGGTAAGTTAAAGAGGAATAAGAAGAATAAAGATGACTAAAATTTTAATTTATGATTAAAATTTTACTAATATAATTTTAAATATTTAATTTAAAATATTTATTAAAAAAATTATTAAAATTTATATTTTACTTATATATAAAAAAAATTATTAAAAAAATTTATCATATAATTTATTAAAATTATATGATAAATTTATTAAAAATTAAAGTTAAAAATTATAAAAGCTATAAAATTTAAAATTTAAAATTTAAAAATTTATAAATGTTAAAAATTTTAATTTTAATTGTCTTAAATAATTAGTTAATTATCTAAATACTTAAATAATTAGTTAATAAAATAATTAAATTAATTAAAATATTGGATTAATTAAAGAGTTAAAATAATAATTAAAATTATATTAATTTAATTAAGCTTATTCTCAAATGGGAACAAGTCTGGTTTTAGAAAAAAACTAGAATAGTAATTTCAGTCTTATACCAACTTATTCCAGAAAGACGAGAACAGCTGTTCCCACCCTTACTTAATTGCGTTTGGATATAACTAGGGGAATAAGTCCTTATCCCCTCCTAATTCTCGTTACCAAACGAGGCCATAGGGTGCAACGAGCGGAATTTAATATTATTCAAATTTGATTTAAATTAGATACAAGTCGAATTCAAATTAGATCAAATTAATTTTGAAGCAGAATAAGGTCATATTCGTATTTGATTCGTAAGGTAATTCAAGTCGAATTTGAGTAGTTCCAAATAATAATTTTTTATAATTTTTATTTTTCAAGCAAATTTCAAGTTATTTTTGAATTTGACTTAGAATTGTTTGATTCCGAACAGAGTTATTTATGGTTCAGTTTTTTTTTATTTATATATATATTTTTTATTTTAAAATATTTATAAATATTTACTAATATTATACTATGAATCTTAAAATGTCTATAAATATTTGCTAGAATGCATAAATATAAAGTATATTTGAATTAAAATATTTAATAAAAATATTTATAATTATATATTATTTATAATATTAATATTTAATATTTAATATTTTTAATTATCTATATATATATTCGAATTAATTTGAGCTGAACACGAACAAATAAAGGCCTGCTCTTGCTAGATTTGAAATTATTTTTGACAAAAAAATTAACTTATATTTCGAAATCTTTTTTACAAAAAAACCTAAAGAGTAAAATATACTGTACGAGAATCATTCCTCACAAAAAAAAAAAAAAAAAAAAAAAAAAAAAAAAAAAAAAAAAAAAAATCTTTTTTACAAGAATCATAATGTATAATATCTTAAATTAAGTATATATTTTATTATACTTATAAAATGTCAAAGGCTTGAATCAAATAAGCTTAATGTGAGAATTTCATATTAAAATAATTTTTTTTAAAAAAAATTGACTTTATATTTGTGTGGAATATGGAGGTATATATTTATATTTAAATTTTGAATCTCTTTTAGTTTGTAAACTTAGCATTTTAATTTCTTTATAAAATTTGATTTGTATCTTTCATTCAAGCATGCCTTAATTTCCTGCATTGGCTTTTGATGAAATATTAAAAGGTAATGTGCAACAACAAATATGTATCTTTTATTGGCTACTAATTAATGTGCATCGACAAATATGTGCACATAACATGCTACTAATTAATGTGCATCGGCAAATATGTGCACATAACATGCATATATTTTGGATATGAATTTAGATATGAATATAAAAAATAAAAATTCGACAGATTTGAATTTGGATATAAATTTTGACTGTATCCGATTCGAACCTGAACCTGAACCCGAACACGAATTGATTTTACGATATATAATATATATGTGTATATAAATATTTGATATCATATTTAAATTTATATTTTAAATATTTAGATTTAATGTAATATATTTCAAAATATTGTAAAGAAGAAAAAAAAAATTTATTTCGGATTTGAATTTTTAGATTCGGGTTCAAATTTTAAATTTTTGATCGAATTCAAATTTGAATAAAATCCGTCGAATTCTAATTTAGATTCGAGTATGGTAGCCAAATTCAGGTTTCAAAATTTTAAAAATTCGTTCTAATTCGATCCGTTGACATTCCTATACAAACAAAGTTAACATTTATAGTAAAGTGCATAGCATTAAATATTTAAAGTTTAAAATTAAGTACCATGTTAAAGTGCTTGAAATTTAAACCAATCTAAAGCTTAAGCTATTTTGATTGAAAAGAAAATTGTTAAGTACTCTTTATAGTAACATCAAAACTTTGAATTTTGAATTAATGTTGATATAAACAAATGATTAATCCAGTTGAAAATCAAAAAAGGTTAGTTTGATGCGTGATAACTGATCATATGTAGCGATGTCAATGAGTACGGATATCCGAAATTTTATCTGAACCTGAATTTGATCGGAATGAATTTACTTTTCGGATATGGATATAAAAAATAAAAATCCGACGAATTTAGATTTGGATGTGAATTTTGATTGTATCCGACCCGAATTCGAATTAATTTTACGTTATATAATATATGTATATATAAATATTTAATATTATATTTAAATTTATATTTCAAAATTTTAAATTTAATATAATATATTTTGAAATATTGTAAAGAGAAAAAAATATAATTGTTTCGGATTTGAATTTTCGGTTTCGATTTGGTAGTCGGGTTCGGGTTCGGATTCGGATTCGGATTCGGGTTTTCAAAAATCCGCCTCGGATCCGAACAGTTGACATCCCTAATCATAAATGCTTGCAGTTGTTATCATCAAACTTCGCAGAAACTCGAGCAAATTGAATTGCTTGAAATAAATTTATTGTTTATTTAATTAATAAATAAAGTATTTTAAAATTTTGATTTATCAAGCTAATTAAGTTTTACGGATTTTGGCAACTTTTGGTGGAATTGAGTTCATAATTAAGTAAGAAAAGATTTAATCATTTAGCTTAATTACTTCATAGATTAGCCTAATTTTTTAAAAAAATCTTTAAAAAGTTGTAAACTTATATATACAACTCTCTTTTCGTTTGTAGAGTTAGCATTTCTCTATGAGCAATGCTACATGTACACCCCGAAAGGGTGTATATCATACACCTCCACCATTTTAATGGTGGCGATATCTTTTACAGGTCACATCGATTGACCCATCATCACACCCCACCCATTGGATGGGTGGGGTGTGTGATATACACCCCGAAATGGGTGTACAAGTATCATTTCCCTTTCTCTATATAAATTTCGATTTTGTATTTCCCACGCATGCAAGCCCTCCTTTCCATCAGCTTTTGATGAAATATTTAAGTGTAATGTGCAACCGTAAATATGTATCTTTTTTATATATATTTTTTTTTGCTAAATTACATAAAATTTTCTTGTAATATTTTGTTTTTTTTATTTTGCCCCATTGTTTTTTAAAAGCCTACATTTTGTCCCATCATAATTATCGAATTGTCTTTAGGGGACAACGGCGTTAACGGAATAGGTAAATTGACGAAAATACCCTTACCTTATATTGGAGGGAAAAGGTAATGGAGGGAAGAGAAAAGAATTTAGATTTATTTTTCGCCATTCTTGAAGGATATTTTGAGTATATCCAATAATATTTTTTAAAAAACTGACGGCTCACTCACGGAATGGTGACGGCGGGGATAAATATATATTTCGGTAATTACGATGGGGCAAAATGTATGCTTTTAAAATACAGGGAGGTAAAGTGAAAAAACGGGATATTACAGAAAAATTTTCTGTAATTTAGCAATATTTTTTTAGAGAAAGATAACATATTATTCGTTTCGTTTATTTTAAAAAAACTTTAGTTAGAAATGTGAACTCAAAATCTCGAATATCAATCATCAAATTTTTTACTGCTTAATTGCCTTAAGAACGATTGATGTTTTTTTTTTTTATATGTTGCAAATATGCTTCGAGGAATATGTGTACATAACATGCATGCATTCTTAGACTGTACCCATCTTCTTGAGCCCCTTTCGGATGCAAGAAGTCAGAGAGCAAGCGACTTTGGCCCTAACGACGTCAAAGTCGAAAAGTTGATTTGCGAATAATTGTGCGTAGGAATTCAGATGATCTCCTGACTCGATCAGGTGTTGAAATAAATATCGAGATTTACGAATTTCTCAAAATTATAAATTTTATTAAATCGTTAGTACTAATCATTAATCTCAACAAATCGAACGATTAAAAATACACAATCAATTTATTTAAAATGTATAGACATAATATATTGATAGATCTCGATCGACTTAATCAGTCTAATGTTACTTTAAATATAATTTATCTAATTTCGCATCAAGTCACTTAGAACATGACATTTTTCAATCCAATCTTTAAACATAACTAGACTTTTTTTAAAATCAATATATATATTTTTTAATATCTATAAAATTGAAACACATGTCTTTCTTGAGCTAAGAATAAACAGCCCACATCTACAAATGTGAACATATCATAGTAATTCTATTTTAACTTATTTGGTAACGGTATAAGATAGAACTAGCTATTCCAATGATAAGTATAAAGTACGGAACTAGTATAAAAAAATATTTGAAATGATTTTAGAAATAAGAGATTTTGTGTTTGGTACGAGAATGATGAATAAAAGAAATAAAGAGTTTTAATTGAGGTAACTTATCTTTTTGCCCTTAAATTTTATTATGTAATAATAAGGTGAGAGATAGTGTCTCGGTAGACGTGGAAGGGTATTTAAGAAAAAAATAAGAAGGTGGTTGGGAAGAGTGAGAACAGTAATTTTTATTTATTCTAATTGTACATATCGGAATAAGTTATACCGATTAATTTCTGATGCATTTAAAATAATAAAAGAGATATCCCTTTTATTTTCGGTTCTATACCGAATCCAAACGGTAAAGGACATGTCTCATTCCCATAGCAAATTAAATTGTTAGATATATAATAAAATAAGGGTATTTTTAGAAAAAACAATAGATTATTATGTAATAAATAGTAAGTGTTACATCAAAACTCTGACGTCGACAGCGAGAGTAGAACGCGTCCCAGGTTGCCACGCGTACGTTGCCGACATGCAGCTTTTCTTTGCATTTTTGAAAAAATTATAAAATTTGAATAATTATTAAGAAATGATCATTATTAAGTTTCTACGATAAATTCATAATAGATTTTTTAAAAAAATCTTATTATTTTTTTTTGTAATGGGTGTGATAAAGTTTATAATATATAAATAAATAAAACAGTACGGATACACCAAATGCAGGCAATAATTTCCCTCTCTTTTATTTTTTTTTTGGCGGCAGACGTGGATTTGCTGCAGGGTGACTTGGATACGACAGCGACATCTGGGGCGAGATGCATGATGACACGTGGAGGAAAACGATTGGATGTGTCGGAATGAAAGAGACGTCTCACCCAACCGTTCATAACCACATGTTGTTTAGCGACGCCCCCAATGTTTGGGATAATTGCACATTAGAGCGCCATTTTACTTTTTTTTTTTTTTTTTTATTCACATTTTTATTATAATTAAATTTTATTATTTAATTTAATTAATTAATTAATTAGTGATATATCATTGTAAAGGTAGAGTTGATGTAGCACTACTGTGATCGATGAAATATAAAAATATAAATTTGTTAATTAAAAATGATATTAAATTTATTCTTTCCATTATTTTTATTTCTTAGGTGATTTTAATCTCATATTTTTTAATCTAAATTCTATCTATAGCGTAATAAATTAATTTTAAAAATATAAAAATATTATTTTTTATTAGTTTAAATTTTTAGAGTATAATAATTATTTTATATTATTTAATATGAAATTAGATTATGGAACTTGATTGTAATAAATCTAAAATTTTCATCCAAAAATTATAATAAATTAAAATTTGAAATTTAAAATGTTATCCAACTCGATCAGTTTGAGGAACAGACATGCAATTAACCAAATCGTTCCTTTTAAGTTATATATATATATATATATATATATATATATATATATATATATATATATATATATATATATATATATATATATATAATTAATTAATTTTTCCAATGAACATCCAGTTAAATTGATAAAAACATGCGTGTTGGATTGTAGTGCATGATAAATCAAGTGATAAAGTGTAAGATTCGTGAAATTTAAATTTAAAAAGAAAAATGCAAAAGAAACCTAAATGGTTGTGTACCGGTATGCAAATTGTACAGTTTTCGAAAGTACCTACACTGAGGTGGATTTTTTCTTCGGTCCGGACTTTATCTTTTCGATTTTCTGGGGTACCTTAGCTAGTTGGACCCCTGTCTTTCTTTCTAGCCCAGATTATATCCCTGAGCCCTTGCTAGTTGATTGTTTATTTCAGTTTATGCTCATGCTTTCCCTCAAAAAAAAGTTTATGCTCATGCTTTTAGTATACTTATTGCTCTTGGATATTTGCCATGCTTGATTGGATATTAGGTTAGCTATCAGATTATACCTAGTTATTCATCATGCTCTGCTTTTATCTGAACATATGCCATGTGTATGATTAGCCATTCACATATTTAGATAGCTAGTGCATCTTGCATTCAAATACTGCACAGGTTTGAGGTATTTGCATTCAAATACTGCACTTTCTGCAGTACCGATAGGTACAGGGAGCCCTTTCTGTTGTACCACTCGATACAGGGATACCCCCACTTCGGTGGTGCTGCTGGGAAACCCTTTCTGTTGTATCCTTGGTACAGGGTTGCTGACAGTTTCTACTAGGAGTTTTGTTGTGATATTTCGCCTGAGGTCCAGCGACCAAAACGGCAGCATCAGTTGGGTATTTGGTATATCATTATATATCTGTTCAGCATACTTCAGCACTTATACTGTTTACATGCTTAGCATCATGATAACTCTTCGTATTTCAGCGTGTTTAGTCCTATGTGCTATACCTATATACATGTTTAGCCCTATGTTGCTATACCCGTATACATTCTTAGCCATATGTTGTTATACCCATACACATGTTTAGCTCTATGTTGCTATACTCATATACATGTTTAGTCTTGTATTGCTGTACCCATATACATGCTTAACCATGTTTACAGCTATCTGATTCTATACCTGCATTCCCTACTGATTTTTTACTATCCGCTAGTTATTGTATGCCAGTAGGTACGATTAGCTATTTCTTGGCCCGTCGTACCCACTGGGATACACTGTCGATGTATCTCGCACCCCCTGGGTGACCATTTTTCATGTCGTTCGGGTGCTGGGATGTCGGGACACGTTTATGAGGCTGTTGCGATAGTGCCGACCCTTATGTCACCTGTATACTTTATCTTCCGCATTATGTTTTAAAATATTGTAAAATGATTAATGATGTATGCGTAGTTTAGACTACTATGGTATTGACTGTAAGTGCTTAGCCGTGCATGTATAGAAAATGCTCTGTCCAAATAGATAGGCAATTTTCTATACATGTGGCGATCTGTTCATGCCTAAAACAATTTAAACTCTGATTTGAAAAAAATAAAAATAAAAAATTTAGCCTGCTTTTCGAAATTCGGGGCGTGACATAAATTTTAACTTTTAAAACTTTAGATGATAAATTATCATATCAATAAAGTTTAGATGAATCTCGTTTTTTCTTTTTAAGCTCAAATTGGGCTTATAAAAGTTCTCCTGTTCGGCCCAATTAAAATGTGTTCTCGGGCAAATGTACGCTCCACTGCAGGGGCCGAGTTACTGTGGTTTGTTAGTTTTCTTTGGAATTTTTTTATTTTTATTTTTATTTTTTTTTCTTCAAAACTGGAATGTTAAGGCATTAAAAAACAAAAAAAATTGAGGAATGAGGTCTTAATCCATTTTACCATATTTAGGTTTTAGTTAATTTTGAAATGATCACAATTTTGCTTTTTCCCGGCTCTTATATGTTGAGCACATTAAGGGACAATTTGACTATATACTTTTGTTTTTACTTCCAATGGCAACAAGAGCATTTCACGATAATAATAAAAAACAATAATAATAAAAAATCTAGAGCTAACTGTAATGATTCGGTCAACTAGCTAGCAATAATAATTCGTTTGATCTAAACCACCGATCCAAAATATTTAAGTCAAATTATTATTATTAGTATTTATGTCCCTTACATATCTAATCATAATTCTATTTTCATTCAATGTGGGACTATTTGAGAGTACTTCCTCCGTTTAGGCCTGACGTCATTGTCAGTCCAAAGACTCCAAACACACACACAATCCAAGATTACCAGGTCCAAAATATTTAAGCCAAATTATTATTATTAGTATTCATGTCTCTTACATATCTAATCATAATTTCATTTTCATTCAATGTGGGACTATTGGGGAGTACTTCTCGTTTAGGCCTAACGTTATTGTCAGTCTAAACACACACACAATCCAAGATCACCAGGTCCAAAATATTTAAGCCAAATTATTATTATTAGTATTCATGTCTCTTACATATCTAATCATAATTTTATTTTCATTCAATGTGGGACTATTGGGGAGCACTTCTTCCGTTTAGACCTGACGTCATTGTCAGTCTAAACACACACACAATCCAAGGTCACCAGGTGATGTGAGATTTGTCTCGCTAGCCTTGTCATTCATATCCCTGACCCTGGCTTGGTCGAGACTCGTCACATGTTTCCGGTTGGTGATTAACTCTGATACCAAATATAACGATTCAGCCCACTAGCAATAATAACTTGTTGAGTCCAAACCACCCGTCCATAATATTTAAGCCCAGTTATTATTATTAGTGTCCATATCTAATGATATCAAAACTGATACAGTATAAATTAGTTAAAAATCTAATTTATTATGTATGGATGAGCCCAAAATTTATATGAAACTAAATTTTAAAATTTTTATAATTTTCAGAATGGCTTTTAGATATTTTTCGAAAATTATTTTGAGTTTTTAAATTTTTTTAAGCTTTAAATAAAATTTAAATTAATTTTTAGTATAAAAAAAATAATATGTACGGATTAAGGCAACAGAGAATTTCGTATATACGCTTATTTTATTTTTTGATTATTTTTAAAAAAAATAGGAAGAAATAGTAGAAACTTAAAGAAAATTAAAGAAAATTTAGAAAAGATTAAGAGGAAAGATGAACAATAAAAGAAAAGATAAGGTGAAGAGATAGAATAGAAAATTTTTCCCAACGCATATGACGAAAAAAAAAAAAAAAAATTTTGGCCGCAGTTGAACTTCACAAACAAAATATTATTTTATTATAATTTATTTTTCTTCAAATTATAATTTAGATTTAAATTAGTTTACCGTGATGCATCAATAAAAATATCTACAAATAAAAAGTTCACATATATGCCAATTAATGCTTATTCTATGCATTGATAACGTATATATATTATGACATTTTAAATTATAAGAGTTTTTTTTTTGTTTTAATTTGGATGTTTTAAAATAACGAAAAATTTAAAATAACGACGCAATTTATCCTTCAACAAACTAATTTGATGCAATTGAGAGTTTTGAAGACATCTTGATGATTCCCATGACACGCTTTCTAAAGCATTTATATTTGCTATATAGCGAAAACACTTTTTACTGATGCCGTAAAAAAAAGTATACTTATATTAAGATTAAAGTATAGTGTTATAACCTTCAAACGAAATTCTATTCTAAATTATACTCTAATTTAAACCCCAAGATTTAGAAATCTTTCTTAATAAAAATATATTTAAAAATTTCTAAACCATACACCTAATTTTTAAAAAATTTATTGAAAATAAGTAAATCCTAAAAATCTAAAAAAAATTACTAAAATAAATTAATAAACATAATAAGGCTTAAATACAAAACATCCCTCTATAAATAATTATTTTTTTCACTTTATACTCCATCTTTTCAAAATCTCCATTTTGCTATATTAAAATTTAAAGTTATATTACATAACTCATTATTGTTATAATTTTATTATTATTCTGTGTATAAATTATGTGACACACTTGAGTAGTTACTAATATACCCATTAAATTCTTATAAATGACCAAAAAAAAGAGAAGTAAATAGTTAAAAGTCTCTCTCATAAAGCTACTTAATTTGAGAAAAAAATAAAAATTCGTATACATTTTCATTATTTTTAAAAATATAATGAGTATTTCAATAAATTTCTTGAGTGTATTATATAATTTATACACCAAATAGCGAAAAATTGTAACAGTGTAAGCGATTCAACTCTAAATTTTGAGGGGGAAAAAATATGAAAT
>CM055076.1:24720658-24778606 GCA_029204045.2 Tillandsia leiboldiana | reverse complement strand
TTTGTTTTTAGGGATTTTTTTAAAAACAAACGTTAACCTCCCACTATTTCCTCGAGTCTCTTACACTCCTCGGGTAGAGAAACGGAAACCCAACGCGATAAGGGTTTCAAGTGGGTACTACGGTCCCACCAGTTTACCGCATCACCTCACCTGACAGATATTGGTGACACGAAAACCAATGAGTGGACAACTCTTGTCCAATGCTTCTTAAGCAAATTGCAGCGATATTCGGTCTCTAAGTCCTGTAGGCCTCACCTGACAGATATTGGCCTCATTCTTTAGTTAAGTCAGACCCACCGTTCAAACGCGTAAGCAAAGCCGTCATTGGGTCCCTCACCTGACAGATATTGGGCCCAACCCCATCTTTACTCCGCAGCATCTTATACTAATAGATGGTTGCGCCTTTCCAATACAACTGACCACTGTAACCAGCCGTGCCAATCAACACCAGAAAAGATGCCCGCACTTCTACAACGGTGGAAGACCGCTCGACTTAATATTTATGAGGAGATTTGTATTTAGGTCTCATATTTAATTTTATTTATTTACATCTCATGCAAATAAAGATAAACTGCACATAAAAATATAATGCAACCGGTGATGATCATGGATCTAAAAAGAAGATTTGTGCTCGAGTCACTGAGCCGGAATCAGGGTCAAGGGGTCATAAATACAAGCACACGCACGTCATTGGTTTGATCGTCTTCAACTTCTTGATCCAATCCGGAGCTACAACTTGATTCGATCACCATCAACCCTTGATTCGACCGCCATCAAGTGCTCGTCTCGATCTGGGCTTGTTGTGTGCTAACGACTTCCCACGAATCAACCAATGACGTGCAACCAAACATAATACAACCCAATTAAAGAATAAGATAACTTTTATCTCTAATATATTGAGACACGCAGGTCTCTAAATAAAATTGGCTCGTGCTCGCAGGCACCCAAACAGCCCTAACACAGAGTCCTTAATTTAAACAAATTTAAAATTACAGGATTCCGCATACACATCATACATCACATGTCCATACAAAATAAATTGGTTGCTATCCATGATCATCACCCATGTGTATCTCATACATCACAATCACAATAATTAATTTTGAATATTTTAATTAACCGTTTACCAATTATCCAAAAAATAGGTAATCAAATCACCATAACGATACGATCTTATCAATCGTTTGATTTAACTCTACAGTTAATTCATATAATTTTGATCAATATTTTAATCCACAAAAAAAAAAAAAAAAATCTGTTTGATCTCATCAATAATTCACATCTCATGTGAAAAATGATATAAAATTTGATCTCATCAATTTTTACGGTAAAATAAATTGATCTAATCAATATAATAAAATTTTAAAATAAATTTTGATCTTATCAAAATTATATAAATATTAAAAACAAAATTTGATCTCATCAAATTTTATAATAAAATAAATTGATCTAATCAATATAATAAAATTTTAAAATAAATTTTGATCTTATCAAAATTATATAAATATTAAAAACAAAATTTGATCTCATCAAATTTTACAAAAATAAAATTTATTTTATTTATTTTATTTTATTTTAATTCTGCGGATCAAAATAATTTCGAATTGATCAAAATTTAATAATTCTTTGAATATGGTAAAATGATTTAACAATCATTCAATCAACAAAGAATGATTTAAAAAATATCCAAAACTATAATTTTAATCTTAAATAACATGAGGATGGCTCTGATACCACTGTTAGGTTTTGCGCAAAAATAAAACGCAGCGGAAAAAGAAATCAAATAGGCAAATATGAAAAACTTGAGATCTCATCTCAAAAACCACGCAAAACAGGATCCCTCATGTATGTAAGATTAAAAGGAAGAGGAAGATCTAATCTTCACCTTTGCGCGGGGAGATCTACACCGCAATTTGATGATCGTAGAATTTGGTTCTCTTGAAGCCGCACACGCGTCCGGCCTCTACGGGTATCCACACGAGGTTGTCGACTTGATCGAAATTCTCACCGGGGTGCTAGCTCCCTTGCAGAGAACGTCTTTCTTTTAATGTAGATATTTAGAAAAGAGGAAGACGAGGAAAGATGACGGCTAGGGTTTTTTTTCTTAATAAAAACTCATACGTATAAAGAGGATATAATCCTTTTTTATAATTATTAAGATAAACATTAAAATTAGATTTAAGTTTATCTTATCCCTAATCGGTTCAATCGATTAAATCCTAATTTAATTCGATTTGAACTCAATCCTAATTTGATCAAATCAAATCATTAATGCAACATTAGCACTTAAGTCCTCTCACAACTTACTAACTATTAGCTTCTAGTGCAGATAGCTCGACATCAAGTATATCAGGGTTTGGCACGCTTTCAACATCCAATCATACAGGTACATCTGTGGATTCTTGACTCTGGCGCATCCTTTCATATGACACCTCACATCTATTTTCTTACGGCACCTACCCCTCTATCTACTCCTATTAACATTTTTACTGCAGATGGATCCTCTCTTCCTGTTGCTCACAGTGGAGCATTGACTACTTCAGTCCATCAGGGTCTCTTTTCTATACCCTCTGTTTTTCATGTCCCTAATCTTTCATTAAATTTATTATCCGTTAGTCAAATTACAGATCATAATTGCACTGTCACTTTCGACTCTTCCTCTTGCCTTGTTCAGGATCGTTCAACCGGGCGGCTGATTGGACAGGGCCATAGACAAGATGGACTGTACTACATGGATCATTTACATCTTCCATCTGGTTTTGTGTCTGTGAGCATGACGTCTACCTCTTCTGATATTGATCGTTGGCATCGTCGTTTAGGTCATTTATCTCAAGACAACTTGGACATTTTAATTAGAAATGGAGTTCTCGGTAGTGTTTCATCTGTTAAATTTTCTTCATGTTTAGAATGTAAACTTGCTAAACATTCTACTAAACCTTTTCCCGCTAGTGAAACTGTTACCACTAAAGCCTTCGAACTTATTCATTCCGATGTTTGGGGACTTGCGCCTATTCCTACACGCATAGGAAATAGGTATTATGTCATTTTTGTTGATGATTTCTCGCGTTTTACTTGGATATACTTTATGCACCACCGTTCTAAACTCCTTAAAATTTACAAAGATTTTACTACTATGATTAAAACTCAATTTGGTGCTTCTATCAAAATTTTTCGATCTGACTCTGGTGGAGAATATCTATCACATGAATTTCGACGCATCCTCGCCTCTTAAGGTACTCTACCCCAGCTTTCTTGTCCCTATGCTCACCAACAGAATGGTGTGGCGGAGCGAAAACATCGTCATATTTTGGAGACCGCTCGCTCTCTCCTCATCGCTGCTTCCGTTCCTCACGAATTCTGGGCTGATGCCGTTTTCACCGCCGTCTACCTTATAAATCTCATGCCCTCCAAAAATTTATCCGGCATCTCCCCTAGTGGACGATTGTAATCTAGGCAACCAACTTACTCTCATATAAAAATTTTTGGGTGCACTTGCCTTGTTCTTTTACCTTCGACAGAACGAAACAAACTTTCTCCTAAATCTGCTGTTTGCGTCTTTTTCGGATATAGCCCTGAGCACAAAGGATATAGATGCTATGACCCAGTTGCTCGTCGTCTTCGTGTCTCTCGTGATGTGATATTTTTTGAGGACATTCCATATTACACTCGCACTATTTCTAGTGATACTTCTAAACATTCAACTGTGATAAATCTTTCATTCTTAGATTTGCCCCATTCTTGTGAAAACCCGATTACTTCACATGACAATAGTTCTTGCTCACAGACTGTCATTGCGGATGGCACTAGTACAGTTCCTTCGTCTATTCAGGCTTCTTCCACCGCCCCTGTGGTTGACGATCCGATCACTTCCGAACGACGATATCCTTTGCGAATTCGCAAACCAAAAGAATTCTTTGGTTGTCTAAATTCTCAGTCCTTCTCCTCAGACTATCATACTTTTCTTGCCTCTATACATAATCATCAAGAGCCACAATCCTTTCGTCAAGCTGTCGCCATCCCTGAATGGAAAGCGGCCATGTCTGAAGAACTTGATGCTCTTCAACGCACTAATACCTGGGATATTGTGCCTCTACCCGCTAATAAAATTCCTGTTAGTTGCAAGTGGATTTATAAGATTAAAACCCGATCTGATGGTTCAATAGAACGGTACAAAGCTCGCCTGGTTGCACGTGGCTTTACACAGGAACATGGGTTTGACTATGAAGAAACTTTTGCTCCTGTTGCAAAAATGACATTTGTTCGAGTTCTTATAGCTGTTGCTGCAAATCGTCAATGGCCACTTTACCAGCTTGATGTCAAGAATGCCTTTCTACATGGTGATCTTCGTGAAGAGGTTTGTATGCAGCCACCACCTGGGTTTCCTCATCCTCCTAACCATGTTTGTCGGCTTCGTAGGGCTATCTATGGCCTTAAGCAAGCCCCCAGAGCTTGGTTTGAAAAATTTTGCACTGTGATTCTTGCTGCAGGTTTCTCACAGAGTGAGAATGATTATGCTATGTTCATTCACACATCTGGTGATAGAAAGACTATTCTTTTACTCTATGTTGATGATATGGTAATCACCGGAAATGATGTTGAACATATTCAATATGTTAAAAATCATCTTTCAACAATAATTTGAAATGAAGGATCTTGGGTATCTCCGATATTTTTTGGGCATTGAAGTTGCTTATAGTCCTCGAGGATATCTTCTATCTCAACAAAAATATATTACAGATTTATTATCTCGTTCCGCCTTGACTGACGATAAAATCACTTCAACCCCTTTGCAACTGCATCAGAAATTGACTCCGACTATGGGAGAACCCTTAGAAAATCCCACTCGTTATCGTGAATTGGTGGGTGCTCTCGTTTACCTAACAATATCTTGACCTGATATCACTTATGCAGTTCACATAGTCAGCCAATTTATGCAAGCACCTACCTCCGATCATTATGCTGCTCTTCTTCACATCTTACGATATCTTCGAGGAACAATTAATCGTGCTCTTTTCTTTCCTTCCTCCTCAAAATTAGACCTACAAGCCTACACTGATGCTGACTGGGCAGGAGACCCTACCGACCATCATTCCACGACTGGCTTCTGTGTATTTCTTGGTGATTCATTTGTATCTTGGAAGTCCAAGAAACAAGATATAGTATCTAAGTCCAGCTCAGAAGCTGAGTATCGTGCTATGTCTACTGCCACTTCTGAAATTGTGTGGTTGCGACGTCTTCTCTCTGATCTTGGTATTGTTTTGGTTGCCCCAACTCCTCTTTATTGCGACAATCAAAGTGCTATCAAAATTGCCAACAATCCGGTTTTTCATGAACGTACTAAACATATTGAAATTGATTGTCATTTTGTACGTCATCATTATCTTGCTGGCACCGTTACACTACCATTCGTTCAATCAAGCAATCAAGTCGCTGATTTCTTCACAAAAGGACATATGTTACAACGGCATAAATTCTTCTTATCCAAACTCTCGGTATTTGATCCACCTTGAGTTTGCCGGGGGGTGTCATCATGTATTAATGGCGCATTCTACAACCTTCTACATTATACTTGATTTGGGTTTGATTTAGGATAATTGTTGATTTGGGATAATTGTCTTTTCTTGTACATCATTATTATTTCCTTTATTGCAGGATTCTCATTCTCAAATTACTTCTATCAGCCGGAACCCTTCGTAGCCGTGCTCCTCGCCGGAGAGTTGGTGACCCCTTCGCCGCACAAGGTCGTCGCCAGCGAGGCCAACGGCTCCGGCAAGTTCGGCCAGGCCGAGGGCTCCTCCTACTTGCTTCGTGCAGGAGCACAAGAGGTGATCTCGAAACCCTAGTTGTGTTTCTTCATCTTTTTTCGGTGCTGCGTGAGGATTTATTTGATTTGAATCTGATATCTGTTTGCAATTTCAATTGCTGGATATTGCTTGGCCATTCGTTTTGATCTTGGTCTCTATCAACTGATTTTTTAATCGAATCTATATGCAATTTTAATTAAAGGATAATATCACGTGTGTTTTGATTCTTTTTTCCCATCTATTTTCTTGATTTACCTGGAATCTATTCACAATTTCAATTAATGAATATAACTACATTGTTTGGTTTGATTTTGATTTGCATTCCTTGTTTAGATGGAATGCGATCGCAATTTCAATTAAAGGGTATTATTAGGCTATTTTATTAGGATATTATTGTGGGATCTGTTAACCATTTCACTTAAAGGATATTACTAGCTAATCTAAGGTTGTTTATCTGTAGTGATGATATGATATATTACTGGTTTTTGAAGGTGCTTTGGAGAGAATATCTATGTTGTCATATTCAAGTTTAGAATCTTATAATTCTTAAGTATACCCTTATTTTTATATTGTTAGAGTAAAATATGTTTTGAGGAAATGAAAATCAAATCATGTGTTTTATTTTACTTCCATCAATTCTACACTCTGATACGACAAATTTTCTGCTGGCTGTTCTCTAATATTTTGGGAAGTGTTTAACCAAATCTCCTTCATTGTTTGATCTGAGAAGTGCATTATTTGATTGAAGCAGAAACATATCTTATCTACTAACTGTGGGACATTGTTACAAAGTAGCAGTTGCTGCATCCAAGGAACCAATTTTTTTGATTCAGGAAGTTTTTGCTGAGATAATATTTAATAGAAGCCATTTTCACTAAGGAAATCAATCTACTTGATGAGTTGATTTGCCTTAAGCATCTTCAGCGGATATATGCTGAGGACCGGCTACATTTATCAGACATGCATCTTCCACCCGTCTAAGGATACTAGTTAATCTTTTGTAGACAATCTTTTTAAGAATTCATATATTAAGGATGTGCATTCAAGTGAAAGTGTATTGTTTCTGAGGAAAGTATTTTCCTTTCTCACTCTAAAGCCTCTCTTTTGTGAACCTAACATGGTTGTATCCTGAATCTGATTCATAGAGTCATGCAATGATCCCAACAGCTGTCCATGATTCATGATACAGTTGTTTATCATGATTCATGATACAGTTGTAAATCAGCCAACTGGATGGATGGAGTACTATACAAACTTAAAATTTTGTGTTCTTTATAGCTTAATGATTTTTGGTGAAAAGGACATAACTAAGCCTTGCATTGCTGCATGCTACTGTTTAGATTCAAGTTCCACTATGATTGAGCCTGTGGGGACTTCAAAAATTTCTTTCTTTGAAATGCTTTTTAGCAATTTTACACCAAAATTATGTATTACTAGTATAGAACCCGCGCTTCGCTGCGGATAAATTAATCACGATGCAGATATATTTAGTAGATGTATTTAGTAGATATATTTAGCAAACATTCATGCACTGGTTAAGAAAGTTAGAATTATAATATTACTATATTTAATCTAATGAAATTTGTAGGAATACAGAAAGTAATTACACATATATTAGTCTTTTCGGAATAATATACACTAAATATATATTAAATATACAGACAGATTGCAAAATAAAAAGTACTTCATAAGTAGACCACAAATTAGATAGTAGTTATTCATCAATCGATTTTATTTGAAGAGCCAGCTTCATCAAATCTGCAAAATAAGTAATATAATTAGTATAACAAATTATAATAATTCCTTCGTCTAATTGTATTTCATAATATTATGAGCAAGTCAGTACAGCAAAATAATTTATATGTTAGTATAATATTTGTTCAGCTCCTATAATATATGTTTAGTATAATATATGTTAGTATAATATATATTTAATATAATATTTGATTGTACTAACGCTTAATATTTGATTAAATATTTAGTATAATATTTGATTAATGTTGCGGAGTAACATTATAGGAGCTGGACAAATTTATATGTTAGTATAATATATGTTACTATAACATATATTTAGTATAATATTTGATTCATGATGGAGTTCCCACGTAGAAAGCACGCAACAACCGACGATAGGAACGAAGAAGCAATGGGGGAATACCGTGGATGCTTGGAAAGACCCGCAACATCTGGGGGGAAAAGCCCAGCATCTAACCAGAGTGAGCAGACATAGCGTCGTACGGAGCAGAGCCGGCAGCAGAGTAAGCCGGCTGAAGATGATTTATCAAGACATGACACTCCTCAATAGCATCACGAATCTTAAGACGTTCAGCTAGAAACTCGTTCTTCTCGGTAACAGTAGCAACATAACAATCCTTCAAGAAACTATACTCTCTCAACAAATTGCTATATTCAGCAGATAGTAGACTGTAATCTGTAGAGAAATGGTCATATAAATTCTTGTAGAATAAACTGTCATCGTAGTTAACGTCCTTAACTTGTAAACCGAACTCCTCAACCAGTTTCTTAATAGCAGAGCGAGCAGCCTCTTGTGTAGCACCACCAGATGTCGGAGATTGCGTCCCCAATCATCGAACAACGTCAATAATAGACTCTTGTCGAGGAATAGGAACATCCATATATGCCAGGAATAAGCCTTCAGTATCTGTCGACAGAATAGATTGCGGCATGGCAAGCGGAAGTTGGTCGCAGATTTCCCGCAGCAGCCGGGTGTAGGAAAGGCAAATAGTCGGCATAATAGGAGCGGCAAGAAAGTAGAGAGGTGCAGAGGGAAAAGGAAGGGAAAAAGAAAGTGCACAATAGGGGTGGGAGAGGAAATAGTTAATAACAAAGGGTAAAATGTTATAGTTGCTGGAAGAAACATGTAAACATACCAAGGGAAAAGCAAGAAGGGGGGAAGGGGAAAAAAAGCAAGAAGAAATTTTAAACAAAATCATTGCGAAGAAGAAGGAAACCAAAAACCAAAGGGAAAAAATAAGCAAAAAAAAAAAAAAAATTAAAACAGGGTGGCTCAGTCTGAGTAACTAAAAAAAAAAAATGGAGAACGCCGCCAAAGTTCCAAACCAGAACATTAGTACCATGAAGATACAAGAAGAACCATCGAACGCTGCAAGCAACATTACAGGAGGGAAAGAAATACCGTCGAACAAAACTAGAGGGAACAAAGATACACAGAAAAGCCATTAGTGTGGTTGCCTGTGGACGGGTCATCCAAACACCAGACCAAACTGTAAAGACTATTAAAAAAACTGTCAGAAACAGAAAAGAATAGAAAAAAGCTGGAGGAAAACAAAGATGCACAGAAAGACTAGACATGTGGTTGCCCGTGGACGGGCCATCCAAACAGCAGGCGAAACTGTAGAAACAGAAAGGAAAAAATCCGAAGCCGCAAGAAATAGAGAAACCATGTGGGACAGCCGAGGCACAGTAAAACGACATACGCATCCACTAATCAAAGAGAAAAAACAGCACAAACCAAAAGAGCGCCAAATGACGGGCCGGTAAAGCATCGAACCGCCCCCCAAGAAGATCGCGACCTGCCATGCACGTCATCACTGCCACCGACACACAGAAAAGAAGAAAGGAAAGAAAGAGGACACTGAAAAAAAGGGAAAAAAAAAAGAAAAAAAAGAAAAAAAAATGCACATGAGGCGATAAACTGAAGGAAATACAAATAAAAAGAGTAAAACAGTGAGGAAAAATAGGAGCAACGGGAAAGTCGGTAATAGTAAACACAAAATAAAGAAAAAAAGGGGAAAGCAGGTTCATAGCTGAAACCCTGGTAAGGTTGTGTCGCAGCTGAAACAACGAAAACAGTAAGAGTGAGAACCGCAGGACAGTGAGCCTCCCACCAAACAGCGATGCATAAAACACAAAAAAGCAAACTCTATCAACCAAAAGTAAGCTAATATTCACGGGAGGGAAAAAAAGAAGGAAAAAAAAGAAGAAAAAAACAGGAAAGGGCAGAAGACAGAAAGGTAACGGAGTAGTAGTTACAACGTTCGAGATACACGACGACGGGTGGTTGTCCATGTTCGGACCGTCCAGACCACAGTATGGCAAGAAATTCACCTTCCTTCTATACGGCTACCCAACCCGAAGCTAACGCCGACAACATCGGGAAGCGAAACAGTGAAGGAAACAACCGAACGGATTACTTAACAAAACAAAGAAGCATTAGTACAAAAACCCCAAAAGTAAAGCAACATGCTAAGGGAAAAAACAAAACAGGAAATAAAACGAAGAAAGCAGGAAAAACAGCATGGAGAAAAGGCTACAGAAAACAACAAAATCGATGCAAACACAAAAGTGAACCAATCAAACACTGTGTACCGAGAAGGCAACCAACTGAACCCATATAAAAGAGAAATGCAGTAGAGTATCGTACCTTGGAAGCAAGTAAGAAAAGCAGTAATTTACAGAGACCTATCAAATTATGGCATATGCAACAGTAAAAAGATAAGTAAATTTGTAAAAATAAGAAAACAATTAATGGGTGGAGAAACTGAAAATGAGAATATACCTTAGTATGCAACAGTAATGTAAAATCCCCGGCCCACTAGCAATAATAACTCGTTGGGCCCAAACCACAGCCCAAAATGCTTAAGCCCAGTTATTATTACTAATGTCCATGTCTCATATAAACCCAATCACAATTCCATCCACATCCGATGTGGGACTATTGGGGGCGTCACATACTCCCCCCGTTTAGGCCTGACGTCCTCGTCAGCCCAAACACACACACAGCAGCCCAAGATCACCAGGCGGTGTGAGACTTGTCTCGCTAGCCCTGCCATCTAGACCCAGGCTCAGCCGAGACTCGCCGCACACTTCCGGCTGGTTATTGGCTCTGATACCAAATGTAACGACCCGGCCCACTAGCAATAATAACTTGTTGGGCCCACACCACAACCCAAAATGCTTAAGCCCAGTTATTAATACTAGTGTCCAAGTCTCATATAAACCCAATCACAATTTCATCCACATCCGATGTGGGACAATTGGGGCGTCACAAACTCCCCACGTTTAGGCCTGACGTCCTCGTCAGCCCAAACACACGCACACAGCAGCCCAAGATCACCAGGCGATGTGAGACTCGTCTCGCTAGCCCTGTCACCTAGACCCAGGCTCAGCCGAGACTCGTAACACACTTCCGGCTGGTTATTGGCTCTGATACCAAATGTAAAATCCCCGGCCCACTAGCAATAATAACTCGTTGGGCCCAAACCATAGCCCAAAATGCTTAAGCCCAGTTATTATTACTAATGTCCATGTCTCATATAAACCCAATCACAATTCCATCCACATCCGATGTGGGACTATTGGGGGCGTCACAAGTAAGGAGTATAAGGATGATGATGATGGTGTTCTTGGGTAAACAGTAAGCTACTGTTACTTATATATATATAGACATTTACATTCTTAAACAAATGAAGAAGATTGCGGGTGTACTAATCATTGTGAACCATCTAGAAAATCATTGTTGAGAATCTAAAAATTTAGGGAAGATATATGTAGGGTAAAAATATAAGAGAGCAAATATTATGTAAAGAAAACTTTATTTTAAAAAATACTATGAGAGTACTTAATCTGTAGTAGAAAAAAAAAAAACTGAAAATTTTTTATTTTAAATAAATTTCTATAATATCCCAATAAAATCTATAGACAATCTGCAATGGATCATTGTGAACAATCTAGGAAATCATTGTTGAGAATCTAAAAATCTAGGAAAGATATATGTAGGGTAAAAATATAAGAGAGCAAATATTATGTGAAGAAAACTTTATTTAAAAAAATACTATGAGAGTACTTAATCTGTAGTAGAAAAAAAAAACTGAAAATTTTTTATTTTAAATAAATTTCTATAATATCTCAATAAAATCTATAGACAATCTGCAATGGATATTGCCGTTACTAAAATCCATAGGTAATAATTTGCAGAAATCTGTATAGAGTTAGGGTTATAGCCCCATATTATTAATAGCATGTCATCATTACCAACAACCAAGCAGCCTTAACAAACAGGAAAGGACACGAACCTGCAAGAAGGGGAGGCAAAAGAAGAACAACCATTCGATCGACTTGGAACCGACAGATCAAGGGGAGATACAGAGCGATCCTTAGAGAAAGGGAACAGCCACACACAGGAACTGGCAAGGCATGGAGTAGGGAGAAGCAGATCCCACCACCGGATGAAATCCAAACCCATGGATCCGTGTCGGATCGTCAAGAATGACGGCGGCACAGAGAGGCTGGGAGGCGGTAAGAGAGGAAAAGAGAGAAAGAGAACAAACCCTACCAACACGCAGGGATCCCAAAAGCGAACGGCCCGCAGAGGAGCGCAATGGGCACAGCACAGACGGCGATCCAAACCGCCAAGTCGTTTAGGAACACACGGATCACCACCGGATCCTCCTAGGGCAGCCGTACGATGGAGAGGATGAGAAACAGAAAGAGGAGCGCGACCCCTAGAGAACCGCAAAGGGCACAGGCTACCGTCGAACCTCTTGGAACGCACGGATCATCGTCCGAATTTGAGAAATGGGAAACAGTCGAGAAGCAGAAGAGGGAGGGCACACGGAGGGCACGCCACGTGGCCATTCCTGTGCTCTCAATTAATGAGTTTACAGATGTAGTCCTTCGAAATTTGCATTTACAGTTTTTGTGCCATGATCTCTAATTTTAAAAAGAATACCTGTTGATAAATTCTGTTTTTGAAAGTCTGAAGTTTTTTTTGAAACTTTGTCAATGGATTTAGTGTTATCTAATTATCCCTTTGGCTTGGCTTTGATAGTGTCAGCTCTCTTTTGTAATTTCTCAAAGTAATTTCTCAAAGTATATAAAAAGTTCTCAGTTAGTATAATCAAAATTTTCAAATTAAAATATTTGTTTTGGACTTAACAAAATTTTTAAATTTTTTATTTGATAAAAAATAACTAAAGCATACAAAAATATTTTTTGCCTTTTCAGACCTTGGCAAAGTATTACTGCACCCTTCTTTTGGGTCTCAGCTCTAGTACTTGGTAAATGCTCTCAGCTCTTTGAAGTCGCTCGGCTTTTTGGTGCCCATTCGGCTATTTCGGCTTTCGATTGGTATTTAGGATACTTTCAGAAAGTCTTATATCGGAGCCAATAATCAGCCGGAAGCGTGTGGCGAGTCTCGGCTAAGCCTGGGTCTAGATGTCAGGGTTGTTACTTTTGGTATCGGAGCCAATAACCAGTCGGAAGTGTGTGGCGAGTCTCGGCTAAGCCTGGGTCTAGATGACCGGGCTAGCGAGACAAGTCTCACATCGCCTGGTGATCTTGGGCTGTTGTGTGTATGTGTGTTTGGGCTGACGAAGACGTCAGGTCTAAACGGGGAGAGTCTGTTACACCCCAATAGTCCCACATCGGATGGGAGTTTGTGACATCCCAATAGTCCGACATCGGATGAAAATGTGGATTTGTCACATCAATAGTCCCACAACCCAATAGTCCCACATCGGTGTTTGGGTATATATAAGACATGGACACTACTAATAATAATTGGGTTTGAATATTTTGGGCTGTGTTTTGGACCCAACGAGTTATTATTGCTAGTGGGCCGGATCGTTACATTTTGGGCCGCCCAATAGGAGTGTTTGGAGCACCAGTTGCCTTAACTAAACTATGAGCTTTAACGTTGTATTTGCAGTTAACATAAGAAAGAGAAATATTTGGATGCATCTTTAATTAACATCCCATGTAAATGTCCTGTCACGCCCCGAGTTTTGAAAGGCAGGCTAAATTTTTTTTTTTTTTTTTTTTAAATCAGAGTTCGCAAACCAGGCGTAACAGACCGCCACATGTATAGTAAATTCCCTGCCCAACTGGACAGATCCTTTCCTATACATGCACGGCTAATCATAATCAGTCAATATCAGAGTAGTCTAAACTACGCATGCAAGACTAGTCAATTTATAATAATTAAACTGAAATACGGAAAGTAAATATACTGACTACAAAGGGGTCGATACTATCGCAATCGTCTCACCAACGTGTCCCGACATCCCATCACCCAGCGACCTGAAAAACAGTCACCCAGGGGTGTGAGATACACCGGAGTGTATCCCAGTGGGCACGACGAGCCGAGAAATAGCTAATCGTACCTACTGGGTACAATAATCTGCGGATAGTAAGAATCATAGGGTAAAGCTGAACAATAAAGCAGATCTACTGGAAATCAACAAAATCCACAGATAACTGAATAAGCAGGTAATCAAGGGTAATGAAACTGCAGATAATAAATACTGGAATATCGAAATATCAGCTATGCATCAACAAAGAACAACAAGTACTAACCGGTGCCACTGTTGGTCACGGGGACCTCAGGCGAAGATATCTATGCAGAGCCAATCATAATCATCCTGGATTCCACCTAGCAGAACTGAACCGCAAACCCCGTACCATTGATATAGCCAAGAGGATCCTCGTACCAAAAGGTACAGCCAAGAGTTTTCCTCATATCGGTACAACCAAGGGGCTCCCCGTACCCAGTGATACAACAAGAGGGGCAAGCTCACGGGTCAAGCAGACCCTTTACCGGTAAAGAACGCAATGTGGGGGATCAATCCCACAGCGTACGCGAACGAACAGCAGGTGCACAATCATCACAATGCGAATGCTAAATCTCACGGTCCACAGACCGGGTAATCGGCAATATGCCGGAAATCCCCACAGGGATGCAGATGTCTATGTATATCAGTCATATATCATACGGTCTAGAATACAAGAAATGTGTATCTATCAATCATGCATATCGGAATATCGAATAGTATCCAACAATCAGGATCAATCAATCATGCATATCGGGATATCAACAATAAATCGGCTGACAGGAATCAACAAGTGCCATCAAATCATGTAGATCTATATACTGAAAAAGCTGATGAACAGACATGTATATGGTATGTCTCATGAAGATCAAGGTCTATCAGAAATATAAAAACTGATAAACAGGTACGTAAGATATGTCTCACGTAGATCAAGATCTATCAGGACTAATCATAGGGCATGTCAATACAATCATCAAGGCTAATCTAGATAAAATCAGCAGGTATATATGATGAGTCTAATCAAGTCAGTGTCAATCGGTGAAATCATGATATGTCAAGATAGGTCATATATATAATCAGCAGGGCAATCAAAAACAGGTGTCCGACTGGACTAAAGCAACCAGAGGGCCGAATAGATCAAGCCCGGACCGAAGCTAACCCACCTGAATGTAGGCGGTCCAACGACTCCAACAGAAGGCTCGTGGGCCGGAGTCAGACTGCAGGGACCTGAACAGAAACTAGAATTAAACCGGAATTCCCGAAAACCACTGAAGCTCACTAGATATGACCCGCCCAACGGTCTACAAATATCCGAATGCTACCAAACTCCCTCTGCTGTCCCTAAACAACACATTTTAGTTGTTCGGACAGACAGGGACTCAATCGTAAATATCTGTGTCGAAATGTTGCCATAATCACTTGCACGACTCCCGAAAAGCCTAATTCGGCTTCGGAGTTTCCCGACGGAATACCAAAAACACTGGACCAGCCAGGATAGTGTCGGGAATGACCAGAGGCAACTATAGACGACCGAAAATCCAAACCGAAACGCGAAGTTCGCGCCGTAAACCGTAAAACCGGCAATTTTGCCAATTTACGTTACAATATTCGATTTCCGCTCAACTGGGGCCTAAGGAACCCAAACAAAATGCCTAGTGAATGTGTTAATACTGTCTAAAGACAGCCAGCACGTTACAATTGCATTTTAGTACCCAACATGTTCTAACATTGCATAAAAACACAACATAAAACACTGTTTTGGTCCGTTCTTTAAATCTGGGTAACCAAAATCAGCGCCGTAAGTTTCAGCGTGTCTGGTTTGACGAGACGGAAACCGTGCTCACGGGCTTGGGTCAGTAGAAAGCCCAATTTATATAGTTGCCCCATAATTACTTAAGGCCCATTTAACACTTTGCTAAACTAATTATTACACATAGTTTATTTGTGAACTACTGTGAGCATCATGTTCTGGACAGATCTCTAAGTCGAGGGCTCACCTTGGGCTCGACGAGGATTGGCCGGAAAGTTGGCCGGAGCAACTCCCCCAAAGGCACAAGGCTCGGGTTGGGCCACTTGGATCAAAACAACTTCACGTCTGGAACAAAGTGGAGCACACATTAAAACAACTCCCCAGAGGAGCTCCGGACCAGGTCCGACCCACGGCCGACGTCCAGAGGCGGCGGCGGCCGGAAAAACACACTAATTATCCTTTAATTAACAAGATTGAGCCAACTTAATAACCCTGGGTTCTTGGGCTAAACTAAAATGGTAGGAACTCTTAAAAAGGTGTTTAGGGCTCACCTGAATCGATGCCCGACAATCCGAAGCGGCGGGGGCGGCGGTGGTGATGCCCGGACCGAGAAAAGGGTGCAACTACACCAAACAAAAATCGTACGTAACATTTGCATGCAAATGAATGAGAAGCTCCAACATATTCATATGAACCTACCCGAGTCGGTTTCCCACCTCGCGGAGCTTCGGGTTGGCCGGAAAAAGAGTTCGCCGGAAAATGGAGCTTTAATGGCGAAATCCGGTCCGGTGAATTTGAGGCTCTGCAACTTGGACCAAAAGCCTCTGCTGGGTGCCCAAGACCTTCCTGCAGTGATGGACGGCGACGGGGACGAGCGGCGGCGCCGGTCGAGGGAATTCCGGCGAAGTGCAACAAAGCCCGGTTCTAGGGCATCACCGTACGGCGTGGTCCCTCAGCCGATCTTCCTCAAATTTAGGGAGGACCTTGCAGTCACCAAGAGGAAGAGGATGAACGGTCTTGATCACGTTTTTAACGGTGGGAAAAACCCCGCAAGCGGAGCTCGGTTTTCCGGCGATAATTGCTCCCGCCGGCGACCGGCGGAACGGCGACGACACGGGCTTCATAGAAAGGATCACCTCAGTGTCAGGAACACCCTACACATACTCCCGGACCAAAATAATAAAACTTTTTCCATAATCTTACCTCGCCGGAGTAATTGGAGAAGAAGAAAGATGGCCGCGGCGGCGCCGGCGGCGGCTTCACCCGGGCTGGGTGTCGACCTCACAGGAGCACCCTCAGAAGATGCTTGGCGCACTCACTTCTCCTCTGGTTGCTTCATTACCCCCAAACCCGAGAAGAGTAATATATTCTCCTTATTTCTTCTTCTCCGGCGGCGAAGCGGCGGCCGGTGCGGGGTGGCTCCGGGGAGCACGGCAGAGAAGATGAGGGTTGTTAGAAGCTGCGGCTGGGGCTTGGGCTAAGGTCTTAGGGTTTGAAAGAACCCTAACCCTAATGCATGTGTGTTTATATAGTGTTTAAGGTATGTTTGCACTTTAGTCCCCCTACTAGTGCCATTTGGAGCTGGGTCCTTTACAGCATGTTTATTTCACAGTTAGGTCCCTCACTAAGCAGTTGCACGCTTTTTGAGGCACGAACTATAGGGTTTTCGCGCAATTTATCGCGTTTTCGGCCGTATTTCATGCTTTTCGAGACAACCGGACTGTCAAACTAAAAATCTGCCACCGCCACGACGTCCGGCTCGACGAAACCTATCAGGTAGCGATTTTGGTTCGCTAAAATTTCGCTCCATAATTTTTAAATTCCATCTTATACTGTAAATTATACAGTTCGACACGCGTTACGATGCCTTAGGGTCGTCAAACGGAAATTCCGTCAGCGCCATTGCGTTCAGGTCGTCGAAACCGTTCAAAACGACTACCTGGATCACTACATTCGGAATCCGAACAGTGAATTAGTCAGCGTTGAATTCGCCGGGGTCCCAAAAATTAGTGTTACTGTTCATCTACAGTAATTAACTTAAGTGACACTGTACGCGGCCACTGTTTCATTTGTCGCGGTAATTCGTCTGCTTCTTCACTGAATTTTGGAAGATCCGACCGTCAGATCGAAAAGTGCAGAATATGAATCTCGCTCAGTTCGACGAGACGATCGCAACGGTCAATTCGGATTTCCAAGATCATGTCCGGATTGGAAAATAGCCTTTTTGCCTAGTAATTAGTGCAACCTGCACACTGGCGCTTGACCAAATAGGTCAACAAGGGTCTTTTGAATTTAAAACCAGCTCCAAAATTCACTAATATTCTATTTATTAAAATAAAATATTTTGAGTTTCTACATGTCCGCGTTCCATTAACCTTATGATTGTAGTACATTACAACTCTACTTATTAAAAGTAACATTCTTCTTAGTTACAGTGCTTACTATAGTTCTAAACTCATTTGTTTCAGATGGCCATCATCTCTAGCCTTTTGAGGAAAAACGTCAGTCCTATCGAACAGAATGTCGACGTACAGAACCAGGTATCAACTAATGTCTCCTAATTTTTCTGTAAAAATTATAGCAAGACTTATATCAACTAAAACCATTTCTACCCTAATAATAAAGGAACAGTAAAAGTACCCCCCACCACACATGCATATTTAAATTCGTTCCCACGTAGTAATAAAGGAACCCAACACTACAACACAACACAAAAGAAGTATAGAGACCAAAGAAACCCACCAATAAATTAAGTAGAGCACAAAAGCGACTTCATAATTGAAGTGGTGAAGAAGAACGAGAGATTGAGAGAAAAAATTGTAGATAACAGAACGAGTTAATAAATATTGAAGAAATCAACCTAAGCCAACTTTCTAGGTTTTAGCAATGTAGAGAAAATCTTTGAATGTTCCATTTAGAATATGAAACAAACATTATATCACAATCCAGCTCAATAAAAAAAGAAGCAAATACGTTACACTTTTACAAAATTAGATATGCCAACTTCATCAGTTTATCACCAAATAGTTTAGTTAAGAGTCTAAGGTCACGTTTGGTTCAAAATGAAAATCGAAATCGAAAGAGAAATCGGAATGGATCAGAATGGAAAACGGAATGAAAAATCTTCTAATTTATTTGGTTCATAATAGGATTAGAAATCAGAATCAACTTGTTATTATTATTATTTAAGTAAGACAAATTTAATCTACAACATAAATTTGTAATCAAAATTTAAATTCACATTAAGATTCATAACTTAAATTTAAATTTAAATTTAAATTCAAAGTCAAAATGTAAAACTATATCTAAAATTCAAATAACAAACTTATATTGAAATTAAAATTAAAATTAAAATTTAAAAGTTAATAATTTTGAATTTATATGTTAAATTTAAATTTAAAAATATAATTTAATCTAAATTTAAGTTTATATGCATATTTGAATTTAAATAATTATTATTAAAAAAAAAATTATCAATCCGTTTTGGAATCAAAATTGGCTTCCACCTCCATGTTAGAAGTCATTTGGAAGGATTCAATTTTCCCCAGAACGAAAATCAAAATACTAATCTCGCAAACCAAACACTAATAATAAAAATAACTCATTCCGATTTCCATTGTAAGTCTTGATTCCTTCCAACCAAATATGCCCTAACTATAAACAAAATCTAACCCACATTGCAACTTAAAAAAAAATAGTTGAAGGAGTTGACTATAACGGATTAGTATATTCACTTCCCGCTGTTTACAAAAACCTTAATAAAAAATTAAATAAAGCTATGTCACTTTTAACCAGTATTTTATTATCTAAAATTATAGACTTATTACGTAAATAGTTGAGTAGCGTCTTTGAAAAAAATAGTACAGTATAGAAAGTGAAAAAAACACGTATAGTTCAATATAATGTACCATAATTTAGCCTTACAAGATAATCACCATTTTTTAGTTCTAATTTTCCATACTCATTTTTTCCACAACAATGTTTGGATATTTCTTATCCTTAATATTTAATTATACGGTTTCTAAAATATATATTGAATTTAAATTTTACGTGTCTATGAAATCATTACAATTCAAGTCAAATTTTATTGTAAAAACCTCAGTTATTAGTCGTGCGAATTTCTTGTGATTTATCCCATCTTCTCTTTTGATTCATTAAAGTCTTTTGATAGTAAACCAAGTGAATATATATCCAGCATGTATTCATTATTTTCACTTTGAAAAGCATATTTGTAATAGGATGGAAAAATTGATTCCTTTTATTTCTTACTTATTAGTCTATATATATACCAACTTATTAGTCTAGACCAACTCTAAATCTTAATCTTAATTATATCCTATAGAATTTAGAATAATTAATTAATTCCAATTTAGTTGCCAAAAATGATTTGGGTCTAAAAATTTGAGACATATTTAACATTAGCAATACAAGCTTTAAGTAAACTAATCAATAAATTTGCACATGTAACTAGTTGACATTGAAAATCTTTTCATATTATGTAACACACATGTAATTATAGGCGATCAATTTTTCCGTCTATTCTGCCTCATTCTTCATCAATGCTAGCTGCTGGTTTTTTTAAGAATTATATTGAAATAATTGTTTTAATTGCTTTAACTTTTCTAACTTCTCTTCTTTCTTTTCTCGTTGCGTGTAATATATATTCTCCATGAACAAATCTGTAAGATTGAGCTATCTGATTTGGATAAGTCAACCAGGCTGAAGGTGAAACTAACATATGCAAGATTTTCAAAGTTCCGGAAGAAAAAATCCATGAGGACAATGAGCACTCCTTCAAGCCAAAAATTCTATCTACTGGTCCATATAACTATGGATCTTCACATTTAGAAGAAATGGAGCGGGTGAAGTTGATTTGTCGAGGTCACATCCTTGGTCCGATCAGTGAGAACTACTATGATACAGACGAAATCCAGGACCTACAAAACCAAGCAAGAAGCTTTTACAGCGAGAATATCGCAATGGAACCAAAGAGTTTTGCTGAGATGCTCTTGCTCGACGGATGCTTCACACTTGCTGCTCTCACAGGGATGAAACACAGGCCTGTTGAAGACATGGAGAATCTTATGCAGCAAGAAGCGTTGAATATGCATGACATATTGCATAACCTACTTCTGGTAGAGAATCAAATCCCTTTTTTCGTCCTCGGGAAAATACATAAGATAGCTGCAGGCGAAGGAGAAACAACTGAATCCCTTAAAGAAGAGATTGCCACCCGTGTGGAACGTGTATTATATCAGTACCCACAAGCGATCAGAATCTCTGAGATATGTCAGTACAGCAAAATAATTTATATGTTAGTATAATATTTGTTCAGCTCCTATAATATATGTTTAGTATAATATATGTTAGTATAATATATATTTAATATAATATTTGATTGTACAAACGCTTAATATTTGATTAAATATTTAGTATAATATTTGATTAATGTTGCGGAGTAACATTATAGGAGATGGACAAATTTATATGTTAGTATAATATATGTTAGTATAATATATGTTACTATAACATATATTTAGTATAATATTTGATTCATGATGGAGTTCCCACGTAGAAAGCACGCAGCAACCGACGATAGGAACGAAGAAGCAATGGGGGCATAACGTGGATGCTTGGAAAGACCCGCAACATCTGGGGGGGAAAAGCCCAGCATCTAACCAGAGTGAGCAGACATAGCGTCGTACGGAGCAGAGCCGGCAGCAGAGTAAGCCGGCTGAAGATGATTTATCAAGACATGACACTCCTCAATAGCGTCACGAATCTTAAGACGTTCAGCTAGAAACTCGTTCTTCTCGGTAACAGTAGCAACATAACAATCCTTCAAGAAACTATACTCTCTCAACAAATTGCTATATTCAACAGATAGTAGACTGTAATCTGTAGAGAGATGGTCATATAAATTCTTGTAGAATAAACTGTCATCGTAGTTAACGTCCTTAACCTGTAAACCGAACTCCTCAACCAGTTTCTTAATAGCAGAGCGAGCAGCCTCTTGTGTAGCACCACCAGATGTCGGAGATCGCGTCCCCCATCATCGAACAACGTCAATAATAGACTCTTGCCGAGGAATAGGAACATCCATATATGCCAGGAATAAGCCTTCAGTATCTGTCGACAGAATAGATTGCGGCATGGCAAGCGGAAGTTGGTCGCAGATTTCCCGCAGCAGCCGGGTGTAGGAAAGGCAAATAGTCGGCATAATAGGAGCGGCAAGAAAGTAGAGAGGTGCAGAGGGAAAAGGAAGGGAAAAGGAAAGTGCACAATAGGGGTGGGAGAGGAAATAGTTAATAACAAAGGGTAAAATGTTATAGTTGCTGGAAGAAACATGTAAACATACCAAGGGAAAAAGCAAGAAGGGGGGAAGGGGAAAAAAAGCAAGAAGAAATTTTAAACAAAATCATTGCGAAGAAGAAGGAAAACAAAAACCAAAGGGAAAAAATAAGCCAAAAAAAAAAAAAAAAATTAAAACAGGGTGGCTCAGTCTGAGTAACTAAAAAAAAAAATGGAGAACGCCGCCAAAGTTCCAAACCAGAACATTAGTACCATGAAGATACAAGAAGAACCATCGAACGCTGCAAGCAACATTACAGGAGGGAAAGAAATACCGTCGAACAAAACTAGAGGGAACAAAGATACACAGAAAAGCCATTAGTGTGGTTGCCTGTGGACCGGTCATCCAAACACCAGACCAAACTGTAAAGACTATTAAAAAAACTGTCAGAAACAGAAAAGAATAGAAAAAAGCTGGAGGAAAACAAAGATGCACAGAAAGACTAGACATGTGGTTGCCCGTGGACGGGCCATCCAAACAGCAGGCGAAACTGTAGAAACAGAAAGGAAAAAATCCGAAGCCGCAAGAAATAGAGAAACCATGTGGGACAGCCGAGGCACAGTAAAACGACATACGCATCCACTAATCAAAGAGAAAAAACAGCACAAACCAAAAGAGCGCCAAATGACGGGCCGGTAAAGCATCGAACCGCCCCCCCAAGAAGATCGCGACCTGCCATGCACGTCATCACTGCCACCGACACACAGAAAAGAAGAAAGGAAAGAAAGAGGACACTGAGAAAAAGGGAAAAAAAAAAGAAACAAAAAAAAAAAAATGCACATGAGGCGATAAACTGAAGGAAATACAAATAAAAAGAGTAAAACAGTGAGGAAAAATAGGAGCAACGGGAAAGTCGGTAATAGTAAACACAAAATAAAGAAAAAAAGGGGAAAGCAGGTTCATAGCTGAAACCCTGGTAAGGTTGTGTCGCAGCTGAAACAACGAAAACAGTAAGAGTGAGAACCGCAGGACAGTGAGCCTCCCACCAAACAGCGATGCATAAAACACAAAAAAGCAAACTCTATCAACCAAAAGTAAGCTAATATTCACGGGAGGGAAAAAAAGAAGGAAAAAAAAGAAAAAAAAAACAGGAAAGGGCAGGAAGACAGAAAGGTAACGGAGTAGTAGTTACAACGTTCGAGATACACGACGACGGGTGGTTGTCCATGTTCGGACCGTCCAGACCACAGTATGGCAAGAAATTCACCTTCCTTCTATACGGCTACCCAACCCGAAGCTAACGCCGACAACATCGGGAAGCGAAACAGTGAAGGAACAAACCGAACGGATTACTTAACAAAACAAAGAAGCAATTAGTACAAAAACCCCAAAAGTAAAGCAACATTCTAAGGGAAAAAACAAACAGGAAATAAAATGAAGAAAGCAGGAAAAACAGCATGGAGAAAAGGCTACAGAAAACAACAAAATCGATGCAAACACAAAAGCGAACCAATCAAACACTGTGTACCGAGAAGGCAACCAACTGAACCCATATAAAAGAGAAATGCAGTAGAGTATCGTACCTTGGAAGCAAGTAAGAAAAGCAGTAATTTAGAGAGACCTATCAAATTATGGCATATGCAACAGTAAAAAGATAAGTAAATTTGTAAAAATAAGAAAACAATTAATGGGTGGAGAAACTGAAAATGAGAATATACCTTAGTATGCAACAGTAAAGAGTATAAGGATGATGATGATGGTGTTCATGCGTAAACAGTAAGCTACTGTTACTTATATATATATAGACATTTACATTCTTAAACAAATGAAGAAGATTGCGGGTGTACTAATCATTGTGAACCATCTAGAAAATCATTGTTGAGAATCTAAAAATCTAGGGAAGATATATGTAGGGTAAAAATATAAGAGAGCAAATATTATGTAAAGAAAACTTTATTTTAAAAAATACTATGAGAGTACTTAATCTGTAGTAGAAAAAAAAAAAACTGAAAATTTTTTATTTTAAATAAATTTCTATAATATCCCAATAAAATCTATAGACAATCTGCAACGGATCATTGTGAACAATCTAGGAAATCATTGTTGAGAATCTAAAAATCTAGGGAAGATATATGTAGGGTAAAAATATAAGAGAGCAAATATTATGTAAAGAAAACTTTATTTTAAAAAATACTATGAGAGTACTTAATCTGTAGTAGAAAAAAAAACTGAAAATTTTTTATTTTAAATAAATTTCTATAATATCTCAATAAAATCTATAGACAATCTGCAATGGATATTGCCGTTACTAAAATCCATAGGTAATAATTTGCAGAAATCTGTATAGAGTTAGGGTTATAGCCCTATATTATTAATAGCATGTCATCATTACCAACAACCAAGCAGCCTTAACAAACAGGAAAGGACACGAACCTGCAAGAAGGGGAGGCAAAAGAAGAACAACCATTCGATCGACTTGGAACCGACAGATCAAGGGGAGATACAGAGCGATCCTTAGAGAAAGGGAACAGCCACACACAGGAACTGGCAAGGCATGGAGTAGGGAGAAGCAGATCCCACCACCGGATGAAATCCAAACCCATGGATCCGTGTCGGATCATCAAGAATGACGGCGGCACAGAGAGGCTGGGAGGCGGTAAGAGAGGAAAAGAGAGAAAGAGAACAAACCCTACCAACACGCAGGGATCCCAAAAGCGAACGGCCCGCAGAGGAGCGCAATGGGCACAACATAGACGGCGATCCAAACCGCCAAGTCGTTTAGGAACACACGGATCACCACCGGATCCTCCTAGGGCAGCCGTACGATGGAGAGGATGAGAAACAGAAAGAGGAGCGCGACCCCTAGAGAACCGCAAAGGGCACAGGCTACCGTCGAACCTCTTGGAACGCACGGATCATCGTCCGAATTTGAGAAATGGGAAACAGTCGAGAAGCAGAAGAGGGAGGGCACACGGAGGGCACGCCACGTGGCCATTCCTGTGCTCTCAATTAATGAGTTTACAGATGTAGTCCTTCGAAATTTGCATTTACAGTTTTTGTGCCATGATCTCTAATTTTAAAAAGAATACCTGTTGATAAATTCTGTTTTTGAAAGTCTGAAGTTTTTTTTGAAACTTTGTCAATGGATTTAGTGTTATCTAATTATCCCTTTGGCTTGGCTTTGATAGTGTCAGCTCTCTTTTGTAATTTCTCAAAGTAATTTCTCAAAGTATATAAAAAGTTCTCAGTTAGTATAATCAAAATTTTCAAATTAAAATATTTGTTTTGGACTTAACAAAATTTTTAAATTTTTTATTTGATAAAAAATAACTAAAGCATACACAAATATTTTTTGCCTTTTCAGACCTTGGCAAAGTATTACTGCACCCTTCTTTTGGGTCTCAGCTCTAGTACTTGGTAAATGCTCTCAGCTCTTTGAAGTCGCTCGGCTTTTTGGTGCCCATTCGGCTATTTCGGCTTTCGATTGGTATTTAGGATACATTCAGAAAGTCTTATATCGGAGCCAATAATCAGCCGGAAGCGTGTGGCGAGTCTCGGCTAAGCCTGGGTCTAGATGTCAGGGTTGTTACTTTTGGTATCGGAGCCAATAACCAGCCGGAAGTGTGTGGCGAGTCTCGGCTAAGCCTGGGTCTAGATGACAGGGCTAGCGAGACAAGTCTCACATCGCCTGGTGATCTTGGGCTGTTGTGTGTATGTGTGTTTGGGCTGACGAAGACGTCAGGTCTAAACGGGGAGAGTCTGTTACACCCCAATAGTCCCACATCGGATGGGAGTTTGTGACATCCCAATAGTCCGACATCGAATGAAAATGTGGATTTGTCACATCAATAGTCCCACAACCCAATAGTCCCACATCGGTGTTTGGGTATATATAAGACATGGACACTACTAATAATAATTGGGTTTGAATATTTTGGGCTGTGTTTTGGACCCAACGAGTTATTATTGCTAGTGGGCCGGATCGTTACATTTTGGGCCGCCCAATAGGAGTGTTTGGAGCACCAGTTGCCTTAACTAAACTATGAGCTTTAACGTTGTATTTGCAGTTAACATAAGAAAGAGAAATATTTGGATGCATCTTTAATTAACATCCCATGTAAATGTCCGCGTTCTATTAACCTTATGATTGTAGTACATTACAACTCTACTTATTAAAAGTAACATTCTTCTTAGTTACAGTGCTTACTATAGTTCTAAACTCATTTGTTTCAGATGGCCATCATCTCTAGCCTTTTGAGGAAAAACGTCAGTCCTATCGAACAGAATGTCGACGTACAGAACCAGGTATCAACTAATGTCTCCTAATTTTTCTGTAAAAATTATAGCAAGACTTATATCAACTAAAACCATTTCTACCCTAATAATAAAGGAACAGTAAAAGTACCCCCCACCACACATGCATATTTAAATTCGTTCCCACGTAGTAATAAAGGAACCCAACACTACAACACAACACAAAAGAAGTATAGAGACCAAAGAAACCCACCAATAAATTAAGTAGAGCACAAAAGCGACTTCATAATTGAAGCGGTGAAGAAGAACGAGAGATTGAGAGAAAAAATTGTAGATAACAGAACGAGTTAATAAATATTGAAGAAATCAACCTAAGCCAACTTTCTAGGTTTTAGCAATGTAGAGAAAATCTTTGAATGTTCCATTTAGAATATGAAACAAACATTATATCACAATCCAGCTCAATAAAAAAAGAAGCAAATACGTTACACTTTTACAAAATTAGATATGCCAACTTCATCAGTTTATCACCAAATAGTTTAGTTAAGAGTCTAAGGTCACGTTTGGTTCAAAATGAAAATCGAAATCGAAAGAGAAATCGGAATGGATCAGAATGGAAAACGGAATGAAAAATCTTCTAATTTATTTGGTTCATAATAGGATTAGAAATCAGAATCAACTTGTTATTATTATTATTTAAGTAAGACAAATTTAATCTACAACATAAATTTGTAATCAAAATTTAAATTCACATTAAGATTCATAACTTAAATTTAAATTTAAATTTAAATTCAAAGTCAAAATGTAAAACTATATCTAAAATTCAAATAACAAACTTATATTGAAATTAAAATTAAAATTAAAATTTAAAAGTTAATAATTTTGAATTTATATGTTAAATTTAAATTTAAAAATATAATTTAATCTAAATTTAAGTTTATATGCATATTTGAATTTAAATAATTATTATTAAAAAAAAAATTATCAATCCGTTTTGGAATCAAAATTGGCTTCCACCTCCATGTTAGAAGTCATTTGGAAGGATTCGATTTTCCCCAGAACGAAAATCAAAATACTAATCTCTCAAACCAAACACTAATAATAAAAATAACTCATTCCGATTTCCATTGTAAGTCTTGATTCCTTCCAACCAAATATGCCCTAACTATAAACAAAATCTAACCCACATTGCAACTTAAAAAAAAATAGTTGAAGGAGTTGACTATAACGGATTAGTATATTCACTTCCCGCTGTTTACAAAAACCTTAATAAAAAATTAAATAAAGCTATGTCACTTTTAACCAGTATTTTATTATCTAAAATTATAGACTTATTACGTAAATAGTTGAGTAGCGTCTTTGAAAAAAATAGTACAGTATAGAAAGTGAAAAAAACACGTATAGTTCAATATAATGTACCATAATTTAGCCTTACAAGATAATCACCATTTTTTAGTTCTAATTTTCCATACTCATTTTTTCCACAACAATGTTTGGATATTTCTTATCCATAATATTTAATTATACGGTTTCTAAAATATATATTGAATTTAAATTTTACGTGTCTATGAAATCATTACAATTCAAGTCAAATTTTATTGTAAAAACCTCAAATCATTACAATTCAAGTCAAATTTTATTGTAAAAACCTCAGTTATTAGTCGTTCGAATTTCTTGTGATTTATCCCATTTTCTCTTTTGATTCATTAAAGTCTTTTGATAGTAAACCAAGTGAATATATATCCAGCATGTATTCATTATTTTCACTTTGAAAAGCATATTTGTAATAGGATGGAAAAATTGATTCCTTTTATTTCTTACTTATTAGTCTATATATATACCAACTTATTAGTCTAGACCAACTCTAAATCTTAATCTTAATTATATCCTATAGAATTTAGAATAATTAATTAATTCCAATTTAGTTGCCAAAAATGATTTGGGTCTAAAAATTTGAGACATATTTAACATTAGCAATACAAGCTTTAAGTAAACTAATCAATAAATTTGCACATGTAACTAGTTGACATTGAAAATCTTTTCATATTATGTAACACACATGTAATTATAGGCGATCAATTTTTCCGTCTATTCTGCCTCATTCTTCATCAATGCTAGCTGCTGGTTTTTTTAAGAATTATATTGAAATAATTGTTTTAATTGCTTTAACTTTTCTAACTTCTCTTCTTTCTTTTCTCGTTGCGTGTAATATATATTCTCCATGAACAAATCTGTAAGATTGAGCTATCTGATTTGGATAAGTCAACCAGGCTGAAGGTGAAACTAACATATGCAAGATTTTCAAAGTTCCGGAAGAAAAAATCCATGAGGACAATGAGCACTCCTTCAAGCCAAAAATTCTATCTATTGGTCCATATAACTATGGATCTTTACATTTAGAAGAAATGGAGCGGGTGAAGTTGATTTGTCGAGGTCACATCCTTGGTCCGATCAGTGAGGACTACTATGATACAGACGAAATCCAGGACCTACAAAACCAAGCAAGAAGCTTTTACAGCGAGAATATCGCAATGGAACCAAAGAGTTTTGCTGAGATGCTCTTGCTCGACGGATGCTTCACACTTGCTGCTCTCACAGGGATGAAACACAGGCCTATTGAAGACATGGAGAATCTTATGCAGCAAGAAGCGTTGAATATGCATGACATATTGCATGACCTACTTCTGGTAGAGAATCAAATTCCTTTTTTCGTCCTCGGGAAAATACATAAGATAGCTGCAGGCGAAGGAGAAACAACTGAATCCCTTAAAGAAGAGATTGCCACCCGTGTGGAACGTGTATTATATCAGTACCCACAAGCGATCAGAATCTCTGAGATATGTCAGAATGATTTTCACCATCTGGTACACTTGTGCCATATGTTCTTTCGACCTAGTCCAAATTCAGTGGAACACCACCACGATCAAGCAGTGACAAACCAGTGGCACCGAGCAATAGAATACCATGAAGCAGGAGTCAAATTCAGTGTAAAGCCCTCTTCAACTCGCTGTTCTCTTTTGGACGTAACATTCAGCAAGGGGACAATGGAAATTCCACACCTGTATATTGACGCGAAGACAGAGACGATTTTCAGTAACCTTATCTTGTTTGAGCAATCAGGATGTCCTCACGCTGGGAACTATATAAATGCATACATCACATTCATGTCGAAGCTTCTCAGCAATAATGAGGATGTTGAATTACTTGTTCGGGAAAGAATCATTGAGATAGTCGGTCGCCATGAAGAGATTTTAATACTTTTCCGCAGGCTTAATAGATTGGCCGTTTATCCTCACCACGGAGAGGACTACTATTTGGAATCTACGCTTCAGTCGGTGGAAGCACACTACCGTTGGCGTCCTGTTAATATGTGGATGGCATGGCTCAAGCAAAATTACCTAACAAATCCGTTGGTGGTCTTAACAGAGATAGGAAGTTTTATAGTTCTTCTATGCACTGTAATTCAAACAGTGTTTACTGTTTTGCAATTTTTCACACAGCCGAAGTAACCATCTTCCATATGCTTCACAGATATTTGTTTCTTCAATGTAGTTTACCCCGCCTTTGTTTTGAATTTATCTATTTTCTGCGTCCGATTTGTTCATGTTGTGCATGTGTTAACTACTAAGTACTAATTTCTACCCATCATTTCGTTAGAAACTTAAACTTACATTCTTGGTAGATCACGTACATTTGATTACGTGGACTCTATTAATTATTTACCACGAATAAAGTAAACTTTTCCCAAATTCTTTTGACATTAGAGCAGTGCTTCTATATTTTTTATTTTTTTGACATTACAAGTTCAGATTTATTTTGTTTTCATTTTGAGACGAACCTCAAAATATAGCGAAATATTTTGATTCTTTATGGGGTAATTAAGTAATCTTTTTAGTTGTTTCTTGGATGAGTATAGATTTTGTCTGTATCCACGTCAAATTCGATACAAATTCTAATTGATTTTATATTACATAATATATATAAAATTTGATGTTATATTTAAATTTATATTTTAATAATTTTAGATTTAATATAATATACTTTAATATATGGTAGATAAATAATTATTTCGAATTCGAATTTTCGGATTTGGATTCAAGTTTCAGATTTTTGTCAGTTTCAGGCTTAGATATAGATCTTTACAATATGTCGGGTTCAGATTCGAGTTTTGGGATTGATAGTTGTGTTCAGGTTCGAATTCAAATTCAAATTTAAATTCGAATTTCAAGATTGGTATGCAGTTGGGTTCAAGTTTTTGAAAAATCGTCCGAGTTTGACCTGTTGATATCTCTAACTATTGGATCTTAATCATTATTTTTTTCTACCACTAATTTTAATTTTTTTAATTTTTATGTTTAAAATAATATTTAAAATATTTATTATCTTTAACAGTTAAAATATTATTAGTGTTTTCCCGAAAAGAAAAATATATATATTTATAAAAATAGAGGATTGCACTTTTCTCGATTATATATCTTTTAATCGTGAAGAAATATATATAATTCAAAACACTTAGAATAACAGTTTAAGAATTTGAATATTTTTCGGGTATCCGTAGGTATCCAGTTAATTACGTCTATTTGTCACATTTATACCACCTCCGATTAAACTAATTATGATTAGAATATTCCTTCTCCAATTAATTAGGTAAGAACATCAAGTAAAGTAGTCAAGTTGAAAATTTAACTAAGTCAAAAAAACAAAAAAAATGTATATATAACAAAATTTGAAGCAGCAAAATTAAAATATAATCTTAAGCGGGTATACAATCCCCACAGTTGGAATATTTTTTATTTATTTAAGTAAATTATACTGAATATTATGAATTTTAAAATCAACCTTGATTAATTTTTTTAAAAAAAGTAAATTAAAACAAAAATAAATTAAAAATTTAGCATTAGTATCGGTCAACCAAATAAGATGTAAGAGCATCAATAAAAATTTTATATAAAAAAAAAAAAACAGAATCATAGTTTTTTTGATTAAACAGGATAAAATCCTATTTGAATACAAAAGAGCCCAAAATCAGTAGTCGTTCATCCCAAAATAGCGAAAGCAGTTGTCCCGAGCCCAACAACAATAGGGCACCACCAGCGTGAGGGAGTCAACGACAACGACAAAACGAAAAGGGCAACAAAGTGTACATCCAGGTTACCTCCAGGTTACTAAGAAAACTACAAAAGAAAGGGGAACAACATCACATTAACAGGCGGCCCCGTCGGACACAAACATGTAGAACGCTGGCAGGGTGAATGGCGGAAAATAGAGGCCTCCTCCAGTGCGGAACAGGACCAAGCAAGCAACGCAGGAGTAAGTAGGATCCCAACCTTAAAATATCCCAGAAGAGCCTGCGTCCACCCCTTCCATTCATGAGTCTGATCCCTGTTAATATACCTCACATAATTCCTGAGGCAGGTGATGATTCTGGTGGTTCTTTACACTAGTAAACGCAGCGACAACGAAGAGAAGAAAATACTGAAACTAGAAGAGATCTCTGCTGCAATACAGGTCTGAATCTCCAAAGAGACTCGTGCGATCATAGATCAAAAGCAAGAGCAGTGTAGCTCGTAACTCTGCCAGGGATCTTAGCATCGAAAGGTTCTCAGACAAAGAAATCCTTGTCCCTCGAAAAAAACCTGAGGCAACTCGATGATGATCTGCGAACTACAGAAGCGCCTCCCTCTAGCAGCAGAAACTTAGAATCTTCTTCGAAAGAATCATAAATGCTGGCAGAATCATATAGAATCGGCAACAGAAGCGCCTGATGATTGAGCAGTTATGGTGCACCGACAACTCAGCATAAAACCGTACTTCAGTCACTGGCACTAATCGAATAGTATTGGAACCTCAGAGTGTGTCAAGTAAATCGAGAAATGAGTCCGCACAGTCCAATATCACAATGCTCTAGGTACCGACGATGCGGTCGCTTCGAGAGTACAGCAGAATTAGAACCTCCACATGTCACCCGTTAGAAAAATTGAAATTAAAGGAGAAATAGCCGAGCAATAACATCCACCAAGAGTATTAAATGGTCCCCAATATCAGACGCCTCCACTAGGAAAGCCAACGCAGGATTAAGAGATTCCCAACGCCTTGATGATTAGGAAAAGAGCAGGCTCCGCCACGATTAGAAGGAAAAGGGGACACCACCTATTGCCCTTTGCAGGAGGAATGAGGAGATAAAGCCCCATGAAAGATACCGCTGAAAATAGTAGACACCCCCTCCAGGGACGAAGCCAGGATTTAATTACGAGGGGGGACAGGGACGAAGTCAGAATTTAATCACGAGGGGGGCCAAAATATATGTAAATAAAAGTTTTAGCAGATAAATATAATTTTATCTAATCAATTTTTTTTAAAAAAAATTATTAATTTAATAATTAATGTAAAAATATTAAAATTAATTTTTAATTACAGATATTTAATTTTAATTATTTTATTTATATTATTATATTTAAATAACTATAAATTATATTAAATCTAACAGTAATTCAGTTAGCGATTGATCCATTTCTTAGTATTTTTAATAAATAAAATTATAACATTTAATGATTATTAGATCAAATAGTTATTAAATTTAATATAATATTTTATTTTGTTAAATAAAATAGCTCACTAGGCAGAAATAAAAAAATAAAAAAATTTGGAGTTAAGGGATGTATTTCAAAATACCTTATAAATATGCGACTCTTAATATATTTTGACTTATTTAAAATATATATAGAGAAGAAAAAATATATATATATTGGCACCAAAAATAAATTAAGCAAATATTAAAAAGCTGAGGGGGGCCATGGCTATCTAAATTTTTTTTATTAAATTAGTACTTAGGACTAATAAGTAATATTAAAAAGTTGGGGGGGGGCCATGGCCCCTTTGGGCCTTAACATAGCTTCGTCCCTGAGGGGGGACAAAATATATTCAAATAAAAATTTTAGTACATTATTAATTTTTTTAAAAAAATTAATTAATTAAATAATTAATATAAAAATATTAATTTTTTTAAAATTTAAAAATATTTAATATTTAATTATTTTATTTATATTATTTTATTAAAATAATTAAAAATTTTACTAAATATAACCGTAATTCAATTAGATAATGACTTTAGCTAAAAAAATCTATTAAATTTAGTATATATAATATTTTATTAAGTTAAATAAAATAGCTTACCAAAAATAGTTAGAAATTAAAAAAATCTGAAATAAAAAATTTAGAGTTAAAATATATATTTCAAATAACTTGTAAGTACGAGGCTCCTAATATATTTTCATCTATTTAAAATATATACAAATAAAAAATAAAAAAAATTATGTTGGCACAAAAATAAATATTAAAAATTTGAGGGGGGCCATTATTATCTAAAAGAGAGAAAGTGATAAATTAGTATCAAGAACTATTGAGTAATATTAAAATGTTGAGGGGGGCCATGGCCACCTTGGGCCCTACTATAGCTTCGTCCCTGACCCCCTCAGCCAGTAACATCCGAAAGGCCAGGCAAGAGGCAAATTAAAGTCGGCCGATTAAACATTGACAGTATTATTTTATTTTTCCATTGATCGCCCGAGATGACGCTCGATGCTGCGCAATACTCACCGTTGAGTGAGAAGAAACCCCGAAGTGAAGAACTAATGGTCACCTTAGAGCAAAGGTCCAAAGATTGATGGAATTGAGGATTGTTGAAGCACAAGTGACGCTCTGAGAAAGGCTATTAGTAAAGATACGCCTGTTGCGCTCATTCCATAGTTCCCAACAAGTAGCAGCAAATAAGAGATCAAAGTGCGCTCTATTTAGGCCCTCCAAGGTCAACCTTGCGCCCCTCCATCTACTCGCTAAGTCCCCCGAGTAATTAAGTAACCTGTGGCAAGTGAGAGGCTAGAGGTGGAGTAACTTCTCCCAAAGCGACCTCGCGAAGTTGCAATAGAAGAAAAGGTGGTCCAGGTTTTCGTCGCATGCACAGCAGCACATGCAGATTGAAGGTCCAAGCCAACCTCTTTTAGTAAGCAGCTCCGCCGTGAGCAACCTGTATCTAGCTGCAATCCACAAAAAGATTTTAATCTTTAACGGAATCCTAATACCCCACAGATTTCGAATCTTGGTGTCGTTCACCCCATCGAAGGAAATGAGGTTGTAAGCATTCTTGGCTGTGAAAGTCCCATTAATGGTCCATCTCCAGGAAATCGAATCTTCAGTGTTAGAGAAAAGACAATTAGTGGTCGCCGCCTGCAGGAGTAATAATTCGCGCCGAGCCTCCGGACAAAGGTTGTTATCAAAACCCAAGTTGGTCAGGGAGCCGAATCGACGGATCCAATTAAAAACCGAAAGATGCTTTAGGGTTGCCGCAGCAAATAGAGTGGGGAAGCGGTTTCGCAGTAACAAGTCGCCGCTCCAACGCGCATTCCAGAAACTCGTCGACTTGCCGTTACCTATTGAATAGGAAGTGGAGGAAATGAAGATAGGAGCGGTAGAAAGCATGCCCTTCCAAATCGGACAGCAACCCGCCGGTAACGCCTCTGCAGAAAGTGCTGGCCTACGGGAGTAGTGTTTCAGAGTCAGCAAGCGCACCCAGGGAAGTGCCTTAGAAGAATAGAAAGACCATAAACCTTTCAAAAGGAGAGCGGAATTAGAGTTGCGGAGGTTTCGAATGCCAAGGCCCCCGCTAGTGATCGGTCGACATAAATGCTCCCATCTTACCCAACAATTGAAACCACTGTTTAAATTTTTCCCCTTCCAGAAAAAGTTTCGGCGAATCTTGTCAATCGATTTAACTACCCAACAAGGAAGATGGAAAGCAGAACAAAAGAAGGACGGAATGGAGGAGAGTACCGAATTTAGAAGCACCAAACGCCCCCCCTAGAGAGCAAAAGACCCTTCCACCCCGCCAAACGCTTATCCAATTTCTCGATGATAGGTAAAAAGTCAGATTTGCGCAGCGTCTTAGGAGATAAAGGTAATCCCAAGTATTTTAAGGGGAATCCCTGGGTAGAGCAACCGAAAAAGGAAACAAGAGCTTCGGTGTTAGAGTTTGGCAGATTAATCGAAGAGATAGAGCTTTTGCCATAGTTGATATTAAGACCCGAAATCTCCGTAAAAGCATCCAAAATGAGTTTGATGACCCTCGCCGATCTTTCAGAACCATCGAAAAAGATGAGGAGATCGTCGGCGAATCGGAGAGTGTGGATTCTTTCATCCCCAATGCCCACCGAAGGAAAGTTGTGAGAATCGGAAGCCGCCTGAAGCATTCTGAATAGCACATCGATGCAAAGAAGGAAGAGGAGAGGAGACAAAGGATCGCCCTGGCGAAGTCCGCGTTTGCAAGGGAAGGAGTTGCCCGGAATGCCATTAAGCAAGACAGCCGTGCTGGAGGAATGTAAGAGGTCCATAATCCAGCCAATCCATTTAGTGCCGAATCCCCTGGCCAACAGCAGATCATGCAAAAAAGTCCAATCGACGTGATCGAAGGCTCTCTCAAAGTCAATCTTAAGGATCGCAGCTTGTTGGTTGGTTGAGTGAAGATGATGGGTTAGAATATGGGCACAGAAGAAGTTGTCGAGGAGCGATCTTCCTTTAATAAAAGCTGTCTGGAAAGGGTTGATAAGCTTGTCCAATAGGCGCTGGAGTCTAACAGCCAGAACTTTTGAGATAATTTTGACCAGGCTGTTCTCGAGACAGATAGGCCTAAAGTCACTTGCGAAGAGAGCCTCGCTTTTCTTCGGAATGAGACACAGCCAACTATCGTTGATCTCGCGGAGGTCGAGGCAACCGTTGTGGAAGTTGAAGAAGAGCTCCATAATGCCCGCTTTGAGAACGAGCCAAAAGCGGTGAAAGAACAGCATCGGAAAGCCGTCGGGCCCGGGAGCTTTTTCCGGCGCGCAAGAAAAGGTAGCGCTTCTAACCTCGTCCTCCTCGAAAGGAGCCTGGAGGCTCAGGAAGTCGACCTCCGAATCAATAGGAGGATACAACGAGGCGAAGTTGAGTGTAGACCGTCTTTCAGAAGCCACTCCAAGTTGTTTCACGAAAAAGGCCAGCAAGAGGGCAGCAATAGTGTCCTGATTAAGCCGAATGGAAGCCCCGTCGGCAAGTTGAGAGATGTAATTTTTATTCCGCCGACAGCTAGCTTTAAGATGGAAGAATTTGGTATTAGCATCTCCAGCCCGAAGCCATTGCACCCTTGATCTCTGCCTCCATTTGAATTCCTCCTGCAGACACAATTCTTCGAATCTCATTTTGAGTAAGGATCTAAGAGTACATTCCAGGACGATAAGAGGTCTCACTTCTTCAGCCAAGTCGAGCCATTCGAGCCACCTAAGACAAAGGTCTTCCTGGATAGAAATAGCAGACTTTAGCCCAGCACTCCAAGATCGGAGCGCAGACTGGACGCTCTTGAACTTCGACGAAATTCTGCTAACAGTGCCAGCCCCGCTAGGGTTGTCATTCCACGCCTTAGAAATCACCTCGGAGATCGACGGGTACCGAAGCCAGAAGGACTCGAACCTAAACAGATTGGGGGAAGGCACGAAAGAGAACGCCGTTAACAATAAGGGGGTGTGATCAGACCTGAGCCTAGGTAAGGCGCGGAGGGTAGAGCGCGGAAAAGAGAGATGCCAATCTTTAGACACGAGCACACGGTCAAGACGTTCGAGGGTGGGGAGGCATCTGCCGTTAGACCACGTGAAAGATTTGTTCAGAATGGGAAGGTCGATGAGGCCGATATCAGACACCACATTTCTGAAGTTGAGGATGTCGTTCACGTTTGAGGGGGGACCATTCTTATCCCGAAGAGAAAGGAGAACATTAAAGTCGCCTAAAAGCGTCCACAGCCCCGCCGCTTGAGAACTAATTGAACGAAGTTCTTGAAAGAAAGCCAGTTTCAAAGCCGCCGAGTTGGGTCCATATAAGTTGGAGACGGTGAAGAGCAAACCGTCCACCCTCATTCTCAAGACGAGATTAACCGAAAAGGCGCCGACCCAATCATGCACACATTCAAAGAGGGCGGAGTTCCAAGCAGTCAAGAGGCCACCCCTCGTCCCGACAGCATCGAGGGTGCGAAAATCTCGAAGATGAAAACCACAGAAAGTAAGGAACTTGGGAAAGGAAGTGAAAGAAAGCTTGGACTCTTGTAAACAAACCACACAGCATTTGGCATTCTTAATGAAGGTCTTAACCGTGGCACATTTGGCAGGGTCATTAAGGCCCCGAACATTCCACGACAAAAATCTATAAAGTCTGTTTCTAGCCATGTAGACGAAAGGTAACGCCGACAGCAGAAAGAGGACGCGAAGAGCCCCCCTCCGGCCTAAACGCCCACAACTTCCTTGCCACCACCTTCCGAAACAGGGCCCGGCACGGAGGAGGCAGGAGAGTCCGAGGAGATAATACCACAGGCTTTCTTGATCTGTTGAACTTCCACCAGCGATAGAGGGTTGAGAAGATCCGATCTGGAAGAAGGTGAAGTCCCGAAAATCGGGATACCGGGCGGGTCAGTCGAAAAAGGGACAGGATTCGAGCTGCTGCTCGCAAGAGCCGAAGGGGCGGGAGTAACAGCAAGTGAAGAAGCGGGTCCATCCGCAACCGAGGCAGGAGGAACCGAGCGCTCAATCTCCGAAGAGAAGCGCACCATTTTTAGTTTTTTGCACATAAGGTCTTGGGCCCTTAATAGCGAAGATTTTTTTGTCCCTCGGTGTTTGTCCGCCAACCGGGGGCTTCGCCAATGATGCAGAAGCTTGCCGGTTGCAGGAAGATCCAGGCAAGGGGCCAAAAGCAAACCCTTCCTGCGATCCTCAGCTTTCCCAATAGTGCAGTCCAACATAGTGCCCGCATCACAGGAGGCGGGAATCCCTCGGTCCGCGCACTCCAGCTGTCGAGCGTCGAGAGGCGGAGAACAAACAACCTCCTCAGAAGGCGAGCCAAGCAACAAGCTCGAGGCCGGGTGGGGGGAAGACGAGGACAAGCCACCCGAGGTCTGGAGAGGAGGAAAATTTGACTCCGAGACCGCCAAAGAACACACCCGCTGACGTCCAAGCTCCGACCCGCCTGACCCATCAGAAGTAGAGTTCCGATGAGAGGCGAGCGGGGGCCGAACCAACTCCGCCGCTGGAATAGAAGAGAACCCCGAGCGCAAGATGAAGTCGTCCTGAGCCTCCGAAGTGTCAAGTCCCAGATGATGATCCAATGCTTCTCCAAGAATACTATTTTGAAGAAAAATTTTGTATTTGGGTCCCAACTCAATGTGGTGCAACATGTGTGAAGTTAATCAAAATAAAAAAAATAGCAACAACAATATAGACAGATATATATGCACCACAAAAACATCAATCATGATGGAGATTTGTCTTCAATAAGCATGTTCAAATACTAACATTAACAAGAAAAAAAAAAAAAAAACTCACATGTAATTTTTTTTTTTTTGAGAGAAAAGTACCGAGCTATCCGATTGTAAATGTGAAACAAATAAGCTGTGAACTCAAAACCTCAAATATCAACCATCCAGAAACAATCTGTTTTTATTTTTTATTTTTATTTAAATTAAAATTTTAAAAAATTTAAATTTATAAAATTTTGAATTTAATTTTTTTTATTTTATGAATTTTAAAATTTTTTACTTTAATTTTTATAAATTTTAAAATTTTAAAATTTATATAAATTTTTAAATTTTTATGAAATTTTTTTAATTTATACAAATTTAAAAATTAAAATTTTTGCATCAGCTTTTGTATATTTTTCAAGACAATTAAAATTTAAAATTTAAATTTTATAAATTTTTAAATTTAGAGAAATTTTAAAATTTATAACTTTTTAAATGTTTAACTTTAATTTTTAATAAATTTATAAAATTTTATAATTTATTAATTTTAAAATTTATACAAAATTTTAAAATTTTAACTATAATTTTTAATAAATTTAAAAATTTAAACGCTATTATTTAAACGCTAAAATTTAAACTTTAATTTATACAAATATTAATTATTATTAAATTAATATTTTATATTAATTAATTAGATAAAATATTATTATTTTAAAATTATAATTACTCTTGTTCTCACCGTTCCAATCTAACTATCTAAACACTATTTTTTTAAAAATTGATCTTGTTACTGTTTATTTCTGGTCTTATATATATATACCTATTTTTGAAATAAACAGTTCTAAATTATATTTGAACCAACACAAGAAAATATTAATATGCCCGAACGTTTTTTTTATACGATACTTGGAATAAGCGTATAACAAATACAAATATTTCAAAAAAATATCATTATTCAATTAATTTATAAAATAATAAATTTTATTACTATTTTTAATTTTTCAATTTTTTAATTTTTTAAATCGTCAAAATATATTTTATTGACGGTTGGTATAAGCGTCGGCATATACATAAAGACTCTTTATTTAGCGATACTGTATCTGAGAGAAAACAGCAGCCACTATGGCAGGCCAAAGATGGGTTGCTTTGGGCTCTCCCTATTTTGGGGAGGCCCAATAATTACGTTTAAAATATTTACAATCTCTAAAAATTCAAAATAATTTTAAATTTTATTCAGTTTAAAAAATTGAATCGAGCGATTTGATAGACGGATCACAGCCTAATCGATCAAACCAATCGGTTCAACATAATTTTTTAAACAAAAAAAAAAAAAAGTGCCCCAACCATTTTAAATGGCTATAAACAAATTGAAATTATTTACTAATAAACCGAAATTATTTGAATGAGGGTCATTAACAAAATTATAATTTGGTCATAAATTTATCAGGAATAAAAAATTTGATTTTGTCATTCTTTATAAGAACGTACATCATAAAAATTTGGAGAGAAAATTATGGAAGTAAATCTTTGAAATTAATTTTTTTAAAAAATTATTACCAAGTCAATTTTCATAAAAGAATTAAAAACTTTTAGTTTAGAGCTAAACTGTGAATTTAAGTATACATTCATATCATATAAATTTTGTGTTTATTCACATTTAAAAATTTTATTTATTAAATATGTAGAATTTAAATATTTATCCACATTCAAATTTTCTTATATAGTGATACAAAATTAATTTCTAAATAAATTAATAAAATCTGAAATTTCTTAAACACATTAAATATATTGAATTTGAATATTTACTTATATTTAAATTTTTTTAAATAGTGATATAAAACTAATGCTTAAATTAGTGTAATTTCAAACTTTACTTTTTTAAATAGTGATGCAAAATTATTATTTAAATTTGTGGAAAGGATATTCATTTAATTTTTTTTTAAAATTTACGATATTTAATTAGAAAAATACTCTCAACACAAAGTTTTTAATAATTTTATCTTTTATACATCAACCGTTTACATCATAACAGTTTAAGTTATTTTTTATTACGCTAAAATACAGAAAATCTTCTTGTAAATATTTGTTTTTTATTTTTCCTTTCCGACTTTTAAAAATCTATATTTTACTTTCTTAAAATATTATAAAATATTTACAAAAGATTACGTTGTTAATAAAGATGGTGAACTGATCATATTGCCCTTACTTGCTCTATAAAGAAAAAGAATAATTTTTAATATATTTATATTATTTTAAGAATATTTTCAGTATAAATTATAAGAAATTGACGAACCCTGACGGAGGAGGCCAAATATATCCACTTGAATTTTTTAGTGAATAAAATATAAGTTTTTGAAAGTTAGAAAAAAAAAAGTAAAAAAAATAAATATTTACAAAAAAATTTTATGTAATTTAATTTTTTTTTTATTCATAAAATTAAGTATTGAAACATTTTTCTTGGCAAGGGTCACAATTTCGTACCTTTCTACTCAATATGGCCAAATGTTTTTTTACCTTTTAACACCTAGCGATGTTCCTAATAATAATAATAATAATAATAATAATTATTATTATATTATTTGAATTTTAAACAATTACTTACTATAATTTTATAGAGCAATGCTACTTGCTCGAAAGGATTGTACACTTAGCATTTTCCAATTCTATAAGAGAGAGTGCTATATTCTATTAATGATGTACTTCTCGTCCCACTTATTGGTGATTTTAAAATTTACTTGTACTAATAATTAACAGCTTTAATTAGAAGTTAAATTTACACCTATTGTACCACTACTAATAACTTGTTGGATCTAAATCGGGGATCCAAATACTTAAGCTCAAATTATTAATATTAAAATGTTAGACCTTCTATATCAAAACTCATCCATTTAGATTTACATCTTCATTAGGCCCTTCACATACATGCACACACATAGCTAGAGTTCAAAATGACCAAACAATATGAGATTGAGAGATGACTCTGGTAGGTTCAAGAGATGCATGACTCCTATCGCCTCTTAACAATATAATATACTCACGGTATAGTAATATAGTAATGATCAAGTCGTTTGAAATTTCAAAATTCATTTTTAAATTTTTAACCTTTAGTTTTTATTTAGTGAGTTGGGCTATATATGATGTTGGGCCACACCAAGACCAAGATCCCATTCGATTAGAATCTACTTCTTTAGAGCTGCCACACTTCGGAGCTGCATCAAAACTCCCGACACTACAATAAAATTATGTTATAACGATATTTTTAAGTATTTTTAAAATCTAAAAAAAGTTTTGCTAATAAAAATATCGAGACTTATTATTAATGTTGCTATATGTGCCGTCGCTAGGGTGTATAGCGATACATTTTTATAATGTGTCCCAAAAATATGTCACTATAATCTAATTTTGAATAAAGATGGAATATAGATAGGACACTTATACAAAAGTGTCATAAATATATGTTCTTATAACCTAATTTTGTTGTAGTGCGACCTAACACGTGCTCAGACCCATCAGATAGAGTCTTTCCTGCCCGCACGAAGCGAAAAAATGACACAACTTGTACATCACCTAAAAAATCATGTGCAATATAACATCAGGTGAACTAGTCTAGTACTTCAAACTTCTGTAAATTTGATCTATATCTCTCACATAGTTCCATCATTATAATAAAATATACATGGATGTGGAGATCAGCTAGGCTCATATACTTTTGAAAGTACGGAGACCTCCGTACTTGTAAGTTATTTTTGATGATGGGACATATGATTCGATAATCGGTTTCGTTAGACATGATCTAAAATGTTGGAACTATATATCTAGAAATCAAATTTCATAATTTTTTGACTTTATTTGCGTAGTGAACGAGTAGTCTCAAAATGAATGACTGAAAATAAAAATCTCATAAAAAAAAGTGATAAAAGACTTAAATTTTAAATCGAAAGTATTGATCTTAATTACTCTTGATGTTAAGTATACTTTTTTATTAAAGTTTCACTTAATTTGGATTGTTCTACACCGTTGAATTTACAAACGTGTCATATCGATCGTTAAAAATAGTCATTTTTGAAATTTTTAGATCGCTTGAAAAATGATATCAAAAAATTATGAAATTTAATTTCTAAATAGTTCTAATAGCGCAGATCATGTATAACGGAGTCGATCGTCGAATCGAACGTTCTATCATCGAAAACAGCTTACAAGTACGGAGGCTCCCGTACTTTCAAAAGCACAGAAGACTTACTCTGTATGTGGATACATCTCACTAATTGAGTATATATACTAGCAAAATCTGGGGTAACCATCTAGCTAGCTTGTGATGTTCTTGCCGCGATCACCTATCTATCCAACGATGGAAGACTTTGGAATAGAAACAACAATAATAAAAAAGAAGAAGTCAAAATTAAAATAAATTCTCAATAGTTACGGTCACCAAACCTTGCCGGCCGTTAATGCTAGGTCTAAATGAAGCATAATGTGGTGACCCGGATCTTGGCAGGGCTTCTACAGTGTGACCAGCAGCTTCTGGAAGCCTACGTGGCATGTCGGCGGTGTTCGTCGGCCAATTTGGACACAAGTGATGGACTCGGGGCTTAAAATGGATCACATGGGTAATCGAGGGACCCCGTCGGATGTTTAGAGGTGTTCCCGCGCAAAATGGATATCAAATTTAGGCTCAGCGCGAAATTCGGATCAAAAATACCTTTTCGGGAGCCTCCGGCAATTTTTAGGATTGGAATTTGGCAAAATGGACACCCGATTTGGACTCAGCGCGCGAAAACGGTCAAGATGGGCTATTTACTTATATTTTTCGGGGGTTGCTACAGTATTTTTCACTGTTCCGGTTGCCGGAACAGTGATTCCGGCAATCGCCGGCGCCGGTAGCGGCAGCGGGCAGCGCCGGCAGGCGCCGGCGCAGCCTCGGGCAGGCGGAACAGCGGCGGCGCGCGGCGCGGGCAGGGCGCGGGCAGCGCGCAGGGGCGCGGGCAGGCGCGCGGTCCACGGCGGCGGCCGTGCACCAGGGCGGTGCCACGTGGCGGCTGGTGAGTGGAGGGCTCACAGCGCGCGGTCCACGGAGCAATTTTGGTGCACGGTGGACCGACAGTGGACACGTGGCATTACGTGGTTCGTTGGTGTTGTGGACCCGGTCCACGGAGCAGGGATCAGTTACCTCGGTTTGCGTGCAAGGTATGGGCGCGGCAGCAGCGACGCGCGCGCACGTGGGCGCGGATCCCGAGGCGCGGGTGAGCGGGAAGGCGGGCCACGTGTCGCAAGGGGAGTGGCCGAGTTCAGTGTTTTGCTGTTCGGATGCCATGTGGCGTTCAAGGAGTGGATCGTTTCGGTGTTTCGTGTTTTGGGGACACATCGGGTATTTTCTAAAATGTTGGATTTGGATTTTTTTTCCCTTAAGTAGGGAACCCGAGTTTGGGAGGGGATTTTCGACCCCTTCGAGCCCTCTGCTCGAAGGGGGACTTGAAGAAGAAATCCTCTCCATGAAGTGAGGATTAAGCCTACCAAGTTTCAGATTTTTGGGCGGCACGGATTTCGAGATTTTGATTTTACGGCGCGGCGCGACGTTGCATTTCCTGTGTTCTTCTTCGGCGCAGCTGCAGTGTTTTAGCTCCCCTGGTCTACCCCGAGCTCCTTCTTCTGTGATTCTTGCGCCGACAGACTCCTAACAGGTAGGGCTTCAACTTTGATTTTGATCACGCTTTCCAATTTTGAATCTTCGGCTCGGATCACGAGGTAAACATTGTCCCCCTTTTTCTGTGTGGGATTTTGGGACAACAGCGGATTGGGGAGGCGATATCTTCGCGCACGAGCGTCAGACGGAGACGAGCTTTTACAACTTTTTCATCTACAGATCACAAGGAACGCGTTCGTATTTTTCTTGGAATTTCCTGAGATTTATTTCGAGGTGAAAATCCCTATTTTCTCTGTGTTCAGTGCTACAGTATTTTTGATACAGATTGTGTTGAGTGTACTACCTTGTCGAATTAATATCTTGACTTACCGAACTCAGATTTGGACGTGCAAGCTACCGTTGCGAAGCTATCGACGCGAGGATCGCTGTGGTATTTTTCTAGGAATTTTCTGGGCACTTTCTGCAGGTAAAAATTTGGCAGTTTTGGGACTGTTGTTGTATGTGGACTGTATGAGCATTATTTGGGAAATTAAGTGTTTTGGTGGACTTTGTATTGTGCCAGGAGAGTTACGGGTGTTGCTGGACTTGTTGGAGCGAGAGATTGGTTTATCTGTTTGGGCGAGTACACTCTGTGGACAGCAAGAAGGATTTTACAGACTTGGATTGCGCAATTCCAGGTGGGTGGTTGCTTTGCTCCTCTTTTCTGATATACCCACTAGGAATATTAGCGTGATCCCCTTTAATGGACATGCATGCTGAACTAAATAATTGTGAGCCTATCATATGGATAATATCTTAGTGGAAAACGTGATAGTGGTTGGAACTTACACATGCTTATGGGAATATTATTGGCATTTAACTTAGCATGGGAGATTTACTTTTATGCTGGAATATTATGATATGTCTTGCGGGAGGGTACCACTTGAGGATATTTTGGACAGGCTTAGGGGGATGGTTTATATGATGGTGATTAGCAGATTATGGACAGGTGTGGTTGGATTATGATTTTAGCATGATGATTATACCCAGGTGGAGCTATTGATTGATACACTGGTCGAACCACTATTGGTCACATCTTCTCCTATCTTTCATGAGGACATAGGCTGGCTTATTTGGACATTTTGTAGGGCCATTTCTTATCGCTACCCTTTATATTGGGATTGATTTAGAAGAAACCTATTTGCTTCTTCTCCCCCTATTCTTTAGTCAGGTGACCATTTGTTGCTCGGGTTTGAGCAGGGGATTGGCATAGTGTAGCCGGGGCCTGGATTTTAGCTTCTGGGATATTATGGCTACCGCGGATAGTAGGCGGTGGACCAGATGTCATATGTGGGACATGTTTGTGATCATGGGTGTTGTTGTGAACCCTACTTTTGATTACCCACTAGGTGTTGGAGTAGCTTCTATGATTAGAAGGATGATTACTAAAGTGGGGGCTTTGGGCATGCAGTTTAGACAGGCTATCTCTTATTTCCTATCCTTATATATTTTATCAGCATGCTTTAGCAGGGTAAGATCTTATCGATATCTGCTTTATTTCTATATATACCATCTTGGGACATTTGCATGCTTGTATGGTCACCTAGATAGGCCACCTTTTTCTGCTACACTATCATGCTGGAATTGACATAGGAGAAACCCTTTTTGTTATTCTTTTCTCCTTTCATTTGAGGCTCTGGGTATTTGCAGCTCGTGCGCGAGCAGGTGGATAGGATAGTGTAGTCAGGTTCTTGGTTTTGGGACAGGCAGGGTATTGCGGCAACCGCGGACATTAGGCGGTCGATCGGAGATTTCTTATGCATCAGATTGGGTATCGGGTCTCTTGTGGATGGAGTTTCCACGGTTTGTCTACCTTGCATCGGGTTGAGATCGGGTCTTTCTTTAGTGGATGGGTTTTCCCACTTTGATCAGAGTCTTGATCCAGTCCTGCTGATTTATGATACTTGGGTTACTGAGATACTTTTCCTCGTGTGGGTCGCTCCCCACGAGTGCCACTCCGGAGTGCGCGGCTGACAGGTTTTGAGTCCTTGGGACTCCTTTGCTTCGGTGTTATGCGTAGGCTGGCATACCCGTCGCGGCAGAGCAGGCAGTACCAGTGTTTACTGGTGGTTAGATTGGGTTATTCTGGCAGACATTTATTTTCTGATGCATACATTTAGCTATTCTATTAGCTCGGCATTTTAGAGGCATTCTAGCGGTAGCTTTTCATCATGAGTCTTATTCTTTTTAGCATACCACCTTTGTTTCCTTTTGCTTCTGGTAGACCTAGTGGGCGTGTCAGAGTTTGAGGTTTTACCCACTAGGGGAGGCTACTGGTTTACTAGTAGTTCTCACCCCCATTCTTCTTTTCTCTTTTTCTTCTCCCTTGTTTTGCAGAGTCTTCTGCGGGTGCTACTGGGCTTTCAGTGGCGGGTCGAGGAGAGAGGACGACTGAGTAGATAGATCTCGTGGCAGGATGAGCGTGTTAGCTGGACTGTTGATGTACCCATGTTTTCCTCAGACGGTTGTACTTTCACTTTTGGGACTGGCTTTTGCCAGCAGGTTGTATTTTATTTCCAGCTTCAGTCTGAGATGTATTAGTTTTAGTTCAGCTCTGTTTTTATTGCTCTTTTATTATATCTTTTATATCTGAGCAGGTTGTTGATGCTTCGTGTACACGGGAAATACCGTGTGCACGGCGGATCTGTAGACGGTCCCGGGTTTTGGTTTACACCCGGGGCGTGACAGATTAAGTTGGTATCAGAGCTTAGGGATAGGTCAATTGGGACTTAGGAAACCCTAGGCTTTTGGCAGACCCTAGGATGTCAGTGCGTGAGAGACGCGACATTTTGCGAAAGTCGGTGATTTATTTGTTTGACTCTTCCTGTGAGTGAAGAGTGATTGACATATTCTATTTCTGTGGGACAGTTATGTTGGCTGCAGACAACATAAGGTTACAGAAATAGAGGGATGTCTTTGACTTTCGCTAGATTGGGTCGAGTGTTTGGGGTGTGCTGATTTGTGGTTTGTCGTGGCGAGCGGTGTCTCCCCGACTTTGGGCCCTGACCCGGGTGCACTTTGGTGCAGCAGTTGGGTCTGAGCTAGTTGTTTCGGGCCGGATACCAGATTGGAGTCAGAGAGCTCCGGACCCAGATGATAGGATGGTCAAAGGCTTATCAGTGGCAGAGTGAGCGAGCATCTAGTTTTGTGACTCAGTTGTCGGAGCAGCGGACAGCTCGACAATGCTTCCTTCTGAGACCACCCGGTTGCAGTATCCTTAGGGACGGAGATTTCTGCAGTACTGATGGAGCAAGTAGCCCTTCGTGCCAATGGTTAGTGCCGAGGCGCCGAGGCAGGGTGGATAGTTGACAGCTGATGAGCTATGGGACACCATTGATCAGTTGAGCCAGTTTCGGCAGATAAACCACCCCGATTCATAGTATTAAGTTTGGAGCCTCTTGGGGTAGGATCGTGGTTGGTGGTGATGGAGAGACTTCTTGAGAGCCTCCTGGTGTCAAAAAGGTTTATGCAGTTATCGATCGGCGCGCTCTATGATTTGAGGGACGAGGCGCATAGGATATGCGTGGCTGAGAGTGGATTGCGCCAGGATACCTTTCCGTTTGTTCGGACCATCTTTTGCAGGTTTTGGACTTTGGGGTGCTTCGATGGTGGAGGCAGTGTTTATGGAGCTGGCGCTGCAGTTCTTTTGGATGGGTATCTGCTGTCAGAGGCAAGTTCTGGTTAGAGGCGCTTGATGCCAGATGATGGAGGATAGATCGGCCGGCAGAGACATTTTCGTTTTCCCTTCCAGGATGGTGGATATCCTTGTGGATGGATTATGTAAAGCTTACCCAAGGGGGATGTTACCCTGTGTGATTGATAACTGGCATGTTCGGGGTGTAACATATGTGATTGAGAAGTGAGCTTAGTAAGGATAATTGTATAAGGAATTGCATGAATCAATTGTGCTTGGTCGTATGACGATGATATCCAGGTGAATTTTTGAGACATCAGGGGTTAGGTGGACCCCGATGACAGCAACAGCCCTTTTATCAGAATGGCGCAGCGGTAGCGTGGATTGGCTGTCTGCGAAAGACCACATTCGGCACCTCAGTGTGAGCATGGACAGAGGTCGTGCTCCCTTTGTGATTGGTCTAGATATTTCAGCAGGCTGAGCGACGACCACTTGCATCGAGTGGATGAATCTGTGCCGCCCGGTTGGAGGGCGCCACGGTAGTGGATTGAGTTGTCGCAGGTATGATTTCATCACAGCAGTCGGAGTTAGAGCATAATGCATTCCTGCATGGACTAGAGGTAGAGTCGTTACCACATGCACTTGAGGTACAGGTTACTGTTGGCATTGCGCTGGTGGGGGAGGCTTGTGGATTATGTCCAGTGCAGTAGAGGCCGTGAGTTATGCCAGCAGACATATTGGTATTTGTGGCAGCTTAGTGTTTGACCCAGTGCTTGGGATTGGTTGGCGTAGTGCCACAGGAGGTTTGACTGCTGAGATAAAGGACTTTGATTCTCTGCAAGGCAGATAATGGAAGGCATTTTGTTAGTTGAGACTGTTAGAGCACACAGGTTACAGCGACAGTGTGAGAGGTGCCTACGGCGACGGCGGGGCCTAAGGATATCCCTATTGCTCGTGAGATCCCGGGTGTAAGACCACCTGAGTCGATGATTATGCCGCCAGAAAGGGAGATTATGATTGTGGTTGACGTGGTTCTGGAAACCGCGCCAACTTTAATAGCACCTCGTTGGATATCGCCTATAGAGCTGCGAGAGTTGATGGCATAGGTGCAGGGAGCCGATGGATCGAGGGTCTGTTTGACCTAATGCCGCGTCGTTGATACACGACGGTGAGAGCCCTTTGGGATTGGAGCTATACTCCGGCAGGCCCAGGTATTGTTTAGGACCTTTGGATGGAGCTATATTCCGGCAGTTATTGTATGATGCCTACACCAATTTGGAATTTCAGCTGAGGGCTTTGTCTAGATGGTGTTCAGGTTACGATAAGGGGCATTATGAGTACAGTGAAGCCAATGGAATGACTAATGCCTTGTTGCCTTTAAGATTGAGGAACTCTGTATTCCAGTGGGACTTGAACGGATTGATAACGACATTCTCTAGGGATATTTTGGTTTTTACCCCCTCCCCGAGTGATTTAGAGTTGTGAAGCATTTGTAGATGATGTGATAAGGTATATGGGGAAGAAGCTTTATGCCAAGTTGTTTTGGTACAAGTTTTAGCTTCGAGAGCATATCTTCCTGGATTAAATATTCTAGCCATAGGGGCGGCTATGGAAATCCGGCCAAAATGGATGTTATTTAAGACTGGCCTAGATCGACGGTTATTGTTGGGAAACGACGGTTATTGTTGAGGAGCTTTTGGACCGGATAGTGCTAGCAGAGCTTGACGAGCGGATGATGAGATTGGTACCAGCGCCGATTTTAACCTGGTCAGTGGTGGGAGATGGATTTGTGAGTTATAGTGATACCTCCCATAGTGGCTGTAGAGCTACCATTGGATTTTGATGAGCATCCTGTATCACCCCGACAGGGCCACCGTGGTGGCGGATACCTGGAGTAGAAGAGCTATTTGGGAGTTGAGTTTGACAGTTCCTTAGCTGGCGCTGTGTGGGGCCATTCTGGTGTACAGGGTTTGAGTTTGTGTCCTAGTGGATCCCTTTTGATGAGAGGCTGCGGCTGAGCAATCCAATTGGGTGGTTGAGTTTTGAGGGCGACCGAGTGTGAACCCCTGCTTGTTTGGGCCCCTTTTCTGTGCAGGTGTTTGTGTGGATGTGTTTCGGGTCGCTTTGGTTGAGTCGGCTCTTGGGAGTGTTTTTAGAGCGTGTTGCACTGGCTGTCATTCTGTTTCCCCCGGTCTTTTGTTGGAGTTTTGAGGTTTTTCTGCGTCTCAGCTCAGGAGTGTTATGCTTTGGACCCCTCGCCCGTGATTGACTCGTTCCTTTTGAGGTCTGTGAGAGTTTGGGGTACGAGGGACGCCCGTTGCGAATTCCGGCTCGTGAGGTGAGGGAATTGCGCAATCGGGCTATGCCGTTCTGGTTATTGCCGATGTTGTTGCTGAGGAGTAATCACGGGGAATGATAGGTGACTTGGGAGCTGGAGACGGCGGTATTGAGTATTGATCCCTCGTTTCTGAGACTCCTTGGGAGTTGCTTTAGTTTCGAGGACGAAACTTTCTTTTAGTGGGGGAGGATGTGGTGACCCGGATCTTGGCAGGGCTTCTACAGTGTGACCAGCAGCTTCTGGAAGCCTACGTGGCATGTCGGCGGTGTTCGTCGGCCAATTTAGACACAAGTGATGGACTCGCGGCTTAAAATGGATCACGTGGGTGATCGAGGGACCCCGTCGGATGTTTAGAGGTGTTCCCGCGCAAAATGGATATAAAATTTAGGCTCAGCGCGAAATTCGGATCAAAAATACCTTTTCGGGAGCCTCCGGCAATTTTTAGGATTGGAATTTGGCAAAATGGACACCGGATTTGGACTCAACGCGCGAAAACGGTCAAGATGGGCTATTTACTTATATTTTTCGGGGGTTGCTACAGTATTTTTCACTGTTCCGGCTGCCGGAACAGTGATTCCGGCAATCGCCGGCGCCGGAGCGGCAGCGGGCAGCGCCGGCAGGCGGCGGCGCAGCCTCGGGCAGGCGGAACAGCGGCGGTGCGCGGCGCGGGCAGGGCGCGGGCAGCGCGCAGGGGCGCGGGCAGGCGCGCGGTCCACGGCGGCGGCCGTGCACCAGGGCGGTGCCACGTGGCGGCTGGTGAGTGGAGGGCTCACAGCGCGCGGTCCACGGAGCAATTTTGGTGCACGGTGGACCGACAGTGGACACGTGGCATTACGTGGTTCGTTGGTGTTGTGGACCCGGTCCACGGAGCAGGGATCAGTTACCTCGGTTTGCGTGCAAGGTATGGGCGCGGCAGCAGCGACGCGCGCGCACGTGGGCGCGGATCCCGAGGCGCGGGTGAGCGGGAAGGCGGGCCACGTGTCGCAAGGGGAGCAAAAGACCCCCCTAGAGAGCAAAAGACCCTTCCACCCCGCCAAACGCTTATCCAATTTCTCGATGATAGGTAAAAAGTCAGATTTGCGCAGCGTCTTAGGAGATAAAGGTAATCCCAAGTATTTTAAGGGGAATCCCTGGGTAGAGCAACCGAAAAAGGAAACAAGAGCTTCGGTGTTAGAGTTTGGCAGATTAATCGAAGAGATAGAGCTTTTGCCATAGTTGATATTAAGACCCGAAATCTCCGTAAAAGCATCCAAAATGAGTTTGATGACCCTCGCCGATCTTTCAGAACCATCGAAAAAGATGAGGAGATCGTCGGCGAATCGGAGAGTGTGGATTCTTTCATCCCCAATGCCCACCGAAGGAAAGTTGTGAGAATCGGAAGCCGCCTGAAGCATTCTGAATAGCACATCGATGCAAAGAAGGAAGAGGAGAGGAGACAAAGGATCGCCCTGGCGAAGTCCGCGTTTGCAAGGGAAGGAGTTGCCCGGAATGCCATTAAGCAAGACAGCCGTGCTGGAGGAATGTAAGAGGTCCATAATCCAGCCAATCCATTTAGTGCCGAATCCCCTGGCCAACAGCAGATCATGCAAAAAAGTCCAATCGACGTGATCGAAGGCTCTCTCAAAGTCAATCTTAAGGATCGCAGCTTGTTGGTTGGTTGAGTGAAGATGATGGGTTAGAATATGGGCACAGAAGAAGTTGTCGAGGAGCGATCTTCCTTTAATAAAAGCTGTCTGGAAAGGGTTGATAAGCTTGTCCAATAGGCGCTGGAGTCTAACAGCCAGAACTTTTGAGATAATTTTGACCAGGCTGTTCTCGAGACAGATAGGCCTAAAGTCACTTGCGAAGAGAGCCTCGCTTTTCTTCGGAATGAGACACAGCCAACTATCGTTGATCTCGCGGAGGTCGAGGCAACCGTTGTGGAAGTTGAAGAAGAGCTCCATAATGCCCGCTTTGAGAACGAGCCAAAAGCGGTGAAAGAACAGCATCGGAAAGCCGTCGGGCCCGGGAGCTTTTTCCGGCGCGCAAGAAAAGGTAGCGCTTCTAACCTCGTCCTCCTCGAAAGGAGCCTGGAGGCTCAGGAAGTCGACCTCCGAATCAATAGGAGGATACAACGAGGCGAAGTTGAGTGTAGACCGTCTTTCAGAAGCCACTCCAAGTTGTTTCACGAAAAAGGCCAGCAAGAGGGCAGCAATAGTGTCCTGATTAAGCCGAATGGAAGCCCCGTCGGCAAGTTGAGAGATGTAATTTTTATTCCGCCGACAGCTAGCTTTAAGATGGAAGAATTTGGTATTAGCATCTCCAGCCCGAAGCCATTGCACCCTTGATCTCTGCCTCCATTTGAATTCCTCCTGCAGACACAATTCTTCGAATCTCATTTTGAGTAAGGATCTAAGAGTACATTCCAGGACGATAAGAGGTCTCACTTCTTCAGCCAAGTCGAGCCATTCGAGCCACCTAAGACAAAGGTCTTCCTGGATAGAAATAGCAGACTTTAGCCCAGCACTCCAAGATCGGAGCGCAGACTGGACGCTCTTGAACTTCGACGAAATTCTGCTAACAGTGCCAGCCCCGCTAGGGTTGTCATTCCACGCCTTAGAAATCACCTCGGAGATCGACGGGTACCGAAGCCAGAAGGACTCGAACCTAAACAGATTGGGGGAAGGCACGAAAGAGAACGCCGTTAACAATAAGGGGGTGTGATCAGACCTGAGCCTAGGTAAGGCGCGGAGGGTAGAGCGCGGAAAAGAGAGATGCCAATCTTTAGACACGAGCACACGGTCAAGACGTTCGAGGGTGGGGAGGCATCTGCCGTTAGACCACGTGAAAGATTTGTTCAGAATGGGAAGGTCGATGAGGCCGATATCAGACACCACATTTCTGAAGTTGAGGATGTCGTTCACGTTTGAGGGGGGACCATTCTTATCCCGAAGAGAAAGGAGAACATTAAAGTCGCCTAAAAGCGTCCACAGCCCCGCCGCTTGAGAACTAATTGAACGAAGTTCTTGAAAGAAAGCCAGTTTCAAAGCCGCCGAGTTGGGTCCATATAAGTTGGAGACGGTGAAGAGCAAACCGTCCACCCTCATTCTCAAGACGAGATTAACCGAAAAGGCGCCGACCCAATCATGCACACATTCAAAGAGGGCGGAGTTCCAAGCAGTCAAGAGGCCACCCCTCGTCCCGACAGCATCGAGGGTGCGAAAATCTCGAAGATGAAAACCACAGAAAGTAAGGAACTTGGGAAAGGAAGTGAAAGAAAGCTTGGACTCTTGTAAACAAACCACACAGCATTTGGCATTCTTAATGAAGGTCTTAACCGTGGCACATTTGGCAGGGTCATTAAGGCCCCGAACATTCCACGACAAAAATCTATAAAGTCTGTTTCTAGCCATGTAGACGAAAGGTAACGCCGACAGCAGAAAGAGGACGCGAAGAGCCCCCCTCCGGCCTAAACGCCCACAACTTCCTTGCCACCACCTTCCGAAACAGGGCCCGGCACGGAGGAGGCAGGAGAGTCCGAGGAGATAATACCACAGGCTTTCTTGATCTGTTGAACTTCCACCAGCGATAGAGGGTTGAGAAGATCCGATCTGGAAGAAGGTGAAGTCCCGAAAATCGGGATACCGGGCGGGTCAGTCGAAAAAGGGACAGGATTCGAGCTGCTGCTCGCAAGAGCCGAAGGGGCGGGAGTAACAGCAAGTGAAGAAGCGGGTCCATCCGCAACCGAGGCAGGAGGAACCGAGCGCTCAATCTCCGAAGAGAAGCGCACCATTTTTAGTTTTTTGCACATAAGGTCTTGGGCCCTTAATAGCGAAGATTTTTTTTGTCCCTCGGTGTTTGTCCGCCAACCGGGGGCTTCGCCAATGATGCAGAAGCTTGCCGGTTGCAGGAAGATCCAGGCAAGGGGCCAAAAGCAAACCCTTCCTGCGATCCTCAGCTTTCCCAATAGTGCAGTCCAACATAGTGCCCGCATCACAGGAGGCGGGAATCCCTCGGTCCGCGCACTCCAGCTGTCGAGCGTCGAGAGGCGGAGAACAAACAACCTCCTCAGAAGGCGAGCCAAGCAACAAGCTCGAGGCCGGGTGGGGGGAAGACGAGGACAAGCCACCCGAGGTCTGGAGAGGAGGAAAATTTGACTCCGAGACCGCCAAAGAACACACCCGCTGACGTCCAAGCTCCGACCCGCCTGACCCATCAGAAGTAGAGTTCCGATGAGAGGCGAGCGGGGGCCGAACCAACTCCGCCGCTGGAATAGAAGAGAACCCCGAGCGCAAGATGAAGTCGTCCTGAGCCTCCGAAGTGTCAAGTCCCAGATGATGATCCAATGCTTCTCCAAGAATACTATTTTGAAGAAAAATTTTGTATTTGGGTCCCAACTCAATGTGGTGCAACATGTGTGAAGTTAATCAAAATAAAAAAAAATAGCAACAACAATATAGACAGATATATATGCACCACAAAAACATCAATCATGATGGAGATTTGTCTTCAATAAGCATGTTCAAATACTAACATTAACAAGAAAAAAAAAAAAAAAAAACTCACATGTAATTTTTTTTTTTTTGAGAGAAAAGTACCGAGCTATCCGATTGTAAATGTGAAACAAATAAGCTGTGAACTCAAAACCTCAAATATCAACCATCCAGAAACAATCTGTTTTTTATTTTTATTTTTATTTAAATTAAAATTTTAAAAAAATTTAAATTTATAAAATTTGAATTAATTTTTTTTATTTTATGAATTTTAAATTTTTTACTTTAATTTTTATAAATTTTAAAATTTTAAAATTTATATAAATTTTTAAATTTTTATGAAATTTTTTTAATTTATACAAATTTAAAAATTAAAATTTTTGCATCAGCTTTTGTATATTTTTCAAGACAATTAAAAATTTAAAATTTAAATTTTATAAATTTTTAAATTTAGAGAAATTTTAAAATTTATAACTTTTTAAATGTTTAACTTTAATTTTTAATAAATTTATAAAATTTTATAATTTATTAATTTTAAAATTTATACAAAATTTTAAAATTTTAACTATAATTTTTAATAAATTTAAAAATTTAAACGCTATTATTTAAACGCTAAAATTTAAACTTTAATTTATACAATATTAATTATTATTAAATTAATATTTTATATTAATTAATTAGATAAAATATTATTATTTTAAAATTATAATTACTCTTGTTCTCACCGTTCCAATCTAACTATCTAAACACTATTTTTTTAAAAATTGATCTTGTTACTGCTTATTTCTGGTCTTATATATATAACCTATTTTTGAAATAAACAGTTCTAAATTATATTTGAAACCAAACACAAGAACATATTAATATGCCCGAACGTTTTTTTTTATACGATACTTGGAATAAGCGTATAACAAATACAAATATTTCAAAAAATATCATTATTCATTAATTTATAAAATAATAAATTTTATACTATTTTTAATTTTTCAATTTTTTAATTTTTTAAATCGTCAAAATATATTTTATTGACGGTTGGTATAAGCGTCGGCATATACATAAAGACTCTTTATTTAGCGATACTGTATCTGAGAGAAAACAGCAGCCACTATGGCAGGCCAAAGATGGGTTGCTTTGGGCTCTCCCTATTTTGGGGAGGCCCAATAATTACGTTTAAAATATTTACAATCTCTAAAATCAAAATAATTTTAAATTTTATTCAGGTTTAAAAAATTGAATCGAGCGATTGATAGACGGATCACAGCCTAATCGATCAAACCAAATCGGTTCAACATAATTTTTTAAACAAAAAAAAAAAAAAGTGCCCCAACCATTTTAAATGGCTATAAACAAATTGAAATTATTACTAATAACCGAAATTATTTGAATGAGGGTCATTAACAAAATTATAATTTGGTCATAAATTTATCAGGAATAAAAAATTTTGATTTTGTCATTCTTTATAAGAACGTACATCATAAAAATTTGGAGAGAAAATATGGAAGTAAATCTTTGAAATTAATTTTTTTAAAAAATTATTACCAAGTCATTAGTCATAAAAGAATTAAAAACTTTTAGTTTAGAGCTAAACTGTGAATTTAAGTATACATTCATATCATATAAAGTTTGTGTTTATTCACATTTAAAAATTTTATTTATTAAATATGTAGAATTTAAATATTTATCCACATTCAAATTTTCTTATATAGTGATACAAATTAATTTCTAAATAAATTAATAAAATCTGAAATTTCTTAAACACATTAAATATATTGAATTTGAATATTTACTTATATTTAAATTTTTTTTAAATAGTGATATAAAACTAATGCTTAAATTAGTGTAATTTCAAACTTTACTTTTTTAAATAGTGATGCAAAATTATTATTTAAATTTGTGGAAAGGATATTCATTTAATTTTTTTTAAATTTACGATATTTAATTAGAAAAATACTCTCAACACAAAGTTTTTAATAATTTTATCTTTTATACATCAACCGTTTACATCATAACAGTTTAAGTTATTTTTATTACGCTAAAATACAGAAAATCTTCTTGTAAATATTTGTTTTTTATTTTTCCTTTCCGACTTTTAAAAATCTATATTTTACTTTCTTAAAATATTATAAAATATTTACAAAAGATTACGTTGTTAATAAAGATGGTGAACTGATCATATTGCCCTTACTTGCTCTATAAAGAAAAAGAATAATTTTTAATATATTTATATTATTTTAAGAATATTTTCAGTATAAATTATAAGAAATTGACGAACCCTGACGGAGGAGGCCAAATATATCCACTTGAATTTTTTAGTGAATAAAATATAAGTTTTTGAAAGTTAGAAAAAAAAAAGTAAAAAAATAAATATTTACAAAAAAAATTTTATGTACTTTAATTTTTTTTTTATTCATAAAATTAAGTATTGAACATTTTTCTTGGCAAGGGTCACAATTCGTACCTTTCTACTCAATATGGCCAAATGTTTTTTTACCTTTTAACACCTAGCGATGTTCCTAATAATTAATAATAATAATACTAATAATTATTATTATATTATTTGAATTTTAAACAATTACTTACTATAATTTTATAGAGCAATGCTACTTGCTCGAAAGGATTGTACACTTAGCATTTTCCAATTCTATAAGAGAGAGTGCTATATTCTATTAATGATGTACTTCTCGTCCCACTTATTGGTGATTTTAAAATTACTTGTACTAATAATTAACAGCTTTAATAGAAGTTAAATTTACCTATTGTACCACTACTAATAACTTGTTGGATCTAAATCGGGGATCCAAATACTTAAGCTCAAATTATTAATATTAAAATGTTAGACCTTCTATATCAAAACTCATCCATTTAGATACATCTTCATTAGGCCCTTCACATACATGCCACACATAGCTAGAGTTCAAAATGACCAACAATATGAGATTGAGAGATGACTCTGGTAGTTCAAGAGATGCATGACTCCTATCGCCTCTTAACAATATAATATACTCACGGTATAGTAATATAGTAATGATCAAGTCGTTTGAAATTTCAAAATTCATTTTTAAATTTTTAACCTTTAGTTTTTATTTAGTGAGTTGGGCTTATATGATGTTGGGCCACACCAAGACCAAGATCCCATTCGATTAGAATCTACTTCTTTAGAGCTGCCACACTTCGGAGCTGCATCAAAACTCCCGACACTACAATAAAATATGTTATACGATATTTTTAAGTATTTTTAAAATCTAAAAAAAGTTTTGCTAATAAAAATATCGAGACTTATTATTATGTTGCTAATGGTGCCGTAGCTAGGGTGTATAGCGATACATTTTT
>CM055076.1:24549688-24720558 GCA_029204045.2 Tillandsia leiboldiana | reverse complement strand
TTGACAGCTGATGATCTATGGGACACCATTGATCAGTTGAGCCATCTTTCTCGTCAGATAAAACCACTCCCACCCCGATTCATAGGATTATTTTGGAGCCTCTTGGGGTAGGATCGGGTTGGTGGTGATGGAGAGACTTCTTGAATGCCTCCTGGTGTCCAAAGGTTTATGCAGTTATCGATCGGCGCCTCTTCTATGATTTGAACGGGACGAGGCGGGCATAGGATATGCGTGGCTGAGAGTGCGATTGCGCCAGATACCTTTCCGTTTTGTTCGGGACCATCTTTTGCAGGTTTTTTGACTTTGGTGTGCTTCGATGGTGGAGGCAGTGTTTATGAGAGCTGGCGCTGCAGTTCTTTTGCGATGGGTATCTGCTGTCAGAGGCAAGTTCTGGTTAGAGGCGCTTTGATGCCAGATGATGGAGATAGTCGTCCGGAAGTCCGAGACATTTTCGGTTTTCCCTTCCAGGATGGTGATATCCTTTGTGGATGGATTATGTAAAGCTTACCCAAGGGGGATTTACCTGTTTGATTTATAACTGGCATGTTCGGGGTGTACCATATGTGATTGAGGAGTTGAGCTTAGTAAGGAAATTGTATAAGGAATTGCATGAATCAATTGTGCTTGGTCCGTATGACGATATATCCAGGTGAATTTTTGAGACATCAGGGTTGGGTGGACCCCGATAAGCAACAGCCCGTTTTATCAGAATGGCCAGCGGTAGCGTGGTTGGCTGTCTGCGAGAGAACCACATTCGGCACCTCAGTGTGAGCATGGACAGAGGTCGTGCTCCCTTTGTGATTGTCTAGATATTTCAGCAGGCTGAGCGACCCTTGCATCGAGTTGATGAATCTGTGCCGCCCCGGTTGGAGGGCGCCACGTAGTGGATTGAGTTGTCGCAGGTATGATTTCACACAGCAGTCGGAGTTAGAGCATAATGCATTCCTGCATGGACTAGAGGTAGAGTCGTTACCGACATGCACTTGAGGTACAGGTTACCTGTTGGCATTGCGTGCTGGTGGGTGGAGGCTTGTGGATTATGTCAGTCAGTAGAGGCCGTGAGTTATGCCAGCAGACATATTGGTATTTGTGGTAGCTTAGTGTTTGACCGTGCTGGGATTGGTTTGGCGTAGTGCCACAGGAGGTTTGACTGCTGAGATAAAGGACTTTGATTTCTCTGCAAGGCAGATACTGGAAGGCATTTTTGTTAGTTGAGAGGTTAGGCACACAGGTTACAGCGACAGTGTGAGAGGTGCCTACGGCGACGGCGGGCCTAAGGATATCCCTATTGCTCGTGAGATCCCGGGTGTAAGACCACCTGAGTCGATGATTATGCCGCCAGAAAGGGAGATTATGATTGTGGTTGACGTGGTTCTGGAAACCGCCCAACTTTAATAGCACCTCGTTGGATATCGCCTATAGAGCTGCGAGAGTTGATGGCATAGGTGCGGGGAGCCGATGGATCGAGGGTCTGTTTGACCTAATGCCGCGTCGTTGATACACGACGGTGAGAGCCCTTTGGGATTGGAGCTATACTCCGGCAGGCCCAGGTATTGTTTAGGACCTTGGATGGACTATATTCAGGCAGTTATTGTATGATGCCTACACCAATTTGGAATTTCAGCTGAGGGCTTGTCTAGATGGTGTTCAGGTTACGATAAGGGGCATTATGAGTACAGTGAAGCCAATGGAATGACTAATGCCTTGTTGCCTTTAAGATTGAGGAACTCTGTATTCCAGTGGGACTTGAACGGATTGATAACGACATTCTCTAGGGATATTTTGGTTTTTACCCCCTCCCCGAGTGATTTAGAGTTGTGAAGCATTTGTAGATGATGTGATAAGGTATATGGGGAAGAAGCTTTATGCCAAGTTGTTTTGGTACAAGTTTTAGCTTCGAGAGCATATCTTCCTGGATTAAATATTCTAGCCATAGGGGGCGGCTATGGAAATCCGGCCAAAATGGATGTTATTTAAGACTGGCCTAGATCGACGGTTATTGTTGGGAAACGACGGTTATTGTTAGGAGCTTTTGGACCGGATAGTGCTAGCAGAGCTTGACGAGCGGATGATGAGATTGGTACCAGCGCCGATTTTAACCTGGTCAGTGGTGGGAGATGGATTTGTGAGTTATAGTGATACCTCCCATAGTGGCTGTAGAGCTACCATTGGATTTTGATGAGCATCCTGTATCACCCCGACAGGGCCACCGTGGTGGCGGATACCTGGAGTAGAAGAGCTATTTGGGAGTTGAGTTTGACAGTTCCTTAGCTGGCGCTGTGTGGGGCCATTCTGGTGTACAGGGTTTGAGTTTGTGTCCTAGTGGATCCCTTTTGATGAGAGGCTGCGGCTGAGCAATCCAATTGGTGGTTGAGTTTTGAGGGCGACCGAGTGTGAACCCCTGCTTGTTTGGGCCCCTTTTCTGTGCAGGTGTTTGTGTGGATGTGTTTCGGGTCGCTTTGGTTGAGTCGGCTCTTGGGAGTGTTTTTAGAGCGTGTTGCACTGGCTGTCATTCTGTTTCCCCCCGGTCTTTTGTTGGAGTTTTGAGGTTTTCTGCGTCTCAGCTCAGGAGTGTTATGCTTTGGACCCCTCGCCCGTGATTGACTCGTTCCTTTTGAGGTCTGTGAGAGTTTGGGGTACGAGGGACGCCCGTTGCGAATTCCGGCTCGTGAGGTGAGGGAATTGCGCAATCGGGCTATGCCGTTCTGGTTATTGCCGATGTTGTTGCTGAGGAGTAATCACGGGGAATGATAGGTGACTTGGGAGCTGGAGACGGCGGTATTGAGTATTGATCCCTCGTTTCTGAGACTCCTTGGGAGTTGCTTAGTTTCGAGGACGAAACTTTCTTTTAGTGGGGGAGGATGTGGTGACCCGGATCTTGGCAGGGCTTCTACAGTGTGACCAGCAGCTTCTGGAAGCCTACGTGGCATGTCGGCGGTGTTCGTCGGCCAATTTAGACACAAGTGATGGACTCGCGGCTTAAAATGGATCACGTGGGTGATCGAGGGACCCCGTCGGATGTTTAGAGGTGTTCCCGCGCAAAATGGATATAAAATTTAGGCTCAGCGCGAAATTCGGATCAAAAATACCTTTTCGGAGCCTCCGGCAATTTTTAGGATTGGAATTTGGCAAAATGGACACCGGATTTGGACTCAACGCGCGAAAACGGTCAAGATGGGCTATTTACTTATATTTTTCGGGGGTTGCTACAGTATTTTTCACTGTTCCGGCTGCCGGAACAGTGATTCCGGCAATCGCCGGCGCCGGAGCGGCAGCGGGCAGCGCCGGCAGGCGGCGGCGCAGCCTCGGGCAGGCGGAACAGCGGCGGTGCGCGGCGCGGGCAGGGCGCGGGCAGCGCGCAGGGGCGCGGGCAGGCGCGCGGTCCACGGCGGCGGCCGTGCACCAGGGCGGTGCCACGTGGCGGCTGGTGAGTGGAGGGCTCACAGCGCGCGGTCCACGGAGCAATTTTGGTGCACGGTGGACCGACAGTGGACACGTGGCATTACGTGGTTCGTTGGTGTTGTGGACCCGGTCCACGGAGCAGGGATCAGTTACCTCGGTTTGCGTGCAAGGTATGGGCGCGGCAGCAGCGACGCGCGCGCACGTGGGCGCGGATCCCGAGGCGCGGGTGAGCGGGAAGGCGGGCCACGTGTCGCAAGGGGAGTGGCCGAGTTCAGTGTTTTGCTGTTCGGATGCCACGTGGCGTTCAAGGAGTGGATCGTTTCGGTGTTTCGTGTTTTGGGGACACATCGGGTATTTTCTAAAATGTTGGATTTGGATTTTTTTTCCCTTAAGTAGGGAACCCGAGTTTGGGAGGGGATTTTCGACCCCTTCGAGCCCTCTGCTCGAAGGGGGACTTGAAGAAGAAATCCTCTCCATGAAGTGAGGATTAAGCCTACCAAGTTTCAGATTTTTGGGCGGCACGGATTTCGAGATTTTGATTTTACGGCGCGGCGAGACGTTGCATTTCCTGTGTTCTTCTTCGGCGCAGCTACAGTGTTTTAGCTCCCCTGGTCTACCCCGAGCTCCTTCTTCTGTGATTCTTGCGCCGACAGACTCCTAACAGGTAGGGCTTCAACTTTGATTTTGATCATGCTTTCCGATTTTGAATCTTTGGCTCGGATCCCGAGGTAAACATGGTCTCCCTTTTTCTGTGTGGGATTTTGGGACAGCAGCGGATTGGGGAGGCGATATCTTCGCGCACGAGTGTTAGACGGAGACGAGCTTTTACAACTTTTTCATCTACAGATCGCAAGGAACGCGTTCGTATTTTTCTTGGAATTTCCTGAGATTTATTTCGAGGGGAAAATCTCTGTTTTCTCTGTGTTCAGTGCTACAGTATTTTTGATACAGATTGTGTTGAGTGTACTACCTTGTCGAATTAATATCTTGACTTACCGAACTCAGATTTGGACGTGCAAGCTACCGTTGTGAAGCTATCGACGCGAGGATCGCTGTGGTATTTTTCTAGGAATTTTCTGGGCACTTTCTGCAGGTAAAAATTTGGCAGTTTTGGGACTGTTGTTGTATGTGGACTGTATGAGCATTATTTGGGAAATTAAGTGTTTTGGTGGACTTTGTATTGTGCCAGGAGAGTTACGGGTGTTGCTGGACTTGTTGGAGCGAGAGATTGGTTTATCTGTTTGGGCGAGTACACTCTGTGGACAGCAAGAAGGATTTTACAGACTTGGATTGCGCAATTCCAGGTGGGTGGTTGCTTTGCTCCTCTTTTCTGATATACCCACTAGGAATATTAGCGTGATCCCCTTTAATGGACATGCATGCTGAACTAAATAATTGTGAGCCTATCATATGGATAATATCTTAGTGGAAAACGTGATAGTGGTTGGAACTTACACATGCTTATGGGAATATTATTGGCATTTAACTTAGCATGGGAGATTTACTTTTATGCTGGAATATTATGATATGTCTTGCGGGAGGGTACCACTTGAGGATATTTTGGACAGGCTTAGGGGGATGGTTTATATGATGGTGATTAGCAGATTATGGACAGGTGTGGTCGGATTATGATTTTAGCATGATGATTATACCCAGGTGGAGCTATTGATTGATACACTGGTCGAACCACTATTGGTCACATCTTCTCCTATCTTTCATGAGGACATAGGCTGGCTTATTTGGACATTTTGTAGGGCTATTTCTTATCGCTACCCTTTATATTGGGATTGATTTAGAAGAAACCTATTTGCTTCTTCTCCCCATATTCTTTAGTCAGGTGACTATTTGTTGCTCGGGTTTGAGCAGGGGATTGGCATAGTGTAGCCGGGGCCTGGATTTTAGCTTCTGGGATATTATGGCTACCGCGGATAGTAGGCGGTGGACCAGATGTCATATGTGGGACATGTTTGTGATCATGGGTGTTGTTGTGAACCCTACTTTTGATTACCCACTAGGTGTTGGAGTAGCTTCTATGATTAGAAGACTGATTACTAAAGTGGGGGCTTTGGGCTTGCAGTTTAGACAGGCTATCTCTTATTTCCTATCCTTATATATTTTATCAGCATGCTTTAGCAAGGTAAGATCTTATCGATATTTGCTCTATTTCTATATATACCATCTTGGGACATTTGCATGCTTGTATGGTCACCTAGATAGGCCACCTTTTTCTGCTACACTATCATGCTGGAATTGACATAGGAGAAACCCTTTTTGTTATTCTTTTCTCCTTTCATTTGAGACTCTGGGTATTTGCAGCTCGTGCGCGAGCAGGTGGATAGGATAGTGTAGTCAGGTTCTTGGTTTTGGGACAGGCAGGGTATTGCGGCAACCGCGGACATTGGGCGGTCGACCGGAGATTTCTTATGCATCAGATTGGGTATCGGGTCTCTTGTGGATGGTGTTTCCACGGTTTGTCTACCTTGCATCGGGTTGAGATCGGGTCTTTCTTTAGTGGATGGGTTTTCCCACTTTGATCAGAGTCTTGATCCAGTCCTGCTGATTTATGATACTTGGGTTACTGAGATACTTTTCCTCGTGTGGGTCGCTCCCCACGAGTGCCACTCCGGAGTGCGCGGCTGACAGGTTTTGAGTCCTTGGGACTCCTTTGCTTCGGTGTTATGCGTAGGCTGGCATACCCGTCGCGGCAGAGCAGGCAGTACCAGTGTTTACTGGTGGTTAGATTGGGTTATTCTGGCAGACATTTATTTTCTGATGCATACATTTAGCTATTCTATTAGCTCGGCATTTTAGAGGCATTCTAGCGGTAGCTTTTCATCAGGAGTCTTATTCTTTTTAGCATACCACCTTTATTTCCTTTTGCCTCTGGTAGACCTAGTGGGCGTGTCAGAGTTTGAGGTTTTACCCACTAGGGGAGGCTACTGGTTTACTAGTAGTTCTCACCCCCATTCTTCTTTTCTCTTTTTCTTCTCCCTTGTTTTGCAGAGTCTTCTGCGGGTGCTACTGGGCTTTCAGTGGCGGGTCGAGGAGAGAGGACGGCTGAGTAGATAGATCTCGTGGCAGGATGAGCGTGTTAGCTGGACTGTTGATGTACCCATGTTTTCCTCAGACGGTTGTACTTTCACTTTTGGGACTGGCTTTTGCCAGCAGGTTGTATTTTATTTCCAGCTTCAGTCTGAGATGTATTAGTTTTAGTTCAGCTCTGTTTTTATTGCTCTTTTATTATATCTTTTATATCTGAGCAGGTTGTTGACGCTTCGTGTACACGGAAAATACCGTGTGCACGGCGGATCTGTAGACGGGCCCGGGTTCTGGTTTACACCCGGGGCGTGACACATAATATGAATGAAAAATGATTATGAAACAACTAATAAATAAAATAAATAAATACAAATAAAGATGTCACTAATTATCTTCGGTTCGAGTTTTATTTTTTCGGCCCTGAGTATTATAGTTAGTCGAACCCCTGTTCTTGACATTAGCCTGATTATACATTTATGATTTACTTCATAGACTACTTATCCTGCTTTATCCAGACATATTTTGTTATACTATCATCTGGTTCACACTTTCAGCATTGTAGTCTTACATGGTCATATCATGCCTGTTGATTGACACACTGCTTATATGTCGAGATATTCCTGTATTTACATTCCAGATATGCATGATTGACCATTGCTTCTATGTCGAGATATTCCTGTAGTTACATTCCAAATATGCATGATTGACCATTGCTTATATGTCGAGATATTCCTGTAGTTACATTCCAGATATGATTGGCTATTGCTTATATGTCAAGATATTCCCGTATTTACATTATCAGATATGCATGATTGATATACATACATCTGCATCCCTGTTGGGATTTCCGGCGTGTTGTCGATTACCCGGTCTTTAGACCGTGAGCTTGAGCATCAGCATTATGATTGCCATGCACCGCTGTACTTCACGTACACTAACGGTTTGGCCACCATCACAGTGTTCTTTGCCGGTAAAGTGGTCTACAGGAAAGACCCGTGAGCCCCCGATAGCATCTGTGAGTGCTGGGTTATGTCAGTCGAAAAGGTGCCGAACAGTGGCATTAGCCTGAGGTTCAGTGAGACCGATAGTGGCATATGATTGGGTACTTGAGTTTCTATTTTTGACGCATAGCTTATATTATCATGTTCTAGCATGTTTAGCTATTATATTCTGTACCCTATCTGCTCAGCATTTTGTTTGATTATTTACAATCATTCTCTTGTTATCAGTATCATGATTGATTATTTACAGTCATTCTCTTGTTATCAATTTCATGATTTATTTACCTATAGTCACTCTCTTGTTATCAACTTTTACCTACTGATCCTTACTATTCGCAGATTATTATATCCAGTAGGTACGATTAGCTATTTCTCGGCTCGTCGTGCCCACTGGGATACATTGTATGTTGTATCTCACACCCTCTTGTGGTGACCACTATTTCAAGTCCATCGGGTGGTGGGATGTCGGGAAAGTCCAGTGAGGCGATTACGATAGAGTTGTCCCCGTGATGATCTTTTAATTATTTTATTGTGATCATATTACTAGTAGTGGACCTATATTTATGTTGTTATATGAGATTTAGCTGGTTTGGATTGATGTTATAGGATTTATTATCATGTTAGTTTTGGTTTGTGAAACGTTTAATTATTATGTTTAGTTTAAGTTATGTTCTTGAACTCTGATTGTGCTATCTTGTACTTGCCTAGCCGTGCATATATAGGAGAGATTCTGTCCGTTTGGATAGAGAATTTTTTATACATGTGACGATCTGTTCATGCCCAGTTTTGGCAAACTCTGATTTAAAAAAAAAAAATAAAATTAGAATGGTTTTAAATATCGGGGCGTGGCAACTTGGTTAATGCTCTCAGCACTTTGAAGTCGCTCGGCTTTTTGGTGCCATTCGGCTATTTTGATTTTCGATTGGTATTTAGGATTCTTTCAGAAAATCTTATATTTTTTGTATTTTGAGTCTGATTATTTAGTTATTTCAAATCTGACTAGATTTAAAAATATATTAAAATTAAATATATTTGTATTAGAAAAAAATTACATAATTTAATTAAAAATATGATTTACGGTAGGATTCGAATATCACCTCTATATATATGCTGCATTTGGTTAATGTAAAATACAGAGTTTTAAGAATTGAATAATAATATTTAATAGTTGACGAAAAATTGGTTATTCGTGTATCATTATCTTGTTCTTATACTTCATTATCTTATCACGTAATTTTTATTGACCTGCGTTAGTTGGTATTAGAGTTAAGTAGCACTATCGAGAAGAGTCTGACCCGTTGACGTTCCTATGCTACACCCATCAAGTAGGGCCCCTTTTGGTTGTAGAAGTTAGAGAGCTAGGAATTTGTAAGTTTCTCAAAACTAAACTTCAGCTCCAAACATGCCGAAGTTGAAAAGTGAATCTTTAAATAATTGTGTGTCACGCCCCGAGATTCAAAAAGGGTCACTTTTTTTTTTTTTTTTTTTTTATCAGAGTTAAAAACTTGAATATTCCAAGGCATGAACAGACCGCCACACATATAGGAAAGCCTCTGTACAACGGACAGAGTCCCCCTATATATGCTCGGCTAACATATACATCCAATCAGAGTAGATACCAAATTTACTATAACTAAATAAGTTCTACTCTATTACATCCACAAGGTTCCATATGTTTATACAATACAGTTCCAAAATATAAATAACAGTTGTGATGTCCACTAAATCCAAAAGTAAACTCCTACCAGGGACAACTCTATCTCGAATCCTCACACAGGACGTCCCAATGTCCCCGCACCCAAAGGACCCGAAAAATGGTCACCCGAGGGTGTGAGACACACATAAGTGTATCCCAGTGGGCACGACGGGCCGGGAAATAGCAAGCCGTACCTACTGGATACCATAATAAGCGGATAACAAAGTAGGATATACCGAAACTGAAAGGTAAAATGTAAGTATATAATCTAAGCAGAGTACCATTAATCATGGATTAATCAATAGTGCAGAGTGATCACATATAAAGCTGATCATGCTATAACTGATAAATCTATAAACAATAATGAATATGCTATAACTGACAAGTAGGAAATAGTCATACTATCACTGATAATCTGACAATCAGAAATGATCATGCTATCACTAATATTCTGACAAGCAGGAAATAAACAAGGATAATGCATCAAAGGTATTACCACAAATATACCCAATCTAATGCCACTGTTGGCCACAAGGGCCTCAGGCTAAGCTGCCATGGAGCACAAGGACCTCAGGCAATTGCCACTGTTGGTCATTGGGGCCTCAGGCTAATGCCACTGTTGGACACCCAGCATGCTATCATAAACCCCAACGGGCTCACGGGTCAATGTGACCTCTCTACCGGTAAAGAACACCACTACGGGTAGCTAATCCGCTGGTGTGCGCGACTGAAAGCTAGCTCAACGGCGATCATAATGCTGATGCTCAAACCATGGTCCATCGACCAAATAGACGGCAAAAAGCCGAGGAAAATCCCCACCGGGATACAAATACTGAAGTATATCATGCCAATACTGAAATAATAACTCCTATTCTAAACATGCAGTGAAGAATAGAGAAAGATATAAAACTGAGCTAGTGACCATACAAGCATGGCATATGTCCAGATATGTATAACTACTGCTGAAAATAAAGGCATAATAAAAGCTTATCTGTGGGATCAAGGCTATGCAGATGTAAGGATTTTGTGCTGATATGCAAGCAAGTAGTAAGAGCAGGTACAAACTCAGTAGCAATCATAATGCTGAATCTCAATCCATGGTCAGTAGACCGGACAGTCAGTGATAAGCCGAGGAAATCCCCATTGGGATATCGATACTGATACAAATCATGGCAGGTACTGAGACTAGAACTCCTATTCTAAACATGCAGTGAAGAATAGAGTATAACGAAAGGCTCATCTGTATAATCAAGCAATATAGCTGTAATGACTGAATGCTGGAATGAAAGCATATAGTAAGGCTAAAGCATAGGTTCAGGGCTACACCAAGAACAGGGGTCCGACCTACCACGGTACCCCATAGGGCCGACCTGATAAAGCCCGGATCGAAGATAAACCCACCTTAAGGTAGTCGGTTGCGATATCCGCTGGACGAATCATGGGCTGGCTCCTGACGACTGGGGCCTACAATAATACCACGTGTCAACTCAGGATCTCACAAAATCCTCAAAATGCGCGCTTAGCGCGAAACCACCATTAAATCGACCATTTCGTCGATTAACGTGCCGTAAAGCGAATTTGGCTTTACGAAAACCTCGGGAATCCCACCGAAGGGTCAATGACTTATTTAAATACATATTTTATCTTTTCCTCATGTTACAATTGCAGCAAGACCCTGGGGCTTTTCTAGATTGCGCATAATACAGGCTTTTTACCACTTTTTCCTTCATAACTTTCAAACCGGGTTTCCAATTACCACCATATTTTAACAGCAACTAAAATTTGATGTGCTTGACCCCATGCTCACTGTTTGGGAGCAGGTTGCCCCACCCAACACAAGTTGGTCGCATCCTAAGTTACCCTAAAGCCACAGCTTAGGCATTTTTATATATACAGCAGCTTAAATGAAATTCTGGTGTGAGCATCATCTTCGGCATGTCACAGAGGACCAAGGGCTTGCCCTAGCGCAGCCCTAACCTTGCCGGATTGCCCACACAAGAACCCAAGTCCCGAATGGCCACACATGGCTCCACAGTAAAACCACTCAGTCATCCTTGCAACTGAAGTGAGCATCAAGCTCAGGGGGACTTGTGTAGTCAGAGGCTCACTCACTGGGTGGTTCATGGCGGCCGGAACAGTACGGAAAGCAAGGCTCGGCCAAGGCTCGAGCACCCGTAACGGCCACCCGAAAGCCCTTTGCTCTGAAGGACAATTGAGGCAAGCACCAGCCTCACAGTCATGAGAGAATAACCATTCTTGCTGCTGGGTTATAAAAGGGCTCGCGGTGGTCGAAGCTACGCCGCACGGCCATTGTTGGAGCTTCGAGTTCGGCAACTTCAAGGCATGGGTTTTTGGGTGCAACAAACAGCACCACAAGCTTTATATAGAAGCTTTGGGAGGTTATGGGTAAGTCCCCACCGCCGGTGACCACCGAAAAGCCGGCCGCCATTAACGCGGCCGAGCTTCGCCCATTAATGGCAGATTTTGATCCAGCCTGCATGGGACACATGCAACCACATGGGAAGCTTCCTCTCAGATCCAGGAAGCTTACCAAACCCTCCCCCGGCGCCGAGAAGCAGCGGCGACGCCGGATCGGCCAACTTGGCCGTGGTCACAAATTCCCGAAACTAGGGCATCGCGGTGTGAAGCCCATAGTGCACCAAACCTCTCCAAACTTGGAGGAGAGCAAGAGTAGGAGTAGGGGAAGAAGACCACCATTTTATTTTTTTGCTAAAAGCCATCGAGAACGGAGCACACGCGGGGCGGAGCAAACCGGGCATTCCGGCGGTGCAACTTTGCCGCCGGCCATCCGACGGTTTCCCACTTGCGGGGGTCTGGCAGGGAGTCTCTACAGAGGCTCAGGAATACACTTCCATGGTCTCGGGACAAAAGAACCAGAGGAGAGGGGAGCTCACCTTGGCCGGAGTTGAGGAAGAAAGGATGTAGCGGGTTTTCTCTCCACGACGACGCGCGGCCGCGGCTCAACCTCCACGGAGCTCCTAGGATGCAGAGGAAGTCACCAGCAGGTTGGGTTGCCAAAGGTGTTGGTGCTCGCAACCTTCATCCAAGCTCGGCCAACCCAAGCATGGAATGTCTCCTCGGCAACCCCAGTCCTCCTCGCTGGTTTCTAGGCCCTCAGTGAGTTGAGAGGAGTACGAGGAGTCACCTAAACCCCTCGAATCCCCCCCCCCCCCAAGGCTAGACCAAGAGTCACCCAACATTAAGTGTTATTTTGCACAATTTGCGGTTTAGCCCTTGCATGCCTTACCTCCCACTCTCAAGTCCCTGCTGTAGGACACAATTGCACCCAGGACCCTACCCAGAAAGTCCCATGCAAAACGGTACATAAAATATTACGGTTTTTACAAAAATACCCTATTTTTTGGTACCTTTCACGTATTTTGAGACAAACGGTTCGTCGAATTGCGAAATGGACTTCGCCATGACGTCCGGCTCGTCGAGACCTATCAAATAGTGCATTTGCTTGTTTGATTCGGTACTCGAATAAATTCTCGGGCCATAAAGTTCTAAGAGGTATACTGCATTGCACGCATTTTGATGCACCAGAGTCGCCAAATGCGAATTCTGTCAGTGCCATTGCGTTCAGGGCATCGAACTTAGCTAGAAACGACTACCCATACGGCTAGGTCCGGGTCACAGACAGTGGATCGGCCGTCGGCCGAGCGAGAGGGGGTCGAAAATCAAGATTACTATTCATTTTACTATTCACTTAAGCTGTGGGCCCCGCAGCTTCTTCGCTGATTCTCGGAAGATCCGACCGTCGGATCAAAAACATATGAATATAAATTTTTTTTTGTTTCGACGAGACGGTCGCAATGGTGAACTCGGATTTTCGAGATCAGACCCCGATCAAAAGTCGATATTCTTGGTGTTTAATTGCATTATAATTTATTTATTTTTGCTAATTATTAATCCAGAAAATTATTTAAACTTTAAATTTTAACTTTTAAAATTCACGATTATTACATTGTGAGTGAGAATTTAGATGATCTCACGACTGAGGTGTTGTAATAACCTTTAAATGATGAAAATATTTTAAGAAATATATATGGCATTGATCTGAGCGTTATGGGTGGGGACGGCTCGGCAAAGGCGCATGGGTGGGGACGGCTAGTCGCCTGGAGACAGGTGTGTAGGCCTAAAGCAGAAAGAGGATTGGGTGTCATTGATCTGAGCGTTATGAATGTGGCCCTCCTTTGTAAATGGTGGTGGAGATTCTTGGTGTCACCTGACCTGCAGTGGAGTAAGCTCATCCAAGGTCTGTATTATCGGAAGAGAATACCTTTGGGAGAAGGGAGATCCTTTAGACCGTACTCGCAGTGGTGGAGGGATGTACTTGGTATTAAAGACATTTTCAAAGGAGGGACTTCATACAGGATCGGTGACGGAAAACTCGTGTGTTTCTGGACGGACAGATGGTGTGGGGTGTCAACACTGCACTCCCACTGTCCCGAGCTATTTAGCAAGGTTGTAAGAAAATCGATCAAAGTCAGGGCATGTTTTGATCAGGGCAGATGGAGATGGAGGAAGATCCTCAGAGGTGCCTTGGCGAGGGGACTGGCAGGCAGGGAACAGGTCAATAAGCTGAAGGCTCTGGTGGGGGCAGCCACACCGGGGTCCGGATGTGATGAGTTAGTGTGGAGGTGGAACAAGAAGGGTTGCTTTACTGTCAAGTCGACGTACGTCTTCCTCATCGATGGGGGAATTCACGACCATGCTGCCCTTCCTATTTGGAGTTTGCGCTTGCCGTCGAAGGTTAAAATTTTCATTTGGATTGCCCTAAAAAATCGACTGCCCACGGTCGATAGCCTGCTGAATAGAGGTTGGTGCGGAAATAACCTTTGTGTGCTCTGCGGGGTTCTCCCGGAGACGGCAGACCATCTCTTTACGGGGTGTGTGTTCGCGCGTTTCATGTTCGGGGCGGGAGCCGGGGCCGTGGATATCCGAGCGCTGGGAAGTAGCGTACGAAGAGTGTGGGAGAGTCAGGTGGGTAGAGAGAGTGTTCCTGACACGAACAAGACACTGACTTCGCTGGTAGCGCACTGGTGGGTCCTTTGGAATATAAGGAATAGAGTTATCTTCAAGCAGATCAACACCGACCCCCTCCGTGCAGTGCGTTGGGTTAGCGATGTGCTGGCGCTTTGGTCCGGATCAGGTTAACCCGTGCAGTGTTGAATCAGGAGTTTTCTTTCTTCTTCTTCTTCTTCTTCTTCTTCTTCTTCTTCTTCTTTTTTTTTTTTTTTTTTTTTTTTTTTTTTGTGTGTGTGTTTAGAGACCTGTGCTGTCTCACCCGTGTAAGCCGAATTCAGTCTTTCGATGAATGAAGCGGGTAGCTTGCTACCTTTCTCTCAAAAAAAAAAAAAAAAAATGGCATGCTTTTGATAAACTTTTATATTATATTGAAAGTTAATTTATAGAGTTGCACATATGAAAAAAAATTGTAAAGTGATCTCTTACTACACCCCACCTATTAAATGGATGAAATGTAAAATATATATTCCAAATAGAATGTATAAATAGTATTTTTTCATATTAATACACAACTAATATGAGATGCAAATAAAATACACATATTAGGCGCCATTAGCTAGCAAGCTACACAAACATAGTTAACATTTTAGATGAGCGCACAACTAGCATGCGTCGACTATTAGAATGGTCATAAATTAAATAATACGAACAAAATTCGATACTATGCTTAAAGGGCTTGAACCAAAGCCAAAAGTTCAATTGATTAGGTGTAGGTGCCTCTATATTTTATTTTGTATCTAATGTGAGATTATTATAAAGAAAATTTTCAACTCTTTATGGTAAAGTGCGTAGCATTAAATATTTAAAGTTTAAAATTAAGTACCATGTTAAAGTGCTTGAAATTTAAACCAATCTAAAGCTTAAGCTATTTTGATTGAAAAGAAAATTGTTAAGTACTCTTTATAGTAACATCAAAACTTTGAATTTTGAATTAATGGTGATATAAACAAATAATTAATCCAGTTGAAAATCAAACAAGGTTAATTTGATGGGTGACAACTGATTATAAGTGCTTGCAGTTGTTATCATCAAACTTCGCAGAAACTCGAGCAAATTGATCTGCATGAAATAAATTTATTGTTTATTTAATTCATAAATAAAGGAATTGAGTTCATAATTAAGTAAGAAAAGATTTAATCATTTAGCTTAATTACTTCATACATTAGCCTAATTTTTTAAAAGAATCTTTAAAAAGTTGTAAACTTATATATACAACTCTCTTTTCGTTTGTAGAATAAACATTTCTCTATATAAATTTCGATTTTGTATTTTCCATGTGTGCAAGCGCGCCTTTCCATCAGCTTTTGATGAAATATTTAAAAGTAATGTGTAACGGTAAATATGTATCTTTTTATAGATATATATTTTTGCGAGAAAGATAGCATACTATATATCCGTTTTGTTTATTTTGAAATAAATTTAGTTAGAAAAATAAAATAACTATACAGACTTCGAACTCGAGATTTCGAGTATCAATTATCAAATTCTTTGCTGCTTAATTGCGTTAAGAACGGTTGATGTACCTTTTATATGTTGCTAATGTGCTTCGATGAATATGTGCAACAGTTGATGTACCTTTTATATGTTGCTAATGTGCTTCGACGAATATGTGCACATAACACGCATGCATTCTTAGACTGTACCCATCTTCCTTGGCCCTTTTCGGATGCAAGAAGTCAGAGAGCAAGCGACTTTGGTCCTAACGGCGTCAAAGTCGATAAGTTAATTTGCGAATAATTGTGAGTAGGAATTCAGATGATCTCCTAACTACTCAAGTGTTGAAATAAATATGAATACTCACGAATTTCTCAAAATTATAAATTTTATTAGAACATTAGTATTAATTATTAATTTAAAAAATTCGAACGACAAAAAATACATAATCAACTTATTTAATAATATCTATAGGTCTTGGTCGCTTAATCTTACTTTAAATATAATTTGTTTAATTTAGCATCAAGTCACTTTGAACAAGACATTTTTCAATCCGATCTCACGTTATTTTAAACATAACTTAACTTTTTTTAAAATTAATATATATTTTTTTAAGGGTTGATTACATACAGATTCTCGGAAACAGGTCGAATAGCAAATATATTACTATAAAATTCAAATTTTCATATTTATTCCTTTAAAAATTTACCGTTATTCATATATACCCCTAATTCAACTTTTCATATTTATTTCTTTAAAAATCTACCATTATTCATATCTACCTCTACCGTCTATGTTAGAAAAATTTAGTTAACTATAAGTTAAATATTTAACCTTGATTAGGTTTTACCTTTTGTAGCGGCGCTCTTCTCTAGGGAAAGGCGGCGGGGAGCTGTGTGCGGGCGCATACGGCGAGCGTGGACGACTTCCGCGCGGTGGGCGACAGGGCGACCTCCAACACGGCGAAGTTCGCGGTTGCTTCGAATCTGACGGTGGGGCGATGCTCGTGGTGCCCCCCGCGCACCGGTTCACCGGACCCTTCAACATCATCTGCAGCCACTTGACCCTTTTCCTCCACATGCAGCAACTCATCATTTATTTATTTAACTTTTTTTTATAGATAAAGAATATGACTATTGAAATTTTTGGAAAGAAACATTTTTGCAATAAGTATAAAAGTTTTGTTTTTGGAATGATATATTTGTAAGAACAAAAAAAATCATTTCATCTCAATTTTGTTAAAATATAAATAATTTCTAAACGGTAATAAATCAGAAGGATAAATATGAATAATTTTAAATTTTTAAAAAATAAATATAAAATATTAAATTTTATAAAAATATATTTACTATTCCACCTGTTTTTAAAAATCATATACAACTAATTCCTTTTTTAATATCTATATAATTTACCGTATACGAAAATTGAACCGCGTGTCTTTCTTAAGCTACTAAGAATAAACAGCCCACATATCTACATTTGTGAACATATCATGTATATTAATTCTACTTTAAAGACATGTCCCATTTCCATAGCAAATTAAATATTTGTTAGATAATAAAGTAAGGGTTTTTTTTTTAGAAAAATCAATAGATTATTATGTAATAAATAGTAAGTGCATGTTACATCAAAACTCTGCCGTCGACAGCGAGAGTAGAACGCGTCCCAGGTTGCCACGCGTACGTTGCCGACATGCAGATTTTCTTTACATTTTTGAAAAAATTGTTGCCTCCACCTAGCGTATATATAAATTCATTTTATACACCGAATTAGTATAGGTCTCCCAAAAAGATTTAAAATTAAATTTTAATATATTAAATATGTAAAATTATTAGCATTAATCATACATTATAAAAATTCAAGCTGATAATATTTGATTGAAAAATAAATTAAGAAAGAATAATTTATTTTATTCTGATATACTTATCAAATAATATATTTCTTGATCGAAGATCAAAATTTGCTATTTTTGATTATCACATAGTAGTTTTGGATTAATAAATTATTCCACAAATTTAATAAAATAGTTTTATTTTAAAAATTAATTATAAATTTTATTAAAATTATAAATTGAATTAAAGGTTAAATTATGTAGACATAATTTATTATATATTATAATATATTATTTTTGTTATAAAATTAGTAATTATATATATATATTAATACATATTATTTTTATTTAAATATTATAATAAATTATACTTAAATATTATAATGAATTTGTTATTATTAAATTTAAGTTTTAGAAGTTGATTTTTTTTTATAAACATATTTTTATTAAATTATATTTTATAATAAATTATTTTTATCAAATATTATAATAAATTATTTTTGCAATAAATTATTTTTATGAAACTATATTTTATATTAAATTTAATTATAACTTCCTTTTTTTATTATTTTTTATTATTTTATAAAATTAATTAAATATAATTTTACTTATTTACGAGAATAATAACATTACGAATCAAACACTATATTATATTTATTTTTTATTATTTCAAAATAATAAGTTATTCTAGGAATAAAGTATATATCGATTATCACTCAATCCAATTCGATCAATATTTCGTTATTTCGAATTTAAAACGATTCAATCTACTCTCTTAAACCAACTAAATATATACATATAAATAAAAAATATATACAAAAATTATAAAATTTGAATACTTATTAAGAAATGATCATTATTAAGTTTCTAAGATAAATTTATATAAATAAATAAAACAGTACGATGTAGGCAATAATTCCCCTCTCTTTTTTTTTTTTTTTTTTTTTTTTTGGCGGCAAACGTGGATTTGCTGCAGGGTGACGTGGATACGACAGCGACATCTGGGACGAGATGCATAATGACACGTGGAGGAAAACGATTGGATGTGTAGGAATGAAAGAGACGTCTCACCCAACGGCTGATAACGACATGTTGTTTAGCGACGCCCCCAATGTTTGGGATAATTTCACATTGGAGCGCCATTTTACATTTTTTTTTTTTATTCAAATTTTTATTTTAATTAAATTTTATTATTTAATTTAATTAATTAAATAGTGATATATCATTGTCAAGTAGAGTTGATGTAGCACTACTGTGATTTATGAAATATAAAAATATAAATTTGTTAATTAATTAATTTTTTTTTGTTGTTAAATTTATTTTTTTGATTATTTTTATTTTTTAAATCATTCTAATCACACATTTATTAATCCAAATTATATCAATAGCATAGTAAATTAGTTATAAAAATATAAAAATATTATTTTTTATTAATTTAAAATTTTAAAGTATAACGGTTATTTTATATTATTTAATATGAAATTAGGTTGTGGAACTTGATTGTAATAAATCTGAAATTTTCATCAAAAAATTATAATAAATTAAAATTTGAAATTTAAAATGTTATCCACCTCATAATTTGAGGAACAGACATGCAAATTACCCAAATCGTTCCTTCTGAGCTTTTTTTTTTTTTTAATGTAATTATTTTTTCCAATGAACATCCGGTTAAATTGATAAAAACATGCGTGTTGGATTGTAGTGCATGATAAATCAAGTGATAAATTTTAACTTTTAAAACTTTAGATGATAAATTATCATATCAATAAAGTTTAGATGAATCTCGGTTTTTTTAAGCTCAAATTGGGCTTATAAACGTTTTCGGTTCAGCCCAATTAAAATGCGTTCTCGGGCAAATGTACGCTCCACTGCAGGGGCCGAGCTACTCACTACAATAAAATTATGTTATAGCGATATTTTTAACTATTGCTAAAAACTAAAAAAAATACTGCTGTAAAAAATACCAACACTTATCATTAGTATCGCTATATGATCGCTAGGGTGTATAGCGACACATTATTATAATGTGTCCCAAAAATGTGTCCCTATAACCTAATTTTGGATATAGATGGACTATAAATGGGACACTGATAAAAAGTGTCACAAACATGTGTCCCTATAACCTAATTTTGTTGTAGTGACTGTGATTTGTTAGTTTCTTTTGGATTTTTTTTTTTTTTTTTTTTTTTTTTTTTTTTTTTTTTTTTTTTTTCCTTTGGAAACTGTAATGTTAAGGCAATAAAAAAAAAAAAAATTTGAGGAATGTGGTCTTAATCCATTTTACCATATCAAGGTTTTAATCCCTATCTTTTAGTTAATTTTGAAATTATCAAATTTTTTTTCCAGGCTCTTATATATTTAGTGTAGTAGTACTTACTTTTTAGTTTTAATTTTGAGAATAAGTTAGTTGTTAGGTATACCCTTGGGTTTTGATTTTGTGTGGTTTTTCGTGTTGTTTGTACCGTAACTTTGTAGAGCTCGTTAAATGGAGAACGACGGTGCGATCGGATTGAAAATCCGACTTACGGATATTCCGGAATGAGGTTTTGATATTACACTACAACAAAATTAGGTTATAGTGACACAACCTTGTGACACTTTTATACAAGTGTCATATCTATATTTTATCTATATCTAAAATTAGATTATAGGAATATATTTTTGGGACACATTATAATAATGTGTCGCTATATACCCTAGCGACTGCACATATATATAGCGACACTAATTGTAAGTGTCGGTATTTTTGCTAGCGGCACTATTTTTAGATTTTAGAAATACTTAAAAGTGTCGCTATATATAGTATAGTTTTATTGTAGTGTTAACGGATCCGAAAAGGTAAGTTTCAGGATACTCGTTATGGCTTACAGTGCATCGGGATCCGTGCTAGCCGTTATGGAACGTTTTTTAGGTTGGGCACGCTTATTGAGAAAATCTATTTAAAATCGGTTATAAATCTGTTAAAAATCTGTTAAAGAATATGTTAAAAATCTCTTATAAATATCATGATTTTGGAACTTTCATACTTACACAAAATAAAGAGAGAACCCTAAGGTTGGCTATTCTCGAAGATTTTTAAAGATCGAATCCTCCTTCTTTCTCGTTGTGCGTGCCGGAGACTGAGTTCGCGAACGTCGCCATCATCGGAGACCGAATCCGAAATCACCATCGTCGCCGGAGATCGGAGTCGCATCGTCTTCCCCGTCGGACCAAGGTTAGCGATCGTTAGTTTTCATTCGTTGGTTTTTGTTCGTCGATTTTCGTTTGTTGGTTTGATCGTTGGTTTCCGTTCGTCGGTTTGATCATTGGTTTTCGTTAGTTCGTTCCTTGGTTTGATCGTTGGCTTTCGTTCGTCGGATTGATCGTTTGTTTTCGTTCATTGGTTTTCGTTCGTCGGTTTGATCGATGGTTTTCGTTCGTTAGTTTTTCGGTCGTCGGGTTTTGGCTTGGCAGAATCGCTTGACGGAGACTCGTCCGCGCCACCGCCGCGTTGACCTAGCCGTGCCGCCACCGGGTTGCCCTAGCCGCGCCGCAGCCGTGATGACCTAGCCGCGCCGCCGCCAGGTTGACCTAGCCACGCCGCCGCCAGGTTGACCTAGCCGCGTCGCTGCCGGGTTGACCAAACCGCGCCGCGGCCGGGTTGACCTAGCCGCGTCGCCGCCGGGTTGACCAAACCGCGCCGCCGCCGGGTTGCCCTAGCCGCGCCGCTGCCGGGTCGCCCAAGTCAAGACGTTGTCGAGATGCCCTAGCCGCAGCCGCCGCGCGTTGCCAGGCGCCACTGCCATGCGCCGTTGAGGCATTGCCGCCGCGCGCTACCAAGCGCCGCTGTCGTGCGCCGTTGAGGCGCTGCCCGCGCACTGCCGCTGCGCGCTGCCAGGCGCTGCTACCCGTGCGCGCACTGTCGCGCGCCGCTGCTGCCACGCGCCGCTGCTGCCACGCACTATTGTCGCGCGCTGCCAAGCGTTACTGCCCGCGTGCGCACTGCTGTGCGCCTCCACCGCGCGCTGCCACCGCACGCTTCCCGCGCGCCGAGGAGGCGTGCTGCCGCCGCGAGCCGCTGAAGCCGCTGCTGTGCGCGCGCACCGTTCTGCTGGACCGCCGCGCCATGCTTTTGCCAGCGCTGCTGTTAGCTAGCCGCGCCGCTGCCGCTTGGCGAAGCATGCGGCCTGCGTCGCCGCCGCCGCCAACAAGGACTTTTGGGCTGCTTTTGGGTTTGACGGAGTTGTTTTCATTTTTCGTCAGATGATCCTTCGCTTGGTCGTTTTTCGTCGCAGACTTCGTCAAGGCAACGGTAGGACCCGATTTTTCGTCCGTTGCCTCGTCGACAGTTAGGTCACGTCGAGGGTACAGTTTTGTGATTGGATTGGTTTTTGAACGCGGAGTTTTTCATCGGTTCGTTGTTTTGGGCTAGTGGGGTACCGTTTTTGAGCCTGGTCTTTTCCTTCACCACCTAGGCTTATCTGTTAACTGCGGTACACCTATAAAATCCCTTTTTCGGTAATTTTGTGTTTTACACGTTTTTTCCTCTTATTGGACTATTTTGCTTTCCGAGTGATCGATCGATTATCACGGTGTGAGATCCGGTGGACTGTCTGTCCACCTCCGAACAGCGGTAAAATTGTTCGGGGCTTAGTTTTGATCAATTTAGTGATCGGTGCGACAATCCGGACACCGGAGGTAGTTCCGATATTTTGGGACAGAGGGAAGTTTTGATACAGTGGTCGGGACCACTAAATTTGCCATTTGGAGTAAATTTATTGATTTGTTTATTTTGGACTATGTTTTGGTCCGGATAAGGTTTCGAAGCCTTAGGAAGGTCGGAAGCGCGATTGTGTGTCTCTGTTGAGGTGGGTACCCTGATCCAAAGAAGGGAACGTTGTTAAATGACTTTTATTCAACCATTTCTCTCTTCTTTGTTATTATTTAATGACGGTTGTTGTGGTAATAGGATATGAATAATGATACACCAAAGGACATGGATTATTTGACTAACCCCTTTATCATAACTATCTGATGGATATGCTACACTTGAGCGACTGATGGTCGCGGGAGGTTATTTGTGGTACTTGTTCTATGATCGTCATGCTCATGGTGCTTTCACTCACACCAGCGGTTTGGCCACCTCATGGGTGTACTTTTTCGGAGAGGTGCTCTGGTTTACCCGTGATCCCTACGCGGTGTTTCGCGTGGTAGGGAGCCCCTGCGTTGTTGCAGTTGCAGCGGACACGGTCGGGGTTGCTTTGCTCCAGCGTGGGGCTGATGCACCGTAGGTAACCCCTGGTCGGTCTCCCGCTGGTGGCCGATGCTTGAACTCACCGGCCCGTCTTGTGCTGGGGTAGGAGCTGTTTGTAGATGCTATTCCCCCGGCATAAGTGTTGTTATGGGGGGGTGACCTGCAACACCTCGGGCGCCGACAAAACCCACTGCGTCGGTAACGGCGATAGTAGGATTGATGGTGCTCCCCGTAGATCTTCCTGGGCTAAAAACTGCCCGAACCGAACGAGGCGCTCATCCGAGGCTGAGGAGTCAGCATCCTAGGCTCGGATTCTTCTTTCCAAAGCCCTCATCATTTGGGCAAATTGCCCATATAATTTCGATAGAGACGGCTCCGGTAGTGCCGACTCTTCGTATGGCTCCGAAAATCCTGACATGACAGCGGTAGGATTAGGTAATGAATTACTTGAGCATCCCACCGGGTGTGCCAATAAGGTTGTTGGGGCCAAAAAGTGGATTGCGCGCGATCGGCCCCTGGGTGACCCTCCAGAGGTGTCGAAGTGCGCCGCGTGCCAACAATCGAGCGATCGGGCCGAGGAGGAATCTGCTTGGCCGGGTTCTCCTCTGGTAACTCTCACGATCGTTCGTCCGGTGACAGCCGAATCGGGTTTACGGAGGTAGAGAGGGATCGCCGGTTTCGACTTAGAGTAGCCGAACCGGGTAAAGAGGTAATGATACGGCTAAGGAGTCGAATGTAACTTTGAAGCGCAAGAAAAATAAATAAAGACACGATTGATGGGCCGGTTTACACTCTAAATGCACATATAAAGATGCGGTCAAATGGACCGGTTTACACTTTATATTAATTGAAGAAGGAGATACAATAATGAAGGTAGGGATAGAAGGATTACAATTAAGCCTACTCCTAGGAAAGTAGTAAAGAAAAGCAGTAAAAGTTAAGTTACCCTACTCCTAGATAAGAAGAAATGTTGGGGTGGTACCGGGCTTACGAGGTTGTCGGACCCTTTTTCACTACTACAAAAGGGACATTTAGCGGCAATTTAAAGTGCCAGCAAAAGTATAAAAAGTGCCGGGAAATTTTTTTCCCGGCGGTTTGTTGTGGCACTTTCAAGTGCCGGTTAAAACTCAGTCGGCAATTCTTTTTCTGGCACTTATGCAAAACCACCGGTAAATAATAAAATACCGGCACTTTCGAGCGCCGCCTATTTTAACGTGTAGTGGCAATCATAAGTGCCGGCAAAAATATCTCTTTTGGCATTCACAACTGCCGGTAAATGACAAAATGCCAGCACCTACGAATGCCACATTTTCTACGTATAGTGGCAATCATAAGTGCCGGCAAAAATATCTATTTTTGCATTCGAAACTGCCGGTAAATGACAAAATGCCGGCACCTACGAATGCCACCTATTCTAAGGCACAAATATCTTTTTTGGCATTCAAAACCGCCGGTAAATAATTTTAAGGGCATTCAAAACCGCTAGCAAAAATATCCTTTTTTGCATTCACAACCACCGATAAAATAAATTTTTATCCCGATAAAAAAAATGCCGGCAAAAATTTTTTTTTTAATGCATTAATAATAAAATATAATTTAGTAAGACAAAATAATAATCTTATATCAATACAAATATTTATGAAAGGTATTTAGACACATGTAAAAGACGTCGAACACAATAAATTTAGTAAGCAAAACAGAAAAAAAAAATTTCATAACGTTTCAAGAAGTATCATATATTCAACATCCATAATAAACAAAAAAGATTATTAATTTTATCGCAACAATAAAAAAATATCAGTATACTTCAAGTACATATGTTTAAGTCATAAACAAAATGAAGGAAATGATGCCTTGCAATTAATCAACAGATTGCTTCTCTTTAAGTAATCAAATCCTGCATTTGAAAAAAAAAAAATTTATTAGACTGTGAAACAACAAAAAAAATTTAGCACTTTTGTGAATAACGTATCCAACACATGGCGATTGGTTTAAACCTTATTGTATATATATATGGAGGTTTTATGTGTTTCTACCTGGAATTATTATTATTAAGCACCATGATATCACTAAATCCAACAATACAAAAAAGACTAAGGCAAGTAGGATACAATATGAACAAGGAAAAATAAAAGAACAATTTGGTACATTAAAATCTCACTGAAGATGATGATTAGAATAAGATAGTCCAATTTAAACTTTGATAGGCCCAATTGAAACAAACAAAAATCATCAAATGTGAGACTAAGACTAAGACCCAGTTTAGAATTAGAGGAGCATTTCAAAGAATAGCTTCAGGATCTGCACATCCACATTGAGAGAGGGTGCGAAAATTAAAGAAAATTCACAATCGAATAAAAAAGAAATTTTTACTAAAATATGAAACTAAAAGACATTATGACCTGGGGACAGCTCTGCCACTGTTTATTCTATGTTTTCATCAGACAATATTAACATTTGCTTAAAAAGATTAGAGGTATTAATTGTCAGATAATTTGACCAATTTGATTCAATAGAAGAGCCATTCTGCATTGCTGCATCTCGGACCTTCCGTAACATCAAGTAAAATTGATCCATGAAGTAAGAACTAAATTCCCTGCATGATTGTATAGCTGTATATATAAAACTGTAACAAGTCATTATGACATTTTACATGCAAACTAGGATGACATCTAATTATTCAAATATATATAATAGCCAATAAAATTAAACCATACAAATAACTCGGCACAAAGAAGGAAGTAAAACATTAAACAACAAATAGTTCTATATGCAAAATGCAATAAGCACTACTACAAAATACAAGTTAAATATCAAAGAAAGGTGCAAGAAAGGTGAAGAAAAGTGAAGAAAAGAGAACCCACTTAGCTAGCTTTTACCCAATCCCCCGCTCCCTAGTTTAGCCTTTTCACGGGCTTAACCTGCATTAGAGAACAAATTAAAAAATAATAAAAAAAAAAGATTAAGGAGGTCAACAATTTTCTATATATATAAAACTAATAGAAGTCATGCTAAATTGTTTATATGTATTAATTGTACTTACAAGATCGGATGGCCAAGCAATATTTTTTCTTGCAGCATCACATATCGTTTTCATACCTTGATAGCTCCGAATCAAACTCTCTGTAGGTATCATTACCACCTCAACATGAATCTCCCAATATTGGTGACCTAATCTTTCACCTCCTACGATAGTAGGATTCTTACTAAACAAAAGTCCACGTGCTACATGGCGATGAGGTTGTCCAAGGGATATTAAGAGCACATCTTTTTCACCATGTTCAGGATTATTCTATATAGAGAAATATATATAGTTTACTATCTGATAATTTTTAACAAATAATATTAATCAAAATTAAAAATTACCTCGGTTTCATGTTCATATCGAACCCTCATTTTCTTTGTTTGGTGGACCTATATATATTAGAGGATTAAATGATTATGTAACAAATGACATAACATATAATTTCACTATCTAGACAAGATATTTACCTGATAAGACTGAAATTGGTGATTGGATGATGACGATCGCACTTCTCCCTCAAATACATCATTAGGATTATTCGCATCAACAATATTCTACATAAAAAATTACACTATTCTATTAATACAAAATTTTCAATAAGATATTATTTAATAAATACTTCTAGAAATATATAATTATTAAACCTGTCGACCATCAAATAGATTAGTAGGTGTATAATTAGATTGCTGAAAATCAGTAGACTTATTTTGCAAAATAGTTGCCATCATTGCTTTCATTTCAGCCAACTGGGTCTCCATAACTATCATTCTTTCCTTCATTTCTTTTGTTTCCTCCTCTGCTTTCTTTCTAGCCTCAGTTGCTATTTTTATGCATGCTGCAGGTGATGGTGCCTCATTCTAAATATGAGTAGGAGCAGGGCCCAAACCGAGGCCACGCACGCGACCATGTTTCTCTTTTCCAAATACATCTGAGAATTAATCATCTACTTCTTTGGCACCTTTTTTGGCAAGAGCTGGTTGATTTTTACTTCTCACATCAATCTCTCTCTATAACAAATCATGTATATCATAATCAATGCAGTTTGCTAAGAACTCATAGCAATCACTAATAAAATGCCGAGATGTTAAACAGAAAATCAATGGCTTATTAATGCAATTAGTATACTTACAATTTTGTTGGCACAATCTTCATTCATCGGATCCCTATTTTTGTGAACATGAGTAATCTTAAATAGTTCGGCTCTAGTTGGCAAAACTCCCTTTTCCTTTCGCTGTTAATAATAAAAAATATTAAAATCCCGTGAATTCGTGTAAAAAGCATATATATCAATTTAGAAGAATAAGTAAATTAAGTAATTTACCTTTTCTTCACGAATACGAGCAAAACTTCTTGAGCCAGCAGTGTGAGTAGTAATTTGCTTAGAGCGGTTATTTTTGTTTCTTAAACTACGCGCCTATATACAACATCAACTTGGTTAAAAGAAACATCTATATAGCTACACTATATAACATCAACTTGGTTAAAAGAAAAAATATAGAGTAAATCGATAAAGAATCAAAAAAAATTTAAAGCACCTGTCCTTCTTTAGTATCCCAAAATTCAATCAATTGTTTCCATTGCTCCGGGAGGACTCTAGAATCACATTCAGCAAGACGATCTTCATAAGTATTGTGAGAATCATAGTGCTTTTTCTTAAGATCATATTTGAAGTCCTTCCATTTTTTTCCAAGAGCTTTCATAATCCATGGCCAATTATCATCTCCAAGATTATACTTTAACTGTAAGAAATTCACAAATTTATTTACTAATACATATTTATATATTAAAAATATAGAGACAAAACAGCTAATAATTTGATACCTTAATAATGTTCCACATTATTTTTTTATTGTCCAAAGACATGTGCCTCCAATCCTTATATGTCAATGGTGCATCTTTTCCACTTCTAGCAACAGTGCCTAAGAAGTTTGTGAATTGTGCAGCTTCATCACCAATAGGCTGATCAAATTCATTAAAAGAAAGTGACAACATATCACCATCATGCCTAGCTCATATTTTATGCATGCGAGTAGGACCTCTCCCATTCCTGGACTTTTTACAAAAATCTGTTTCCAAGTAATCATAAAAGATAGCTAAGAAATAAATACTCAATAGTGATCAATTGATTTTCTAAACTATATTCCAAAAGTTTGATGAACATGCATATCTTAGGGATTAATAAATACCCATATTTTCTTCAGGGTGGTCATCATCAGATCTAAACTTGAATTATCGGCATGATGGTTCGGGTATTTATACTCATACCGAACCATGTTATTAGGCGCCGACTTGAATTATCGGCGTGATTCAAGGGGAGTCCTCGTTAAATCCTCAACAACTTCCTTTTGAGTCGATAGGATAGAAGCTGTTTTTCGTCTAAATTCATCCTCTCATCTGTTGCGCCAGAACGTGATTCTTGGTGCTTTTCGGCGCTGGGTGTTGCTTGCCCTTCTGGGTTGATTGCGAGATTTGCGCCTAAGACTCGCACTCCTTCCTTTCAAGATCTTTCCTTCTGCAGTTCCACGCAACTGAGGATTGACATTAACTCCGCTTCTTCCGTCACTTGACTAAGGCGATCCGATATTCGCCTTCGGTCGAGAGATGGTCCTGGATAAGACGGTAATCCTCTGATTGACCGCTTCTCTTATTGGCTAATTCTCCTATTTGCTGGTGCCTTCGGCCGATAGCATACATCGCGTCTTGTGTATTTCATGACTGAGATCGGTTCGGATCGGGACGTGGGCCCCTTTTCGGCTGTTCTGTACTTCCGTCGGCTGGTGTCTTCATCCGATGGCATGCGCCTCGCATGGTACTGTTACGCACCTAAAACTGATCTGAAACAAGACGTGAGTCTTTCCTTCTTCGGCTTGATCAATCGAAGGTTGACTCTGTCACGACCCGGGTGTAAACAAGAACTCGAGTTCGACAACAGATCCGCCGTATACGTAGTATTTTCTACGTATACGAAGCGATACAACAACTCAAGCAGTAGTATGATATGTACAAGAGCGAGTAAAGCCACAAAAAGTGGTATAGAGTAGGAAATAAATCACAGACTAACTGTATATAAATAAAAACAACTCTATATAAAAACCACCACCACAACAACAACACAAGCAACTCCAACGATACCACTATGTAATAAAGAACAACTCCAACTACCAAGCTACTATATCAACTCCAAAGTAAATAAACAAGTCCAACTCCAAAGTACAACCCAACATCAACAACTCGAAATACATAACTGCTAAACAAGTCCACAACTCTCCAAAAGCCTAGCGTCTTTGAATTCCACTTCCCCTGGGTGTGGCGCGCTAGTATTAGTAAGGGCGCGAGGCAGGTGTCTTCTTTCCGCTTAGAAGAAGTCTTATTAAGTTTCGGGACATCGGACTTTTAATAGGACAAGCAAACGAAACCAAAAAATACAACTCCGACATAAACAATAAATACAACTCCACAAGGTGTACAACTCTCAAAATAAAATACAAGTACAAAACCACCCAAAAAGTAACTCCAAGTATCCAACTGATAAGTACAACCCACTACATCACCACTACACAGCTCTGATACACAACTACCCTTCAAAATAATAAATACAAATAGATGGCTCCAGCCAGACCCAAATATATACAGTAGTCTGCTCATCTAACTATAAACAAAAAGAATATAACTCTGGGTCCACTGCTAGGTCTCAAGAGTAGTAGTAGATCTATTTAGCCCACGATTCCCTCACCTCAATCCGCCGGTACCGCAACAGTTGTGGAGGAAACTGAAAGAGACTGAGCAACAAAAACGGGTGTGAGAACTACTAAACAAGTAGTCCTCAGTGGGTAAATCGTCGAACCTCCGACCTACCCACCGAGTCTACCAAAAAGGCAAAGTAGGAGATGATAATACTATGATAGTAATAACTGAAATGAAAGCTACTCTACTATAAAATATGCTATATAAAGGATGTTAAGTATGTGTGTATATGCATCACTAAAAGAGAACTGTCGATGTATAACCCAATCACATGGACCTGTATAGAACCCAGCCCCGCCTGCACTAATATCAATCTCGCGGATCTGTATAGAACCCGGTCCCAGGCCTGTATAAAACCCGGCCTCTGGGCTGTATAAAACCCGGCCTCACCTACTCCGGAGTGGCACTCGAGAGGCGCAACCCAACTCGAGTAAATAAGTAATCCCAGTCAAGTATCTCAGTCTCGCAGGCAAAAGTCGACACAATGCTCAAGGTGGAGAATCTCTCTATCCACCATGCAATCCCGACCCACTGATTCATAACACTAATCGACCAACTGCCCACAATCCGCGGTTGCCGAAGAACTCCCGAGTCGATAATCTGGTGCTATCCCACTCGACTCAATAACACAGCTATATTAATCCCATCCCTGCTCTCTAATACGAGCAATAATATCATAAGAGAAAAAGAAAAGATTTTCTCCTAAGTTTTGATCCAACATGATTAGTATAGTATAAAAGAATAAAGTGTGGCCTAACTAGATGTCCAATAAGTATAAAATGGTTCTCACACATAAAAGGAGTAATTCTCAACATGATTTCCAAGTTTAAACATGCTTTGGTCAAGTATAAGTAAAAACATCCAAACCACATAATGCCACATTTTCAGTTGAGTCGACTTGTAGGCTGCAATTTCGATGTACTCAATAACCCACCTGCTAGCTCAAAGATCTGAAATTCGATCGATCTAATTTTTGGCGACCACAATCGTTGCTCGGTAACTCTCCAACAAATATAAAAATGCCCCAAAACTCCTGCCGGATAGAAAGTTATAGTAAAGGCATTACTAGTTGCGCAGGATTTCAACAACTCGAACCGATAGTGAAAGAACTCAAATCTAGTATATATACTTTAATAAACTCCAATGCCACAACCCAAAATTGTTTCTTAAGTTCCCAAATAACATAGAAATGCCAAGAGGTTCACAAAAAGCTACACTTAACTCTTTCAAATAGGCTGATAAAAAAAAATACATCCATACTGTCCAAAATTCCAACATAACTTCTTAAGCTGAAATTCAACTTGCTATAACTTTCTAATTGAACATAATTACAAGTTGAAATCAAAAGAGGAATTGTTCATTATACTTCTAAGATTGCATTCCACCATTTGGATTAACTATATATAAAACCAACATTATCTACGAAATAAGGTCTAACTCTCAATTATCAACAAAAGATGTTCCAACAAACATGCAGATTTTCAGCAAACATGATCTGAGAAGATGACTAAAGATAGTATATCATTTCTCTTCCAAAATTCAAGATTAAGGTGTCAAAATATTCCTCTTGAAGTCTAGAAGATCACTCAACTTTGAAATTCATCATTTCATAAAGGAAAGATGGAAAAATCTCATAATTACCACAAGCTGTCCGAAACTGAAATTTGTACACAGGGGCTCAAAGATGGGTATAATTACCTGGTCAAAAACAAGAATTGGCCCTCCTCTTCAATATGAAAGTTGTGGGGCTTTATGTCACGCCCCGGCGTCGATCTGCGACCCAGGCTCGCCAACAGATCCGTCGCCCATATGGGAAGCCCCGTATAGACAAAGCGACTATCCTACAAAAGATCAACTACACTATACAGATATCAGAGCTGAAAGTAAACTACTGAAATAAAAATAAATACAACTCCTCAAATAGTACATGCCAGGTCCTCACAAATATATAAGTCTCACAAAAGTAAAAGAAATATACAAGGAAAGTCCCAAAAACACTGACAGTACTAAAACATCACCAAAAGAAAAGGGTGTATCTGCTCTCTCTCTGGAAGACGACTGGTAGGGATCTAGCTCGCGACTCCCTTACCTCGATCAGCAGAATCAGCAACTGGAGCAGCAAGAACAGGAGTAGAGGTCCCTAAGAAAAAAGACACCACAGCGGGTGTGAGAACTAATCCCACAATAGTTCTCAGTGGGTACCGCCAACAAGCCCGGCGGTCTGCCCACTAAGTCTACTAGAGGCATAAGTAATAAATGCAGTGCTGAAAGGAAAAGAGCTGGAAAAATAAACTCTACAGCTACTATGCCTCTATCTAGATGCTCAAGAAGTGGAACAGAAGGGAACATAATGCATCCACTATCCCTCAACTCAAATCACCCAATCTACACTGACTGCCACATAGGGTCCAGTCAAACCTGCGCCTACCTACTGCCGTTACATCCAAAGAGGACCGGACTTACGTAGGGCGTCTGTGACGGCCAAAACTGGCCCAGCCAGAGGGACTACGTCGACAAGTCGCGATAGCAAGTAACAAACCCAGCTCCAGAGTGGCACTCGAGGGGCGCGATCCCACCGAGGAAAGTATCCGCGCATCTCTGTCGAGCTCAAATGTGGCTCATGCAGGCTATAGTCCAAATCCACGATCAACAAGATCGACAGTAACCAACAACACTAACTCTCACTCACAGGATGGAAAACTACACAGCCGGGACCTACCGTCAACTCAGACGGCTCCCAAAAAAATGAAACACTGATCTAAATACTGCTACCAGACTCCACTCGGCCCCCAGGCATGAGTGTAACATGCATCGATCCCACAACAACCCGACCCCTCGGCCCACTACCCGGGCGAGGAAACTCTAAGTCTCGAATAAAATAATAAATGACGGTGTGGGAAAGTCTAAAGCAATAATATCCTAGCCCTAGTGAGAGTTTTTCTACTAGTCTGGTTAAACATGTAGCATATGACAGGGGTGCTAGGTCAAGTTCCAAAGATAACAATAATTTAACAAATTTTTAGGAAGCAGTAAATCACATGATCATCGAAATAACACTGGGAACACCAATTCTTACATTCTTGCATGCTTCAAAATACATTCACAATCATGCATGATCCTACAATATAGAATTAATGTTCAGTCCATCAATCTTGAAGGCGAGGCAACCCACCTGAAAGTGCGAAACTGTCCAAAGTCCAAAAGCTGAAAATACCCGGGAACAACACTCCAATTTCCTCCAACTCCAACGGGTTCAGAAACACCCGAAAACTCTCCTGCGTACAAAAATATAGTCCAATGTTACAAATAACTCAAAATTCCAAGTGTACAGAATCTCCTGAAATTCAGTCCCAAAGATACAAAATTTCCACCTAGAAAATAAACTCCAAAAAATCCAAAAAAAATACAACGGCGATCCCCGTGAAGTGTAGATGTCAATCAAGCCCTTAAACGTTGAATTCCGATAGCTGGGTGTGGAGATAAAAATCCGACAAGGTGCTTCTGTCCAAGAAGATCCACCAGCAACAAAGGGGGTTAAAAATGTACCAGAAACCCCAATAAAAGCTCAAATACGTGGAGAGTGGAAAATACAAAAATCGTAGATCTACCTATCGTGAATACGACGCATGAAAATCGTCCAAAAATACTATCGGAGTGGCTTTGTGGACCTCGCGGACCGAAATGCGACGAAAATGGGCCTCCGATGAAAGAACGTCGCTCTGCGCTACGATGCCGAAGTCGTCGATGCTGCGGCCTCCAAAAATTCTGAGCTTCCTTCACCAGATGCAGCACAGGAAGATGAACAAAGTTGCTAGAGGACTCAGGAGGTTTAGAGCTCGGGAGAAGGGTCAAAAAGCCCGAGCAAAGGGCCTATATATAGGCCCACACGAAAAAGGAGCCAAAAGCCCACTTTAATGGTTTTCCGGGCCCTAAATTCGGGCGCCCGGGGTGTTTCGGGCGGCTACAGTAGCCCGAAACGCCCCCCGGCCCGGCCCACGTGACGCACCCGAATTTCCCTGGCTCCGACACGTGTCCCCTAAACAGTGGACAGCGTGCGGAGCCAGCGGAAAGGCGCCACGTGGCCCGAACGAGAGGGGTGCGGTGGGTGGCGCCGGCCAATCGCCGGGCGCAACGTGGCGCCCGCGTACGGCAGTCACCCACCCCGCACCTGCCCCAACTGCCCCTACCTACTCCCCGCGTTGCGTGCGCCGCACGCACATGGACTATCCAACTCGGGGCCGCCACGTGGCCCGCCCCGGTTCACTGCACCCGCCGCGTGCGCCCATGGACCGCGTCGCGTGAGCCCGCCAACCAGGAGCCGCCACGTGTTCCCCGCACTCGGCCTATGGCCAACTCTCCGTGGACCACACCGCGTGTGCCGGCCAATCCGGTGCTGCCACGTGGCACAAGGCCGGTCCACGGCTTCCCCCATGCACCATAATGCGCAAAAACTTCCGGGGGTCTGTTTTTGGGCATCTGGACTCTGAAAAAGGCAAGTAAATAGCCGATTTTCGACGTTTTTCCACGCTGAATCCAAATATGGCCTCGGATTAGCCTAAAACCCTTTCTAAATTCTGACAAAAATAGCCGGAAGGCAGGCTCAATCCCGAAGCCTCACTGAATCCCTCCAACGCGTCCATTTGACGCGTTGCGGGTCCCACACACCAACAATAGGTGTTCTACATCATGGGTCATGGGAGAAGCTACACGGGGATCGGGGTCACTACACTTTAAGTCCTGAAGATCTTCCCACAAAAATCAACTCGAAACTTTAATCCAATTGTCCAGGGGAGTAAAAACACTGAGTACTGCCCAAAACTTTAAGCTGTGCACAATTGTCCTAGAGATTTCTTGATTTACCTGACTTGGAGTCCAAATTAGAGGTTCTTGAAAATATGAAAATTGTAGATCCTAGAATACTGAAAATTTTTCACCAAAAATCAACTCAAAACTTTTCTTGTACAGCCCAAGGGAGTAAAAATACTGAACACTACTCAGAAACTCAAGCTGTGAAGAAGAATCTCAAAGATCACTAATTTTACCTGATTTAGCGCCCAAACCAGATCTCTCTTCAAATACCAAAGTCGTAGAGCTCAAAGTCCTGAAGAAATCCCCGCAAAAATCACCTCGAAACTTCACTCCTACAGCTCTAGAGGTCCTCTAGAAGAAAAGGTGATGAGGTGGTCCACACAACTTGCAACTTCAAGCTCAACTAATGGTGGCTTCTTGGTGGAGAAAGAAGGTGATGGAGGCTCTCAAACACACCAAACTGTACCTGAAGAAGAAGAAGACCGTCCAAAGAGTACTATCCTGTCAATAGAGTCCCTTATATAGCCTTAAATTGAAATTAAAATGATCTCTAGGATCAAAAAACCCATCAAAGAAACCCCTTAAATGGTTTCGGATCCACAACATTCCCCAGCCCGACCCACCAGGCCAACCCAGGACAGATGGCGCCACGCGCTCGCCCCAGCGCGACCCGGCCCAGTGCGCGTGCACGTCACATGCGCGCATGCGCTGGCGGGCACTGTGTTTATCGGTGCACGCGCCATGCACCGGCCGTGCACCCCTGGGCCGTGGACCCGGTCCACGACACAGTAACCACTAGAGTCCTATTTTTTTACCAAAAATACACAAAAATCAGGTATTTTTCAGAGTTTTTCGCGCTGGATCCATTTTTCGCATCCGTTTTACCTGTTGAGGACCCCGACACACCGAAAAGGTGTCGTCAAGCCATTGGTTCAGTAACAAACCACACCACAAATACCCAGGTCTTCACAGATTTCGACTCTGCTTGCTTCACCGTATGAACGGGAAAGTCGGATCTCTTCCTTCACACCGCAGTCGATACAGAACAATGTGATAGTATTTGCATCAACTGCTTCTCTCATCGGCCGATGCCTTCACTCGATAATGTATCGTGTGCTGTAGGCTTCCGTACTCGGGGTTAGTCTCAATCCCCGTCGATTGATGCCTTCACTTGATAATATGTCGTGCAGGCGCCGTCGCCTTCGTCCTTGGGGTTTTTCTCAAAAGAGACGCGAGTCTCTCTTTATCGACTCAAACCCCTATCGGTTGGAATCCCTACCTGATGGTAAATGCCACGTGTCATTTTCTCAAGTGGTAGAAAATTCAGGTCTTAATAGAGGCAGAGGAAAATGTCAGATTGATTTGACGACATCTTGAGACCGCCCAGAGTTGACAGAGGAGCTATGCAGATACTAGGCGACGAGACTTGGAGTTTCAGGCTGGAGACCATGTCTTTCTGAAAGTCTCACCATCTAGAGGGATCTGGAGATTTGGAGTGCGTGGGAAGCTCAACCCACGATTTATTGGACCCTTTGAGGTACTGGAGCGAGTTGGACCAGTTGCATACCGAGTTGCGCTTCCACCGCGTTTGGCTGGTACACACGACACCTTCCATGTGCCTACTTTGAGAAAGTACATCTTCGACCACACGTGTCACGCCCCTGGGTCGAAACTGCGATCCGGGATCGCCAACAGATCCGCCGCCCATACAGGAAGCCCCGCATAGACGAAGCGTCTAACCTGCAAAAGATAATACTACAACTATACAAATATCAGAGCTGAAAAATAAACTACTGAAATAAAATATACAAGTCCAAAATAGTACAGTATGATCCTCATAATACAAGAGTCTCTCGAAAATAAAAACTCTCAAAAGTAAAATATACAATAGTCCAGCAGACTGTACTACAAAGGTCCAAAATGGGATACAGCTACACTGTGATGATCCGGACTCCCGCAGGAACTGTGCAACATTAAACAGTGACTGTAGGGAGCTTATTCGGTGAAGCAGAGCTTGTAGAATCGAAATTGGACATTTAATTTAGACTCTGCGCGAAAATCGGAGCAAATAGAATTTTCCGGGAGCTTTCGGCAAAATTTCGGATGAGAATTTGGCGAAATGGACGTCGTATTTGAACTCAGCGCGCGAAAACGATCGAAACGGTATATTTACTTTATTTTTTCGGCGCAAAATTACTGTTCACGCCGGAACAGTAACTCCGGCCGCCGGAATTACTGTTCCGGCGACCGGCAAGCGGCGGCGGGCGGCGGCGCACGGCGGCGGGCGGCGGCGCAGCGGCGGCACAGCGGCAGAGGGCGGCGGCGCAGGCGCGGGCGGGGGGCTCGGGTGCGCGGTCCATGGGCCTGGCGTGCACCGGGTGCACCGAAGACTCCTTCTGCCACGTGGCAGCTTCCCATTGGCCGGCCGGCTTCTAGAAGCACGTGGGAAGGTGACACGTGGCGCTCCCCTATTGGCCGACATCTTCCGGAAGACCCGGAGCGCGGACCGGCCACGTGCACCACGTGGCCACGTGGCGATTTTTCATTGGGCCTGCACAGGCTGTTTGCTGTTATGTGGACACGTGGCTCATTATGGATGGCCGATTTTGGTGTTTCCTGTTCGGATCCGAATCCCGTGTGGGAATATTCCCTTTGGCCCACTATATAAGAAGCCCCCACCCCTCCTCATTTCCCACCTCGAATTGCGGGCCTTAGAGAGAGAATCCGAATTTGAGCTCTATAGGAAATTTCTTCCTCTCTCTCTCTTCTCTCTCTCCTCCAAATCTCAGAATTTTTGGAGTTACAGTTAGTGAGTTATCTGCAACGCGGCGCACTGCGACGGTTTTCTTTTTCGGCCCATTTCCCGTCGCAGTTCCGTCGAAAATTCCCTGAGTGCTAACCAGGAGGAATTTTTGGACGATTTTTACGGCAGCACGACCGTAAGAGGTAGGGCTTCGATTTCCGTGTTTATCATTTTGCTCCATTTCGTACTTTTGGCACGTTTCCCGAGGTCTCTTTGACCCCCCTTTTTGCTGTGGAAATTTCTGGACAGTGTCAACTTCTCCGATTTTTATCTTGGCATAGGAGCATCAGATTGAGGCGTTCAAAGAGTCGATTTTGATCTACTCTTCGCGAGGAACGCAACCGTAATTTTTCTGGATTTTTCTGAGCACTATACAGAGGTGAAAAACTCCTCTCTTTTCGTGCTATTTGAAAAACAGCAAATATTGTGCTTTTTGGGATTTGTATTTATACCGGGAGCGTTGATTTGCAGGATTTGAGGACTGTGGACAACCAGGAGACTACCTGGGGTGTAGTTTGAGCTGCTCGAGGTGGGCGGTTGTTGCTTACCTCATTTTTGACAAGCTCACTGGGATTACTGGAACTCCCCTAAAATTCAATTGATAAGAACAATTGGGACAAACTAATATGACAATTGATGAGAACAATTGGGATAAACTAATATGACAAATGATGAGAACCATTGGGACTACTAACAGGACTACTAACAGGACTACTAACGGGACAACTAACAGGACTACTAACAGGACAATTGATAAGAACCGCTGGGACAAACTCTCCTAAAATTTAATATAACCCCCCAGATGATATGATGACTTATATTGGGACACTGTGATTGAGACAAAGGCTATAATCTCGCATGCAAATGACTTTTATTCAGTAAATCAATCTTTTTAAATCTTTGACACTATTTTATAACTTTTAAAATAAAGACAGTTGCATGCATGCCCGGACATCAGGTAGGGCCACTATTTATTGCTACACTATCATATTAAGACTTGACATGTTTTATTGCTCTCTTTTGCTTTCAGTTGCTTGTCGCTCGAGTATGAGCAGGGGTTTGGGATAGTATAGCCAAGGTTATGTTAGATTATAAACTTGTGGGGTGTTGCGGTGACCGCGGACTGTGGGCGGTCGGCCGGATGTTTATCCTTGCATCAGAATGGGGTTGAGTCTGGTTTATTTTTGGCATCAGCAGGGGATCGGGCTTTTCTTTAGTGGATGGTTTTTCCCACTTATTGAGTACTATGGCATCATATCAGGGTTTCTTAGTGGATGGCTTTTCCCACTTTGATCATAGTCATGATCCAGTCCTGCTGTTTACGACACTTATGATACTTATTACTGAGGTACTTTTACTCGTGTGGGTCGCTCCCCTCGAGTGCCACTCCGGAGTGTGTTACAGGCAGGCTTGAGTCCTTGAGACTCTCATTCCCTATCGGTGTTATGCATTGGCCAGCATACCCGATTTGGGCAGGCAAGGCGCAGCAGGCAGTACCAGTTTTACTGGTGGCATAAGATTGGGTTTATTCAGGCAGGCATGTTAGATACTGATGCATACATACAGTCATTCCTTTTGGCACTGCATTTAGAGGCATGCTAGTGGTGGTTTCCCCTTTATTCAGCAGTTCTGCTTACAGCTTTACCACTTTTTCCTTTCTGGCCTCTAGTAATCTTAGTGGGTGCATCAGAGTTGAGGTTTTGCCCACTAGGGGAGGCTACTGGTTTATCTGGTAGTTCTCACCCCCATTATTCTTTTCTGTTTCTTTCTTCTTCTTTATTTTGCAGAGTCGTCTGCGGGAGCTGCTAGGCTACCAGCGGCTGATAAAGGTAAGGGGATCGCTGAGTAGATAGACCTCCTGGGAGACTGAGAGCTGTAGATAGACGTTGTACCCTTCACTCAGACTGTGATATTCTCCTTTTATTTTGAGTCTGGCTTTCGCCGGCTGGTTGTATTATTTTGGTGAGCTGGGAGATTATTGTACTTATTACAGTTTATTTTTAGTTCCAGTATGAGATACTATGTGGTTCTTCTACTTCAGCTCTGTATTATGCTCTTTTATTGTTCATATTATATCGGAGCAGGTTACCAGCGCTTCGTGTACTCGGGAAATCCCGTGTGCACGGCGGATCTGTTGGCGAGCCCGGGTTCCGGGGCGTGACATACACTCCAAGGACGGATAGGGAACTAGCTCGCGACCCCTATACCTCGATCAGCAGGTGTAGCAACTGGAGTAGGAACAGGGGTAGATGCATCTGAAAAATCTGTCACCGACAGAGGGTGTGAGAACTACATCCTACAGTAGTTCTTAGTGGGTACCATCTCCAAGACCAACGATTTGCCCACTAAGTCTACTAGAGGTATAAGATAACAATGCAATAAGGAAAAGTATATAAGCAGGAAATAAACTTTACTGCTACCATGCCTCTATCTATAATGCTCAATGGGTGATACAGATGAAAATGATGCATCGACTCTAACCCAGTATACTCAATCAACCCAATCATACTGACTGCCACAGAGGGTCTAGTCAAACCTGCGCCCACCTACTGTCATTACATCCACGGAGGACTGGACTTACGTAGGGCGTCCCACACGGGCTGCGTCAACAAGTCGTGATAGCAAAGTAATAGGCCCAGCGCCTGAGCGGCATTCGAGGGGAGCGACCCCACCGAGGAAGTATTTACGTATCTCTGTCGAGTTCAATACAGCTCATGATGCTGACTATAATCCAAATCCACGTTCAATCGGATCGAAAATAATAACTCAACCCTAACAACATCTGCCGGAGACACTCAACAGCTCGGGACCACCGTCAACCCAAACGACTCCCAAAACAGAACACCCAACTCACAGATGAAAAAAAACTGACCGACATAGTAAGGGTCCGAGAATCCCGATAGGCCAATGCCTAGAACCCCAATCAAACAAGAACATACTCCAGGTTCAGCCTTTCGAAGTTCTCGACCCCTTACAGTTCGAAAAATTAGCTCTTTCGGGTTAAACATCCGAAGGGAACCAATCAGGGTCCGAAAGTTTCGGTAGATTAGCACCTAGAACCCAAATCAAACAAGAACAGATTCTAGGCACAACCGTGCCCCCCCCCCCCCACCACCCTCGTCCCGAAATATGGAACAACGCCTAGAACAGAGATCACTCGAACTCTCTCGGGTGAGGAAGTTTATAAGAAAAGATGCCATTTATTATCGAAAACTATTTTGATTTAGGAAACCCAATTTAATAAATTTTAGTTCTTTAAGAAAACCAATTAAAACAAGTTTAATTTTCCAAACCTCGAAGGGCCAATGCCTTCACCCAATCAAACAAGAATAGGCTCCGGCGACCATTCGAAATTCAGAAGGAAAATATTAGTTTACTGAAATCAGATGTATGTCCAAAATAGTCTGGGTTCAGGGTCCTGCTATCACCAACTCAACACTACCACGAACACAGTGCCAATGACACTGGTCGAAGAATACCCGGTGACCCGGGACCACCGTCGTCCCGAATGGCTCTCGTCCCTATCCTTGATCTAACATCAGCTACCAGACTCCACTCGGCCCCCAGGCACGAGTGCCAATGCATCACACAATATCCTGACCACTCGGCCCACTATCCGGGCGAGGAGAAACTCTAAGTTCAGAGAACAAGAATACAGAGTGTGGGAAGTCTAAAAATAAAGGAAACTGACCCAAGTGAGGGTTTTAAACTAGTTTGATTAAATACATGCAAACATATGACAGAGTGCTAGTCAAGGTTCCAATATTTTATTATCACAAGAAATAATCAATTTTCTAATTCTATCATACATGCTTGCATCTCGGTCCACAAAAAGGAGTACTCTACTTGTCATGCATGCATACTACGACATAGAATTAGTACGCCGCCCGCTAATTTTGGAGAAAAAATCAACCCACCTCGAACGCGCTAATCCGTAGTCTGATTAAGCTAAAACTGAACGTGTGCATTCCTCAAGTTCCCACGGTTCCGACGAATCAAAAATCACCCTGAAAACCCCTCCCGGTCGCTGAAATATAAGTCGAACATCGCAGTAAGTCCCAAATCACCAAAACGACAACATCGCCATAATTTTGTCCACAAAACAGTAAAATACCTCCTGAGAGATGCCTTTCAAAAAATCCAACAAAATAACGGCTGTGATCCTCGCGAAGTGTAGATAGAGAGTCCTTAAACGCCAAATTTCGACAATCATAGGCCGAAAAATGCAAGATTACTCATCCGCTGTCCAGAAAATGCAACAACAAAAATGGGGTCTAAAGATGCTGCGAGAAACCCCAAAAAAACTCAAAACAGAGAGGAGCGATGGGTACTAAAGTCGAAGTCCTACCTATCATGAAGATTCCCCTGAAATTTAAGCTTAAAAATCCAAAGGGTAAGCCCAGGGGAGTCCGCAGAAGAAACGTCGATGAAGAAGACTGCAATAGGAGGAACGTCGAAGCTCGCGGAGTCGGGGAGGAAAAAATATGAAGCGGCATCTAAAAATCCTCCGGGATGCCAAAACGTGAAAAAGACTCGATGAAGAAACTCCCCGTTGAAAATGGCTTCAAAATCGAATCTGAAAACCCCTCAAATGAAGCCAAAGAGGGGCTATTTATAGCCGAAATCCAAAAAAAATAAGGAATTCGGATTCGGGCCCAACTTTCGGTCGCCCAAAAGGCAGAGTCCGTGCCCGGATCCACGTGGTGGCCATCTGCAGCGCCAGCACGCAGCGCCCAAAGTCACCAGATCGCGCCACGTGTTTCGCGCCAGCGCTCCGCGCGCCCCGCGGACGCGCCGTGGTTAGCGCCCGCCAATCACAGCGTGCCACGTGGCGGCGGGGAGCACGACGTGGTGCACACGCCACGCGTTGCGCCGGGTCTTCCGTGCCCGCCGCCCAGCCAATGGCGCGCTGCCACGTGGCCCCGCGCCGCCAATCGCGGTGCGATGGCTGCGGCCCGGCCAATGGGGTTGCGCCACGTGGCCTGCCCATGCGCCCGCTAGTCCCGGTGTGCGCCCAAGTGGGCCATAGACCGGCCCACTCCAAAATTCGGCCCGTTAGCCCAATTTGCCCAAAAATAGTCGTTTTTTATTATTTTCGCACGCTAAGTTCGTTTTTGGCGTCCGTTTGACGCACAACACACTTGATACACCAAAAATAGGTGTTTTCTTACTGCTGACCACACAGTTACGTCGCACGAAAATTTGGAACACCACACCGCGCATATCCTGGATTTCACCTCCCTTGAACTGAGTGATGATTTGAGCTACGAGGAGCTGCAAGGAAAATCAGGACTATCCACATAGGGAGCACGGCCTCTGTCTCTGCTCCCACTGGGTGACGAATAAGGTCCTCCGCAAATAACAAATCCACGCTACCGTTGCGCCACTCTGATATAGATACTGAGGTTGCCATCGGGGTCCACCCGATCTCTGGCATCTTGGGGATCTACACCCCTTGGGAAGAAATCTGGAATGCCTCTGCCGGTCGGTCTGTCCTCCATCACCCGGCGCCAAGCGCCTAAGTCCAGAACTCACCTCTGGCGGCAGATCCCTATCCAAAGGAACTACAGCGCCACGCTCCACACACAACACCTACACCATCGAGGCGTCAATAATCCATAACAAAGGGACCAACTAACTGAAAGGTATCCTGACGCAATCCACTCCCAACCACACATATCCTATGCGCCTCGTCCCTTAAAACCTGGAGCACGTAGTTCAACAACTGCATAAACTCTCTAGCACAGGGAGGCTCTCAATTGATCACTCCATCACCACCAACCCCAATTCTGCCAACAGTTCCAACTTAAACCTATGAATCGGGATGGTTCAGACTGCCGGGACTGACTTCATCGATCAATGATGTCCCAAAACTCATCTATTATCCGCTATCCACCCTGCCTCGGTGCCTCGGCACTACTCGTCGGCACGGAGGGGGCTGCTCGCTCCATCGGTGTCACTGGTACAACTGAATATGCCACTGCATAGGAAGAAAGTGCTGGAGGACTCTCAAGCGGTACTGCAACTAGCTGTACTCTCTGCTCCAACAAGCGCATCAAACGTTCCATGGCTTCCTCCTGGCATCGGACAGTCTCCGACATCTGTGCCATCTGGGTCCATAACTCCTGGGTCTCGCTCTGCTCTGATAGCTTTGCCTCCCGCTGCTCGGGTTACTCATCAGATGTGGGATGTGCCATCTTTACTACACGACGTCTCAGGGGCATCATCGTCCACTGCACAATAACAAACATCAGGACACAACAACCATTCGACCCAATCCAGCGAAAGTCTAGGACATGCTATCCATTCCATAGCATTATGTTGTCTGCAGCCAACATAATCGCTTAGGAGAATAAACATGCCAATCACTTATCCCGTCTCTTGGGAAAGGTATAAAACTCAATCAGGACTCTCGCTAAAAGTCACGACTCTCACGTAGTCATTCTAATGTCCAACCACAAGCCTAGGGTTTCTAAGTCCACCACGACCTACAACCTAGGCTCTGATACCACTCTAATCTGTCACGCCCCGGGGTCGAAACTGCGACCCGGGCTCGCCAACAGTTCCGCCGTCGACACGGGAAGCCCCGCACCGACGAAGCGACTAACCTGCAAAAAGAATCAACTACAGTATACAGATATCAGAGCTGAATGTAAACTACTGAAAAGCTGAAGTCCAAACACTGTACAACTGAAAATAATACAATATCCAACTCCCAAATACGATCGTATAAAAAGTCCTCTGATACAAAACTCAAAAGGGAGATATCTCCAATAAAATACATCAGTGTGCAAGCTCTCAATACAAAAATATCCTCACTACATTAGTCTCTCAAACTGTAAAATAAAGTACAACTCTATACCTCACAACAAAGGTCTCTCAACAGAGAAAAAAAGAAGAAAACTAATCTACTGAAACTCTCCTCTAAAGGGGTACCGCTACACTCCAACGACGGGTAGGGAACTAGCTCGCGACTCCCTCGAAACCGGTCAGAAGGATCAGCAACTGGAGCACAGGCACAGGAGTAGAAGTCCCTGGGGAAAAAGACACCACGACGGGTGTGAGAACTACTTCCCACAGTAGTTCTCAGTGGGTGCCGTCAACAAGCCCAACGGTCTGCCCACTAAGTCTACTAGAGGCATAAGATAACAGTGCAATGAAATCCGAACAAGAAAAGCTGGAGCTACTCTACAGCTACCATGCCTCTATCTAGATGCTTAAAAAGTGGAACAGATGAAAGTATATGTGACCACTCGCACCCAAGGTGCTCAATCGACCCAATCGAACTGACTGTCTCATAGGGTCCAGTCAAGCCTGCGCCCACCTACTGCCGCACATCCACAAGAGGACGGGACTTACGTAGGGTGTCCCACACGGACTAACTCACCCCTCGCGCAAAACTGCCTCAACAGGCCCATCATCGCATCCACTGCGGAAAACTGCCTCAACAGGCCAAACATCGCATCCACTGCGAGAAACTGTCTCAACAGGCCAAACAGGCCAAACATCGTATCCACTGCGAACAACTGCCTCAACAGGCCAAACATCGCATCCACTGCGAGAAACTGTCTCAACAGGCCAAACTGGCCAAACATCGCATCCACTGCGAACAACTGCCTCAACAGGCCAAACATCGCATCCACTGCGAACAACTGCCTCAACAGGCCAAACATCGCATCCACTGCGGCATCTCAGGGGGCGCGACCCCAACTGAGGAAAACGGCACGGCATAGAGTATCGAACATTGGCATATGCAGGCTATAGTCAAAATCCACGCTCACTCTCAGAATGAAAGGACTCAAGATCCCTAAATATCTCGCACAACAGTCGGAGCACTCTCGACGACTCAGCTGATCAGCTCACACGAAACACGAGACTCTAGCCTCTCCAACAGCTCGCAGCACAAAACACACTGGCTGGAGGTACTCCACAGCCAGAAACGACCCACAACTCAGGCTAACAATATTGGTTGGACAACACTCAACGACCTGGGTCCACCGTCAACCCCAACGATTCCCAACAACACTGACCGGAAGATACTCGACGGCCCGGGACTGCCGTCTACGCAACGCCCCCCCCCCCCCCCCCACGACAGCACAACAGGGATACAAGACCTCCCGGGACTACCGTTTACCCAAACGGCTCCCGGCACAGATAAGCGACCCACTACAACTACCAGATTCCACTCTGCTCCCAAGCACGAGTGCAAATGCATGCCATACTAAAAGAAAGTCCCGACCTCTCGGCCCACTACCCGGGCGAGGATAACACTATGTCCAGGAATAGAAAAACAGTGTGGGTGTCTAAACATAAATAACCCTAGCCCAAGTGAGGGTTTTCTACTAGTCTGGTTACACATGCAACATATGACGGGGGTTCTAGGTCAAGTTCCAAGATAACTATATTAACAGATAATAGAGAGCAAGGAGGTCACAAGAACCTCAGATAATAAAAGGAATAATAATTCCTACAATCTAGCATGCTACACAAGAAAATAAACTATCATGCATAGTCCTACATCAGTAGAATTACTGTACAGTCCATAAAACTTGGAGATAAGGCCACCCACCTCGGTTTGGCACCAATTGCTCGTAGACACTTGCAATTGGCCTCCACGCGATTCGCACGCAAAACGATGCCCGCTGCCGGAGTCCGCACGCAAAACGGAGCACGATGCCGGAGTCCGCACGCAAAATGGTGCAGAGTGCCGGAGTCCGCACGCAAAACGGAGTCCGCACATAAAACGGTGCACGGTGCCGGAATCTGCACGCAAAACGGAGCACGGTGCCAGAATCCGCACGCAAAACAGAGTCCGCACGCAAAACGGAGCACGCCGTCGGGGTCCGCACGCAAAACGGTGCAGAAAAACACGGTCCCTAATACAGATAAGAGCAAGGGGGGTCAAATCCAATGTCCAAAAGAACGCCACAAACTGTGCCAAAAATACCGCAAAAACAACACGCGGGACCTACCTCGACTGCGTCGTGCCGCCCAATCGGCTCTTTAGAACACCTCGCGCGTTCCACGGGATCGCCGACGCGCCACCGCACCCTACGAACTCCCCTCTCTCACTCTCCCTTGCGCTCGGTTGGAGAAGAAAAGGAAAGAAGAGGAGAAATGGTGCTCGGGGTGGAGAAGGAAGAAGAAGAAGATGAGAAGAAGAAGAAAAGGGAGAGGGGTGGCTCCCATAAACCCGGTCCACGGGCCCTCCAATGAGGGCCCGCCGGCTGGCGGTCCACAGCATAGGGGCGCGCGCACCCGGTCCACGCGCGCGCCTCCAGCGCCACGCGGCCGCGCCCCTGCGCGCCACGCGGGCGTGGCAAAGCGCGCGCCACACGGGCGCGTTACACCGCGCCACCCACAGGCGCGGGACATGCCGCGCGCCACACGAGCGCGCGTCACCCGCGCCAGCGCAGCCGCGAGTGGGGGCCCGCCACGTGGCGGCCCCCGCGCGATCCGCGCCGAAGCGCGCTTCCCCAGCGCGCGCCAGCTGCGTGCCGTGCGCAGCACGCCGCCACGAGCCGCGAGCAAACGCGCCAATGCCTCGGGATCCGTGCCGCGTCGCCTCGAGATCCGCGCACGTGCCTCGAAAAACGCGCGCGTCAATCGGGCTCCGAAAAAAGTAAGTAAATAGTCCATTCTCAACGATTTCGCGCGCTGAATCCAAAAACGATGTCCGTTTCTCCAAATTCTCAACCGAAAATTTGCCGAATGCCCCCGGAAAGCCCACTTGATCCGATTTTCGCGCCGGGTCCAATTCTGAAGTCCGATTTGCTAAATTCCAACTCAGAAAAATTTCCGAAGGCTTCCGGAGAGGTGATCTTTTATCCAAACTTCGCCCTGAGTCCAAATTTGACATCCGTGTCGCGCGAAATCACTTCTAAACACCCGACGGGTCCTCCAATTACCCACACGATCTCTTTTAAGCCCGAAATCCATCACTTGTATCCAAATTGCGCACTAACACCACCGACACACCACGTAGGCCTCCAGTGATGCAAACTAAATCCCAAATTGCAAACTAAATCCCAAACTAAATCCGTGATGCAAACTAAATCCCAAATTGCACCACAAATCCATTTCTTGGGCCCGACACGCGCACAAACACTCCCAAAGGCCACTAATCTGACAGTAATCTCCTAAGTGGGGATTCGGGTCCTCACAATTTCGGGCGCCCTAAACATATTTCGGACGCCCGGAACCCGCGCACCCTTGCTGACCCTCCTGGTTGGACTCCCGAGAGTTACTGTAGCAGTACGGAGAGTGGATGGATGAGATTTTCTCAAGATTCGTGTCGTCCGTGTAGTGGTTGAGAGTTGTTGAGAGTGGGTGGACTTTCGGGCATGGCATTGTAGTAGTGGATGTGCCTTCCGGAGGCCCAGGTATGTGCCTTCCGGATGCCTGGGTAGGAGTATAGTGTTACGCTTTTTCGGGCCCTCTACTGTAGCGGAGCGGACGCCCTTGGAATAGCCCGTTAATACTGTAGCCGTGTAAAATCGGGCGCCCTGATGAACAATCTCCATCTTCTTTCTCTTTTGCGCCGAGGCTTTGCGGAGAGGCTGAGAACTTTGAGAGGCTTGCTCCAGAGGTGGAGAACCTACGTCCAGGCCCCTTTGCTGCTGGATTCAAGGTAGGCACCATTCTTTTGGGATTTTTGGACTTTTCGCGGTTTCGACATCTTAAACAAAGAGTTGGATGTTGATAATGTTCCCGATGCTGGTTCTTTCCCCTTCATGTTTGTTGGTGTCGGTGTGCTCTTGATCATTTTGGAGGAGTTCGGGCAGAGTGTGTGCTTGTGGTGTTGTGAATTGTGTTCTGTACGTGCGTGTGTTCACAGAGGCTGAGGCAAAGGCAGAGGTGAGGGTGGTGCTGTGAGCTTGCTTGGTTGGCTATGATTTTGTGCTTGACTGTGTGTGTGTGTTGGAGCTTGACAGAGAGTGAGCTTGGTGCTGTGTGAGTGTAGTACTCAAAAAATTCGAATTTGAATTTGAGAAAAATTGAGTTTGAATTTGAGTTTGAAATTCTAAAAGAAACCTAAGTTGTATGTATACCGGAGTGAGAATAACCCTATATATAGGGATATAATGAATAGTGCTCTTGACTTAAGTGAATAGTAACCCGCTGAAAATTCCGGATTTCTAATCAAAGTCGGCCAACGGAACCGATCCGAGTCCAAATCCGACGATCCGAATAGTCGATTCAAACGGTCTCATGGTTCTAAGAGCAGTGGCGCAGACGAAATTTATGTTCGATAAGCCTGGGTCCTCAAAAAGCATGCCAAATGCCATAATTCACTGTATAAGATAGATTTTGAATTTTTAGAGGATCGAACTCAACAAACCAAAATCACTAGTCGATAGGTTTCGTTGAGACGGACGTCGTGGTGAAGTTCGTTTTTCGATTTGACGACGCTATCGCCTCGAAAAGCGCAAAAAATAGAGAAAAATTGCGTAATATCAAAAAAGTTCCAATATTTCATGCACAAAGAAGCGTGCAACTTTTTGGTGAGCGGCATTATTGCAAATGTGTGCTACAGTGGCGGACTTAGCGCAAGTGGTGAAGAGTTAGTGGACTGAAATGCATTTGTTACATTACACTCTAACTTACACTACCATTCCAACAACGCATGCGCAAGGGAGGTGGAGTTGAAACCGAACCTCCACGTTCTCCACCTCCTCTGCCACGAAGCCCACGCCTTCCCCAGCCATTCCCTTCATTTGAATTCTCAAAGAGGAAGTAGAGGAAGAGGCCATCCACCTTGCACTCGGGTTGGATTAGTTGGGAGGCAACGAAACCTACTCAGAGTCATTCCAAACGATTGCAAGGGCCTTTTCTTCGCCTGTAAGGGATCCCAGAGGAATCTGGACACCTGCCATGGCCATGCGACGCCGGGGGAGGGACTTCTTCTTCTTCCTTTTCTCATTCGACAAAGGATGGTTTCGACTTTTCTCCTTTGATTCTTTTGCCCCAAGACGTCGAGCAGTGTCTTACTAACCTCTCCACGATTCCCATGGTGCAGCCGCATTTCCTGGAGTCGCCTGGTTAGCCGGCGTGAGCGAAGGGCTGCCGGAAACCTAGCCACGGCCGGAGTTCGGGCGCGCCGCATCCGGAGTTTCTGCAGTTGAACAAACTCGAGCAGTTTCTTCTGCTGGTCTCCAAAGGGGTCTCCACGAATTTTCAAGAGGTTTGGTGCAGCCTTGAGCCCGCGCGAGGAAGCCCTAGACTTGGGTTATCAAACTTGGCCGAGCTGTGCCGTCGCCGTCGTAGCTTCCTAGCGCCGGCCACTTCCTGGTAAGCTTTTCCTTCTCTAAGTGGTCCCTCTAGTGCTTTTACCTGAACCTGAGAGTCCCTATTTTTAGTTTTGCCATTGTTGGCCTTTAGGTTGGCCGGGCTTGCTCCGCCGCCGCCGCCGCCGCTACCCCCCGCTGCCGGCCAACCCTTCCGCAAGCTTCCCCGCAGTGAGGGAATGCTCCCTGAACACTTGCATGGATTTGAAACCCTATGCGTAGCAATCCGCTATTAAACACCATTAGATAACCGCAAGCTTCAATTCCGGCCTATTGCTCTTCTCCGGTACCGGCAAGGTGCTCAGAGGAGTTCCTGCCACTTCTGGGGAATCACTACCAGTGGTGCTTGCCCTGGTTACCTCTCAGAACCTGAGCTTCAACAAGCTCGGCCAGCTTGGGCTTGAGAGCACCTAGATTTGAGCCATCTTGCCCCGAACATTATTCCTGTGACTCCCCAGCCTCGGTAAGGTGAGCCCTCGACTCCTGCTAGCCTCATGAGCATGTTGCTCACCTCTGATCTGAACTTGGTTGGGTGGTTAAACAGTTCTTGAAACCCGAACCCATTTCATCAAACCCTTTAGTCACCTTGCTCCAACTTGCACCCTGGCTGCTTTGTAGAAGTCTAATGGTGAGTCTCTAAACTTTCTTGGTTCTCTGAGCATGGTGCTCACACTAGTTTGCACAGGGAGTAGGTGTAAGTGTATGTTAAGCAAGCTAGTGCTCTATGTGTGGTCGAGGTTGCTTTGTTACTGTTTCGACAGCCTTGGGACTGCCCGAGGGTGAGCCTCTGAGTCTCCTCGATCTCCTGAGCATGGTGCTCACCTCATATTTGAGGTTGGTTAAGTGTTGATGCATGATTAGTGATTTAGGATCCTAAAACTTAAGGTTCATGGACCCATTCCTCTTCTCGGGTTCCGCACTACTCCCAAATGGTGAGCATGCCATTCAGTATGTCGAGGCCCACCTACTGGTGTCCTCGGTTCAGTTCAAAAATATTCAGAAAAGAAATGCAAGCTTAAAAAGCATCAAATAACATATATTAATGCAATTTTGTGAAACCCTAGGTGTCTAAATGCAATTATGACTTGCTTGGCTGTCTTGGGCTATGTGCCCATGATCTTTAAACCTTTCGTTGGAGATCCGATGGCCTTCGTTGAGCGGGAATTGGATTTCGGATCGTAAATCGGTAAAATCGTTGGTTTATCGGCAAATCGGTGTGAAATCACATAATTCGAGGAATTATGGTGATTAATTATAGTTGCCAGATGTCCCTGGCTGTTCCCGACACTGTGCCGGTGAGTCCGGTGAATTTAGTTTAGCGTTGGTGCGTCCTGGAGCCAAAATTGGACTTCCGGTGAGTGGTTATGGCACCGCCGGTGTAAAGGATTGCACAAAGTCAGATGTTAGTGCCCGAACGTCTTAAGTTAAACGTTCTGGGGCAGCACGTGAAGTTTCACGAGATTTGGATACCATTTTGGACAGATTGGAGCATAGTTGGTCAATCGTCGGATTACCGAAAATTCCGGCGAATCCCGGGACTTTAGCGAAGTTCCTTGTGTAAGCTTTCTGCACACAGTGTGTTAGTGGGTTGGGTATGAGTGAGTTCTGTTTTGACATATGATCTTATTGTTGGCCCCAGCAGTCAGGAGCCAGCCCGTGAGCCGTCCAGCGGGTATCGCGACCGTCTACCTTGAAGTGGGTTTATCTTCGGTCCGGACTTTATCATTTCGGCACTATGGGTACCGTAGTAGATCGGATCCCTGTGTTTAGTGTAGCCTTGATCCTATGGTTAAGCCTTTCTATTTGCTTTCCCTTCAGCATTCAGTCTTTATATTCATATAGCCTTGATTTTACAGTTGAGCTTTCTACATGCTTTCATTCTTAGCACTTGGTATATATAGTGATATACATCTGGACATATGTCATGCTTGCTTGGTCACTAGCATAGTTGTATCAGCATTTCCTATTCTTCTACTGCATATTAGAATAGGAGTTCAGTTTCAGTATACAACTTCTATTATACAGCTTCTGCTATACAGTTTCAGTTATACAGTTTCAGTTATACAACATTAGTTGAGATTATAGTTTTCAGCATCCCGACAGGAATTTTTTGGCTTTATGCCGACTGTTCGGTCTTTAGACCGCGAGCCTGAGTATCAGCATTATGATCGCCCTATTGAGCCAGCTTTAAGTCACATACACCGACGGTTTGGCCATCGTCATGGTATTCTTTACTGATAGAGAGGTTGTCACATTGACCCGTGAGCCCAAGGAGTGTTCACTCAGAGTGCACAGGGTTATGATAACATATTGGTGTACCAGTGGGAAATAGCCTGAGGTCTTTGTGACCAAAAGTTGCATGTGTGTAGCACCCAAGAAATTCAAATTCAAATTTGAAGAATTCAAACGTGAATGTGAATGAGGAAGTACAAAAAGAAACCTGAGCCGTATGTATACCGGAGTGCAAATTGCATAGTTTTCGAAAAATTGTTCCCTGATTTACTGATCCGGGTCTGATATCAGAAAACTAAAATCACCAGTGCGACCGTCTCGTCGAATCGATTGAAAATGGTATAGACCAATTTTCGATCCGACGGTCGGATCGTCTAGAAATCAGCGAAGAAGCTAGTGGGCCCGTGACTTAAGTGAATAGTATTTGTGAATAGTAACCCCTGATTTGAATCCCCCGCTAGCGAACGTCGGCTGATTCACTATCTGGTATCCGAATCTTACGGTCCAGATAGTCGATTTAAATCGTTTTGTCGTTCTGAGCGCAATGGCGCTGACAAAATCTATGTTTGATGACCCTACAACATCAAAATGCGTGCCACACAGTATAAATCCACTGTATTTAATAGATTTTGAATTTATAGAGGATCGAACTTGACGAACCAAAATCACCAGTCAATAGGTTTCGTCGATCTGGACTTTGTGGTGTCGTCCATTTTTCGATTTGACAGCTGTACTGCCTCAAAATATGTGAAAATAGTAAAAAGATGGGTATTTTTGCAAAGTTGTTATTATTTATGGATCAACTTGAAAGATACTTCTTGGAAAGGGTCTTCTCTGCAATTCTCACCTACAGTGAGGGACCCAAGTGAAGAGATGAAGGGTTAAATGGCAAGATTACACTCAAGTGACACTAACACACACTTAACACTCTCGTGTAGTGTGGAGGGTAGTTACAACCGCTTGTCCACGATCTCCACCTTCTCTTCCACGAAACGACGTCCCAGAACTGTTTCCTTCACTTGGTAAGGCTCGGAGTAAGGGGAGAGTGCCATTGCCATTGTGTCCGAAGTGAGTTTGGAGAAAAAAACCCACCAAACCGAAGTTTCCTTGCATCCAGACAATATATAGTGGTGAAGTCCTCAACCTCCTCTTCTCCTTCCCTGAAGTTTGCATCGACTGCCGCCAGCGGGCATCAGAGGAAAAAGCAAGATTTTCAAGAATCTCTTGATCTCGAGTGTGGTGGAGAGTGGTTGCACCAAGAGTTTTAGGATTTCTTCCAGAGCATCCAGAGGACCTCTGCTACCTTCCGAAGTCAAGCAAGAGGGTTCCCGTTCACCGCCGCGGCCGTGCGACGCTGGGAGGGGTGAACCGGCTTCTACCCATCTTCTCCAACTCCAGCGAAGGTGAGGATTCTTCTCCTCTTGGTTGTTGGACCCGAGACCCCTAGCAGTAGGATCTGTAGACCCTAGGGAGTTGCCCCAGCCCGACCTTGTGGCCGGAAAAGGCCCGGTTTGCCGGCGGTGAAGTTGCACCGCCGGAAACCTAGATGGGCTTTGCCTCTGGAAACCGCCGCTCTCGACGCTTTTGGCCGGAAATAAGATGATGAACACGTTCCTCTGGCCCTGTTATTGCTCTCCACCAAATTGGAGGAGGTCTGGTGCACTGTTGTGGCTGCCATCGCATGCCCTAGTTTCGGGTTTGTGAGGGCTCGACCGAGCTTGCTGCTTCGGCGCCGGCGCCGCTTCCCATCGCTGGCCATACCTTCAGTTGCTTTCACAAGGTCGAAACAGCCCCATGCATGCACTTGCATGCAACCCATGTCCCTTGCTTGCAGCTTCACCATTGTTGGTGCTCGGTTGGCCGCAATGATGGCCGCCGGCCATCCGCTGCCCGCCGCCCGCCGCCGCTAGCCACCGCACCCGCAAGCTCCCTTGCAGCAAGGAGGAGTGACCTGGACCTGTGCATGGACCTGAGAACATGTGCAAGGAAATCCACCATTAATGGACTTCAAGCTTGGCCGCATGGCCTGTCCCCGGCCATCCGTAGCCTGCACGCGATCACAGCCGACCTGGCAAGGATACTGGCAATTCCCACAAGTGGGTAGAGGCCATGCTTGCTCAAGATCTGCTCCGGAACACTGGTTCTGTGTTCTTGGCCATGGTGGTGCAAGTGCCCATGGCCGAGCTTGCTCCATCCTTGGTTCTAGCCATCCAGAAAGTATCCAGAAGTGAGGCCTCAACTCCCCTCAGTCCCAGAAGCTTCTTGCTCACCTTAAATTGGGAAATGACTGAGTGGACTGGTAGTTCCCACTTGTTGAGCTCTAATGAAGTCTAGGTTGATTTTTAAAGTAAACCAGCAACTTTGGGGCTGCACCAGTGAGAGCCCTAGCATACAGATCATCCCCTGAGCTTAATGCTCACCTCTGTCCAAAGATAACCGATGGGATTGAGTGATTTTGAATACCAAGCTCTACAATGGCCATTATGGACCCTTAAGCTGTTCCAGCAGGTTGGCTGGACCCTAAGGGTGAGCCTCTAAGTTTCTCCGACCTACTGAGCATGATGCTTACCCTAAATTTGGATTTGGTCAAGAGTAAGTATGAAAATTGGCAACTTGAGCCTAATTGCATAGTATAGGTTGACCCGAAGTTGTTCTCGGGTTTCGCGCTGCTCCCAAATGGTGAGCATGGCGTTCAGTGCGTCGAGGCCCACCTACTGGTGGCCTTGGTTCAGTTTAAAAGCATTTAAAAATGAAATGTAAGCTAAAAAGGTGTTAAAAAGCAAGTAATGATGCAATTTTGTAAAACCCTAGGAGTCTAAATGCAATTGTTACTTGCTTGGCTGTTTTGGGTTGTGTGCCCATGATCTCTAAACCCTTCGTTGGAGATCCGACGACTTTCGTTGAGCGGGACTTCAGCAAAGTTTCCCGTATAGCTTGTCTGCACTCAGTGAGTCTGTGGGTTGGTTGAGAGAGTCATTTATTGACCTGTGATTATTATTCAGATCCCAGCAGTCAGCCGCCAGCCTGTGAGCCATCCGGTGGTTACCGTGATCGACTACTTTAAGGTGGGTTTATCTTTGGTCCAGGCTTTATCATTTCGGCCCTATGGGGTACCGTGGTAGGTCGGACCCTTGTTTTTGGTGTAGCCTTGATACTATGGTTGAGCCTTTCTATTTGCTTTTATTCCAGCATTCTGTCACGCCCCGAGTCCAAAAACTAGTGTATAATTTTTTTTTTTTTTTTTTTTTAAATCAGAGTTGCAAAAACAACCAGGGCAATGACAGACCGCCACATATATAGAAGAGTCCCAATCCCCAATGGAATTGAGCCTTTTCTATATATGCACGGCTAGCTTGGCAACAATCATCAGAGTACTAACTACGTACAACTATATGCAAAAGTTACAATTAACTTTACAATTATTTACATCTGAATTACAACTCTTTCCTTTAACATCAAATAATACATGAACTTTCGGCTGTCCAGGGTCAACATCTAACACGGAATCTCACCAACACGTCCCGACATCCCAGCACCCGCTCGGCCTGAAAAACAGTCACCCGAGGGTGTGAGACACACCGGAGTGTATCCCAGTGGGCACGACGAGCCGAGAAATAGCAGATCGTACCTACTGGTATACAATACTAGAGGATAGTAATAATCAGGGGTTAGAATAATCAGATAGGCAATCATGAAGTTCAACAGATATATAATCACAGTTAGGATATGCAGATATATAACTGGTGCTGTAAAGAAAGCAAAACTTATAATCTGGGTACAAGCATAGGAGATAATTTTAGCAGAATTTAAACCAGGACAAACATGTATCAGGATAATCAACGCATCAAGGAGTTAGGACAATCAGCAAGATAACAATGAAACTATAATCAGAGGCATCACATAGAATCATATAAAGGTAGATAACTAGAAGCCAGATCAAAGAATCAAAGAATCATGTTAAAGCAACTTAACAACACATGCATCAAATAGATGAAAACACAAAGACCCAATCACAAGCTACCATATTGGCCTTCACAAGACCTCAGGCAAGGCTGCCCACTTGGCACCACCTGGTTGACATTCCCCAAACTAGGGTCACGGGTTGCCTCAGCTAACCACTTTACCGGTAAAGTACACCGCTACGGGGGATCAGTCCGCTAGTGTACGTGAAGAACAACGGTGTGGGCGAATCATGTGCAAATGCTCAAACTGGCGGTCCACTGACCGGGTAATCGGCAACAAGCCGGGAAATCCCCACTGGGATGCAATAACCAAATCAACTGAATCTCAACTCATATGCAAGACCAAGGCAAATCTCAACTCAGCATAAGCTCAACCGAAAAACTCAACTCAATCATGCAGACCAACCAAATAATACAAAACTTAAACACATATTTTTAAGAAAACTGTTTTGAAAAGTCCACACCCCGAAGAGCATTGCCCTCGTCCTATCAAACAAGAACAGACTCAGGCGACACTACGAAGCTTGGGTTTCCAAACCTCGCAGAGCAATTGCCTTTGTCCTATCAAACAAGAACAGACTCCGACGACCCTACGAAGCTCGGTAAAAACATCAGTTAAACAAATCTATGTGCTCAGCAGTGTATCTTTTGATCGACAGGACAAACAGGCTTACTCATCAACCATGGAAATGTTCCAAGATAAGATATAAATACCAGAGGCACTAAGAATAATCATGTAAGGCAGAATAGAACTGATAACAGGCGTAGCTCAACTATCAGATGACCAAACAGGCATGGCAATATGTAGAGCAACTAATCAGCAGATATGGTAAAGATCACTAAAGAAGATCATAATCAGGCATAAAGCAGGTATGACGTAGCAAATAACTGAATCAAAGGAAGGCAGGCTCAAGCATTGGTAGATCAATATAATAATCAAGCATAGGAGTGCAACTACGAAATGGCCAATCAGTCAAAGCAACTAACAGTAATATATATTGCAACCAAAGGCAGACAGGCTCAAGATAAACTAGGTACCAAAAACAGGAGTCCAACCAATACCGTACACCGAGGGCCGAAAAGATCTCGGACCGAAGTTAAACCCACCTGTATATAGGAGGAACAACGACTCCACCAGAAGGTAGACGGTCACGATAACCACAAGACGGATCACGGCTGGCTCCTGACGACTGGGCCCTACAATAATACCGGGTGACAACTCAGGATCTATCAAATCCTCAAAGTGCATAAGCGCGAATCGACCGTTTCGTCGATTTGCGCAACATTAAGCATATTTAGCTTAACAAAAACTCCAGGAACCCCACTGAAAGGTCAAAACCACTTTAGAACCTTCAGCTAGCTTTTCCACACTGCTACAATTACAGCCAGGCCCCCAGGTTTACTCGGAATGCATTTTATACACTAAATACACACTGTTTTGGCTCGTTCTCATAAACGGAGAATCATTTTTACGAGCCGTCACCTCCAATAGGTGACAATCGACTTGCTGAACGCCGTGCTCACCAATTTGCAGCAGCACGGTGCCCGAGGAAAACTTCGGGTCATAAAAACCCTCTCTAACATAGCCCAAAATGAATTTTTGTTTCTCCGAGACTTCAAAATCCGTTTTTAACGCGAGCATCGCGTTCAGTGACCCCAAAATAGCCAGGAGCACACTGTTACAAATTTTCACACAGACCCTAATACAGTTTTTAATAATTTATTGCATTTAGGCTTGATTTTGATGTAACTTTGCTTCTATACCTCATATGTCAAAACTTTGTATATAAACATGCCTTTAAATATTGTAAGGACACTGGGGCTCACCATCTTGGCAGCCCATTCCTGCTGGTTCAACCAGAACCACATTCTTGCTCTCACACATGTTCACAATGCACCATACACTTGTCCACACAGATCCAGGTTGATCTGAAGTGAGCATCAAGCTCAGGGGACAATTCTGAGCAACTTTTATATACAACTCGAGAGCTAATTCCCATGTTTCCTTCATTGGGGCATTTCCACAAGCACTTGGTGTGCACATTCCTTAAGCAACCACACAACACCAACCCAAGGTTGGTTCTTTGCACACACAGCACCAGAGGCTTTCAAACTTGGATCAAAACATTCCTTTAAGCTTACTGATCAATTCCCCTCAACTTGGAGCAATTAAACTCCCCCAAACCGGCCGGGCCCGAGGAAGAAGATGACCTCCTCGGCTTTGAAAATCGTGATGATCAACCCAGGACTTCTGGGCTTCATCCAAATGCACCAGCAGGTGCACCTCATCTCCCTGATGCTTTCCAAGCCCAAGCCTGGTCGACGGGAAGAGTCGGCGCCGGCGGGGCACGAAGCTCCATTTCGAGCTTTATGCCTCTAATGGCGGAATTCAACAGAGGCCATATGAGGCCCTCAGACTTGTAAGGTAGAGTTCCTGGGTCTACACGAAGCTTCCCGACCCACTCCCGGCCGTCGAAGTTGGCCGGAGCGCCGGCGGCCGCGACAAGCTCCATTTCGGGTCAACAATGGCCATCAATCTTTCCGATGCTGCATGGGCAGCATGCAAGTGCATGGATGCACTCCTTACACTCCCAGCAACACTTCTGGGCAAGTGGCCGGCGACGGGGAGGCGCGCCGGCGCCGGAGCTGCAAGCTCGGCCAAGTGCAACAAAAACCCGAAACTAGGGCATCCGTTTTCTCGCAAACGGCTCAACCATAAATTCTAAGACTTTGCAGATTTATTCTTCATGTTATACAGTCTCAGCACACCAATTTTGGTGCGTATTGGTCAAGCGGTTTGTGAGTTCTCTTGCGGCGGAGCTCGGCTAGGTTTCCGGCGAGACCTTGCTCCCGCCGGCCAACCCAGCAGCATGGGTGCTCGGGATTGTGCATGTAGCATCCCTAGGACATGGGAAATCTACTGCTAAGGGTCTCGGGTGCTAGGAACCAGTGGTTAGGGTGCTCTCACCTTGGCCGGAGTTGGTGAAGGAGGAAGAAGCCGGTTCTCGGGTCCTTCTTCACGCGCGGCCTCGGGCAACTCCAGCAATGCTCCAGAGATGCCAAGGAACTCTTCAAGCACTTCAGATCCAATCCAGGAAGAAGTTGGTCCAACTCTCTTCCTTCTCTCTCTCTCCCGAGTTCACAAGAATGGTGTTGTGATGCCCTCGGCCAACTTACACTCAGGGTCTTAAGAGGATTAACTCTTGGGAGTTAGAAATCCCAAGAGCCTCGTGTAACCTCCCACGAGGAAGCCCAAAAGCCAACTCCTCTTTAATGCAAGATTCTTTGCATTATTCCCTTCAAACCGGGTTCACACTTAACCTAGGTTATCCGAGCTCTTCTCAACCTCATTCGTGGGCCACTTAGGTCTACAGAAGCCCAGTGAACAAGGTCCCAAAGCCTTGGCCCAAGCATATTTAAGTTATTCGAAGAAAAAGCGATAATTTGGCCCTTTTCACGCATTTCGAGAAAATCTGCTCGACGAAATGCGAAATGGACTTCGCCACGACGTCCGGCTCGTCGAGAGCTTCAAGATAGGCTGTTCATTTGCTCAATTTGGTGCACAAATGAATTCTCGGGCCATTTAGCTCAATGTGTCGTAATCCGACGCACGCACTTCGATGCACCCGGATCGCCAAACGCGAAATCCGTCAGTGCCATTGCGCTCAGAACGTCGAAATTAGCTAGGTTCCATTACTCATACCCCTATGTCAGGGCTTTAGACAGTGAATCGGCCAACTGTCGCTCGCGAAGGGTCGAAAATCGCGAGTTACTATTCACACTTAAGTCGCGGGGCCCGTTTTTGATTTCTGATTTCTGGAAGATCCGACCGTCGGATCGAAAACATATGAATATGAAACTTCTATGTTTCGACGAGACGATTGCAATGGTGATCTCGGATTTTCCAGATCAGACCCCGATCAAAAGTCGACATTTCTGGGCCACTATTGAACTACTATCTACCGATTTTTGCTATTTAAATAATTCTGGAAATTATTTAAACCTGAATTCTGGATTTTAAAATCCTGGTTTCTACACATTCAGTCATTGCAGCTATGTTGCCTTGATCTTACAGTTGAGCTCTCTATATGCTTTCATTCTCAGCACTTAGTATGTATAGTGATATACATTTGGACATATGCCATACCTGATTGGACATTAGCTAGAGTGATTATCAGTTCACTTTAAATCAGCATTTCCTATTCTTCTCCTGCATGTTAGAATAGGAGTTCAGCTTCTGCTATACATTTCAGTTTACAGTTCTGCCATTCAGTTCAGTTATACAGTTCAGATATTCAGTTTCTGTTGTACAGTTCAGTTATACAACACCAGTTGAGATTACAGTTTCAGCATCCCGACATGGATTTTCTGGCGTTATGCCGTGTGTTTGGTCTTTAGACCATGAATTTGAGCATCAGCATTATGATTGCCACAGAGCCAGCTGTACTTTTCACGTACACTAGCGGGCTGATCCCCCACAGTGGTGTACTTTACTGGTAAAGTGGTCGGCAGTGGCGATCCGTGAGCCCAGAGGGTTATGACAGCAGATTGGTGTATAAATGGTATTTAGCCTGAGGTCCCCGTGACCAATAGTGGCAGGTGATTGGGTACTCTACTTCTAGTAGTGATGCATGATCTATTGATATTGTTGCTTCAGCATTTGTTTAGCATGACTGACACGTGATTATCAGCATTCCCTGTTTACAGCATTGATATTATTGATTATCCTACTAGCTCTGCTCTGTAGCATGATCAGTTCCTGTTTGTCAGATTTATCAGTTACAACATAATTAGCTTTATAGATGAGTACCCCTGCTTTCACTTCAGCATGCTTAGATTTCATATCTGCACATTGCCTTTCAGCTTTTAGTTTATATCCAGCTATTGCTATCAGCTTATTACAGTATCCGGTAGGTACGACTTGCTATTTCTCGGCCCGTCGTGCCCACTGGGATACATGTATAGTGTATCTCACACCCCCTTGATGACCATTTTTCAGGTCAGTCGGGTGCTGAGAGATTAGGACGATCCAGTGACCTGTCACGGTAGAGTGGACCCTGATATCGACCACAGTTTCCCAGTCTTTTATATTTCTAGTGTATTTTGGTGTTATTGTGGATATTGTGTTATATATCGTTATGATGTTCAGTTGTAGTAGTTTATGTTCGTTATTGTTTACGTCGTCTCTGATCCAGTATTGTATTTATATAGCCGAGCATGTACAGAAAAAACTCTGTCCAAGTGGACAAAGGGTTCCTTGTGCATGTGGCGGTCTGTCCACGTCACAGATTTCAATGTGTACTCTGATGTTAAAATAAATAAATAAAAAATTCTACCTGTCACGCCCCGAGTTCTAAAAACAGTGTCTAATTTTTTTTTCTTTTTCAGAGTTTAAAACCAGCCAGAGCGCTACAGACCGCCACATATATAGAAAATTCCCAATTCCCTTTGGAATTGAGCCTTTTCTATATATGTACGGCTAAACCTTTACAGCAATACCAGAGTAGTCTAACTACGTACAACTAAACAATTAAATAATTAAAATATTACAACAACTTATTACAAATTGAATTACAAATATAATAAACTGATAAAACGGCTATCCAGGATCAAATCTATCGCGGCATCTCACCAACACGTCCCGACATCCCCAACACCCAATCGGCTTGAAAAATGGTCACCCAGGGGGTGTGAGATACATCGACAGTGTATCCCAGTGGGCACGACGAGCCGAGAAATAGCAAATCGTACCTACAGGCATACAATAACTAGCGGATAGTAAGAGTCATTAGGTAAGGCAGATATCATAAACAGATACTGGCAGGAAGCATAATCATAATTCTGAGCATAAATAGGTACTGAACTACTGAAGTAAAAACATGCTGATATAGATGCTGAATCAAGAACTGAAAAATCATAAGAGTATAATGACTAAGCATGCTAAGCAGGTAATCAATGCATCAAAGGTAGAATAACCTGTAGTGGCCCTGGTTCCCATGCAACGTTCTTCCGATGAATCCACTGTTAGAACACCTAGTGTTGGTGTATCTGGCCCATGGTGCATCAATGGGAAGCCACAGATGGACCCTGTGAGATATTATTAGCTGTGTTGGCCTTCGGCTGGGTTTGCCGAAATTTCTGAAAAGAATTAGGCCAAACGGAGGTCGGAAATGGATTCAGCACGGAAAAACGCTCGAAAACGTCTATTTGTTTGTTTGATTCTGAGTCCGGATGCCCAAAAACGGACTCCCGAAAGTTTTTATTGGCTTTTGGTGCATGGGAGGGGCCGTAGACCACCGGCATGCCACGTGGCGGCCTGTCATTGGCCGGTTTTTGGCGCGCGGTCCACTGAGCAGCGCGGCTGGGTGCACAGACCCGGTGCAGGGACACGTGGCACCGCCTGATTGGCGGGCCCTGGGCGCGCGGTCCATCGGGTGAGCGCGGCGGTGCATGGACCAAGGCGGGGGACATGTGGCAGCCTCCGGTTGGTCGGTGCACGCGGCGCGGTCCATGGAATTCCAAAACGAAATACGTGGACCGGGTGTAGGGTACACGTGTCACCCTCTGATTCGCGGGTGCAGCAGGCGCGGTGCACGGGAGGCGTGGCCGGTGCCTCGGGCTGCGTGTGCACGTGGGAGCCACGTCGCGCGACCGGCACGTGCGGCGACCGATCGGCGGGTCAACCGGCTGGACATGTGGCGCCCGCTCATTGGCGGGCGCCAACCGCCTTTCTGTGCGGTTGGTGGACACGTGGCAGCCGGTGGGTGGCCCGCACAGCTGTTTGCTGTTCGGCGGGCCATGTGGCAGCACCTCGTGGTTTCGAGCATGAACAGTGTTGGGCCGGCCCAACACTGTAGCCGCCCGAAACTTTTCGGGCGCCCGAAAGTCTTTGACTTGCCTTTTTGGGCATTTTCCGGGAAAGGCCTATAAATAGGCATCTTGGACCTCATTTTTGAGGCTTTTCCCGAGAGTTTCTGCTCTGGTGGCCTTTACAAAAGTTCATCCTCTTCCTCTTTTACATCTTTCGGTGGAAGCTCAGTATTTTTGGACGCTGCGACGACGACGATTTCTGCATCGTGGTGCGGAGCGACGATTCCCTGTTGGAGGCCCATTTTTGTCGTACTTCAGTCTGGGAGGTCTACAGAGCTACCCCGACGATATTTTTTGACGATTTCTGTGGCGACGGTTTCAAAAGAGGTATATCTACAAATTTCTTGTTGGTCACTTTTTCTGGATTTGAGCTTTTATTGGGGTTTTGGGTACGTTTTTAACCCCCTTTGCGTCTGATGGACTGTGTGGACAGCGCCTACTTGTCGGATTTTTATCTCTGCATCCGGACATTGGAATTCAACGTTTCAGGACTCTATCGATATCTACTCTTCGCGAGGATCGCCATCATATTTTTACTGAAATTTTTGGAGTTCTCTTTACAGGTGAAATTTTCACAGAAAGAGGACTGCTCACCGCAGATTTTGTAAATGTGGAATTTTGTGGAATTAAGTGTAATTTTTGGAATGTATTTTGTACCCAGGATGTATTGAGCACTGCTACTGTATTGTTGGCTTGGTGGATGTACTGATATAGCTGTTTCTGGGCTTTCTTAGCTGTACAACCCCGGACAGTTAGCACGTTCAGGTGGCTGACTTTGCTTCCAAATTCTATGGACTGCGTACTAATTCTATGAATATAGAATCATGCATGTTTGAAATGAGACTGATAGCATGTGAAAATTGAATGTTAGTACTCTTGTATATCAGTTGATGAATCTTGTGATTTTATTACTTCCTACAACATGTTAATTATTGAAATCTTGGAACTTGACCTAGCACCCCTGTCATATGTATCATGTTCAGCCAGACTGTAGAAAACTTCAACTTGGGCTAGGTTTCTTTTATTGCTCTAGACATTCCCACATCACTGTATTATACTCGTCATTCTAGTAGATTTAGCTTTTCTCGCCCGGGTTGTGGGCTGGGAGGTCGGGTGATTGTGGGATGCATTTGCACTCGTGTCTGGGGACCGAGTGGATTTGATAGTAGTCTGTAGATCGGATTTCTTTGGGAGAGTGTTAGTGATGGTAGATCTGGGTTCTTGGGAGCTGTCAGAGTGACAGTGAGTCTCAGTTGTGTGGATTCTAGCCAGTGAGTGAGACAGTGATTTGTTGGTTATAGCTGATCTTGTTGATCGAGGATTTGGATCATAGCCTGCATGAGCCACATTTGAGCTCGACAGAGATGCGCGGATACTTTGCTTGGGGTCGCGCCCCTCGAGTGCCACTCCGGAGTTGGGCCTGATACTTCTATCGCGGCTTGTCGATGCATGTGTCCCTCTGGCTGAGCCAGTTTTGGCAGTCACGGACACCGTCCCTCTGGCTGAGCCAGTTTTGGCAGTCACGGACGTCCTACGTAAGTCCGGTCCTCCGGGATGTGACGACAGTAGGTAGGCGCAGGTTTGACTGGACCCGATGTGGCAGTCAGTTTAGATTGGGTGATATGAGATGAGTATTAGTTGTGGCATACTGTTCTTTCTGTTCTACTCCTTGAGCATCTAGGTAGAGGCATAGTAGCTGTAGACTTTACCTTTCCAGCTTTTCTTTACAGCACTGCATATGTTACCTTATGCCTCTAGTAGACTTAGTGGGCAGACCGTCGGGCTTGTTGGCGGCACCCACTGAGAACTACTGTGGGATGTAGTTCTCACACCCGTCGTAGTGTCTTTTTTCCCAGGGACTTCTTCTCTGGTTCCTGCTGCTCCAGTTGCTGATCCAGCTCCTTCAGACCGAGGTAAGGGAGTCGCGAGATAGATCCCTTCCTGTCATCCTCAGAGTGAGAGTTGATGTACCCCTGTACTATTTTTTGAGTGTGTTCTGTCGAGTGACTTTTGTAGTGAGGTATCGAGTTGTACCTTTCTTTTCTGCTGTTCTGAGAGACTCTTGTATTTGGTGAGGATGGTTTGTATTTATTTAGAGATGTAGTTGTATTTTGTGTCTTTTATTTCAGCTTTTACTATTTCAGCTCTGATATCTGCTAGTGTAGATGTTTCTTTGCAGGTTAGTCGCTACGTCTATACGGGGCTTACCGTATGGGCGGCGGATCTGTTGGCGAGCCTGGGGCGCAGTTTCGACCCCGGGGCGTGACAGATTAGAGTGGTATCAGAGCCTAGGATGTAGGTCTTGGAGGACTTAGGAACCCTAGGCTTGTGGTTGGACCCTAGGATGACCCACGTGAGAGCCGTAATTTTTAGCGAGTGTCTTGATTGGGTTTCTAACTCTCCCGAGCGGATCGGGATGAGTGATTGACATGTCTTCCTTCTGTGGCAACTATGTTGGCTGCAGACAACATAGTACCTCGGGAAGGGGGACATGCCTTTTGACTTTCGCTTGATTGGGTCGAGTGTTGATTTGGGTTCTGATTGTTTGCTTTGTCCCTCAGGTGAGGATGCCTCCTCGACGCTCGATGGTGATGCGTTCACAGCCTTCTTCCTCTGAGCCCGAGCAGGATGACTCGGGGCAGGGACAGCAGAGGGAGGTTCAGGAGCTCCATGCCCAGATGGCACAGTTGGCTGAGGCGTCTCGGCGGCAGGAGGAGGCAGTGGGTCGGTTGATGCTCATGATGGAGCAGAGAGCGCAGCCGGCGGTAGCACCCCCTAAGAGTTCGCCGGTGCCCTCTTCGCCTGTTGTGGCGCCCCCTGTTATGCAGCCTGCACCGGCAGTTCCGGTTGAGCCGGTTTCTAGTAGGCCACCGTTTGGGACGACGGGATCGTTGACTTCAGTAGAGCAGCGGGAGGTGGTGGATCTATTGATGAGGTTCGGCCAGTTTGATCCACCCCGTTTTTTTGGTATGAGTGCTGAGTCATGGGCGGCCGAGTTTTGGATCACAGCCATGGAGCGTCATTTCGAGAGCTTATTCATTAAGGAGAGGTTTCGACTTCTGTTGGCTACTCACTTTTTGGAGAGCAACGCCGAGGCATGGTGGCGACGTGTGCGACCAGCTGGTCCGCCTGGGACGCAGCTTCTCTCATGGACAGAGTTCCGTAGTATGCTTCTTGGGGCCTTCTTTCCTGAGAGTGTTCGGCAGAGACTAGAGGAGCAGCTGAAGAATCTCCGCCAGGGAGATAGGCCCGTGCACATGTACATAGCTGATTTCAATCAGCTGTTGGCTTGTTTGCCCCATGTGGCCAGAGATGAGACCCACCGGATCTACATGTTTGAGAGAGGGTTGCGTCAGGTCATCTATCAGTTCGTCCTCTCCCACAGACTTCAGACTTTGGAGGCCTCAATGGAGCAGGCGTTATATGTGGAGTGTCGAGAGGCAGTGATGGCAGAGGTGGCTCCAGCTCCCGTAGTGACTCCTGGGGCGAAGCGCCCGGCATCGTTGGAGGAGGGGCAGTCGAGTAGGCAGGGACCCCCGAGACCTCCACGTTTCCACTCTCAGGGTCGGGGGTATCAGGGGCGGCAGAGATCGGGGGCATCTCGCCAGTTTCAGCAGCAGCAGCGTCGACCACCTCGACAGCAGCAGCCTTCGCAGCAGCAGTAGACTTCACGGCAGCCGCGCCCTGACCGTTGTATCATTTGTGGAGGACCGCACCCACAGACCCAGTGCCCGCAGAGGCAGGGCCGTTGTTTCCGTTGCGGGCAGACCGGTCACTTTGCGAGTGCATGCCCCAGAGTCGGTCATCCAGCTCATTCCTCAGCTTCGGCACCTTCTGTTCCTCACCTTCCAGCTGGACCTTCTGCGGCCTACGACAGGCCAGATTTTGCTTCATCGTCTTCGCGACAGCCAGAGCGACGTCCCCCAGCGCCGAGCGGTCGAGTCTATGCCGCTCAGGTTGAGGATGCTACAGCAGCAGAGCATGTCGTCACAGGTATTATTTTGATTTCTGCAGTTCGTACTTGTGCTCTTTTTGATACCGGTGCATCACATTCATTTATCAGTAAAGCATTTGCATCCCTACATGGTATAGAGGTAGTTTCTTTATCGCATGCATTAGAGGTTCAGATACCAGATCATGTCTTGCATGTCGAGGAGTATTGTAGGGATTGCCCTGTGCAGTTGGGATCCTGGATTTTGCCGGCAGACTTGCTTGTCTTACGGCAGCTCCAGGATTTCGATGTCGTACTTGGCGACGATTGTGGAGGTGCCTACGGCGGCACTGGGACTCGAGGATATTCCTGTTGTCCGCGAGTTCCCAGATGTGTTTCCCCCTGAGTTGACGACTATGCCGCCGGAGAGGGAGACAGAGTTTGTGATTGATGTGGTACCCGGAACCGCACCAATCTCAAAGGCACCTTATAGGATGGCACCTGCCGAGTTGAGGGAGTTGAAGGCCCAGCTTCAGGATTTGATGGACAGGGGCTTTGTTAGGCCCAGTGTTTCTCCGTGGGGAGCACCAGTTTTATTTGTGAAGAAGAAGGATGGGTCACTTCGTTTGTGTGTGGATTACCGGGAGTTGAATAAAGTGACCATCCGGAATAAGTATCCCCTACCTCGGATAGATGATTTATTCGACCAGTTGCAGGGAGCCTCAGTGTTTTCGAAGATCGATCTTCAGTCAGATTACCACCAGTTGAGGGTGAGGGCCGAGGACATCCCCAAGACAGCTTTTAGATCCTGGTATGGGCATTATGAGTTCACGGTAATGCCGTTTGGTTTGACCAATGCCCCTGCGGCATTTATGGACTTGATGAATCGGGTATTCCAGCCGTACTTGGATCTGTTTGTGGTTGTATTCATTGATGACATCTTGATCTACTCCCGGAGCAATGTGGAGCACGAGGAGCACTTGAGGATAGTGTTGCAGCTTCTGCGTGAGAAGAAGCTGTATGCCAAGCTTAAAAAGTGCGAATTCTGGCTTCGGGAGGTTGCATTCTTGGGCCACATAGTATCAGCCGCTGGAGTGGCAGTTGACCCGACGAAGATTGATACAGTTCGGGATTGGCCGAGACCGACGACGGTTACAGAGGTTCGGAGCTTTCTGAGCTTGGAAGGCCACTACCGTTAGTTCGTAGAGGGCTTTGCAAAGCTCTCTACTCCCCTGACCAGTTTGACTAGGAAGGGGACGAGGTTTGTTTGGACCGAGCAGTGTCAGCAGAGTTTTGAGGAGCTGAAGAGGAGATTGATCTCAGCACCTGTTCTTGCACTGCCAGTGATGGGAGAGGGATTCATGATATATAGTGACGCCTCTCACAGCGGATTGGGATGTGTTTTGATGCAGCATGGTAGGGTAATTGCTAATGCTTCACGGCAATTAAAGGAATATGAGAAGAATTACCCTACTCATGATTTGGAGCTTGCAGCTGTGGTGTTTGCATTGAAGCTGTGGCGGCATTACCTCTACGGTGAGCACTGTGAGATCTACACGGATCATAAGAGCTTAAAGTATTTGTTTACTCAAAAGGAGCTGAAGCTGAGGCAGCGCCGGTGGTTGGAGTTACTAAAAGACTACGATGTGAGTATCCTTTATCATCCCGGCAAGGCCAATGTTGTAGCAGATGCTTTGAGTCGGAGGTCAGTGTAGAGTTTGAGCATGTTGATCAGACAGCAGGCACCGCTGATTGAGCAGATGAGGCGACTTCAGATTGAGGTGGTATCCCCTGGGGTCTCTGCTAGACTTATGTCTATGGTCTTGTAGCCCACTCTGTTGGACAGGATCAGGGAGACACAGAGTGAGGACCCCCACTTGGAGAGGATCAGGTCACAAATTCAGGCAGATCAGATAGGAAATTTTGCAGTGGATAGCTCGGGAGAACTGCGGTACAGGGACCGAGTATGTGTGCCTTCGGATCCTGAGATCAGAGACCAGATTTTGAGAGAGGCCTATTATACACCTTATACCATTCATCCTGGTTGTACTAAGATGTATAAGGACCTCAAGGCACATTTTTGGTGGTCCGGAATGAAGCGGGACATTGGAAGATTTGTGGCTCACTGTTTAACTTGCCAGCAAGTGAAAGCAGAGCATCAGGTTCCTGCTGGCAAGTTACAGAGTCTTCCAATTCCCGAGTGGAAGTGAGACCACATCACCATGGACTTTGTTACTGGGCTGCCGAGAGCACAGAGTGGAGCCGACGCGGTTTGGGTTATTGTGGATAGACTCACCAAGTCTGCACATTTCTTGCCTGTTCAGATGACTTGGTCATTGGAGCGTCTGGGACAGTTGTATTTGGACGAGATAGTGAGTCTGCACGGTGTACCAGCGTCGATTGTTTCAGATCGGGACCCGAGGTTTGTGTCACGCTTTTGGGGGAGTTTACAGTCAGCCATGGGGACCCAGCTCAGATTCAGCACTGCATTCCACTCACAGACTGATGGCCAGTCCGAGCGCACCATACAGACCCTCGAGGATATGTTGAGAGCGTGCGTTATGGATTTTGGAGGAGGGTGGTACCGACTGTAGAGTCCTGGCGTTCCAATGCCTTTGAATACCCTTCTTTTTGTGACGGAGTTGTTAGGGAAGCTTTTCACTGTGTTTTCTGCAGTGGACTGGCCTAGACTGCTAGTATTTTTCTGCGTTTGAGCTCGAAAAACGGAGAACGGCAAAGCGATCGGATTCGGATTCTGATTTACGGACCTCCCGGAATGGGGGTCAAAGCGGTTGCCTTTGAGTTGTGCACCAGAATCCGTGATAAGTGGCCAGCACGCTTTTCGAGGCGATCGAACGGGACCCTTCTGCGATCAGACTTTTTCACGTTATTTATGTTTTAGGTTATTTTAATTATTTTGGTAATACCTCGACCTTCCGGTTTTTCGTTTTGGTCTTAACTGAATCTTTTTAGTCGTTAGGGGGGGGTTGGAAGTTCGAGAATTTTTGGGCTGACCGTCGGGGTTTGCGGGTATTTTTAGGTGGTAGAGCTCGCAAAACGATGAACGGTGGCGCGATCGGATTTGAATTCCGACCCCGGGATCTCCCAGAAATAATTTTTGAAGTTTTCTAGCAACTTGGGTGCATCGGAATGCGTGCCGGCGATCGGCACGTTTTCCGAGGTGATCTGGACCCCTCGTTCGATTTCAAAAGGCTAGGTTTGTTGACTAGGGTTTAATTTTAAAATTCTCTTCGTATCTTTATTTCCGAGCGGGGGTGCGGGGAAAAACCGTAAACCCCTTTTTCTTCCTCTTTTCAAGAAACGGCGTGAGGAACCGAGGCGACGAGACGGGGAGAAGGAAGGACGATCGCACGTCCTGCGGAACCCGGCGAACGAGAGCGGGACGATCCTCCTTCTTCCTCCCTTACCGGCGAAAACGAGGTGAGCGGTTCGGGTCTTTCCGGTTTTTCGGTGTGAGGTTTTCTTTCTTGTCGTGTCGCGTGCGAGGCGTGTTGTTGAGCGGGAGGATGCCGCCGCCATTGTTAAACGGGAGGCCCCCGCCGCTGTTATCATGTTCGCGGGGTCGTCGCCGGAGTCGCACGGGAGCGAAAACGGAGAAGAAATCGCGAAACGGGAGCGAAAACGGAGAAGAAAACGAAAAAGGGGCGTTACTGTTCATCATCGTACGGATGCCTCAGCCGCGGACCACAGACCCAGGCGTGCACCCGGTGCACGCCCCGCAGTCCCGGAGGCGCAGACCCGGCGCACGCAACCGTGCGCCGGGCTGCACACTGTGCGCGGTGCACGCTCCAGGCGTGCACCCGGCGCACGCATCGGCGGCCAAAGCCCGTAGACCCGGTGCGCGCCCTTGCTCACGCGCGGCCCGGCCCGTAATGCGCGGTGCACGCTTCCTGCGTGCACCCGGCGCATGCCGCGCAGCCGTCGACGCTGTAAACCCGGTCCACGCGCTGCTCCGTGCACCATCCGTCAGCCGGAAGTTCGGTAGCTCCGTTTTGGCCCGTTCTTCCACCGTTTTGAGCGCCGTTTTCGCCGTTGGGATCACCATTTCCGCAGTTTTCTTGGCATGGCTATTTGGGATCTTTTTGGTCACCGTTTGACCATGTTGGGTGCTAGTTTCACCGACGCTCCGTGCCTCGACGAAATCGTCGGGGTCGCGCCGTCGTGCCTTTTTCTCATCATTTTCGCCGTCAGGGTCCTCTTGGTTTAACCATTGACGTCCCGAGTTGGCTACCGGTTGAGAATTGGGTTTTGTCGGTTTTCGGCTGGCGGTTTTGGGTTCCGATGGAGTTCGCGATGAAATAGTCGCGATCCGGTTGTTGTTAGCCTTTGACGTTACCGGTTTGATCTGAGTTTTCGGTTTTGTGGGTTTATTATTACAGTGGTCGGGACCACTGATTTTACCTGATTAGGGTAAGGTGTTAATTTGTGCTCTCGGATATTTTAGTAGGTCGCGAGGAGTTCTGATCTGCTTAGGAGGGTCGCGGGCGCGGTCAGTTATCTTCATTCCAGGTGGGTACCCCTTAGAACATCGTTGGGCATGTTTTCGTTATTGCTACTTATATCTTGTAAGAGGTGACGTGGACCCCCGGTTTAATGAACGTCGCGGTGGGAGACTGGATGGGCGGTTCGCCTCTCCGAACAACAGTAGGGTTGTTTAGAGCATACAGGCGGTGAGGACGGTGATCGGCGTGACCAGTCGGACATCGAAAGGTGGGTTCCTCTCCCGACGGCTCTTGAGTCAGAAATCGGGGGAAAATTGGTAAGAGCAAAGGTTTGACACGTGGAAATGCTACTAACCCCGTTTATGCTTATGTTTTTATTGTCACTACGTTTATGACGACTAAGGGTCGCTGTGCTCGACGATACGTCATGTTCTGGGAACCGGACGAGGCAGGTGCTCGGTCTGGTTTATCGAGGTTGGTGCTCGGTTTGGATGGCCGAGGTTGGTGCTCGGTCGAGGCTCGTGTTACTGCACGCACACCGGCGGCTTGGCCCCCGCAAGGGTGTGCTTTTCTGGAAAAGTGGTACGTTGACCCGTGTATCCCACGTGATGGTGACGTAATGGGGGCCCCTCGTAGGTGGGGGGGTGTGAGCGGTGATGCCGAGGCAGGTGCTCGGCGGCCGAGGCAGGTGCTCGGCGGGGGACATCGGGATAGGTGCCCGATGTGGTGGTCGGGGAAGGTGCCCGGTGTTGATTAGTACAGGGTTTAGTCATGGTTGATGGTACTCTAAGGAGGATGGTTGCACGGGTTTTTCTGTGGTTTGCCTTACTTTAGCCATTATTGCTTTTATTATTGTTTCTGGTCACTGACTTCCCACTCCGTGACAGGTTCGTCCAGGGGCGAGTGCTAGGGCGTTGGTGAGGCTGCGTGAGCAATCTTCTGGCCCTTAGAGGCTACAGATACTGTTTACTTTACCTTTTTGTTCATTTCATTACGCATTGTAGCTAGTTGTGGATCGCGATACCCCCGTGGGATCGATGTGGATGTTGGACTATTTTTATAACTCTTTTGGTTGGGTGTTTGTTCTTACTTCTTTACTTGGCCGCTTTCAAACTACAAACAAGAAACATGGAAAATGTTGCGAAAACCGTTTTAAAAATACGGGTGCCGTGTGGGCGCCGTTTTCAAATTCTATGGATTTATGTGATTTCGAAATTAGTTTTATTAAACCTGGTGTCGGGTGGGCGCCGTTTTCAAATTCTGTGGATTAATGTGGTTTCGAAAATTGTCTTATAAAACCTGATGTCGAGTGGGCATCGCATTCAAAACCCTGTGGTTTTATCCTTTCAAAAATAGTCGGCCCCTTTATTACTTGTGGAAATTGATTGTATGTTGTTGAAAATGATTGTATGTGATTGGCAACCGGTCTAGTGTGGTTAAAGGCATGCTTATGTGAACTTTGTAATCAGGACGCCGTGCATATACAAAGGAGACTCTGCCCGTTTGCAGAGTGAATTTGTATATGCGGCGGGTCTGGGCACGCGCCGGGGGAGATTGATTTCAAAAAAAAAATATATGTGAAATTTTGGGAGCATCGGTGGCTACCGCTCCGCGCGTAAAAATCCCCCGGGGCGTGACAGATTAAGATGGTATCAGAGAGAAACAACTTTAACCACAGTAGTCGTTGTCCAACATCCACGGGGTACATCATCACTAGCTACTAGCCAATGAAATGATCAGGGTATAGATGCGTAGGGATGAGAGAGTGTGGGATCGTCAAGTTTTGTTTTTCGGTTTAGTTGGGTGTTGTGCTAATGTAGTCGGGTTGATTTGGAGGATGGGGTCGAGGCCGGCTGCCACCGGGGCCTTGAAGGTTGCTATGAATCAATGGATTAGGCAACCAGCACAAGGCACGGTGGGTCTGCTGACGGTGTTCTTGCACCTGCTGCGGCTCTTAGTACAGCAGATCGTTACGCCGGTTTTCGTTTCTCCGAACCCCTTCCTCTGCCGACGTTCTGGTCATCGTTAGTAACGGTGACGGGTAGTAGTGTAACCCACCGGTGTTTGTTAGTGTGTCGGCCGTTTAGTCGGTTGTGGGTAACTGGATAGCCTTTTGTCTAAATTTGTACCTTCTAGGTCTTCTGGTGGTAGGTTACAGCAGGTAGTCGGCCGATTCTCTTTGCACCATGGGCAAGGTATGGGAGGGAATGAGGAATCCCTCCCCTACGATTGTTACCCATAGTTCGACTTTTTACGGTGGTCGCGGCAATGGTTGTAGAAATCGTCGGGACGGGGTCTCGGGGTGCTCCTTTGGGGGTTTAGCTTTTGACGCTGGGTGATGCCTGTTAGCTCTTTTAAGAGGGTTGTGGCGGTATAGCCCCAGGTTGGGTTCCTGTTTTCTGCACTAGAGGGTCGGTTAGGTTGTCCTACGGGTGGGTGAGTGCGTGTTCCCTCGAGTGCACTTGGAAAACCTAGGCAACCTTTTTGGACAGGTCTTTCTCGCTGTTTTCGTTGCATGTTTTCTTCTCGACCCGTTAGGTTTCGGATGGGTAGTCGATTGTACCCGGAGGCCTCTATTTTAGTGGGCTTTGAGCTTAGAAGTTCCCTAGTGGGGGTGTCGCTGTTTGGTTTGGAGTTTTACCGCTCGATTCGATGCCGGGTGCTTGGAGGGGCAACGGATTGGGACCGAGCGTTAGTGGTTAATCAGACTGTCGCACCTCGTCGGTGCCGGGACGGAGGTAGGACCTGACCTTGTGAGTTTTGTCGCCAGCTTCCCGTGACCAAGGCATAATCATGAGGCTTAGTTGTGAGCATTTTGGGTCGTTGATCTTGTGGGGCAGGTGTGGGTCATGGGGATCTGTCGACTGCTTGGAGCTTTGGCACTGGTCACTTTCGGCTAGGATGCCTTGTACGCAGCCCTTTCTGTGGGGTAGACCTTGTGGTAGGCCTTAGAGCTGAAGCCTAACTTTAGTTTGGACCGTCGCCCCGGTCGGACGGACCGTCGGAGCGGGTAATCCGGGACGGTGGATATGCTCCGAGCTTGTGACTCGTGTTGGTGACGGGTGGAGGTGGCCCGTGTTGGTGACGGGTGGGAGCGGTCCGTGTTGGTGACGGGTGAGTTCGTTGCTCTTAGGGGAGATTTTCTGATAGTTAATAACCGAGTCGGTTTAGCTGGCACCTCTTGGAGCCTCGTGAGGGTGTTAGTGTGGTCTTTCCCTTGTCGTCGGGTTAGTTGTGTTGGACTTTTAGGGGCTCTTCGGTGCGGGTTGGGAGGTATGACTGGGGTACCTCGACGCATCGCAAGACCTTTGTTGCTGACTGCTCAGCGCCGGCAGAGGTGGCCTGCGGACCGGTGGCGTCGTGACGGGGAACTCCAAGTCGGGAAGCAGGAATACGACGAGGTACCAGGCGGATGTTTGTTACTTGGTTTCAGTGGGCCTTGCGTATCGACCCTCTGCATCGCTCACTGACACCCCCGTTGTAAGGTTTTTCTCTCTACGTTTTCACGACTGAACTGCCTGGAATACCCCGAGGGATAGGTCATCCTCTCTTTCGAGCTTCTACCAGACACGCAACCTATCACTTAGGCGCCTTACTGAATGGCTTTCGCGGAACTGAGGGAACTCAAGGCACAACTAGGAGACATTCTAGACAAGGCGTTCATCAGGCCGAGGGTGTCGCCTTGGGGGCGCACCCATTCTCTTCGTGCGAAAGGAGGACGGAAGCTTACGTCTGCACATCGACTACAGGGAGATGAACAAGGTTACAGTGAAGAACAAGCCCAGGATTGATGACCTCTTCAATCAACTGCGAGGAGCACTTGCGGATTACTCTCCGGAATCTCAGGGACCAGAGGCTGTTTGCTAAGTTTAAGAAATGTGAGTTCTGACTTCTCTAAGTGGGCTTTTTGGGGCACATGGTGTCAGCAACGAGAATCGCAGGGAATGTGAGCGGAACTGCCCGACACACGATTCGGAACTGGCAGTAGTCGTCTTCGTTTTAAAGCTTTGGAGACACCACCTTTTGGAGTTCCTCGTGATGTGTTTTCGGATCGCCAGAGCCTTAAGTTTGGTTCACATAGGAAGAGTTGCCTTGCGGCAGAGGCATTGGTTGCAGTTGCTGAAGGACTCGACTTGTCCATTCAGCATCACCCCGGAAAAGCAAGTGTAGTTGCAGATGTCTTGAGCGGGAAGGGTCAAATCGAGGAGGAATCGATAAGCGCGATTACTCAGCAGGGCCGGTACGGTCGCGCGACTCTTGTCCTTGATGGTCAAGCCAACCCTATTAGAGAAATCCTGGAAGGTCAGAAGACATACGCACAGATACAGCTTGTTTGAAACAAGATTCCCCCGGACCACGCGAGCGGCTTTTCGGCGAGTGCGAACGGCGCAATACAATTACGAGGGCGGAATTGCGTGCCCGAGCTGCCAGAGTTGAAGGAAGAGATACTGTCATAGGCGCACTGCGCCCCCTATGTGGCGCATCCGGTTGACACGAAGATGTTCAAGGACACGATGCGGTTTGAGTCACAGTGGATCGACCGATGAAGTCGGCTCTTTTCCCACCCATCCATACGACGTGGACTAGAGACACTCGGCTCCTGTCGAACCTTAGGCAAAGTCTACTTTGAGCTCCAGAGACTAAACCACACTTCAGCACGGCGTTTCACCCCCAGACCGACGGACAGTCCGAGCGAGCGATCCGGATTCTCGAAGATATGCTTCGACCCTACGTACTTGATTCGAATGATGGAAGAATACTGCTGTTGAACTTAGAGAGGACCTGAGCTTCGATGAGACACCGGTGTGAATCTTAGCACGGGAAGACAAAAAGGGTTGCGCCGCCGGACGATCCCCTATGCCAAGGTGCTGTGGAGCCACCAGGAAGAACGCGAAGCGACGTGGGAACTGGAGGCAAAGATGAAGGAGTGCTACCCAGTTTTACCCGTTGCGGACGAGGGTTAAGTTTCGAGGACGAAACTTGTTTTAAGAGGTGAGAGATGTAGAGTCCTGGCGTTCCAATGCCTTTGAATACCCTTCTTTTTGTGACGGAGTTGTTAGGGAAGCTTTTCACTGTGTTTTCTGCAGTGGACTGGCCTAGACTGCTAGTATTTTTCTGCGTTTGAGCTCGAAAAACGGAGAACGGCAAAGCGATCGGATTCGGATTCCGATTTACGGACCTCCCGGAATGGGGGTCAAAGCGGTTGCCTTTGAGTTGTGCACCAGAATCCGTGATAAGTGGCAAGCACGCTTTTCGAGGCGATCGAACGGGACCCTTCTGCGATCAGACTTTTTCACGTTATTTATGTTTTAGGTTATTTTAATTATTTTGGTAATACCTCGACCTTCCGGTTTTTCGTTTTGGTCTTAACTGAATCTTTTTAGTCGTTAGGGGGGGGTTGGAAGTTCGAGAATTTTTGGGCTGACCATCGGGGTTTGCGGGTATTTTTAGGTGGTAGAGCTCGCAAAACAATGAACGGTGGCGCGATCGGATTTGAATTCCGACCCCGGGATCTCCCAGAAATAATTTTTGAAGTTTTCTAGCAACTTGGGTGCATCGGAATGCGTGCCGGCGATCGGCACGTTTTCCGAGGTGATCTGGACCCCTCGTTCGATTTCAAAAGGCTAGGTTTGTTGACTAGGGTTTAATTTTAAAATTCTCTGTTTGTTGACTAGGGTTTAATTTTAAAATTCTCTTCGTATCTTTATTTCCGAGCGGGGGTGCGGGGGAAAACCGTAAACCCCATTTTCTTCCTCTTTTCAAGAAACGGCGTGAGGAACCGAGGCGACGAGACGGGGAGAAGGAAGGACGATCGCACGTCCTGCGGAACCCGGCGAACGAGAGCGGGACGATCCTCCTTCTTCCTCCCTTACCGGCGAAAACGAGGTGAGCGGTTCGGGTCTTTCCGGTTTTTCGGTGTGAGGTTTTCTTTCTTGTCGTGTCGCGTGCGAGGCGTGTTGTTGAGCGGGAGGCCGCCGCGGCTGTTGTTAAACGGGAGGCCGCCGCCGCCGTTATCATGTTCGCGGGGTCGTCGCCGGAGTTGCACGGGAGCGAAAACGGAGAAAAAATCGCGAAACGGGAGCGAAAACGGAGAAGAAAACGAAAAAGGGGCGTTACTGTTCATCGTCGTACGGATGCCTCAGCCGCGGTCCACAGACCCAGGCGTGCACCCGGTGCACGCCCCGCAGCCCCGGAGGCGCAGACCCGGCGCACGCAACCGTGCGTCGGGCTGCACACTGTGCGCGGTGCACGCTCCAGGCGTGCACCCGGCGCACGCATCGGTGGCCAAAGCCCGTAGACCCGGCGCGCGCCCTTGCTCGTGCGCGGCCCGGCCCGTAATGCGCGGTGCACGCTTCCTGCGTGCACCCGGCGCATGCCGCGCAGCCGCCGACGCTGTAAACCCGGTCCACGCGCTGCTCCGTGCACCATCCGTCAGCCGGAAGTTCGGTAGCTCCGTTTTGGCCCGTTCTTCCACCGTTTTGAGCGCCGTTTTCGCCGTTGGGATCACCATTTCCGCAGTTTTCTTGGCATGGCTACTTGGGATCTTTTTGGTCACCGTTTCGCCATGTTGGGTTCTAGTTTCACCGACGCTCCGCGCCTCGGCGAAATCGTCGGGGTCGCGCCGTCGGGCCTTTTTCTCATCATTTTCGCCATCAGGGTCCTCTTGGTTTAACCATTGACGTCCCGAGTTGGCTACCGGTTGAGAATTGGGTTTTGTCGGTTTTCGGCTGGCGGTTTTGGGTTCCGATGGAGTTCGCGATGAAATAGTCGCGATCCGGTTGTTGTTAGCCTTTGACGTTACCGGTTTGATCTGAGTTTTCGGTTTTGTGGGTTTATTATTACAGTGGTCGGGACCACCGATTTTACCTGATTAGGGTAAGGTGGTAATTTGTGCTCTCGGATATTTTAGTAGGCCGCGAGGAGTTCTGATCTGCTTAGGAGGGTCGCGGGCGCGGTCAGTTATCTTCATTCCAGGTGGGTACCCCTTAGAACATCGTTGGGCATGTTTCCGTTATTGCTACTTATATCTTGTAAGGGGTGACGTGGATCCCCGGTTTAATGAACGTCGCGGTGGGAGACTGGATGGGCGGTTCGCCTCTCCGAACAACAGTAGGGTTGTTTAGAGCATACGGGCGGTGAGGATGGTGATCGGCGTGACCAGTCGGACATCGAAAGGTGGGTTCCTCTCCCGACGGCTCTTGAGTCAGAAATCGGGGAAAAATTGGTAAGAGCAAAGGTTTGACACGTGGAAATGCTACTAACCCCGTTTATGCTTATGTTTTTATTGTCACTACGTTTTTGACGACTAAGGGTCGCTGTGCTCGACGATACGTCATGTTCTGGGAACCGGACGAGGCAGGTGCTCGGTCTGGTTTACCGAGGTTGGTGCTCGGTTTGGATGGCCGAGGTTGGTGCTCGGTCGAGGCTCGTGTTACTGCACGCACACCGGCGGCTTGGCCCCCGCAAGGGTGTGCTTTTCCGGAAAAGTGGTACGTTGACCCGTGTACCCCACGTGATGGTGACGTAATGGGGGCCCCTCGTAGGTGGGGGGGTGTGAGCGGTGATGCCGAGGCAGGTGCTCGGCGGCCGAGGCAGGTGCTCGGCGGGGGACATCGGGATAGGTGCCCGATGTGGTGGTCGGGGAAGGTGCCCGGTGTTGATTAGTACAGGGTTTAGTCATGGTTGATGGTACTCTGAGGAGAACGGTTGCTCGGGTTTTTCTGTGGTTTGCCTTACTTTAGCCATTATTGCTTTTATTATTGTTTCTGATCACTGACTTCCCACTCCGTGACAGGTTCGTCCAGAGGCGAGTGCTAGGGCGTTGGTGAGGCTGCGTGAGCAATCTTCTGGCCCTTAGAGGCTACAGATACTGTTTACTTTACCTTTTTGTTCATTTCATTACGCATTGTAGCTAGTTGTGGATCGCGATACCCCCGTGGGATCGATGTGGATGTTGGACTATTTTTATAACTCTTTTGGTTGGGTGTTTGTTCTTACTTCTTTACTTGGCCGCTTTCAAACTACAAACAAGAAACATGGAAAATGTTGCGAAAATCGTTTTAAAAATACGGGTGCCGTGTGGGCGCCGTTTTCAAATTCTATGGATTTATGTGATTTCGAAATTAGTTTTATTAAACCTGGTGTCGGGTGGGCGCCGTTTTCAAATTCTGTGGATTTATGTGGTTTCGAAAATAGTCTTATAAAACCTGATGTCGAGTGGGCATCGCATTCAAAACCCTGTGGTTTTATCCTTTCAAAAATAGTCGGCCCCTTTATTACTTGTGGAAATTGATTGTATGTTGTTGAAAATGATTGTATGTGATTGGCAACCGGTCTAGTGTGGTTAAAGGCATGCTTATGTGAACTTTGTAATCAGGACGCCGTGCATATACAAAGGAGACTCTGCCCGTTTGCAGAGTGAATTTGTATATGCGGCGGGTCTGGGCACGCGCCGGGGGAGATTGGTTTCAAAAAAAAAAATATATGTGAAATTTTGGGAGCATCGGTGGCTACCGCTCCGCGCGTAAAAATTCCCCGGGGCGTGACACCGACACTTACCATTGGTTGAGTTTGCGTACAACAACAGCTATCAGGCGAGCATTCAGATGGCCTCCGTTTGAGGCGTTGTATGGACGCAAGTGTCGGTCGCCCCTGTATTGGAGTGACGTGGGTGAGAGGAGGACTTTGGGACCAGATTTACTGTTGGAGGCTGAGGAAAAAGTCATAGTTGTTCGCCGACACCTTGAGACAGCCCAGAGTCGTCAGAGGAGCTACGCTGATACTCGACGGCGAGACCTAGAGTTTCAGATTGGTGATCATGTCTTCTTGAAGGTCTCGCCTTCGAAAGGGGTCCGGAGATTTGGAGTGCGTGGGAAGCTCAGTCCCTGCTTCGTTGGACCCTTTGTGGTACTTGAGAGAGTAGGCCCCGTGGCTTATAGAGTTGCTCTTCCTCCACGCTTGGCCGGTGTACACGATGTTTTCCACGTCTCAGCTCTTAGGAGATATGTGTTTGATCCGTCGCACGTGATTGACTTCGCTTCTCTGGAGATCGGCGAGGACCTGGTTTATGAGGAGCGCCCGTTGCGGATTCTTGCTCGTAAGGTGGGGGAATTTTGCAACCGGGCCATTCCCTATGTGAAGATCTTATGGAGCAATCACGAGGAGCGAGAGGCTACTTGGGAGCTGGAGACAGAGATGAGAGATGCCTACCCTTTCCTATTCGAGACTTCTGGTTGAGGTACGCCTGTCTTACTTTACTTTGTTTCGGGGGCGAAACTTTCTTTTAGTGGGGGAGGAAGTAGTGTCCCTGGTTCCCATGCAACGTTGTTCGGATGAATCCACTGTTAGAACACCTAGTGTTGGTGTATCTGGCCTATGGTGCATCAATGGGATGCCACAGATGGACCCTGTGAGATATTATTACCTGTGTTGGCCTTCGGCTGGGTTTGCCGAAATTTCTGAAAAGAATTAGGCCAAACGGAGGTCGGAAATGGATTCAGTATGGAAAAACGCTTGAAAACGGCTATTTGTTTGTTTGATTCTGAGTCAGGATGCCCAAAAAGGACTCCCGGAAGTTTTTATTGGCTTTTGGTGCATGGGAAGGGCCGTAGACCGCCGGTATGCCACGTGGCGGCCTGTCATTGGCCGGTTTTTGGCGCGTGGTCCACTAAGCAGCGCGGCTGGGTGCACAGACCCGGCGCAGGGACACGTGGCACCGCCTGATTGGCGGGCCCAGGGCGCGCGGTCTATCGGGTGAGCGCGGCGGTGGATGGACCAAGGCGGGGGACACGTGGCAGCCTCCGGTTGGTCGGTGCACGCGCCGCGGTCCACGGAATTCCAAAGGGGAATGCGTGGACCGGGTGTAGGGTACACGTGTCACCCTCTGATTCGCGGGCGCAGCAGGCGCGGTGCACGGGAGGCGTGGCCGGCGCCTCGGGCTGCGTGCGCACATGGGAGCCACGCCGCGCGACCGGCGTGTGCGGCGACCGGTCGGCAGGTCAACCGGCGGGACAGGTGGCGCCCGCTCATTGGCGGGCGCCAACCGCCTTTCTGTGCGGTGGGTGGACACGTGGCAGCCGGTGGGTGGCCCGCACAGCTGTTTGCTGTTCGGCAGGCCACGTGGCAGCACCTCGTGGTTTCGGGCGTGAACAGTGTTGGGCCGGCCCAACACTGTAGCCGCCCGAAACTTTTCGGCCGCCTTAAACTTTTCGGGCGCCCGAAAGTTGGGCCCGAAAGTCTTTGACTTGCCTTTTTGGGCTTTTTCCGGGAAAGGCCTATAAATAGGCCTCTTGGACCTCATTTTTGAGGCTTTTCCTGAGAGTTTCTGCTCTGGTGCCCTTTACAAAAGTTCATCCTCTTCCTCTTGTGCATCTTTCGGTGGAAGCTCGGAATTTTTGGAGGCCGCGATGACGACGATTTCTGCATCGTGGTGCGGAGCGACGATTCCCTGTTGGAGGCCCATTTTCATCGCATTTCAGTCTGGGAGGTCTACAGAGCTACCCCGATGATATTTTTGGACGATTTCTATGGCGGAGGTTTCACAAGAGGTATATCTACAAATTTTGTGTTGGTCACTTTTTCTGGATTTGAGTTTTTATTGGGGTTTTGGGTACGTTTTTAACCCCCTTTGCGGCTGATGGACTGTGTGGACAGCGCCTACTTGTCGGATTTTTATCTCCACATCTGGACATCGGAATTCGACGTTTCAAGACTCTATCGACATCTAATCTTCGCGAGGATTGCCGTCATATTTTTACTTGAATTTTTGGAGTTCGTTTTACAGGTAAAATTTTCACGAAAGAGGACTGTTCACCGCAGATTTTGTAAATTTGGAATTTTGTGGAATTAAGTGTAATTTTTGGAATGTATTTTGTACCCAGGATGTATTGAGCACTGCTACTGTATTGTTGGCTTGGTGGATGTACTGATATAGCTGTTTCTGGTCTTTCTTAGTTGTACGACCCCGGACAGTTAGCACGTTCAGGTGGGTGACTTTGCTTCCAAATTCTATGGACTGCATACTAATTCTATGAATATAGAATCATGCAAGTTAGAAATGAGACTGATAGCATGTGAAAACTGAATGTTAGTACTCTTGTATATTAGTTGATGAATCTTGTGATTTTATTGCTTCCTACAACATGTTAATTATTGAAATCTTGGAACTTGACCTAGCACCCCTGTCATATGTATCATGTTCAGCCAGACTGTAGAAAACTTCAACTTGGGCTAGGTTTCTTTTATTGCTCTAGACATTCCCACATCACTGTATTATACTCATCATTCTAGTAGACTTAGCTTTTCTCGCCCGGGTTGTGGGCTGGGAGGTCGGGTGATTGTGGGATGCATTTGCACTCGTGTCTGGGGACCGAGTGGATTTGATAGCAGTCTGTAGATCGGATTTCTTTGGGAGAGTGTTAGTGATGGTAGATCTGGGTTCTTGGGAGCTGTCAGAGTGACAGTGAGTCTCAGTTGTGTGGATTCTAGCCAGTGAGTGAGACAGTGATTTGTTGGTTATAGCCGATCTTGTTGATCGAGGATTTGGATCGTAGCCTGCATGAGCCACATTTGAGCTCGACAGAGATGAGCGGATACTTTGCTTGGGGTCGCGCCTCTCGAGTGCCACTCCGGAGTTGGGCCTGATACTTCTATCGCGGCTTGTCGATGCATGTGTCCCTCTGGCTGAGCCAGTTTTGGCAGTCACGGACACCGTCCCTCTGGCTGAGCCAGTTTTGGCAGTCACGGACGTCCTACGTAAGTCCGGTCCTCCGGGATGTGACGGCAGTAGGTAGGCGCAGGTTTGACTGGACCCGATGTGACAGTCAGTTTAGATTGGGTGATATGAGATGAGTATTAGTTGTGGCATACTGTTCTTTCTGTTTTACTCCTTGAGCATCTAGATAGAGGCATAGTAGCTGTAGACATTACCTTTCCAGCTTTTCTTTACAGCACTGCATATGTTACCTTATGCCTCTAGTAGACTTAGTGGGCAGACCGTCGGACTTGTTGGCGGCACCCACTGAGAACTACTGTGGGATGTAGTTCTCACACCCCTCGTGGTGTCTTTTTCCCCAGGGACTTCTGCTCCGGTTCCTGCTGCTCCAGTTGCTGATCCAGCTCCTTCAGACCGAGGTAAGGGAGTAGCGAGATAGATCCCTTCCTGTCATCCTCAGAGTGAGAGTAGATGTACCCCTGTACTATTTTTTGAGTGTGTTCTGTCGGGTAACTTTTGTAGTGAGGTATCGAGTTGTACCTTTCTTTTCTGCTGTTCTGAGAGACTCTTGTATTTGGTGAGGATGGTTTGTATTTATTTAGAGATGTAGTTGTATTTTGTGTCTTTTATTTCAGCTTTTACTATTTCAGCTCTGATATCTGCTAGTGTAGATGTTTCTTTGCGGGTTAGTCGCTACGTCTATACGGGGCTTCCCGTATTGGCTGCGGATCTGTTGGCGAGCCCGGGGCGCAGTTTCGACCCCGGGGCGTGACATAACCAAATACCCAATCGAAGCCACCATGTTGGTCAACAAGACTTCAGGGAAAAACGCCGAATAATCATGGATACAGTGCACAGCATATCAGGATAGTAAACTATCATAATAAGAGCATGCTGATATATATATTGAACAAGAACTGAGAAAATCATAAGATGATAATGATAAACAGGCAAGCAATGCATCAATGGTAGAATAACAAAATACCCAATCAAAAGCCACCATATTAGTCTACAAGACCTCAAGGAAACTGCCCAACCTGGCACCAACCTGGCTGACATACCCCGCTTGGGGGTCACGGGTCTTTCAACAAACCACTTTATCGGTAAAGAACATACCCACGGGGAGCGACCCCGGCAATGTTCGTGAAGTACAGCGGTGCGGGCGATCATAATGCAAATGCTCAAGCTCACGGTCCACAGACCGGGTAATCGGCAATAAGCCGGGAAAATCCCCACTGGGATGTTACGGAATTTGAGTTGGCGTAGTTTCGCGAAAGTCTCAAGTCTTGAAGATTGAAGGTGAAGAAAGTTGGATCATTTAACTCAATCTCAAGAAAGAAGAATTCAGAAGGATCAGGTATGTTTAACTAAAGATTTTGTGTGATCCGAATACTTCTTGTAGTGTAGAAACACTTGGAAGAATCTTTCATTGCATAAAAATCAAAAACTGGACTTGGGACATGTTCAGGATCCGGATCAGGTTGTTCGATCCGGATCCCGAAGGTGGTTCGTTCATACACCAGTTCAATCCGGATCGTAGCCTCTCTTGATCCGGATCCCGAACACTGAGTTTACCATCTTCCTTGAACGATCCGGATCAGGCTTCGCAATCCGGATCCCGAACGTTGATGTTTGGTGAACTGTATGAACGATCCGGATCAAGCACTTCGATCCGGATCCCGAACCTTCGTTTTTCTGGAATTGCCTGACTCGTTACGACGATCCGGATCACAGCTAATCCGATCCGGATCGCCGTCCGTAAAATTTCCAGAAATGTTAGGTTTTTGATTCTTATCTCCTTCCTAGGGTTTCTAACCTATAAATAGACCCTATGACTCTTTTTCTAGGGTTAAGGAAAATAGCCGTCATTTTCATATATCATCTTATACGGCTCTAGATCCACATATAGAGAAGAAAGGAAATCATTAGAGAATACTCTATGTTTCTTCATCTATATTGATTAGTTTGATTCTAGGTTTTCATACTCACATCTTGAGTTGAATCAAACTAATGAATACTTAGATGGTATTTCCGATCTATCTTTGATCTAAGTATTCGGCGGATCATCACCACCCAAAAACAACGATTTACCCCAAAAATCGGCGCGTGGATTCGCGTGTCCTTGTGGATTCAAGGTTCAACCGCTCTCGTGGATTCGGAGCGAGGCACATTCGTGGATTCGAAGGGTGCTATTGGGTGAAGACCGTGGATTCGGTCGGACGTCGTGGATTCGACATTGGACGCCGTGGATTCGGCGTTGGGGCGCAGATCGTGGATTCGAGAAGCGTCGTGGAGCGAGCGGAGAAGATCCTCTAGGAGCGTATGGAAAAGGTTGAGTCGTAAGTGTGTACGGTAAATCACCTTGTACGTGTTTTAATTCTAGTGGATTTCTGCCGTGTTATCGGTCCCGTGGTTTTTTACTCCGGTGATGGAGTTTTCCACGTAAAAATCTTGCGTATTATTTTTATTTCCGCATTGGGTTTTTATCGCAACGATTTTTGAGTGTTTATACGTTTACACCTATTCACCCCCCTCTAGGTATTTTTTCCCCTATTTAGATCCTTATTACATATAACCCAACATGGGATGCAGCAGTAGAATGCCAACAGAATCTCAACTCAAGTAATCAACAACAAGCCGGAAAAATTCCAAAGGGATGCAACAACAGAATGCCAACTGAATCTCATCATATGCAGAATATAATCAACAACTACTAGAACATGGATCAGATGTAATCAGGAAGTACTGATAATCAGGTATAAATGTGCAAGCTAGCTAATGACCAATCAGGCATGGCAAATGTCCAGAAAAAAAATCATAATAACTGGAAACAGGCTAAAGATCAATCGAGCATGGCAACATATAAGCTAGCAAACTAAGGATCAATCAAGCACGGCCACATATAGGCTGATAACTAATAATGATCAATGAATCAAGCAGATAATAGCAATATAAAAGTGATGCTGATCAATAAAAAGAGCAGGCTCAACACGGAAATCTAGGCTATCACAAGAACAGGGGTCCGACCAATTACGATACCCCAGAGGGCCGAGATGATAAAGCCCGGACCGAAGATAAACCCACCTGTCTGCAGGCGATCTGACAACTCCAACGGAATGCTCGAAGACTAGAGCCAAACCGTGCCAACCTGAATCATAAACATTGCTAAACTCAACCTTTTATTCAAGTGTTGGTATAATTACCAAAATGCCCCTTCCAAAAATTCCATTTGAATTTTCGGGAGAAATGGGCTTTGACCCTTTGCCGCTGGCTCAACCAGATTCTACTGGGACTTAACAGACGGCTAGGCGGAACCGCCGCAATTTCCCGAATTGCGCGATTGCCACCGGGGCGCCGTTAAACCGACGATTTTGTCGATTTACGGACCGATTACCAATTTTCGCTCAACGAGAGCCAACGGATCACTAGAAAAAAGCTTAGAGATTATATACACACTGCCCGAGACAGTACATGAGGCTACAATTGCGTTTAGACCCCTAGGGTTTCCAGAAATCGCACTTTTATAGCAATTTGAGAGCCGTTTTCGCTCGTTCTCTTAATCGGGACATTATTTTTACGAACCGTCACCCCCAGTAGGTGACCCTCGACTCGCTGAACACCATGCTCACCAATTTGTAGCAGCACGAAACCCGAGAAAAACTTCGGGCCATGACTTACAATACTAACATAGGCCTTAATGCATTTTTAATTTTTCTATGCGACCAAATCCATTTTAAAAGTAAGCATCGCGTCCAGTGACCCCAAAATAGCCAGGAGCTCACTGTCGCGACTTCGTAAACTGCCCCAAACAAACCCTAAGCCAACCAACCAAACATAAAGCTCTATAATGCCAAATCTTTAAACCTACTTGTGCAAATTTTAAATAAATTGGAGCATTCATCTCTGGACAGTACTAGGACACAGGGGCTTGCCATTTTGCAGTCCAAAAGCTGCTGGATATGCTCTCTACTTTACAACAATGCCCCACACACACATCCACACATACAACTTTTGATCTGAAGTGAGCATTAAGCTCAGGGAAAGGTGTGGAGAAAATTTCATATTTTGCAGGATGTCTAAATCTACTCTTGAGTTCATTGTGGCATTTTGTCAAACACTTGGTGGGCACACTACTATAACATGCAATCCCAAGCTATAACTCTGCAACAAGGGAACTTGGGAGGTTCTTACATGGATGAAAACTTACTACTAAGTTGCAGAAACATTTCTATCAAGTTTGGGCTCAACCTGCACCCTCGGTTGGCCGGGAACAAGAAGAAAGAGACGAAGAAGATGAAGCTCGGTTTTCCCTTTAATGGTGATTCTTCATTAATGGGTTCTGGGCCTCTCCCAACAGCACCAACAGGTGCTTCCAATCCTTGCTAAGAAATCCAGACCTGTGCCCGGCGACAGGACACAGCGGCGGCGGCGGTCACAAGCTCGGCCCAAGCTTCCCACCTCTAATGGTGGATTTCCACCAAGGCTGCATAGACTCCATGCAAGAGCATGGATGGGATTCTCTCACTCCCAAGAAACATTCTGGCCATGTTCCCGGCGTCTAGAAGCGACGCCGGCGCCGGAGCAAGAAGCTCGGCCATGGTGCAATAACCCGAAAACTAGGGTTTCGGTTTGCGGTTCACTCCCTGAACCAAACTCCACCAATTTTGGTGAAGATGATACTCATCTTCCACAGTCCAGGCCCACAATTTTATTTCGGCGTTTGGACCAGTGGTTGCGACGCTCAGCCACGGCGGAGCAAAAAAAGGGTTCCGGCGAGGAGCTTTCTCCCGCCGGCAACCGGCCGTGCATGGAGGCTCAGGGTGTCACGCCCTGTGAGGACCCGGAAATTCCCACGTTTGGATTACTGTTGGATCTGCGGCTTCTGGAGACCCGTGTTGGGTGTTAGAGGTGTTTGCGCGCATATTGGACCCAAGATTTGGACTCGGCATGAAAAACGGATCAAGTTTGCCTTCCCGGGAATTTTTGAGAAATTTTAGAAGTGGAATTTGGCAAATCGGACCTCGGATTTGGATTCAGCGCGCGAAAACGCTCAAAATGGACTATTTACTTATGTTTTTCGGAGCCCGGATGACCCGACACGGATTTCGAGGTTCGACGGCACTGTTCCGGCGGCCGGAGAGTTGCCGGCGGCGGCGTCGGGCGGCGGAGCGCGGCGGTTGCCGGCGGCGGAGGCGCGCGGTCCACCGCGGAGGCGTGCACCCGGGCGCTCGCCACGTGGCGCCTCCCGGTTGGCGGGCGTAGTGGGCGCGGTCCACGGGATGGCGCGGGTGCACGGTGGACCGGGGGTGGACACGTGGCAGATCTGGGTTGGTGCGGCGTTGTGCGCGCGGTCCACGGTGCGGGGAGCTGGTACCTCGGGCCGCGTGCCCGACAGGCGCGCGTGGGCGCGCGTGGGGCGCGACGTGGGCGCGCTGACCCGCGCTTCCCGCTCGTGGGTGCCACGCGTCGGCCTCTGCTTCGGCCACGTGGCGCAACGCGGGTGGCCCATTTGGCTGTCGCCTGTTCGGGAGGCTACGTGGCTGCCTGGGAGATTTCCGGGCGTGAACAGTAACGGGCTGGGCCCGTTACTGTAGCAGCCCGGAAGATTCGGGCGCTCAGTTTTGGGCCAAAATTCCAAAACAGTTGGATTTTCGGGCTGGGCCTATAAATAGGCACTTTGCTGGGGCTTTTTGCCCCCTTTCCCGAGCTCCCTTCCCCTCGCACCCTTAAGCAAAGTTGGAGATCTTCATCTTGCGCATCTTCTGGCAGAGGCCCGGATTTTTTGGAAGCCGCGGCGTCGACGACTTCGGCATCGGAGCGCAGTGTGGCGATTTTTCATCCGAGGCCCGTTAACGTCACAGTTTGATCTGAGAGGTCTACAGAGCTACTCCTTCAGTATTTTTGGACGATTTCTACGGCGTTGGAATCACGAGAGGTACGTCTTCGACTTTCGTGGTGATCAAATTGCTGGATTCAGAGTTTATGACACGGTTTTCGAGGCATTTCTGAGCCGCTGTTTTCTGGTGGAGTTTTTGGACAGTGGCCCCTTGCCGGAATTTTATCTCCGCACCCGAGTGTCGGATTGAGACGAGCCTATACACTTTTTGGATCTACTCGTCGCAAGGATTATCATTGTATTTTTCCGGGATTTTTCTGAGGCTTGCACGAAGGTATACTATTCCCCTTTTATCTGTGTTTGAGTTTACAGTTGTGTGGTTGTGAGTGTTTGCGCACCTGTACTGTGGAATTTGTAACTTGGCCTACGGGGCTCGGATTTGGGCGTGCAGGTACCCGTTTCGAAGGTCTCGACGAGACGCTCGCTGTGATATTTTTATCGGAATTTTCAGGGCACTTTCTGCAGGTGGAAATTTCAGATCTTCAGGACTGTCTTCTGCAGATTTTTGTACTTGGTTATTTTGTGGAATAAAGTGTAACCTTGGACCTTTTGTTGTACCCAGGAGTATTTGCGGATGTTTGTGAACCCGTTGGTGTTGAGGATTAGTGGAGGTTGTTGCTTCTGGTATTTTCAGCTGTGGAACTCCGGACAGTTAGCATTTTCTGGTGGGTGGCCTTGTCTTCATGACCTATGGACTGTGCATTAATTCTATCTGTGTAGGGACTTGCATGTTATAGATGTGTTCTATATAGCATGCTAGATTATAGGAATTGATGTTCCTAATGTTGTTAGATGATCATGTGTTTATTTTCCTTCCCTACAAGCTGTTGATTATGGTTATCTTGGAACTTGACCTAGCACCCCGTCATATGTTGCATGTGTAACCAGACTAGTAGAAAACCCTCACTTGGGCTAGGGTTATTTCTGCTTTAGACATCCACACTTCTACTTTCCTGGACATAGTGTTCTTCCTCGCCCGGGTAGTGGGCCGAGTGGTCAGGAGTTATCTTTTAGTGTGGGATGCATGTTACACTCGTGCTTGGGAGCAGAGTGGCGTCTGGTAGATGTAGTTGGTTGTTCATCTATAGCGGGAGCCGTTTGGGTAGACGGCGGTCCCGAGATGTTTTATTTTTCTTGTTTTATCTGTCGCCGCTGTGCTAGTGGCAGCGGTAGATCAGTGTTAGCAGGACCTTAAACCCAGAACCTTTTTGGACACACATATGATTTTTGTCAACCAAATATTTTCTTCCAAGCATCGTAGGGTCGCCTGAGTCTGTTCCTGTTTGATTGGACGAAGGCATTAGCCCTTCGAGGCTTAGATATAAAACTTGGTTTCAACTGTTTTCCTAAGCAGAACTAAAAATCATTAAATATGGATTTCTTACAGATCAGATGGCTTCAGTAAGAAATGTCACAGTTTTTCCTATAAATTAACCACCGAGATGATTCGAGTGGTCTGGGTTCTAAGGTCTGCCTTTTCTTGGGACGAGAACAACGAGAGGCTATGCCTAGAGCCTGTTCTTGTTTGATTTGGGTTGTAGGTTCTAGTCTTTCAGTGTTCCCGGACCCTTCATTGGGTCAGTGGTTGAGATGTTCGGCCTGTTTGGCCTGTTGAGTCAGTTGTTCGCAGTAGATGCGACGTTTGGCCTGTTTGGCCTGTTGAGTCAGCTGTTCGCAGTGGATGCGATGTTGGCCTGTTGAGGCAGTTGTTCGCAGTAGATGCGACGTTTGGCCTGTTTGGCCTGTTGAGACAGTTTCTCGCAGTGGATGCGACTTGGTGCCATGAGTTGGTAGAGTGTGATCTAGAGGTTGTTTTTCTGATTTAGTGGTGGAGGTGGTTCTCCCACTTAGCTTTGAGGATCTTGGGGTTCTGGCAGATCGAGTCGTGGAGGTTTCCCGACTCAGCCATGGTCGTGCATTTATCAGATTGAGTCGTTGAGGGTTCTCCGACATAGCTGTGAGAGTGTTTTGGGCTATTCCTGTTCGAGTCGAGGTTCTTTTTCCGACTGAGTTGTGCTTTTAGCTTGGAGTTACCGATCTGTTTGATCGTGGATCATAGCCTGCATGAGCCACATTTGAGCTTGACAGAGATACTTTACAGAGATACTTGAGATGGGTTACTTTTTACTCGAGCGGGTCGCTCCCCTCGAGTGCCACTCCGGAGTAGGCGAGACCGGGTTGTTGTACCGGCGTGAGATTGAGCTTTTCTATCGCGACTTGTCGTTGCATTTGTCCCTCTGGCTGTGCTGGTGTTGGCAGTCATGGACGTCCTACGTAAGTCCGCTCCTCCGGGACGTAACGGCAGTAGGTTGGCGCAGGCTTGACTGGACCCGAGGAGGCAGTCAGTTCAGATTGAGTGATCAGAGATGAGAGTTAGTTGTGGCATCATGTTCTTTCTGTCCCACTCTTTGAGCATCTAGATAGAGGCATAGTAGCTGTAGAGTTTACTTTTCCCAGCTTTCCTTACAGCACTGCTTTTGTTACTTTATGCCTCTAGTGGACTTAGTGGGCAGACCGTCGGGCTTGTTGGCGGCACCCACTGAGAACTACTTGGGACGTAGTTCTCACACCCGTCGTGGTGTCTTTTCCCACAGGAACTTCTTCTCCGGTTCCTGTTGTTCCTGTTGCTGATCCTTCTGACCGAGGCGAGGGAGTCGCGAGCTAGTTCCCTACCCGTCGTTGGAGTGTAGCGGTACCCCTTCAGAGGAGAGCTTCAGTAGATTAGTTATTTCATTTTCTTCCTTTGAGAGACTATTGTAGTGAGGATTGCTATGTATTGAGAGCCTGTACACTGTTGTATTTATTGGAGATACCTCCCTGTTGAGTTCTGATTCTTGTATTTGAGGATGTTGTCTGATTATCATTTTTGGGAGGCGGACATTTTGTTTTATTTCCAGTTGTACAGTGATCGATTTAGTTATACAGCAGATTTTTATTTATAGCTCTGATATCTGTTTAGCTGTAGCGCTTTTCTTGTAGGTAGGACGCTTCGCCTATACGGGTTTGGCATAGGTGGCGGATCTGTTGGCGAGCCCGGGTCGCAGTTTCGACCCCGGGGCGTGACAGATTAGAGTGGTATCAGAGCCTAGGTTGTAGGTCATTGAGGACTTAGAAACCCTAGGCTTGTGGTTGGACATTAGGATGACTACGTGAGAGTCGTGACTTTTAGCGAGAGTCCTGATCGAGTTTTGTACCTCTCCCAAGAGACGGGATGAGTGATTGGCATGTTTATGCTCCTAAGCGATTATGTTGGCTGCAGACAACATAATGCTGTGGAATTGATAACATGTCTTAGACTTTCGCTGGATTGGGTCGTATGGTTGTTGTGTCCTGATGTTTGTTATTGTGTAGTGGTCTACGATGCTTATGAGACGTCGTGCAGTGAGGAATGCGCTTTCCGCATCTGGTTAGTAACCCGAGCAGCGGGAGACAGAGCTATCAGAGCAGAGCGAGACCCAGGAGTTATGGATCCAGATGGCACAGATGTCGGAGGCTGTCTGATGCCAGGAAGAAGCCATGGAACGTTTGATGCGCTTGTTGGAGCAGAGAGCATAGCCAGTGGCAGTACCGCTTGAGTGTCCTCCAGTACTCTCTTCCTATGCAGTGGTACCTTCAGTTGTACTTGTGGCACCGACTGAGCGAGCAGCCCCTCCGTGCCGACGAGCAGTGCCGAGGCACCGAGGCAGGGTGGATAGTGGATAGTAGCTGAGCTTAGGGACATCATTGATCGATGGAGCCAGTCCTGGCAGTCTGAACCATCCCGATTCATAGGTTTGAGTTGGAGCCTTTGTAGGCAGAATTGGGGTTGGTGGTGATGGAGAGACTCTCGGAGAGCCTCCCTATGCTAGGGAGTTTATACAGTCGTTGAACTACGCGCTCCAGGTTTCGAGGGACGAGGCGCATAGGATATGTGTGGCTGAGAGTGGATTGCGCCAGGATACGTTTCAGTTTACTCAGTTCCTCCGTTACAGGTTCTGACGCCTCGTTGGAGTAGGCGTTGGGTTTGGAGCGGGGCGCTGCAGTTCCGTTGGATAGAGATCTGCCGCCAGAGGTGAGTTCTGGATATTGGCGCTTGGCGCCGGGTGATGGAGGACAGATCGGCCGGCAGAGACATTTCTGATTTTATTTTCCTGGATAACGGGTTCCCGTGATGCCAGAGATCGGGTGGACCCCGATGGTAGCATCAACCTCTATATCGGAGTGGCGCAGCGGTAGCGTGGATTTGTTATCTGCGGAGGACTTTGACCTTCTGCGAGGCAGACGAGAGGAGATTTGGTTGTTGAGGTCGTTAGAGCACACTGGTTATAGCGACAGTGTGAGAGGTGCTTACGGCGGCACCGGGACCCAAAGATATCTCTGTTGCCACGAGATTCCGGGTGTGATTTCACCTGAGCTGTTGATAATGCCGCCGGTTCGGGAGATAGAGATTGAGATTGGCGTGGTTCGGGGAACCGCGCCACCCTCGACAGCACCTCATTGGATATTGCCAGTAGAGCTGTGAGAGCTGATGGCGCAGTTGCAGGATCTGATGGATCGAGGGGTCTGTTTGACCTAGTGCCACGCCGTTGATATACGGTGGTGATGCCACATCGTTGATACACGACTGTGAGGGCCCTTTTATGGTTCGTGTGTAGACAGGTCCGAGTATTATTCTGGACCTTTTGGTGGAGTCATACTCCGGCAGTTATTGTGTGGTGCGGGTACCTACTTGGAATCAGACAGCCGAGGACCTTGCCTTGATGGCGTTCAGGACTCGGTAGGGCATCTTGAGCTCTTAGTGAGGCCAATTGGATTGATTAACGCCCTGCCACTCTTTTGGTTTGAGGAATTGTGCTCCAGCTGTACTTGATTGTATTGGTAACAAGATCCTCCAGGGATATTATGATCTACTCCCAGAGCGACTTGGAGCATGAGGAGCACTGGTGGATGTGTTACTATGCTGTGTGGATGAAGCTGTATGCCAGGTTATTGAGATACAAGTTTTAGCTTTAGAAGCTTACCTTCTTGGGTCACCTTATTCTAGCCGTTAGGGTGGCGGTGAAATCCGGCCAAGATGGATGCTATCTGAGATTGGCCGAGACGGACATCTATTGTCGAGACGAGAAGCTTCCTGGACTGGGCAGTGCCAGCAGACCTGGACGAATGGATGATTACGCTGATACCAGCGCCGATTTTAGCATCGCCAGTGATGGGAGATGGATTTGCGTGTTACAGTGATGCCTCCCATAGTGGCTCTGGAGTTACAGTAGATTATTGTTGAGCATTCAGTATCACCCCGACAGGGCCACTGTGGTGGCGGATACCTGGAGCCGGATAGCTTTCCGGGGTTGAGTTTAATGGTTCCACAGCTGGCGCGGTGTGGACTGTTGAGGAACAGGGCTCGAGGTTGTGTCCCTGAGGGTCCCTTTTGACGGTAGACTGCGGTGAAGCAGTCCCTGCGGCTGGTCAGGATCCGAGAGTGATTGAGCGAGGACCCTAGCCGATTAGGGCTTCTTTTCTTTGGATGACCGTATGGGTATGTCTCGGATCGCCTGGGTGAGCTGGCACCAGGGAGCGGTTTTGGTGCGTGCTACTTTGGTTGTTCTCTCTTTTCCCCCAGCCTTTTGTTGGTATTCTTGATGGTCCTTCCACGTCTCTGCTCAGGAGTGTTAGGCTTGTGGATTCCTCGCCCGTGATGGACTCGTTTCTTTTGAGATCTACGAGTACTTGTGGTACGAGGGACGCCCGTTGCGAATTCTGGCTCGTGAGATGAGAGAATTACGCAACCGGGCCATGCCGTACTGATTATTATTTTGTTGAGGAGTAATCACGGAGAGTGAGTAGCGACTGGGGAGTTGGAGACTGTGTTGTTGGATGCTTATCCTTGGCTTTGAACTCCCTTTTGAGCCGTGTTTGTTTCGAGGACGAAACTTTCTTTTAGTGGGGGAGGATGTGAGGACCCAGAAATTCCCACGTTTGGATTACTGTTGGATCTGCGGCTTCTGGAGACCCGTGTTGGGTGTTAGAGGTGTTTGCGCGCATATTGGACCCAAGATTTGGACTCGGCATGAAAAACGGATCAAGTTTGCCTTCCCGGGAATTTTTGAGAAATTTTAGAAGTGGAATTTGGCAAATCGGACCTCGGATTTGGATTCAGCGCGCGAAAACGCTCAAAATGGACTATTTACTTAAGTTTTTCGGAGCCCGGATGACCCGGCACGGATTTCGAGGTTCGACGGCACTGTGACGCCCCACTTCCCAGGGGGTCACCCATCCTAGAACTACTCTAGCTCTAGCACGCTTAACTCTCATGTTCCTCTTGGATCTTGCTACCATCCAAAATGCTATAGCCGGGTTAGAGATTTAGTCATATTATATCATTTATATAGAGGACTAATCCAAATTCCGGGGGTGTCACATTCTTCCCCCCTTTAAGCCCTGACGTCCACGTCAGGCTCAAGCACACTCACAAGCACCAGGCGATGTGAGACTCGTCTCGCTAGCCTTAGCCGACCTTGTGAGGAGCTGCACTCCACTCACAACGGTCATTAGCCGGGGAGCCTCGCTCTACCCGCTATATAACCCTAGCTCAGCCGAGACTCATCTCACATTTCCGGCTGGTGAATGGCTCTGATACCAATTGTGACGCCCCACTTCCCAGGGGGTCACCCATCCTAGAACTACTCTAGCTCTAGCACGCTTAACTCTCATGTTCCTCTTGGATCTTGCTACCATCCAAAATGCTATAGCCGGGTTAGAGATTTAGTCCTATTATATCATTTATATAGAGGACTAATCCAAATTCCGGGGGTGTCACAGGCACTGTTCCGGCGGCCGGAGAGTTGCCGGCGGCGGCGGCGGGCAGCGGAGCGCGGCGGTTGCCGGCGGCGGAGGCGCGCGATCCACCGCGGAGGCGTGCACCCGGGCGCTCGCCACGTGGCGCCTCCCGGTTGGCGGGCGTAGTGGGCGCGGTCCACGGGATGGCGCGGGTGCACGGTGGACCGGGGGTGGACACGTGGCAGATCTGGGTTGGTGCGGCGTTGTGCGCGCGGTCCACGGTGCGGGGAGCTGGTACCTCGGGCCGCGTGCCCGACAGGCGCGCGTGGGCGCGCGTGGGGCGCGACGTGGGCGCGCTGACCCGCGCTTCCCGCTCGTGGGTGCCACGCGTCGGCCTCTGCTTCGGCCACGTGGCGCAACGCGGGTGGCCCATTTGGCTGTCGCCTGTTCGGGAGGCTACGTGGCTGCCTGGGAGATTTCCGGGCGTGAACAGTAACGGGCTGGGCCCGTTACTGTAGCAGCCCGGAAGATTCGGGCGCTCAGTTTTGGGCCAAAATTCCAAAACAGTTGGATTTTCGGGCTGGGCCTATAAATAGGCACTTTGCTGGGGCTTTTTGCCCCCTTTCCCGAGCTCCCTTCCCCTCGTACCCTTAAGCAAAGTTGGAGATCTTCATCTTGCGCATCTTCTGGCAGAGGCCCGGATTTTTTGGAAGCCGCGGCGTCGACGACTTCGGCATCGGAGCGCAGTGTGGCGATTTTTCATCCGAGGCCCGTTATCGTCACAGTTTGATCTGAGAGGTCTACAGAGCTACTCCGTCAGTATTTTTGGACGATTTCTGCGTAGTTGGAATCACGAGAGGTACGTCTTCGACTTTCGTGTTGATCATCTTGCTGGATTCAGAGTTTATGACACGGTTTTCGAGGCATTTCTAAGCCGCTGTTTTCTGGTGGAGTTTTTGGACAGCGGCCCCTTGCCGGAATTTTATCTCCGCACCCGAGTGTCGGATTGAGACGAGCCTATACACTTTTTGGATCTACTCGTCGCAAGGATTATCATTGTATTTTTCCGGGATTTTTCTGAGGCTTGCCCGAAGGTATACTATTCCCCTTTTATCTGTGTTTGAGTTTACAGTTGTGTGGTTGTGAGTGTTTGCGCACCTGTACTGTGGAATTTGTAACTTGGCCTACGGGGCTCGGATTTGGGCGTGCAGGTACCCGTTTCGAAGGTCTCGACGAGACGCTCGCTGTGATATTTTTATTGGAATTTTCAGGGCACTTTCTGCAGGTGGAAATTTCAGATCTTCAGGACTGTCTTCTGCAGATTTTTGTACTTGGTTATTTTGTGGAATAAAGTGTAACCTTGGACCTTTTGTTGTACCCAGGAGTATTTGCGGATGTTTGTGAACCCGTTGGTGTTGAGGATTAGTGGAGGTTGTTGCTTCTGGTATTTTCAGCTGTGGAACTCCGGACTGTTAGCATTTTCTGGTGGGTGGCCTTGTCTTCATGACCTATGGACTGTGCATTAATTCTATCTGTGTAGGGACTTGCATGTTATAGATGTGTTCTATATAGCATGCTAGATTATAGGAATTGATGTTCCTAATGCTGTTAGATGATCATGTGTTTATTTTCCTTCCCTACAAGCTGTTGATTATGGTTATCTTGGAACTTGACCTAGCACCCCGTCATATGTTGCATGTGTAACCAGACTAGTAGAAAACCCTCACTTGGGCTAGGGTTATTTCTGCTTTAGACATCCACACTTCTACTTTCCTGGACATAGTGTTCTTCCTCGCCCGGGTAGTGGGCCGAGTGGTCAGGAGTTATCTTTTAGTGTGGGATGCATGTTACACTCGTGCTTGGGAGCAGAGTGGCGTCTGGTAGATGTAGTTGGTTGTTCATCTGTAGCGGGAGCCGTTTGGGTAGACGGCGGTCCCGAGATGTTTTATTTTTCTTGTTTTATCTGTCGCCGCTGTGCTAGTGGCAGCGGTAGATCAGTGTTAGCAGGACCTTAAACCCAGAACCTTTTTGGACACACATATGATTTTTGTCAACCAAATATTTTCTTCCAAGCATCGTAGGGTCGCCTGAGTCTGTTCCTGTTTGATTAGACGAAGGCATTAGCCCTTCGAGGCTTAGATATAAAACTTGGTTTCAACTGTTTTCCTAAGCAGAACTAAAAATCATTAAATATGGATTTCTTACAGATCAGATGGCTTCAGTAAGAAATGTCACAGTTTTTCCTATAAATTAACCACCGAGATGATTCGAGTGGTCTGGGTTCTAAGGTCTGCCTTTTCTTGGGACGAGAACAACGAGAGGCTATGCCTAGAGCCTGTTCTTGTTTGATTTGGGTTGTAGGTTCTAGTCTTTCAGTGTTCCCGGACCCTTCATTGGGTCAGTGGTTGAGATGTTCGGCCTGTTTGGCCTGTTGAGTCAGTTATTCGCAGTAGATGCGACGTTTGGCCTGTTTGGCCTGTTGAGTCAGCTGTTCGCAGTGGATGCGATGTTGGCCTGTTGAGGCAGTTGTTCGCAGTAGATGCGACGTTTGGCCTGTTTGGCCTGTTGAGACAGTTTCTCGCAGTGGATGCGACTTGGTGCCATGAGTTGGTAGAGTGTGATCTAGAGGTTGTTTTTCTGATTTAGTGGTGGAGGTGGTTCTCCCACTTAGCTTTGAGGATCTTGGGGTTCTGGCAGATCGAGTCGTGGAGGTTTCCCGACTCAGCCATGGTCGTGCATTTATCAGATTGAGTCGTTGAGGGTTCTCCGACATAGCTGTGAGAGTGTTTTGGGCTATTCCTGTTCGAGTCGAGGTTCTTTTTCCGACTGAGTTGTGCTTTGAGCTTGGAGTTACCGATCTGTTTGATCGTGGATCATAGCCTGCATGAGCCACATTTGAGCTTGACAGAGATACTTTACAGAGATACTTGAGATGGGTTACTTTTTACTCGAGCGGGTCGCTCCCCTCGAGTGCCACTCCGGAGTAGGCGAGACCGGGTTGTTGTACCGGCGTGAGATTGAGCTTTTCTATCGCGACTTGTCGTTGCATTTGTCCCTCTGGCTGTGCTGGTGTTGGCAGTCATGGACGTCCTACGTAAGTCCGCTCCTCCGGGACGTAACGACAGTAGGTTGGCGCAGGCTTGACTGGACCCGAGGAGGCAGTCAGTTTAGATTGAGTGATCAGAGATGAGAGTTAGTTGTGGCATCATGTTCTTTCTGTCCCACTCTTTGAGCATCTAGATAGAGGCATAGTAGCTGTAGAGTTTACTTTTCCCAGCTTTCCTTACAGCACTGCTTTTGTTACTTTATGCCTCTAGTGGACTTAGTGGGCAGACCGTCGGGCTTGTTGGCGGCACCCACTGAGAACTACTTGGGACGTAGTTCTCACACCCGTCGTGGTGTCTTTTCCCACAGGAACTTCTTCTCCGGTTCCTGTTGTTCCTGTTGCTGATCCTTCTGACCGAGGCGAGGGAGTCGCGAGCTAGTTCCCTACCCGTCGTTGGAGTGTAGCGGTACCCCTTCAGAGGAGAGCTTCAGTAGATTAGTTATTTCATTTTCTTCCTTTGAGAGACTATTGTAGTGAGGATTGCTATGTATTGAGAGCCTGTACACTGTTGTATTTATTGGAGATACCTCCCTGTTGAGTTCTGATTCTTGTATTTGAGGATGTTGTCTGATTATCATTTTTGGGAGGCGGACATTTTGTTTTATTTCCAGTTGTACAGTGATCGATTTAGTTATACAGCAGATTTTTATTTATAGCTCTGATATCTGTTTAGCTGTAGCGCTTTTCTTGTAGGTAGGACGCTTCGCCTATACGGGTTTGGCATAGGTGGCGGATCTGTTGGCGAGCCCGGGTCGCAGTTTCGACCCCGGGGCGTGACACGCCCCGAGTCCGCCAATTTGTACGGTTCGGGCACGCCAACAGACCCGCCAATCGGGTAGGGCCTTTTCCTACCCGAAAGGAACGGTAACATCCATAATAACACAACTAGTGTATGCGGAAGCTCAATATCAGAGTACTAAAATCACTACAAATTTAAAACTTTCATTCAATAACATACAGTTAATGCGAAAATGAATGCATACGAGAGTGAACCATAACTTAAATTTATTACACTTTATATTTCTGAACTTGCAAATAAATTTATTACAATTCCTTTACATAATTTCCTCACCATACAAAGTTCACTCAAGAAATATATAAAAGGGATACCTCTGCTAGACCCTCTAGGTCTCTATGCTGCTGGGCCCTTGCCCCTGCCGTATACCTCGCCGTCTGCCTCTGAACCGTCGCAATCGCTGCATCCACATCCAAACCTGTGGGGGGGGGGGGGGGGGGGGGGGAGTCACCCAAGGGGTGTGAGAACTCCGACAGAGTTCCCAGTAGGTTCAACCACCGAGAAAAAGTGTCCTACACCATTTGGTCCAATGGAAGCAATAATAATAGTGCTAGGAAACTAAAATCCTCAATAACAGAATGCAACTATGCAAAATGATAATCATTGTCTGTAAACACTCATCGACCTAGCACTACTCTGTCTAGCCACACTAGGCTGCTAAGCACCAACTCGGCCACTATGCCGCTATAAACAGGGTTCAACTAACCCGGCCACATTGGCCACTCTATTTTTCTCTTTTCTTTTCTTTACATTCTGGTGCTTTAGTTCAAGTTAACCCTCAGAAATTCTTATCCAACGGGCCCCAGCTCGGTAGTCCTGCTACCATAAGATAAGATTTCTAAGGTTGCCGATAACACCCGCAAGTGTTACCCCGTCCTACGGAAGAAACGTCCCGAACGAGCCACTGCCCGGGAGAGGGATACTGCCCGTACCTCCAACCTGGGCTGGTTTCACCGTAGGTCCGCCCGTTTTATTTTTATATTTTGTTACCCCGTCCTACGGAAGAAACGTCCCGAACGGGTCACTGCCCGGGAGAGGGATACTGCCCGTACCTCCAACATGGGCTGGTTTCACTCCGTAGAATCTTTATATATATATATTTTTTTCTTTTCTCTTTCTCTTTTTACTTTAGTTCGTAGCCTCTTTGCTTTTAAACACTTTTCTTTTCTTTTCGAGCTTATAGCTCCCATTTTGCCACTGGCAGATCTCTTTCTCTTTTCTTTGAGCATTTAGCTCTTTACTTTCACTTTAAGCCTCTCGAAAGTATCTCGTCCGACGGGTCACTGCCCAGGGAGCCCTGCTCCACTTGACGAGTCTCAAATTCGAAGGCGCCATTTACATCCTCTTTATGCTTTTTAGCCACTTTTAGCTTGCTTTTACTTTAAGCCTTTCGAAAGTATCTCGTCCGACGGGTCACTGCCCAGGGAGTCCTGCTCCACTTGACGAGTCTCAAATTCGAAGGCGTCATTTATATCCTCTTTTCATTCTCTTTATCTTAAGCAATTTGCTTGTCTTGCTTATTAACTACTTCTTCATCCCTTACCCTAGGTCTTGCCACACGGGTAACTAGAGAGTCTCCTGGACTCTTACACATTTCACTTTCTTTGTTTAACTCAAATTGAAGTTAAAGTTATTGTCCATTTGCCCAGATACCCTATGACTCTCTAGGGTTATACTTGTTTAATTCTTTAACCTTGGGATCTTATCCCGCTTTCCTGATTCTTCACTGAATCCTAGAGTTCACTTAACTCTATTTTTCTGTTCCACTTTAACTTAGAGTTGCACTGACTCTAATTTCCTGTCTGTGAGTTGAAACTCCTCTAGATCACCTTAGGTTTTCTTTACCTAAGTTTAATGTCATACTCATCCTAGAGTTCCTTGACTCTATGTTGATCACTGGTTCACCTTAGGTTCCTTTTACCTAAGTTCCATGTCATACTCATCCTAGAGTCCTTGACTTTATGTTGATTACTCTATCCAGTGTCCTTAGGTTATCAACTAAGACAATGCCACTCGTCCAATCCTAGGATAAGCTCCTAAGTTTTGATGTCACTCAGTGGAGCCTGAAACTAGGTTTTCTCCTAGTCTTACTACCAACATGTTCCCTTTCCTTATGTCACATGATTCCTAGGGTTATACCCTAACATGATCACAATCATAAAGGCTAATCACATTCATGCATGCAATTATTTTCACATCCATCATAAAAATAATATTTATCCTCTAGGCACGCAATTCTATCCTCTATCTTTGACAACCAACAGTTGCACTTTTCATCTGTGTCTTTTTACACATGCACATTTATCCTCTATCTCTGGCAACCAACAGTTGCACTTTTTCATCTGAATCCATCTACACAGGCAATCTTAATCATAATTACCTAACGCCTCTAACAGGCTACTATCATGCTTCGAATCGAAAAGCAAAGGAGCAAGGGGAGAGGTCACCCATTTTCGGCAGAATTCCCCACCTTGTAGTGTACCCAATTGCTCGTAGACACTTGCAATTGGTCTCCGCGCGATTCCAATTGTTTACTCGAGCTTGCACGCAAAACGGTGCACATCCCTCGAGTCCGCACGCAAAACAATGCACGTCCTCTAGACCTGCACGCAGAACGGTGCAGGTTATTAAAAACCCTCATGCAAAACGGTGCGCGCCATTCTAACCTGCACGCAAAACGATGCGCGCCAATTCGACCTGCGCGCAAAACGGTGCACGTACCACGGGTTTGCACGCAAAACGGAGCATGCTTCTCTTAAGGTTGCACGCAAAACGGTGCACGTCCTTTCTAACCCCTGCACGAGAAACGATGCATAACATTAGAGTTGGCACGCAAAACGGTGCGCGATAACACGAACTGCACGCGAAACGGTGCACGTACCTCGAATCTGCACGCAAAACGGTGCACGTCAGACTGTAGGGTTGCGCGCGAAACGGTGCACATTTTTCTAGACCTGCACGAAAAACGAGACGCAACGTTAGAGTCTACACGCAAAACGGTGCACGACAATCCAACTTGCACGCAAAACGGAGCACGTACCTCGGGTGGCACGCAAAACGGTGCACGTCCCTTTTTCAATATTGCACGCAGAACGGTGCACGTTTCTCGAGCCTGCGCCCAAAACCGCGCACAATCGTTGAATCTGCACGCAAAACGGAGCACGTCTCCCACGAGCGGCACGCAAAACGAGGCGCGTCCAAAACGCCCGCGAAACTCGCGTAGTAAAACGGCACAGAAAGTTGGGTCCCTAACATGCACGTGGGCAAAGGGGTCAAATCCAAAATCCAAGAAGGAAATTCAAAACTGTGCCAAAAATACCGCAAAAACGACACACGGGGCCTACCTCGACAATGCCGTGTCGTCCATCGCGTCCTTTAGCCTCTTTGGAGCACCTTGCGCGCTCCACGGGGTCCACGGCGCGCTCGTGCGCCCTCGAAAACCCCAGGCGAAATCGCCCTCTCCCTCTCCCGCACGCTCGGGTGAAGCCAAAAAGGAGAAAAGGAGGAAAAATGAGCCATTTCGGGCCTTTATAGGCCATTTCCAGACTTTCGGGCGCATCTTTCGGGCGCCCGAAACGGGTTTTCGGGCTGCTACAGTAAAAAGCCCCGCGGTCCACGCGTCCATGCCGCGCCAGCGAGGCGCCACGTCACCCGCGTTCGGCCAACCGGGGAGCGACACGTGTTCATGGACCCGTGCACCGCGACCACCGAACAGCGGCGGCCAATCGTTGGCCGCCACGTGGACCGCACTACCGCCCGCGGTAGGTGCGTTGCGTCGCGTCAGCGCGTCACGTCGCGCTGACCGGCCAATGGGGGGCCGACACGTGGCCACCCCCGCTGACACCGCGCCAGGCCCGCCGCGCCTTCCCCGCGCACGCCTGCCGCCTCGGTCGCTACGTCCAATGGGGAGACGCCACGTGGCGTTCCCCAGCTACCCCGCGCGCCTCGGGCCGCGCGCCACAGCGCGTCGCGCGCGCTTCCGCGCCTCGAGGTTCGCGCCCATGCCTCAGGATCCGTGCGCTACTGCATCGGGATCCGTGCCACTGCCTCGGGATCCATGCCAACTGCCTCGGGATCCGTGCCACTGCCTCGGGATCCGTGCGCTACAGTAACTTCCGGGCGCGCTACAGTAACTTTCGGGCGCAACACAACCCGGACCGGGCTGCTACAGTGAACCGGGTTCGCTACAGTGCAGCCCGGTTCGCTGCAACCCAAAAATCTGGTTTGCTACAGTACTTTCCGGGCGCCCGGAACTCATTTTCAGGCGCCCGAAACTTGGGCCCAAGCCCAGTTTCGCCCGTTTTCGTCAGTTCTCACCCGTTTCTCGCCCGTTTTCGCTCAAATTTGACAGGCAGCCATGGTTTAACTTGGTTTACCTCATGGTACTTTAACTTTTCAGTTTGGACCACCTCTGGGTCACCAAGAGTCCCACTGTATTCGAATTCGCTGGCGGAGCCCGTTCTCACTATCCGGGTGTCCGATCCACGCGAAACTTTTACTGTGGCTTTAAAACATATTTACGGAGCTCCCGTAATTTTCTCAGAATTTTCCGAGACTGTGAATTTTCCACTTACAGTCTGGGCCCACTTTCTCACATAAGATTCTAGATATCTTATTTTTAATCCCGATTTGGGCCCACTTCATTTCCAGGTCATCCCTTACCTCAATAAATTCAATAAAATAGCATTTCATACCATTTTATTTACATTTATTTTTATACCAAAATTCCGGTTCACTACATTCTACCCCCCTTAAAATATGTTTCGTCCTCAAAACTTGAGTCACATCTCGACTCCTACTCAATCAAGAGGGGGAAACTTGCCCTCATTACTGGCTCACTGAACCTCGTGACCGGCATCACACTGCCTGCTCGCCCACAATTACACGAGCAGCCCTGTCACGCCCCGGGGTCGAAACTGCGACCCGGGCTCGCTAACAGATCCGCCATCTGTACGGAAACTGCCGTACAGACGAAGCGTCTAGCCTGCAAAAGATAAAACTACAGCTACACAGATATCAGAGCGGATAAAAAGCTGTACTATAAAATTTCGCAACTACAAAGTTACAACAACACATAGCCTATCTCCCAAAAACAGAAGATACAAATAGAAGTCCACCTATACAACATCTACGAATCCAAATGGGAGATAGCTAACAGGAAACATAACCAACTCCCACAATCCGGGATGGTACATCTACCTCTCTCTAAAGTAACAATGCTGGTAGGGAACTATCACGCGACTCCCTGTCCTCGGTCCGTCCAGTCAAGCCCAGCAGGAACGGAAGAAAGCCTCAGCAACCTGTCACCGACAGAGGGTGTGAGAACTACATCCTACAGTAGTTCTCAGTGGGTACCGTCTCCAAGAACCACGGTCTGCCCACTAAGTCTACCAGAGGCAAGATAGAGAAAAGACTGATGATAATATAAATAAGCTGGAAAAGAATCTACAGCTATCATGCCTCTATCTACTATGCTCAAGAGGAAGAGACTATGGATGATGGTATGCAGTCACTCACTGCTGACAATATGCCACAAGTACTAAGCCCAAGACGCTCTACTATGACACATGCTACGCCATCACTCTCTCAGTGTATCCCAAATCTCAGCGACTGCCCCACAGGGTCCAGTCGAGTCAAGCCTGTGCCCCCTGGTGTATCAACCAGGGTGTCCAAACGGACAAACTCGATATCTCACACAGTGACCCCATGGTAGCTCGGCCAGGGGTATCAAGCGACCTCTAGTATATGAACTAGGCGCATCATCGTAGCCTCGTCAGGCTCGGTATCATCATCGCAGCCTCATCAGGCTCGGAATCATCAACGCACCCGGGGCGTGGTTCGAGGGGTGCGACCCCACCGAACTCAAGTATCACATCAGTATCACTGTCTCACAAGTGGCTCCTGCAGGCTATAGTCCTCGATCAAACAGATCGGTATCTCGATGCTCAAAGCACAACTCAGTCGGAGAACCCTCCACGACTCACTCTCACAACACTGACCCACTCAACGAAAGTACTACCCGGCTGGGACCACCGTCTCTCCCAACGGCTCCCTCAACAACACCCCACTGAACTCAACACACAACACACGGCCGGAGCTACTCCACGGCCATATCTGCGAAGGGTCCGAAACCCCGGGGGACTAACATCTACGTCCCCAAGAAAGAAAACAGCCCTTAGAACCCAGATCACTCGAATCCGCTCGGGTGGATAAGTTTATAAGAAACCATGTCATTTATTTCAGAAAACCATTCGATCTGAGAGAAATCCATCTTATTAATGATTTTTAGTCTTTTTAGGAAAACCCTTTGAAATCAAGTTTTATGCCCAATCCTCGAAGAGCTAATGCCCTCGTCCTATCACACAAGAACAGACTCAGGCAACCTTGCGAGGCTTGGAAGAAACATTGGCTGACTAAAATCATGTATTCATCCAGAAAGATTCTGGGTTCAAGGTCCTGCTAACACACGTGCACCACGATCGCAACAGGGTGGTGACGAGAAGAACAACGGAAAGGAAAACCCCGGGACCACCGTTTAACTGAAACGGTTCCCCAAAACACTAACACTGGCCTAACCCATCCACCAGACCCCACTCGGCCCCCCGGGCCCGAGTGCAACACCCGTCCCACAACACTCTGACCACTCAGCCCACTACCCGGGCGAGGAACACTATGTCCAGAAGAGCATGCAACGTGTGGGATGTCTAAAGCATAAAAGAACCTAGCCCAGATTAAGGTTCTCTATCGGTCTGGTCAAACACATGCACATATGACGGGGGTGCAAGTTAAGTTCCAAGAAAACACTTAAACTAGCATGCAATCCTATCACAATAGAATTAGAAAGAAGTCCGTAGACTTGGAGAGAAAAACCAACCCACCTCAGAATGCCACCAATTGCTTGTCGACACTTGCAATTGGGCCCAGCGGGACTTACCTTGCCTCCACGAGGTCCGCACGCAAAACGGAGCACGCTGCGTCCAACCACACGACCGCGCGCTCTGCGGATGTCCCGAATCAAGCCGGCGGGTCCACGCGACGGAAAACCAACAACCGCCCCCGGCGGAAGCTAAAAACAGCATCGCAAGCTGCCAGAAGCGAAGAAATCGCAAAATCAAACAAACGGTCGAAAACCGAGCATCCGACGGCGAAAAACAGCCTCCGTCGGCGAAAACAGCCTCCGTCAGCGAAAACCAGCGCCCGACGGCGAAAAACAGACTCCGACGGCGAAAACAGCGCGCGGCGGCGAAAACCAGCCTCCGTCGGCGAAAACAGCCTCCGTCAGCGAAAACCAGCGCCCGACGGTGAAAAACAGCGCAAAATCTGCTAGCGAAACAGTTCGCGAAAACCCAGCGAAACTGCTCGCGAAAACCGCTCAAAACTGCTCGCAAACTGCTTGCAAAAACTGCTCGAAACCGGCTTGCGAAAACAGCTTGCGAAAACTGCTCCGTCGGCGAAAAACTGCTCGAAAACCAGCGCGAAAACTACGCGAAAACAGCGAGCGAAAACTGCGAAAAACCCTTCGCGAAAATGCCTCGAAAGCCACGCGGAAACCTGCGCGAAACTGCGCGAAATCTGCGCAAAAACGGCGCGCGAAAACTGCGAAAACCCATCGCGAAAACGCCTCGAAAGCCGCGCGAAAACCTGCGCGAAGCTGCACGAAATCTGCGCGAAAACGGCGCGCGAAAACTGCGAAAACCCTTCGCGAAAACTGCCGGCGAAAACCGCGAAAACCCGCGCGCGAAGTCGCTTGCGAAAATCTGCTCCGTCGGCGAAAACTTCACCCGACGGCGAAACCCAGCGCGCGGCGAAAAACCGCCGCCAGCAGAGCGATCGCGCGGCGAAACCTGCCGCTCCGCGCTTCGCAGCGCCGCGCGCGCCCGCTCGGGCCCGCGGCGCTGCGCGCGGCGAAAAACCGCCGCCAGCAGAGCGATCGCGCGGCGAAACCTGCCGCTCCGCGCTTCGCAGCGCCGCGCGCCCACCGCTCGGGCCCGCGGCGCTGCGCGCCACGCGCGTCCTTGCGGCACCGCAGCGCGCCATGCTCGCGGTCCGCAGGGCTGCGCGCGGCCCGCGCAGCGCCCTGCGCGCTGCGCGCGGCCCACGCAGGGCACGCGGCCTTGCGGCACCGCGCGCGCGCCTTGCGCTGCGGTCCGCAGGGCTGCGCGCGGCCCGCGAAGCGCCCTGCGCGCTGCGCGCGGCCCGCGCAGGCACGCGGCACCGCGCTGCGGCCCGCAGGGGCCCGCGCGGTGCGCAGCCCTGCGCGCGGCCTTGCGGCACCAGCCGCGCGCCTCTGCGCGCGGTCCGCAGGGCTGCGCGCGGGCCCGCGCAGCGCCCTGCGCGCTGCGCGCGGCCCGCGCAGGGCACGCGGCACCACGCGCGGCCCGCAAGGGCCCGCGCAGTGCGCGCCCTGCGCGCGGCCTTGCGGCACCGCGCGCGCGGTCCGCAAGGCTGCGCGCGGCCCGCGCAGCGCCCTGCGCGCTGCGCGCGGCCCGCGCAGGGCCCGCGGCACCGCGCGCGGCCGCGCAAGGCCCGCGCGGTGCGCGCCCTGCGCGCGGCCCGCAGGGCGCGGGCGCCCCCAGCGGCGCCCGCGCGGCGCTGCACCAGGGCACAGCGCCCTGGTGCTGCCCGCGCACGCGGTTGGGCCGCAGGGTGCTGCCAGCCCTGCAGCACCCTGGCGGCTGCTGCGCGCGGCGCCCATGTGCGCCCGGGCAGCGGCCGCGCCGGCCGCGCGTGCGTCAATGCGCGCGCGCGCGGCTCCCACGGCAGCGATCCCCCGCGCCACCAAAAATAAGATAAATAAATAAATAAAGCCATAAATCAATTTAAAACCCAAAAGCTCCAAAACTGCACACAACCCCGAAATCCCAAAATCGCTTACCTCGCCGTCGCACGCCGCACGCCCACGAGCTTCTTCGGCCTCCAACGGCAAGTCCAAAAACCAAGAATCACCTCGAGCCCTCATTTCCTTCCTCTTCTTCTTCTTCCTTTCTTACTTTCTTTCTTTTTCTTTCTCTTTTCCTTTCTTCTTTCTTTCTTTCTCTTTTCCTGCACAGAGGCCCTATTTATAAAGAAAACCAAATAATTAATTAATTATCTTAATTCCAAAATCCAACTCCAACTCACTTTTTGCCTTCGGGCTCTCCGCCGCTGCCCGGAACCTCCCGAACTCCGCTGTAAATCAAAAGTACACGCGCTCACAGCTTTTTCTCTTCAAAAAGCTCATCCGTTGAGTCGGGGTGCTCAAATCAATTACCGGCTCCAAAATTGCCAGTTCCGACTCACTTTTTGCCTCCGGATCCTCCGCGTCAGTCCGGAACCTCCCGAACCTCGCTGTAGATCGAAAATACACGTGTCCACAGCTTTTTCTCTTCAAAAAGCTCATCCGTTGAGTCGGGGTGCTCAAATCAATTACCGGCTCCAAAATTGCCAGTTCCGACTCACTTTTTGCCTCCGGATCCTCCGCGTCAGTCCGGAACCTCCCGAACCTCGCTGTAAATCGAAAATACACGTGTCCACAGCTTTTTCTCTTCAAAAAGCTCATCCGTTGAGTCGGGGTGCTCAAATCAATTACCGGCTCCAAAATTGCCAGTTTCGACTCACTTTTTGCCTCCGGATCCTCCGCGTCAGTCCGGAACCTCCCGAACCTCGCTGTAAATCAAAAGTACACGTGTTCCAAGTGTTCCTGAATTTCCGGCATTCCACGGTGAAGTCAGAAATTCCCAATCTCATCCTTAATCGGCCTACAAAGCCCGGAAAAACCCCGAATCGAGCTGGAGCTTCAGCGTTGATCCGAATCAACCCGGCATCAACTGTGAACTCAGATGCAACATGCCCAAGGCAACTCTCTGCTCCAAGCCATCCGTGTGGTCGGCGCGCTATCCAAAGGCCCGGTACTCTACAAGCCCATTCCTGGATCCCTACCTCAACTCAGGGACAAACTCAGACCTGGTGTCTGGCCATTTTCACCAAGTAGGTGAGAGACACATTTGAGCACTTGTTCTCTCTCAATTGCTACAAACGGCGAAGTCTCTTCTTGCGAAATCTTCACTTTAATTCCGCGGTCATTTTACCTTTCACAAGGAGGTTGCATCTGCAACTAATTACATTTACCGCATTTTCCAGTCACTCGCTGCCTAATGTGGAGGGCATAGGCAAATCCACAAGTCCTCAACTATCTCACACGCTGCTAGCGCTCTAAGTCCACGGGTTTTCAGCTAACCCGATATCTCGGACTACTAATAGGTTCACAGACCACGGTCCAATAGGGCCTATAGCCCAAACTAGTCCAACACTGTACAATGGCTCTCACTAGCACACAGACCCACTCGTCATACGGGTAGATCCACACTTAGGATTACTACCCCAACACTCCCACTAGGAGCTACAGTACCCAGATCACCACCAGCTCTACGGCCTGGTCCTATCACACTCTCAGTGTACTAATAGCCTCAATGCTCACACGTGGCATTCCACGTTCCCGGGTCATCGCTCGGACTACCGTCCCGACCAAATCTCTATCATGCCCCGCCATCAGGTCTCGGGCCGCTATCTCTCACAGCCGACTGCGCCTGCCCACTGGGCTACAGGCCCACAGTCCACAAACATGGTCCAGGCACGGATCGTCCCCAAGCGAACCCGCTAATCGTCGCCACGCGACCACTATGCTCACTGAGCAAGACCAACTAACTAGTCGTCAATCCACGACCCAAACAGTCTATCAACTCTGGCCACACTGGGCAAAGGCTAATGTGCCACCTAATCAGCTCTCTCTAGCTAAATGGTACCTGTGCTCCATGAGCACCCAAACAGTTGGGCGTCCTACGCCCCCAACGCTAACTCGCGAAAATCCAATGCTAAGCGATTTGCTTAAACACACCACAGCTCTCGTGCAACTCTCCCAACTAGGTTGAGGCACCACGATAACTGTTCACCAACTCTGGTGATTAAGACGCAAATCCTGCAGTGGCAATCCTTGCCATTACACTCATTCATCAGAACGGCGCCATTAAAACTCTCGCTCTATCGAGAGGTCCACGTATCCTGAAGCCTACTCTAGGCTTGTAAACTTTTCTTGCCCTAACCCTTAGGACATTAACTTGGTTCTCGCACATAGCGATCACCAGCGTTCTATAAGTCGGTCTCTCACTAGACCTTTCCAACCATACCTTGCCAGCAAAATAGCTGCCACGAGCTTATAACACCCTTTACTGAAAGTGCAGGGTGCGCCTGTAACGACCCGACCCACTAGCAATAATAACTTGTTGGGCCCAAAATCACAGCCCAAAATGCTTAAGCCCAGTTATTATTAATAGTATCTAAGTCTCATATAAACCCAATCACAAATCCATCCACATCCGATGTGGGACTATTGGGGGCGTCACAGACTCCCCCCGTTTAGGCCTGACGTCCTCGTCAGCCCAAACACACACACACAAGCCCAAGATCACCAGGCGATGTGAGACTCGTCTCGCTAGCCCTGTCATCTAGACCCAGGCTCAGCCGAGACTCATCACACACTTCCGGCTGGTTATTGGCTCTGATACCAAATATATAAAAAAAATCCAGGGCCTAACCGGGATCGAACCGGTGACCTCTTGATCTGCAGTCAAATGCTCTACCACTGAGCTATAGACCCATTTGACTGCAGATCAAGAGGTCACCGGTTCGATCCCGGTTAGGCCCTGGATTTTTTTTATATATTTGGTATCAGAGCCAATAACCAGCCGGAAGTGTGTGATGAGTCTCGGCTGAGCCTGGGTCTAGATGACAGGGCTAGCGAGACGAGTCTCACATCGCCTGGTGATCTTGGGCTTGTGTGTGTGTGTTTGGGCTGACGAGGACGTCAGGCCTAAACGGGGGGAGTCTGTGACGCCCCCAATAGTCCCACATCGGATGTGGATGGATTTGTGATTGGATTTATATGAGACTTAGATACTATTAATAATAACTGGGCTTAAGCATTTTGGGCTGTGATTTTGGGCCCAACAAGTTATTATTGCTAGTATCTAAGTCTCATATAAACCCAATCACAAATCCATCCACATCCGATGTGGGACTATTGGGGGCGTCACAGCGCCGGCAAAAGCTCGGTGGCCACTGCCACCCTCACTACTGTCGCCCCCACATGTGGCGACGCCGTATGCTCGTGCGTCATTTATGCAGCCTCAGCTTGCTTCGCTATCAGCCACTGGAGCCTATCTATCTGCTCCAACTGTCACGCTGACGCCACCCTTAGGCGTCGGAATCTGCCTCCCTGCCGGCGGAAAATTTTCGCCCAGCGGCAAGGAGCCTGATCTGCTGCTGGACCACACCAACAAGTGCGGTCACCAGCTATCGCAGCTCGTGTACGTCGTTTGACCCCGAGCACTCTCGTGACTCGAGTCGAAACAGGTGCGTTTCCCAATGTGGTGTCATCGCCAATATGCACACCACAGCGAAACAACTAGCCCAAACTTAACCATTTGAGCAACGCGCAGTATATATACCGACAAAAAGGCTCGTCGACTCAATCATGCGAAAGTGTAGGAGGGTACTCCTTTTCATCTCCAACATTACGTTGTCGGCCGCCAACGTAATATCCGAAGTATGAAAGCTCGTTGTCCTCGATCAGTCCCAACATCCTTTTTGGGAACAATAATAACCAATCGAATACTTTCGCCCAATAATCCACACACTCTCTCGTGCTAATCCCTAGGGTCTCCCTAAGGTTTGCTAACCACCTAGGACTATTCCTAGGTTCTGATACCACTCTTATCTGTCACGCCCCGAGTCCGCCAATTTGTACGGTTCGGGCACGCCAACAGACCCGCCAATCGGGTAGGGCCTTTTCCTACCCGAAAGGAACGGTAACATCCATAATAACACAACTAGTGTATGCGGAAGCTCAATATCAGAGTACTAAAATCACTACAAATTTAAAACTTTCATTCAATAACATACAGTTAATGCGAAAATGAAAGCATACGAGAGTGAACCATAACTTAAATTTATTACACTTTATATTTCTGAACTTGCAAATAAATTTATTACAATTCCTTTACATAATTTCCTCACCATACAAAGTTCACTCAAGAAATATATAAAAGGGATACCTCTGCTAGACCCTCTAGGTCTCTATGCTGCTGGGCCCTTGCCCCTGCCGTATACCTCGCCGTCTGCCTCTGAACCGTCGCAATCGCTGCATCCACATCCAAACCTGTGGGGGGGGGAGTCACCCAAGGGGTGTGAGAACTCCGACAGAGTTCCCAGTGGGTTCAACCACCGAGAAAAAGTGTCCTACACCACTTGGTCCAATGGAAGCAATAATAATAGTGCTAGGAAACTAAAATCCTCAATAACAGAATGCAACTATGCAAAATGATAATCATTGTCTGTAAACACTCATCGACCTAGCACTACTCTGTCTAGCCACACTAGGCTGCTAAGCACCAACTCGGCCACTATGCCGCTATAAACAGGGTTCAACTAACCCGGCCACATTGGCCACTCTATTTTTCTCTTTTCTTTTCTTTACATTCTGGTGCTTTAGTTCAAGTTAACCCTCAGAAATTCTTATCCAACGGGCCCCAGCCCGGTAGTCCTGCTACCATAAGATAAGATTTCTAAGGTTGCCGATAACACCTGCAAGTGTTACCCCGTCCTACGGAAGAAACGTCCCGAACGAGCCACTGCCCGGGAGAGGGATACTGCCCGTACCTCCAACCTGGGCTGGTTTCACCGTAGGTCCGCCCGTTTTATTTTTATATTTTGTTACCCCGTCCTACGGAAGAAACGTCCCGAACGGGTCACTGCCCGGGAGAGGGATACTGCCCGTACCTCCAACATGGGCTGGTTTCACTCCGTAGAATCTTTATATATATATATTTTTTTCTTTTCTCTTTCTCTTTTTACTTTAGTTCGTAGCCTCTTTGCTTTTAAACACTTTTCTTTTCTTTTTGAGCTTATAGCTCCCATTTTGCCACTGGCAGATCTCTTTCTCTTTTCTTTGAGCATTTAGCTCTTTACTTTCACTTTAAGCCTCTCGAAAGTATCTCGTCCGACGGGTCACTGCCCAGGGAGCCCTGCTCCACTTGACGAGTCTCAAATTCGAAGGCGCCATTTACATCCTCTTTATGCTTTTTAGCCACTTTTAGCTTGCTTTTACTTTAAGCCTTTCGAAAGTACCTCGTCCGACGGGTCACTGCCCAGGGAGTCCTGCTCCACTTGACGAGTCTCAAATTCGAAGGCGTCATTTATATCCTCTTTTCATTCTCTTTATCTTAAGCAATTTGCTTGTCTTGCTTATTAACCACTTCTTCATCCCTTACCCTAGGTCTTGCCACACGGGTAAGTAGAGAGTCTCCTGGACTCTTACACATTTCACTTTCTTTGTTTAACTCAAATTGAAGTTAAAGTTATTGTCCATTTGCCCAGATACCCTATGACTCTCTAGGGTTATACTTGTTTAATTCTTTAACCTTGGGATCTTATCCCGCTTTCCTGATTCTTCACTGAATCCTAGAGTTCACTTAAAGCTATTTTTCTGTTCCACTTTAACTTAGAGTTGCACTGACTCTAATTTCCTGTCTGTGAGTTTAAACTCCTCTAGATCACCTTAGGTTTTCTTTACCTAAGTTTAATGTCATACTCATCCTAGAGTTCCTTGACTCTATGTTGATCACTGATTCACCTTAGGTTCCTTTTACCTAAGTTCCATGTCATACTCATCCTAGAGTCCTTGACTCTATGTTGATTACTCTATCCAGTGTCCTTAGGTTATCACCTAAGACAATGCCACTCGTCCAATCCTAGGATAAGCTCCTAAGTTTTGATGTCACTCAGTGGAGCCTGAAACTAGGTTTTCTCCTAGTCTTACTACCAACATGTTCCCTTTCCTTATGTCACATGATTCCTAGGGTTATACCCTGTTGGGTTATATGGAATAAGGATCTAAATAGGAGAAAAACCACCTAGAGGGGGGTGAATAGGTGTAAACGTATAAACACTCAAAAAATCGTTGCGATAAAAACCCAATGCGGAAATAAAAATAATACGCAAGATTTTTACGTGGAAAACTCCATCACCGGAGTAAAAAACCACGGGACCGATAACACGGCAGAAATCCACTAGAATTAAAACACGTACAAGGTGATTTACCGTACACACTTACGACTCAACCTTTTCCATACGCTCCTAGAGGATCTTCTCCGCTCGCTCCGCGACGCTTCTCGAATCCACGATCTGCGCCCAACGCCGAATCCACGGCGTCCAACGTCGAATCCACGACGTCCGACCGAATCCACGGTCTTCACCCAATAGCACCCTTCGAATCCACGAACGTGCCTCGCTCCGAATCCACGAGAGCGGTTGAACCTTGAATCCACAAGGACACGCGAATCCACGCGCCGTTTTTTGGGGTAAATCGTTGTTTTTGGGTGGTGATGATCCGCCGAATACTTAGATCAAAGATAGATCGGAAATACCATCTAAGTATTCATTAGTTTGATTCAACTCAAGATGTGAGTATGAAAACCTAGAATCAAACTAATCAATATAGATGAAGAAACATAGAGTATTCTCTAATGATTTCCTTTCTTCTCTATATGTGGATCTAGAGCCGTAAAAGATGATATATGAAAATGACGGCTATTTCGATTCACAGTGGATTAACCCTAGAAAAAGAATCATAGGGTCTATTTATAGGTTAGAAACCCTAGGAAGGAGATAAGAATCAAAAACCTAACATTTCTGGAAATTTTACGGACGGCGATCCGGATCGGACTAGCTGTGATCCGGATCGTCGTAACGAGTCAGCCAGTTCCAGAAAAACGAAGGTTCGGGATCCGGATCGAAGTGCATGATCCGGATCGTTCATACAGTTTACCAAACATCAACGTTCGGGATCCGGATTGCGAAGCATGATCCGGATCGTTCAAGGAAAATGGTAAACTCACTGTTCGGGATCCGGATCAAGAGGCTACGATCCGGATTGAACTGGTGTATGAACGAACCACCTTCGGGATCCGGATCGAACAACCTGATCCGGATCCTGAACATGTCCCAAGTCCAGTTTTTGATTTTTATGCAATGAAAGATTCTTCCAAGTGTTTCTACACTACAAGGAGTATTCGGATCACACAAAATCTTTAGTTAAACATACCTGATCCTTTTGAATTCTTCTTTCTTGAGATTGAGTTAACTGATCCAACTTTCTTTACCTTCAATCTTCAAGACTTGAGACTTTCACGAAACTACGCCAACTCAAATTCCGTAACAATCTCCCCCTTTGGCGGTTTCGTGACAAAACACAGATCCACTAAAGAAAATTCAAAAAGATATTTTTGTTGCTATCACCATACAACAAAAATTTACAATGGAGATCCAAAAATTTAAAACAAGAGATAAACTCCTAAAACAGACTCTAGACTTAGACTTCTGTACTCTCTGCACAAAGAAATCATTCTTGACAAAAAGAGATCGTTAGATACCTCAAGAATATTTAGCATACAAAACCTAATACAGAGATAGAGTTTATACTCATTTATACTTACCATGACATTTATACATTCAGATATGTAAACTGATCATAGTTAAAACACCAACATATCTATTATGCAATTAATTCCCAAATGTCAAAATGTTAGTCCAACATCAACTTGTTAGTAATAATACATGTCCAAATAGTTAGTCGAATAGTTAGTCGAGACATGCAAACAATCACAAGATGAAAACCAAAGTTGAAGTTGAAATGATACTACCTTGATATTAAAGTTGAAGTTGAGATCATACTTACCTTGATATTTACTTACCTTGATATTTCATCATTCATTGTTCAAAGTTCTCTCTAACTCTCTCCCCCTTTTTGTCACAAAACAAAGCCAAAATGTAGTTAAGACTACGAAATGTTAGGAGAGTGAAAAGTTCCAATAAAACGTAAAACCTGAGAACTAAGCTAAAGTAAGTATAAAACTAAATCCTAAAATCGTAATCCTGCACAAAAAGAAAAAGAAGGTGCAGTTCAGTCGGAGGAGTCTGAGCTGGTACAACTCAGCTTGCTCAAAATCCCTTTAAGCATTGTCGAAATAGTTGAACACTTCTTCTTGATCTTCTTGTGTTCAGAGGAAATTTGCTGAAGTTCTTTCGATGTCCTCTCTTGTGCAGCAGAGAGTCTTTGTTGTTCCTGGCGAAGCGATTCCAATACAGCAGCGTCTGTACCCTGTCTTTTCGAGTGTGATGGATGCTGTCTAGAAGCAGATGGTGCATCCAATCCCTTAATCCATGGAGATTCAGTTTGTAGAACCCCAGAGAGTGAGCGAGCTCTAGTAAGAGGCCCACTATGATAACTTTCACTTCTTAGGACATTCTTTCGTCTTGTATATTGCTTAGTTGTTGATGCAGATTTCATAAGCCTTTTGCCTTTGACAGATTTCCTGTTTTCCTCATCAATCTTCTGTTGAACATCTTTGAAGAATTCATCCCATTCTTCCGTATCATACTCTGAGCTGTCCTCCCTGCCTTCGGTTGTCTTATCTCCTGTTGAAACATCCGGTTTGTCTTTTACAGATGTACTCATGTGCACCATTGTGACCAGTAACAGGATTAACCAAGAGAGTGCCAATGATCAAAGTGCTTGAGTTAAGAAGGTGTCCTGTGAAAACCAACTCAAGAACACAAAAATTCTTAGTTTTCAAAGATTTGAAAAACTGTACCCAAACAATCATAATCATGTAGAGAAGCTAAGAATCAAATTGGTCTTGCAAAAGGACTTTTAAAAATAGATCAATTGCATAATTTTCGAAAATCCTTATTATATGCCCTAAAACCGAAATTTTAGAAATCGAAGCCTAAAAATCCGTTAATCAGGAGAATATCTAGCATATAATCAAAACTAATCTACCCATAGTTCTTATTTCAAAAGAAATTTGATCAAAAATCATCCACAAACAAAGTTGATCCAAGAATTCATCACGTTTGAGGAGGAATAGAGAAAAACGGTGAAAAACCGAGATTTTGATCAATAAAACTTACTTGGAGTTGAAGAACTTGAGTTTGAAAGCTTCCAAGAAGGATGAAATCTAGAGAGAGAGGCTCTGGAAACTTTAGAACAAAAGATTGGAGTAAAAGAAATCAAAACCCTTTTGTTCTTTATAAAACCCTAGCCGCGATCCGGATCAGTTCATAACTGCGATCCGGATCGGCTACCCGCAGTGAGAAACTGCGTTCGGGATCCGGATCGGCAGATACAATCCGGATCGTCAGCCCGCAGAAGAATTCCTGCGTTCGGGATCCGGATCATCTAGCCCGATCCGGATCGGCCCCAACTTTTTCTTTAGAAAATTTCAGAGAAATTCAAGAAAAACCAGAAAAAGATTGTAAGCACAAATGTGTATCAACTTTAAACAAGAATCATCGTTTCATACAACAAGAATTAGATTATGCCAAATCTATCAATAATATCCAAAAATGAAACGAGAATTTACAAGAATTAAATCCCTTAAAGTTGAACACCTTCAATCACATCTATCTTGATCTTATGAGTAATGCCTTTATCAAATCATCAATTCAGCAAAGAAAATGAAATACAAAGATCAATAGATGTTTGAAATCCCAAATAAAGTAGATAATGTATCTAGACAATCTGTTGAAGAGAGTGGCTCTTTGAGCATCTTTCTTTAAAAACCCACCTTATACCAACCTTGAAATTTGACGGAGTCAAGTATTTCAACATGCATTTTACTTAATCAAAAATTTGAACAACCATGCTTGGTATACATGTGGCAGCTGCACACAATACTCGGACGACCGATGTGGTAGCTCTTTCCTCCATGTGGTGGTAGTTTTCACACTCCTCATTGGGATGTAACTCTTTCCACATCTTTTGAGCATTTTAACTTTTTCTATGACTCCCCCTCAATTGGCTATCAATTATTTAAGATATAAAGTATTCAACCAAAAATTGATCTCGATTTCATACTCGACTAAACAGTCAAATAAGATAATGACTATACCAAGAGATCATTGAGAGAGAAATTGACTTTGATCACTCAGAAGATGATTTAATTAACATAAATGATCATTGCAACAGTGAAATATTATGATGGCAAAAGCATAATAAATTTCTAAATGTGCGAAAAGATGCAATTAAAGTCAATTATGATCTATGCTCAATTAATGTCCTATGTACAAACATAGATAATGAACAAAACAAAACAAATACAAAACCTATCCTAAGCAAAGGTTTCAAAAAGAAGTTTATTTCAAGGAAAGCATACCAATTGCTTTTCGTAAATGAATAAAACGTTTTTGATCCAAAGGTTTTGTTAGAATGTCAGCTAATTGATCCTCAGTTGAAATATATGAGAGTTGAAGAGTATTTGATTCAACTAGCTTTCTAAGAAAATGATATCTAAGTTCAATATGTTTTGTTCTAGAGTGCAACACAGGGTTTTTAGAAATGTTAATAGCACTAGTGTTGTCACAAAGTATTGTTACCGAAGATGCTGAAATGCGGAAGTCGCTCAATACGCTTTTCATCCAAATGAGTTGAGTTGAGCAACTTCCAGCTGAAATGTATTCCGCTTCGGCAGTCGAGAGTGCTATGCAGTTCTGCTTTTTACTGTGCCATGCAACAAGGCAATGGCCAAGATAGAAGCATGCACCACTCGTGCTTTTCCGATCATCCACTGATCCTGCCCAATCGGCATCTGAGTATCCAACAATATCCAGACTTGTTCCCATAGGATACCAAATTCCGAAATTAATTGATCCTTTGATATACCGGATGATCCTTTTCACCGCTTTCAGGTGAACCTCCTTTGGTGCTGATTGATATCTCGCGCAAATCCCAACACTAAAGGATATATCCGGGCGACTAGCCGTGAGGTAAAGTAGACTTCCAATCATACTTCGATACAGTTTCTCGTCTACATTCTCACTATGTGATTCACTTCCAAGTCCCTTGTGGCTAGTTCCCATTGGAGTCGGAAAATCTTTACAATTTTCTAGATCAAACTTTTTGACCAACTCCTTTGCATACTTGGATTGACTCAAGTGAATACCTTCATCATTTTGTTTAATTTGCAATCCAAGGAAATAAGTCAATTCGCCCATCATGGACATCTCAAATTCGCTTTCCATGGTCTCCGCGAATTTAGAAGCATCATTATCTCTTGTTGCGCCAAATACAATGTCATCGACATAGATTTGTGCTACAATAAAATTACTTTGATAATGCTTCACAAAGAGAGTCCTATCAGCTCCCCCTCGAGTATAGCCCTTCTCCAAAAGGTGCTTTGTTAACCTTTCGTACCATGCTCGCGGTGCTTGTTTCAGACCGTAAAGAGCCTTTTTCAAACGAAAAACATGGTTAGGTTGTTTATGATCTACAAAACCTTTCGGTTGAGCCACATAAACTTCCTCATTTAAAAACCCATTTAGAAATGCGCTCTTAACGTCCATTTGAAATAATTTGATTTTAAAATGACAAGCAATAGAAAATAGTATACGAATGGACTCGAGTCTAGCTACAGGGGCGAAGGTTTCATCAAAGTCTATACCTTCTACTTGAGAGTAGCCTTGAGCAACTAATCGTGCCTTGTTCCTGATGATAGTACCATCCTCATTTTTCTTGTTCTTGAAGATCCATTTGGTACCTATCACATTATGTTGCTTTGGAGGCTTCGTTAATTCCCAGACTTTGTTTCGCTCAAATTGATGGAGCTCTTCCTGCATTGCTTTAATCCAGTAGTCATCCTGAAGAGCTTCATCTATGTTCTTTGGTTCGATTAAAGATACGTAGCAAGCGAATCCACAAACCAACTGCCTCCGAGTTCTAACTCCTTCTTGTGGATCTCCAATAATATTCGATTCCGGATGATCCTTGGAGATTCGTAACGTTTGTTGAAACGGAGTACTCGGAGATATATGAGATGATTCCTGCACATTAGATAAACTAGAAGAACCATTAGATGCATCATTAATATTGGAAGTATTATCATAAGAAGATGCACTAGCAGGAGAATCATCATCTAGAGAGATATCGAGGGTAGATTTTCCAGTTTCAAAGTGAAAAGCTTCATCTACTTTAACATTTATAGATTCTACGATCGTCTTAGATTCAATGTTAAATACTCGATATGCTCTGCTATTCGTAGAATAACCCAAAAAGATCCCTTCATCACTTCGAGAGTCGAACTTTCCAAGATTTTCACGGTCACGTAAAATGTAACATCGACTCCCGAAGATACGAAAGTATTTGATATCCGGTTTTCTACCAAACCACAGCTCATATGGTGTATTTAAAGTTCCTGGGCGCAAGTAAACTCTATTAATGACATAGACAGCGGTGTTCACGGCTTCAGCCCAAAAATGAAGCGGTAAACTTCGGCTATGAAGCATCACACGCGCCATCTCTTGAACAACCCTGTTCTTGCGCTCAACAACACCATTCTGCTGAGGTGTATAGGGTGCCGAGAATTCATGTTTAATTCCATTTGAAGTGCAAAAATCAATGAATTTTGAATTTATGAATTCTCCACCTCTATCACTTCTAACACGAATGATCTTTTCATTCTTTTCAATCATAATACGATGGCAAATCTCATGAAAAGAGTCAAACGTATCAGCTTTCTCTTTTAAAAATGCTACCCAAGAAAACCTAGAGAAGTCATCAACCAATAAAAGAATGTACCATTTACCTCCCAAAGATGGTTGACGGGTCGGCCCCATTAAATCCATGTGCAAAAGTTCCAAGGGCCGTTTTGTACCAACGTGGTTTAAGTTTTTGTGTGCAGTCCTAGACTGTTTTCCCTTTTGGCAACCACCACACACAACGTTTTGTTTAAATAAAAGTTTTGGAACCCCCTTGACCACGTCCTTGTTTGAAATTCTAGTAAGTTCCTTAAAATTTAAGTGACCTAGCCTTTCATGCCAAAGAGTTTCATTATTCAAAACGGCTAAGTTACAATTTTCAGAAAATTTATTAGGAACAACATAACAATTGTTTTCAGATCTAACCCCTTTTAAAAAGAAGACATGGTCCTTATCAGTTACAACGCATTCAACAGATGAAAAGTTAACTGAAAAACCATTGTCGCAAAGTTGACTTATGCTTATGAGGTTAGTCTTAAGGCCATCAACAAATAAGACGTTTTTCAAAATCGGGCCATCTGGAATAGCTACCGTCCCTTTTCCAACAATTTTGGAAGATCGACCGTCTCCGAAAACAACGTGTCCTCCGGAGATTTTCTCAAGATTTTGAAAGCTATTTTTGTCACCGGTCATGTGACGGGAACACCCGCTATCCAGATACCAAGACGAACTATCATATGCATGCAAGGAAACATTGGAAACAAAACAAGGGAAAATTTCACCTTTGCGCACCCAAACCCTTTTGGAGTGCGTCGGTAATAGTCGTGAAGTTATATGCCTAGGTGAAGGCGTCTTGTTATAGCGATTGTTGTTCCTTGATGAGATCGTCTTGTGTGATGAACTACCAAGTCTCTTTTCATTTGAAAAGTTTTGCTTTAATTTTCGGGGAGGAGCCTTTTTGGTAGTTGTTGCAAGAGGTCCTTGAGATGAGCGTTCGACTCCCGTCTTGCAATATCTTCTTATGTGCCCTGAAACACCACAACGAAAACATACCTTAGATCTTGACGATCCCAAGGAGGATGAAGTAGGTTTGTTGTCGTTGTTTGTCTTGAATTCCGGTGTCGGAGAAGGAGATACCGACTGAGGCACAAAAACTGTCTCACTCGAACTTGGACTGTTTCCAGTTTGAGTGTATCCGAGGCCGAACCGATTTGATTGACCAAGACCAAGAAGTCTATCCAACTTACTCCTTCCTGAAGAGAATCGCTGTAAGTCATCCTTGAGTTGGAAGATGGTCTTTGTCATTTCCAGGTTATCCTGTCGAGCCTCGTTGTAGAGCTTTGAGAAGTGATTCGCGTTATCCACCAGATTTGTATGTTCCTTCTCAAGTTGCTCATTGGACTCTTGAAGGGAAACATTTGCTTTTATCAGGTTTTCCCTTTCCACTTCAAGAGCGTTTGAGAGAGAAGTCGCTCTTTTTGCTTCTTCTTCGAGATCATGCACTCTCCCTCTCAAACTCTTGTTTTGCTTAGCCACTTTCTTTGAATCCCTCAAAAGTCTGTGGTAGGCTAGAGCAAACTCTTCACCTTCCGAATCATCCGATTCGTTGTCCGTTGCAATCTTTTCAACAGTGGAGTTGGACAACGACTCGGATGTACTTGCCATAAAGCACATGAAGGGTGAAGATACGGACGCGTGGAATGCGGTGGAGCTCTTTTCTTCATCACTCGAAGACGACTCATTTGACGTTGAGTTGTCATCCCAAGTGACGACTTGCATCGCATTCTTCTTTGCCGGATACTTGTTAGGACACTCCGTTGCAATGTGGCCGTAGCCTCGACATTTGAAGCATTGTAGTTGTCCCTCTGAACTTTTCTTATCCTTTGAGAAGTTCTCTTGCTTTCTTGACTTGTAACTTGAAGTACCCTTGCCTTTGTTCGACTTTCCGAAGGATGGAGATTTGCTTGAACTACCCCTTCGAAAGTTGCGGCGAAACTTCCTTGTCAAGAGAGCGAGCTGCTTCTCAAATTCCTCCATAGAAAGGTTCTCGTCATCGTCTGAGGAGGATGTATCCGCGTCTTCTTCCTTAGTTGTTTTCAACGCATAACCTGAAGACTTAGAAGTGGATGCCTTTCCAGAAGAATTGTTAGTAGTAAATGTCATTTCATAAGTTTGTAATGAACCAACTAATTCTTCTACACGTATTTCGTCCGGGTGTTTAATAGTTTCAATGGCAGTAACCTTTGGGCGAAATCGTTCAGGAAGAGTTCTTAAGATCTTTCTTACAATCTTAAATTCTGGAATCTTCTCTCCCAGATTAGCACATGAGTTTACGATGTCTTGCAATCGTGTATAGTAGTCCGTGAAGGATTCATTTTCTGCCATCAAGATAGAGTCAAACTTGCTCGTAAGCATTTGCAGTTTCTGAATCTTCACGAGGTTAGTTCCCTCATGTGTAACCTGAAGAACATCCCAGATTTCTTTCGCAGTCTCACATGCCGAGACGCGAGAGAATTCAGTTTGAGATAAGGCATTAAAAATAGCATTAACTCCCTTGCCATTGTAAGAAGATGAATCTAACTCTTCCTTGGTCCATTTCGACCTAGGTTTTAAGGTGTGAACATCACCAATAAATTCAGTTGGATTAGACCATCCTAATTCAATTGATTGCCACACCCGTTCGTCGATGGAAACTAAAAAGGCTTTCATCCGTACTTTCCAGTACGCATAATTTGTTCCATCGAAGAACGGGGGTCGGTTGATGTTTCCACCTTCAACCATTGTTTACAACCCTATTCCCGCTCTGATACCACTTGTTGGGTTATATGGAATAAGGATCTAAATAGGGGAAAAACCACCTAGAGGGGGGTGAATAGGTGTAAACGTATAAACACTCAAAAAATCGTTGCGATAAAAACCCAATGCGGAAATAAAAATAATACGCAAGATTTTTACGTGGAAAACTCCATCACCGGAGTAAAAAACCACGGGACCGATAACACGGCAGAAATCCACTAGAATTAAAACACGTACAAGGTGATTTACCGTACACACTTACGACTCAACCTTTTCCATACGCTCCTAGAGGATCTTCTCCGCTCGCTCCGCGACGCTTCTCGAATCCACGATCTGCGCCCAACGCCGAATCCACGGCGTCCAACGTCGAATCCACGACGTCCGACCGAATCCACGGTCTTCACCCAATAGCACCCTTCGAATCCACGAACGTGCCTCGCTCCGAATCCACGAGAGCGGTTGAACCTTGAATCCACAAGGACACGCGAATCCACGCGCCGATTTTTGGGGTAAATCGTTGTTTTTGGGTGGTGATGATCCGCCGAATACTTAGATCAAAGATAGATCGGAAATACCATCTAAGTATTCATTAGTTTGATTCAACTCAAGATGTGAGTATGAAAACCTAGAATCAAACTAATCAATATAGATGAAGAAACATAGAGTATTCTCTAATGATTTTCTTTCTTCTCTATATGTGGATCTAGAGCCGTAAAAGATGATATATGAAAATGACGGCTATTTCGATTCACAGTGGATTAACCCTAGAAAAAGAATCATAGGGTCTATTTATAGGTTAGAAACCCTAGGAAGGAGATAAGAATCAAAAACCTAACATTTCTGGAAATTTTACGGACGGCGATCCGGATCGGACTAGCTGTGATCCGGATCGTCGTAACGAGTCAGCCAGTTCCAGAAAAACGAAGGTTCGGGATCCGGATCGAAGTGCATGATCCGGATCGTTCATACAGTTTACCAAACATCAACGTTCGGGATCCGGATTGCGAAGCATGATCCGGATCGTTCAAGGAAAATGGTAAACTCACTGTTCGGGATCCGGATCAAGAGGCTACGATCCGGATTGAACTGGTGTATGAACGAACCACCTTCGGGATCCGGATCGAACAACCTGATCCGGATCCTGAACATGTCCCAAGTCCAGTTTTTGATTTTTATGCAATGAAAGATTCTTCCAAGTGTTTCTACACTACAAGGAGTATTCGGATCACACAAAATCTTTAGTTAAACATACCTGATCCTTTTGAATTCTTCTTTCTTGAGATTGAGTTAACTGATCCAACTTTCTTTACCTTCAATCTTCAAGACTTGAGACTTTCACGAAACTACGCCAACTCAAATTCCGTAACATACCCTAACATGATCACAATCATAAAGGCTAATCACATTCATGCATGCAATTATTTTCACATCCATCATAAAAATAATATTTATCCTCTAGGCACGCAATTCTATCCTTTATCTTTGGCAACCAACAGTTGCACTTTTCATCTGTGTCCTTTTACACATGCACATTTATCCTCTATCTCTGGCAACCAACAGTTGCACTTTTTCATCTGAATCCGTCTACACAGGCAATCTTAATCATAATTACCTAACGCCTCTAACAGGCTACTATCATGCTTCGAATCGAAAAGCAAAGGAGAAAGAGGAGAGGTCACCCATTTTCGACAGAATTCCCCACCTTGTAGTGTACCCAATTGCTCGTAGACAATTGCAATTGGTCTCCGCGCAATTCCAATTGTTTCCTCGAGCTTGCACGCAAAACGGTGCACATCCCTCGAGTCCGCACGCAAAACGATGCACGTCCTCTAGACCTGCACGCAGAACGGTGTACGTTATTAAAAACCCTCACGCAAAATGGTGCGCGCCATTCTAACCTGCACGCAAAACGATGCGCGCCAATTCGACCTGCGCGCAAAACGGTGCACGTACCACGGATTTGCACGCAAAACGGAGCATGCTTCTCTTAAGGTTGCACGCAAAACGGTGCGCGTCTTTTCTAACCTCTGCACGAGAAATGATACATAACATTAGGGTCGGCACGCAAAATAGTGCGCGATAACACGAACTGCACGCAAAACGGTGCACGTACCTCGAATCTGCACGCAAAACGGTGCATGTCAAACTGTAGGGTTGCAAGCGAAACGGTGCACATTTTTCTGGCCCTGCACGAAAAACGAGACGCAATGTTAGAGTCTACACGCAAAATGGTGCACGACAATCCAACTTGCACGCAAAACCGAGCACGTACCTCGGGTGGCACGCAAAACGGTGCACGTCCCTTTTTCAATATTGCACGCAGAACGGTGCACGTTTCTCGAGCCTGCGCCCAAAACCGCGCACAATTGTTGAATCCGCACGCAAAACGGAGCACGTCTCCCACGAGCGGCACGCAAAACGAGGCGCGTCCAAACGCCCGCGAAACTCGCGCAGTAAAACGGCACAGAAAGTTGGGTCCCTAACATGCACGTGGGCAAAGAGGTCAAATCCAAAATCCAAAATCCAAGAAGGAAATTCAAAACTGTGCCAAAAATACCGCAAAAACGACACACGGGGCCTACCTCGACAATGCCGTGTCGTCCATCGCGTCCTTTAGCCTCTTTGGAGCACCTTGCGCGCTCCACGGGGTCCACGGCGCGATCGTGCGCCCTCGAAAACCCCGGGCGAAATCGCCCTCTCCCTCTCCCGCACGCTCGGGTGAAGCCAAAAAGGAGAAAAGGAGGAAAAATGAGCCATTTCGGGCCTTTATAGGCCATTTCCGGACTTTCGGGCGCATCTTTCGGGCGCCCGAAACGGGTTTTCGGGCTGCTACAGTAAAAAGCCCCGCGGTCCACGCGTCCATGCCGCGCCAGCGAGGCGCCACGTCACCCGCGTTCGGCCAACCGGGGAGCGACACGTGTTCATGGACCCGTGCACCGCGACCACCGAACAGCGGCGGCCAATCGTTGGCCGCCACGTGGACCGCACTACCGCCCGCGGTAGGTGCGTTGCGTCGCGTCAGCGCGTCACGTCGCGCTGACCGGCCAATGGGGGGTCGACACGTGGCCACACCCGCTGACACCGCGCCAGGCCCGCCGCGCCTTCCCCGCGCACGCCTGCCACCTCGGTCGCTACGTCCAATGGGGAGACGCCACGTGGCGTTCCCCAGCTACCCCGCGCGCCTCGGGCCGCGCGCCACAGCGCGTCGCGCGCTTCCACGCCTCGGGATTCGCCCCATGCCTCAGGATCCGTGCGCTACTGCATCGGGATCCGTGCCACTGCCTCGGGATCCGTGCCACTGCCTCGGGATCCGTGCCACTGCCTCGGGATCCGTGCGCTACAGTAACTTCCGGGCGCGCTACAGTAACTTTCGGGCGCAACACAACCCGGACCGGGCTGCTACAGTGAACCGGGTTCGCTACAGTGCAGCCCGGTTCGCTGCAACCCAAAAATCTGGTTTGCTACAGTACTTTCCGGGCGCCCGGAACTCATTTTCGGGCGCCTGAAACTTGGGCCCAAGCCCAGTTTCGCCCGTTTTCGTCCGTTCTCGCCCGTTTCTCGCCCGTTTTCGCTCAAATTTGACAGGCAGCCATGGTTTAACTTGGTTTACCTCATGGTACTTTAACTTTTCAGTTTGGACCACCTCTGGGTCACCAAGAGTCCCACTGTATTCGAATTCGCTGGCGGAGCCCGTTCTCACTATCCGGGTGTCCGATCCACGCGAAACTTTTACTGTGGCTTTAAAACATATTTACGGAGCTCCCGTAATTTTCTCGGAATTTTCCGAGACTGTGAATTTTCCACTTACAGTCTAGGCCCACTTTCTCACATAAGATTCTAGATATCTTATTTTTAATCCCGATTTGGGCCCACTTCATTTCCAGGTCATCCCCTACCTCAATAAATTCAATAAAATAGCATTTCATACCATTTTATTTACATTTATTTTTATACCAAAATTTTGGTTCACTACACAGGGCTTGTAAGGGAGCATCACTAGACTCTATAGAGTCGACTTCCAGGGGTCTCGGGTGCTACAACACAGAGCGATGGAAGATCTTACCTCGCCGGAGTTGGAGAAGAAAAGGAAGAAGCCGGTTCTCCCCGCCCGCGTCGCGCAACCACCCAGCTTCCCCGGGCTTACTCCCAGAAAGCAGGTGAACACTCCAGCAGGCACAAACTTGAAGCTGGGGTTCCTTGTGCACACCCTTCTCTTCCTTTCTCACTCTTGGTTTGCCCTTAATGGATGGTGCCTCCTCGGCCATCCCCACACTCTGGGTTTTGTCTGAGGCATGCAGGGAAGTGTGAAGAGTCCTCGGAACCAGGTATGGCCCCTCGGATCCCCCCCACACAAAACCCCAAGAGTCACTTAACACTTAATGCATGGTTTTTGCCAAAATTTGCATCTACACCCTTGCACTCTTGTTCTTTAACACCTAGCTCCCATCTGTAAGCTACAATTGCGGCCAGAACCCTAACCTTAAAGCCCTAGACCATTTGATCTAAGAAAAGTATAAGTTTTCGCAAAACTAATCAACTTTTTTACACCTTTCACGCATTTCTAGATGAACGATTCGTCGAATTGTGGAACGGACTTCGCTACGACGTCCGGCTCGTCGAGACCTATCAAATAGTGTATTTGCTTGCTTGATTCGGCACTCGAATAAAATCTCGGGCCATAATATACTGTAGGCTATACTACAATGCACGCATTTTGATGCACCAGAATCGCCAAACGCGAATTCCGTCAGTGCCATTGCGTTCAGAACGTCAAAATCAGCTAGAATTGACTACTCATACTGCTATATTTGGATTTTAGACAGTGAAACGACTAACGGTCGATCGAGAGAGGAACGAAAATCCAGGTTACTATTCACAACTTAAGTTGTGGGCCCCGCAACTTTTTCGCTGATTTGCGAAAGATCCTACCGTTGGATTGAAAACTTTTGAATATCAATCTTTCATGTTTCGACGATACGGTCGCACTGGTGATCTCAGATTTTCGAGATCAGATCCCGATCAAAAGTCGATATCTTGGGCCACAAATACACTATTAAAATCCTTTTTTTTTTGCCAATTAATTAATTCCGAAAATTATTTAAACTTAAAAATCTTGCTTCCAAAATCATGGTTACTACACTACCGCTGTTTTGAAACTCGGGGCGTGACAATGTGATTGGGTATTTTGTGTTTACAGCTTTGATGCATGATTTATATTGTTGCTTCAGTATTTATTTAGCATGACTGGCACGTGAGTATCAGCACCTTCAGTTTACAGACTTGATATTTATTAATTATCATACTAGCTCTGCTCTATAGCATGATCAATCTCTGTTGTCAGGTTTGCCAGTTATAGTATGATTACTGATATTATTATTCCAGCATTTATCAACGTTGACTAGCAAATAATTGATTGGTACTCTAGATTACAACTTGACAGTTATGTATTATCATATCTGCATGATTTACCGCATGATACATGGATATTATCCTGATTTATCTGATGATTAGTTATAGCATGTTCAGCTTCCTTCATGAGTACCTGCTTTCATTTCAGCATGAACAGTATCTAGCTTATCGATTATAGCCTGTTTTGCTATACGCTTATTATTGTATCCAGTATGTACGACTTGCTATTTCTCGGCCCGTCGTACTCACTGGGATACATTTATGTTGTATGTCACACCCTTGGATGACCATTTTTCCAGGTCAGTCAGGTGCTGAGATGTCGGGACGATCCTGTGAGCTGTCACGATAGAGTTGTCCCCTTCGGCCGTAGTGGCCCAGTGCTTTACTTTTGCAGCTTTTAGTCTGTTATTATACTTTTGGAGATTTGTTGGATTATTCATGTTTAGTTGTAGATGTTTATATTTATGTTTAGTTGTTATTGTTGATGTCGCCTCTGATTGTATCACTGTACTTGCCTAGCTGAGCATGTACAGGAAAAACTCTGTCCGAGGGGACAGGGAGTTTCTTGTGCATGTGGCAGTCTGTCTACGTCCTGGGTTTCATGTTTTGAACTTTGATATATATATATATATATATATATATATATATATATATATATATATATATATATATATATATATATATATATATATATATATATATATATATATATATAAATTAGACAATTTTTTGAAACTCGGGGCGTGACAGTGAGCTTCTGGAATGAGGGTTGAGGCTTTTGGACTTCGGCAGCGCGAGGATCCCCTAGCAGAGGGTTGTGCCGCGCCGCGGGCTTAGTGATTTTTCCTTGGTTGTAGTTTCTAGGTGGGTTGGATTTCTTCCAAAAGCAGTGGACTCTCCTCTATGTCTATCAGATAGATTATAGCATGTTAGGTGCATTAGTTTTTATTATCTGATAGAATATAACAATTTTGGAACTTTGACCAGCACCTATGTCATACGCTGCATGTTGAACCCTGGACCATTGAAATTTTTTAACAATGATTGTATATATTTGAGACACATTAGTTTTACTGCATCCCTTTTGTTTTGTGGTTTTATCCTCACCCCAGGGAGTGGGATGAATGATTGGGGTTAGTATAGGATGCATGTTATAGTCTTATATTTGTGTTCTATGTGTTCTATTTTGGGAGCCATTTAGGTTGATGGTGGTCCCGACTGTTGAGTATCTCTGGCCTTGTGGTTAGTTTGTTGTGAGTTGTGAGTTTGTCGATCTGGTTGATCGTAGGATTGGACTATAGCCTGCAATAGCCATATTGAGCTTGACAGTGATGCGTCGGTTCCTCGGTGGGGTCGCTCCTCTCGAGTGCCGCTCCGGAGTTGTGCTAGTAATTTGTGTACGCGTGACGTCGATGCAGTCCGTGCGGGACACCCTATGTAAATCCCGTCCTTAGTGGATGTGTGGTAGTAGGTGGGTGCAGGTTCGACTGGACCCTATGAGGCAGTCATTGAGATTGGGTATTTTATTAGCACCTCGAGAGCGAGTGGTTGCGTTTCTTGCATATCATCATTTGTTGAGCATAGTAGATAGAAATATGATAGCTGTAAATTTCTTGCCAGCTCTTATATATCTATTTTCTTACTTGATAGGGTTATCTTGCCTCTAGTAGACTTAGTGGGTAAACCGTTGGTCTTGGAGACGGTATCCACTGAGAACTATTTGCTGTTGTAGTTCTCACGCCCACTATTGGTGTTCTTTTTGCAGAGGTTTCTCCTTTAGTCCTTGCATCGGCTGGTTCGTCGGATCGAGGTAAGGGAGTCGCGAGTTAGATCCCTACCCGTGCTGAATTTTGGTGAGATAGATGTACCTATCCAGATGATGGATTTTATCCTATACCCTGATTATATTATTATTTTAGTTTACTTTTTTGAGTTGTTGTATTTGAGGTATTTTGTGTTGTATATAGTGATACAGTGAATTTGTGGTTTATTTAGCAGTTTTATTCCTGCTCTGATATTTGTTAGTTGTTAGACTCTATTTTTTGCAGGTTTGACGTTTCGCCTATGCGGGGCTTTCCGTATGTGTGGCGGATCTGTTAGCGAGTTCGGGTCACAGTTTCGATCTCGGGGCGTAATATATACCAAATCTTTAACTAAACATGCTTCTAAATCAAATAAAAGTATAAGAACAAGAGTTAGATCACCTTTTTCGGTGAAATCCTCCGTGTGAGAGAAAGAAAGGAGAGGTGAACCGGTATGCAGAAGAAAGGTTAAGTCCCCATTTTATAAACCTCACTTCCAAACAATTACAAAAATGCCATTCTGTTAGTGTGCGTTTAGGCCGCCCAAGGTCCGGGCCTTCCCTTATGTCTCCGAACATTGGATTTCCTGCTACGCTCTCACGGACCGGTCCGTGGCTTGCGGTTTGGTCCCCGAACATGGGTTTCTCAGGATTCGCAATCATGGTCCGAACTTCTCCTGTTGGGTCCGGTCTCCACCGCCAAGGTCCAGACTTTCAACCCAAGGTTCAGACTCCCAGGAGTTATTTTCTCTTTTTTCTTTATCTCGAAGTGCGTGTTTTTATTCCATGAAACCGTAATCCTCTTCTAACTATTTCGCATGTTCGGAATACATTCTTAGCATGTGCACATTCACTTGACTATTCCGGAGCCTCTTTTGAGCCAAAGTCTAATATTGTATTTTCTTCAAAACTCATTTTCGTGCCAAATCCACACCAAAAACACTCGAATAAGCTTGGAACTTCTCCCAAGTCATTGAGATAGTTTCTCCAAGCCATATTCTACCGGTTCTCCTCTATTTCGCACAAGTTCGGTTCATTACATGCCCAAACCGACTAAGTTGGCGGTCTCGAAGCGTGACAGTGTACTAACCATAATCATCGAGAAAAGTAATGCACTGTGAACTTGTAAACTCATTACACCATTAGATAAAAATAACACAATCTAGTAAAATGTTAAAAATTTAGAGAAAACTTTTAGGCTTTGTATAAAGAGAAACTATCAAAATATAACAAGAACGCATGTCGAGAAACCAAACATAGTACTTTCCAATATAACCATAGTTTAACAAAGACCAGAAACATTATACATAAATTCAAAAGTATCGAAACCAAAATATAACCCAACATACTTTCCAAGCTCAAACCACCGATCACAAGGAGGAGGCCAGTACATAAAATATATTTATTTCTAGACGGAAAAGACACGATAGAAGAATTAACACGCAACGGCCAAGCATTGTTGCGTTGTCAATTTTCAGCATTATTTTTGGGTCGGTGCATTTACCTTCTTCTATGCACCGCTGCTTGCAGGACGAGTACCACCATTGTTTTTTTAAACGTCGTCTTTTTTTGGTTTGCCCTTGCCTTCGCTGTTGTCCTTGCTGTGTTTGTCTTTTTGGGAATCTACCACAAAATCAAGATTTTTTTTATTATTATTGTGATTAATATAAGTAGAGGAATAAGAGCAGCATTGGATGCTAAAGGATTAGGAGAGCAACACGAAGCAAGAAGTGCTTCACAATCTAATATGAGGGCTCAAGTACGCCAAAAAATTTGGAAACGTGGTTAAGCAATTATTGACCAGACTATCAAACTCAATTAGAAATCCATCAAAATCTTCTTGACAAAAATCATGGTCATACATGGCAATCCAATTGCAAGGAAAAAAAATGCATTTGCGGTTTTGGAGATAATTAGACATGAAAAAATTGCCTTTGAAAAGATTTGGAAGTTCCAACATAAGTTGCAAGTGCCGGGTAGTCGCTTGATCAACAACAAGCTGAATAATGGAATCCTATATTTGTTTAGTGTTAGCTTAAATATAAGGATCGATAAATATAAGGCTCGATAAAATAGATGTTGCGTAAGTTCAAAATAAATAACTGAGTTGATAGATGAAGTAAGAACACCATCTAGTTGATTGCATTGAGAAAATATTGAATAAGGAATTTTTTTTAAAATGATCCTCTCAAAATTTTTATTTTTCAAAATGGGTCTATAAAATTTTAAATTATAAAAAAGATTCTATAGATACCACGTGTGCGCCACGCAAGCGCCACGCGGGCGGGCTGGGTGTAAAGTTGAACATGATGAATGATTCATCGTGTTCAATATTTTTATTTAATATGCAAAACTATTCCCCGAGTTTTAGGTTGTTAGGATTTTAAATTTTCTTAATAGGTTGTTAGAATTAAATAATATTTAATTATTAAAATTTTATTGATAGATTGTTGGAGTTTTTTTAGATTGTATCATTTTTTTTTATCATATATAATTCTGACAATCAATTTAAAAAATTCCAACAATCTAACAATAAAATCCTAATAATCAAATATTATCCAATTCTAAGTCATTCCCCGTAGTAAATAAAAATGTTGAACACGGTGAATGTTCATCGTGTTTGAATCCGGTGAAACATTCACCGTGTTCAACTTAACTCTCCCAGTCGGTCCGCGTTGCGCTCACGTGCCGCCCACGTGACAGGCATGGGGTCTTTTTTGTAAATTTAATTTTTATAAGGCTATTTTTAAAAATAAATTTTTTTTTTTACGGAGCTAGATGCAAAAAAAAAAATCTATTGGATAAAAAATAGAAGCATTTTAATATAATTAGAAATGAATTTAGAAGAACATATATCCAAGTTATCACATGGCCTTCAAGATCATATATTTAAGGAACATATGCAAAGACACTCTTCCAAAATAAAAAAGTATTCGAGAACCTTGAGAATAAGAGATGACTAATCCGAATTAGGTTGGCACGATATTTGAAATATATGTTGAAAGCCTAGATGGAAAGGAGCTCACTTTAATGATAAAAACGACTTGGAGAGAATAGGAGGAATTAGATGAAAAAGAGTGAGAATCAACAATTGAGAAGGAAATGAAGAAATAAGTACAAAAGAGAAAAAATAAATACCACTATTGCTTTCTTTTTTTTTTTCTTTTTTTTTTTAATTTTTTATTATTATTATTATTATCATCATCATCAACGTGGTCTAATTGTTATTGTTGTACTTTTTGCTCTTTCCCAAAGAGTATACGATCTAGCGGAAGATATCCTACATCAGGACCTAATGCAATTCAACATAACTAGTTAACACAAAGATGTGAACAAAAATTGAATAGGATGCTCCCCAGTGAGGGCTGGTGCGAGCTCTCAGATCCAATGGTACTAGTACATAAGTATATTTTATGGACTGCGCCTAATATTTAATGATCATTCTCTTAAATTTAAAACCAAATTCGAGTTATAAGTGTGTATATATAAATGATCACAATTATAATGTTTACAACCACTATCTAGACATCAAGTATATAATAATGCCAAAAATCAATGACACTCAGAAAAGAGCATTGCTTGATTTATTAGAAAAATGCATCTTGTTTTGATTGTTATAGAATATATCTAATAATTTATTTTTTGATAAAAAAACCTTTGTTGTAGAAATTTATTGGAAAGTTCTCTAAAACTAATGTAGTGGAAGGTGTGTGTAAATTAGAAAATCCAAGCAGTAATAGAAAAAAAAATAAAACCATTGCCATCGCAAATTTTATCACTAGCATAATACACAGAAGAAAGGAAAGAAAAAGAAATAAGATAAACGTAACTGTTGCTCGAAGAAGAAGGAGAAGAGCTTGACTGTCCTCCTTTGCTTTGTGCATTTTGACGCCGACCGTTCTTTTGATTTGATCCTTCTCCCTCATTTTTGGGCCTACCACAAAATCAAGTTTTTTTTTATTATTATTGTGATTAATATAAGTAGAGGACTATACTAGGATTAGCAATAAGAGCAATATTGGATGCTAAAGGATTAGGATGACAACACAAAGCAAGAAGTGCTTCACAATCTAATATGAGGGCTCAAGTACGTTCAAAAAATTAGAAATGTGGTTAAGCAATTATTGACCAGACTGTCAAACTCAATTGAAAATCCATCAAAATCTTCTTGACAAAAATCACGGTCATATATGGCAATCCAATTGCATGGGAAAAAAAAGTTTTTGAGGTTTTGGAGATAATTAGACATGAAAAAACTGTCTTTGGAAAGATTTTGCAGTTCCAACTTAAGTTGTAAGCGCCGGGTAGTCGCTTGATCAACAACAAGCTGAATAATGGAATCCCATATTTGTTTAACATTAACTTAAATATAAGAATCGATAAAATAGATGTTGCATAAGTTCCAAATAAATAACTGAGTTGATGGATCGATGAAGTAAGAACAACATCTAGTCGATTGCATAGAGAAAATATTGGATAAATAATAGAATCATTTTAATATAATTAGAAATAGATTTAGAAGGACACATATCCAAATTATCACATGGCCTTCAAGACCATATGTTCAAGAAACATATGTAAAGACACTCTTCCAAAATAAAAAAAGTTTTCGAGAATCTTGAGAATAAGAGGTGACTAATACGAATTAGGTTGGCACGATATTTGTAATATATATTGAAAGCCTGGATGAATAGGCATAGGGGCTCACTCTAATGATAAAAACGACTTGGAGAGAATAGGAGGAATCAGATCGAAAAGAGTGAGAATCAACTATTGAGAAGGAAATGAAAAAATAAGTACAAAAGATAACAAAGAACACTAAGGAGTTGTTGTAGTTTTGGTACTACAGCAATGCTAGGGAGGAGATTACAACCCTTAGACGAGGGTTGTAATCCCCACAATCCTGGTTGGGTTGTAAACTTAGCATTTTTTGTGATACTATGTCAAAAAAATATTAGGCTGAATTGCACGTTTGATCCTCAAACTTTGATACAAGCAATACTTTATTTCTCAAACTTAATTTAACTTGTTGCAATTTTCAGGATAAACTTTTTGAACTATTTCAATAAGTCTTACAATTCAATTTCGTTAGCTTGATACTTATGTTTTGCTGATCCGGTAGAAACATGGTATCTTACTTGTCAAGCCATCAATTATAAGACTATCACATCACATATATTATTATTTAACCAAATGAAATTTTACTGTAATAATTTTAAAAATTTAAGTTAGAAAACCCAACAATTAAAGTTTGTGGGTCAAAGTGTCAAACCTCAAAGTTTGAAGAGAAAAGTACAATTTAGCCAAAAACTAGTGTGGGTCATGACCACTCCTTTCTGAGTGAGTAAATTAAAGGTATTTGCAGTATAACAATATTAAAAATACACATATTTATAATATAACCATAATAGATATACATCACATTAGAGCCATACTTCTATAAATTTTTTTTTTTCTTTCTTTTTTTTTTTTTTTTTTTTTTTTTTTTTTTAACCATCCATTCATACCTATTTAACAGTTCATATTTCAGATTTAATTATTTTTAAATTATGGCCTGCAATAGCATGTCACTTTGAGGGAGGTACCGGTTACCAGGTACTCCAAAATAAGATATTTTGATCTTTTGATTCAAAAATAATTAAATAATTTTATCTCTATTTTGAAAATTTTTATTTTTGTAAATATTATAAATTTTAAAAATTTGAATTTAGTGAGAGTTTTTAATTTTAGAAAGATTATAAATTTTAAATATACCAATTTAATTATCGTCTTAAATGGTAATATTTTAATGGTCTTTATTTAATATATTGTAAATAATTTTAATTTTAGGAATTAGAATTTAGGAATCTATTAATTTCTAATTTAAATTTTACTATTTAAATTTGATTTAACTTAGCCCGTACAATTCTATTCTAAAAATAATTTTGAATTATACCATATATTTCTATTAAATCAAATATTAAGCACATTAATTTTTTTAAAATTATAATACAAAATTAATGTTTAAATTAAAAAAACTTTAAAATTTTTTACACAAATTAAGCTCTTTAAATTAATACATAAATTGTAATTCTAAAACTATTTAAATTAATGTCTAAATTATAATTCTAAAACTTTTAAAATTAATACCTAAATTGTAATTCTAAAACATTTAAAACTACCAGAAATGTTAGAGAGAGAAAGAGAAAGAGTGAGGAAGGGAAAGGGAAAGATAGCGACTGAGAGGGTGAACGGCTGCGGGCGGGAGCGGCCGCGCGCGCAGGGAGCTGGAGGCGAGCGACGCGGACAGCGCGGCGGGAGGGGGCTGGCACCCTCCCACTGCGCCCGGGAGTTGGCTTGGTCTGGTAAGCGTGGCTGCCAACTCCCTGGGGCGAGCATCGACCACGTGCCTCTAAGGCCACCTCCGGACTTGTACCCTGGTCGAAGCCACGATGCACGGAATATTCCCCTGTCACCTGTTGACCGTGCACCACGGAAGGTTTTGGGTCGCCGAGGGGACAGGATTCGCTCCCCTGTCCCATCGAAAATCGGAGGGCATCACGCAAGGGCTGCCGGGTCTCGTCCGGCTGGGCAGGGGGAAGGGACTTGGCGAGACGGCGCCCGCTCTACCCGCCAGCCACCCTCCGTTTCCTGGGCGGATTATCGAGGTGGCCCGCTCTGCACCGGCCCATCGACCTCCTGCGGCAAGATTCCCTTGCTCCGTGATTCTCACGCCATCGCGAAGGGACGGGGCGCTAGCTTCGGCGAGAAGCGCCTCTGTTTTCGGAGTGACCAGGGAGCTGCGGTCATCTCCGGTAGGTCTGGAATGATAGGCCCTCTCACCTATAAAGACGCGTTGCTTGAGACCCCACCACCCCCGAGCTTCATCAAGGCTGCCCCGCGACCAGCTCCGTCCCGCTCTGCGCCCGGTGCGAAGAAGAAGTGCTTCAGGTGTTTAGCCCGGGATCATCTGGTCCGCAACTGCCGGGAGCCGGTGCGTTGCGTGCTCTGCCTTCTTTCCGGTCATCGCTCTCGATCGTGTCCCCAGCGCCGGCGCCGATCAACCATGCATAGCGGCTTCCGTCCTGACACCCAGAAGGTCTTCATCCCGCTTTCGGAGGAGTTCCGTCGACGACAGATTCAATGCCGGAACGCGGTTCTGGCGGATGTGATCGGTCCCTCTCAGCTGAGCCACTTCCCCCAGGACTCCATCGCCGAAGACCTAGCCACCAGATTCGGTGGGTTTCCCACTGACTTCATCGTCGCTACCCACCATGAACGAGAGTACCTTATTTTTCTGCCGGATTGGGTCCCGCCCGCTAACCTCGTCGGCGGCTGGCTTATCCGCCTCCAACACTGTAAGTTGCAATGCCACGAGTGGGATCCTTACCGCACCGCCGAGCCCGCCAGGCTGAACTACAAAGCATGGTTGAAGATCAAACAACTGCCGTTTGAATGTTGGTCCGCCAGCTGTGTGAGCAACTTGGTGGGTTCCTTCGGCCGCTTCATCCGCGCCGATGACAGCAGCGCCAACATCACCGACATGACTGGTTTCTGCTGCGAGGTGGCCGTGGATGACCTCGCCGACATCCCCTTCTCGCTCTCCATCTCTATGGGGAGCGTGGTGGTTTCGGCTTCTATCAGAATCGAGAGTACGGCCCCCTTCGGGGGAGATGACAGAGGCATTCCCTTCGTGGGGGGGGGCCCGAGCGAGGGGGGCGACCAAACTGATCCGCAAGGGAGGCGGATTGCTAGGCGGATCGCAGTCGTCGACCTCAGCGATGACGGTGGCGGGTCCCGGGATGGCCACCGTTCCGGTCGCACCGACTCCTGGGACTCTTCGGAGATTCGGGACAGGCGGCGGCGCCCCGCGGAACCGGAAACGGCGATGGGCTCTGCGACCGCCGCCCGGGAGAGGGGCCGGGTGCCGATCGACGGCCTGAGCCCCTGCATCGGCCCGCTGGTCGGAAACCTCGTGGAGTCCCCGCGTTGCCCAGGGGTCAGGCCTCGTGCCACAGCCGCTCGTCCCTCCGGACTGCCAGGCGCGGGGCGCGAGGTCCCTCGCCCGTTCGAGCTTCCCCTTGGATCGCGTGCTCTACCCGTTTCGGGGTATTTTTCAAAATCTTTTCCTCTTTCGGAAGGAGGAGTGGTTACCTGTCTCGGCTTCTTGGGCGTTGGCCCTGTCTCTGTGATCGCTTTCTCGTTGCGCCAGCACCGCCTTGGCCCCCCTCTCAGCGCTCTGCTCTTCAATAAGTCTGCCTCACCCGGCTCTGGGTCCACCCCAGCAGCACTCTTTGGGATCGCTTGCGGGCCAGCTTCTACTGGTGCTATCGGACCTTCAACCAACTGCCAGGCCCACTACAGGGGGCCCACGGTTCTCTGCACCGGTTTGGACTGTGTTCCCCCTTTCGCTGCGGCTTGGCCCGGCCCGCGGGGCCTTCTGCCTGCCCGCGGGCCTGCTGCGGGCGGCCCGTCGCACTTGGTTCTTTCGGGCTCTCCTTGGCCCACCGACTTCTGCTTGGCCCCTTCGGGGGGGCCCTCCTACATCGACCCTCGACCGCCCCCGCCTGGGGCCTCCATGCCTGTCTCGTCGCTGGAGGCCCAGGGTGACGGGCCACTAAGGGATGTGCCCCTGTTGCTGGCCCCTTCGTTCGCCGCCGCTCTGATGCCCGGGTGGGTTCCGGAGGCCGAAACACTGCAGCTCCAGCGGCTGGCTCACCGGGTGGAGCAGAGCCTCCACGCCCCGTCGCCGCCGGGCTACCGCCCCGACCCTGGCTGCTTCCCGGCCCCGGTGGTTGGGCTTTCCTACCTGGCCCTGTCGGGGGGGCGACTAGGCAGCGGCGAAGCCATCCCGGCCTGCCTTGGTTCTGCTCCACCGCTCGCCGCCTGCGACACCTTGCCGGATGCGCTGCCGCGTCTGGGCGGCCTGGGCCCGCCTAGGAGGAGCCCGCGACTAGCGCAGTGCGCCGGTAAGCCTGCGCTGGCGCAAGCTATGGCCCGGAAATCGGTGCTCCTCGACCACCACCTTGCCAGCTCGGGCGTCGCGGGCGCTGCGGGGGGGGAGCTGAGGAGAGTCATCCGCAAGTGTGCCAAGCTTGGCGTCCATTTGACTGAGGGGGACGCCGCTTCACTGCTGGAGCTTGGCGGAGTCGTGCTGTAGGAGTTGGTGGCTCGCCCGGGTGCCCAGCTGTCGGTGTTTTTCTTTTATTTATGGTTAAGGTCTTCTCTTGGAACGTTAGGGGTCTAAATAATGGGACCAAGCGTAGTCTGGTCAAATCGGTCGTCAAGAGTCTTTGTGTGTCTGTACTTTGCTTGCAAGAAACGAAGCTGGGCCTTATCTCTCGCTCCTTCCTGCGCTCTTTTGTGGGGCCGAGTTTTGATCGCTGTCATTTCCTCCCCTCGTCAGGGGCCTCTGGAGGCCTGGCGATCTGTTGGAACTCCAGATTCTTCACCTGCTCGGAGGTTTTGGAGCGCATCCATTCTCTCACGGTGCGGCTCAGGTGTGAGCGTAGCGGCATCTCCTTCTTCCTCACGAACGTCTATGGGCCTCCCTCCTGGGGCGGGAAGACCGCCTTCTGTCAAGAATTGTCGGCGCTCAGATCCTCTTGCCCTGGTCCGTGGTGTGTGTGCGGGGATTTCAACCTCACTCGGGCCCCCTCCGAGCGGTTGGGAAACAGCTCTTGCAATCGCCTCACGTCCCTATTCTCAAAGACGATCAACGATCTCGAATTGATTGATTTACCGCTAAACAACCAGAGCTTCACCTGGTCAAACATGCAGCAAAGCCCCGTGCTGGCGAAGCTTGACCGGTTTCTGATATCGACCGACTGGGACGCCGCCTTTCCTTTTTCATCGGCAACGGCGTTACCGCGCGTCACCTCGGATCACTGTCCCATTATTCTCGATACGCAAAGATCTCACAAGCCTCGCGCCTTCATATTTGAAAAGGTTTGGCTGACGCGGAGTGACTTCATCGGGCTGGTACCGGTCTGGTGGAACGAAGTCGCACCTAAGCTTGGCAGACAAGGAAGCATCCTAACCTTCAATGCGAAGCTTCGACACTGCCGCAAGCGAATCAAAGAGTGGTGTTCCGTTAGCTACCACAACATCACCAAGACTTCTCGTGTCTTAGCGGAGGACATCCAGAGATTGGACGTCCAGGAAGAGTGCCGTTGTTTGACAAGCAACGAATCTGACCTGAGGAGGGAACTCAGGGACCGGCTAAGGGCAACCATACTCGAGGAAGAGATTCTTTGGAAGGCCAGAGCAAAGCAGCACTGGCTCAAAGAGGGGGACGGCAACTCCAAATTCTTCCATGCTGTGGCCAATGGGAGGCAAAGAGCTAACCGGGTCGGAACCATCCAAGATGAGGGCCGCTGCCTAGTTACTGAAGAGGAGAAGGGCGACTATTTCTTTAGTAAATTCAAGGGTCGATTCGCGCCTGACACCCCCACCCGCACTGCTATCGGAGACTGGCATGACCTCTTCCCCGACAACATAGCACTGAGCTCGGATCAGCTCACTGCGCCGTTCTCACTGGAGGAGATTAAGCTAGCTACCTTCCAGATGAGTGGGGACAAAGCACCGGGCCCCGACGGCTTCAGCATGGCGTTCTACCAAAGGTTCTGGGAGGTGATCAAGGGGGACCTAGCTAAAATCTTCGATGACCTCTACAGCGGGTCCCTGAACACCGGTCCTATCGACTACTCCCATATCTGCCTTATCCCTAAGGCAGAGGGCGCAAGCACTGCCAACGACTTCCGCCCTATCAGCCTTATCAACTGTATACAGAAGATCATCTCTAAGGTCCTGACCAACAGACTTGTCAAAGTGCTCGATAGGATCATTTCCCCCAACCAGTCTGCTTTCATCAAAGGGAGGTACATCCTTGACTCGTTCGTCACCGCGAGCGAGCTGATTAGCTGGGGAAAACGCAAAAATGCCAATTGCGTCGGCGTTAAAGCGGACTTCGAGAAAGCCTTCGACCACGTCAGCTGGGCCTTCCTCAATCATATCCTGCAATGTCTGGGCGCAAACCAGAGGTGGTGTGGCTGGATCGAACAATGCACTACTAACGGCAAAGTCGCCGTCCTGGTCAACGGCACAACAACCAAGTGGTTTAAAATGAAGAGGGGTCTCCGCCAGGGGGACCCGTTATCACCTTTCCTCTATCTACTGGTTGCTGAGGGGCTAGCTCGGATGACCAAGCGTGCCGTTCAAAACTGCCTGCTTCATGGGGTTGGGCCCAGTGGCCAAGCGAAAACCGCGCTCATCCAATTCGCAGACGATACCATCTTCTTCTGCGAGGCGGAACCCAGGCAAATCCGTAACCTGCGTTTCCTCTGGCAAACCTTCGAGTGGGCTTCCGGATTGAGAATCAGCAAGGACAAATCGGAACTGCTGCTTCTGGGCGGTGCTTCTAATAAAGGAGAAAGACTCGCGGCAATCCTGGATTGCAAGTTGGGTACGCTCCCTTTGAAGTACCTCGGCCTACCTCTTAAGCTAGGCCCCGTACCAAAGGACGACTGGCACCTAATCATTAATAGAATCGAGCGTAAAATAGCTGGGTGGCAATCTAAGTTACTTTCGCAAGGAGGACGGCTAATCTTGGTCAACTCTGTAATCTCGAACCTACCCCTTTATTTCTTCTCTGTCTTCAGAGCGCCGACCTGGGCCATCAAGCGTATCGACTCGTTGCGCAGAGCGTTCTTCTGGAAAGGGCAAAGCTCCACATCTGGGGGGAGCTGTCTTGTCGACTGGAAAACTGTCTGCAGAAGCAAAAGGGACGGGGGACTTGGGGTCCTGGACCTCGAGAGCATGAACACGGCGCTGCTGGCGAAGTGGTGGTGGAGGTTCTTCACCGTCGATTGGACACCGTGGGCGCCTCTTGTGAAGAGCCTCTATTACCGCCGCAGAATACCGCTGAACGAAGGCCCCTCATTCAAGGCGCACTCGCTCTGGTGGAAAAGCGTTGTCGGAACGAGGGACCCTTCAAATGCGGGACAACCCGGACGGTATGTGACGGCGATTCGACGGCTTTCTGGTCTGACATCTGGGTTGGGAGCTCTAGCCTGGCGACCCAGTTTCACGGGCTTTACCTTCTGACTCTCAACAAGAATCTGCGGGTGAAAGAATGCCTAGGGCACAACGGTTGGAACTGGGCATTGATTCTAGAGGGTATTCCGCCCGGTCCGCCAGGGTTGGTTGGCGAACTGGATCAGCTCAAATCGGCCTTGCCCGACATCCGCCTGAACAGTAGCAGGGACGTATTCCACTGGCGCTGGGCTACGTCTGGGGACTACACTGTCAAGTCGATGTATCGCTTCCTTCAAGACACTGGCATACCTGACCGCCGCTTCACCAAGCTCTGGAAAACCAAGGCACCTCTGAAAGTCAAAATCTTCATTTGGCTTGTCCTTAGAAAGAAGGTTCTGACGCGGGACACCCTTCTTCGCCGAAATTGGACCGGGCCGTCCGCCTGCGTTATGTGCTTTGGAGGTGAGGAATCTGCGGACCACCTATTTGCCACTTGCGCCACCGCTCAAGCCCTGTTCGGGGCACTGCTGCCAAACAAACTGGAGGTCCGCAGCTTGTGTGGTGTTGATGCTATGTGGGAAACGCATGCCCGGAAGATCGGTGGCTTCGGCAAAAGAGCTCTTATCACGATCGCAGCCACTTGGTGGTTCTGCTGGTTGGAGAGGAACAGAAGGATCTTTGACAACCAGAGCCGCCCCCTCAGCCACACTCTACGCGACATCAGGCTCTTTCGGTCGTACTGGGCCAGATTCTGCACTTGATTTTTTTTTTTTTTTTTTTTTTTTTTTTTGGTCGGGCCCTCTACCTCGCGGTAGCTGGTCGACCCCCCCCCGTGCTAAATTCATCCCCACATTGAATGAAGCGGCAGCATGCTGCCTTTCCCTCAAAAAAAAACATTTAAATTAATGCCTAAATTGTAATTTAAAAATTCTTTAAATTAGTGCCTAAAATGTAATTCAATTTTTTAAAATTAAACTCTTTAAATTATTAAATAAATTGTAATTTTAAAACTCTTTAAATTAATGCCTAAATTGTAATTCAAAAATTTTTAATTTAAACTCATTAAATTAATGCATAAATTATAATTCTAAAACTTTTTAAATTATGCCTAAATTGTAATTTTAAAACTCTTTAAATTAATGACTAAATTGTAATTCTAAAACTCTTTAAATTAATGCCTAAATTGTAATTCTAAATTTTTTAAATTAAAATTTTTAAATTAATGCCTAAATTATAATTCTAAAATTCTTTAAATTAATGCTTAAATTGTAATTCTAATTTTTTTTAAATTAAACTTTTAAAATTAATGCCTAAATTGTCATTCTAAAACTCTTTAAATTAAACTTTTTAAATTAATGTCTAAATTGTAATTCTAAAATTCTTTAAATTAATGCCTAAATTGTAATTCTAAATTTTTTTAATTTAAAATCTTTAAATTAATGCATAAATTGTAATTCTAAAATTCTTTAAATTAATGCCTAAATTGTAATTCTAAAATTTTTTAAATTTAACTCTTTAAATTAATGCCTAAATTGTAATTCTAAATCTCTTTAAATTAAACTCTTTAAATTATTACCTAAATTGTAATTCTAAATTTTTTTAAATTAATGACTAAATTGTAATTCTAAACCTTTTAAAATGAATGCCTAAATTGTAATTCTAAATTTTTTTAAATTAAACTCTTTAAATTAATGACTAAATTTTAATTCTAAAACTTTTTAAATTAATGCCTAAATTCTAATTCTAATTTTTTTAAAAATTAAACTCTTTAAATTAATGCCTAAATTATTATTCTAAAACTTTTTAAATTAAACTTTTTAAATTAATGTATAAATTGTAATTCTAAAACTTTTTAAATTAATGCCTAAATTATAATTCTAAATTTTTTTAATTTAAACAGTGACGCCCCCAATAGTCCCACATCGGATGTGGATGGAATTGTGATTGGATTTATATGAGACATGGACACTAGTAATAATAACTGGGCTTAAGCATTTTGGGCTGTGGTTTGAGCCCAACGAGTTATTATTGCTAGTGGGCCGGGTCGTTACATTTGGTATCAGGCCTAAACAGGGAGAGTCTGTGACGCCCCCAATAGTCCCACATCGGATGTGGATGGAATTGTGATTGGATTTATATGAGACATGGACACTAGTAATAATAACTGGGCTTAAGCATTTTGGGCTGTGGTTTGAGCCCAACGAGTTATTATTGCTAGTGGGCCGGGTCGTTACATAAACTCTTTAAATTAATGCCAAAATTGTAATTCTAAATGTTTTTAAATTAAACTCTTTAAATTAATACATAAATTGTCAATCTAAAACTCTTCAAATTAAAATTTTTAAATTAATGCTTAAATTGTAATTCTAAAACTCTTTAATAAATGCCTAAATTATAATTCTATAATTTTTTAATTTAAACTCTTTAAATTAGTGCCTAAATTGTAATTCTATAATTTTTTAATTTAAACTCTTTAAATTAATGTATAAATTATAATTCTAAAACTTTTTAAATTAATGGTTAAATTATAATGCTAAAATTTTTTAAATTAAACTCTTTAAATTAATGACTAAATTGTAATTCTAAATATCTTTAAATTAATGTCTAAATTATAATTTTAAATTTTTTTAAATTAAACTTTTTAAATTAACGCCTAAATTGTAATTCTAATATTTTTTAAATTAATGACTAAATTAGTTGAAAATATTTTAATTAATTTTTTTATTTTATTTTGTAATGTTTAATTACGAAAATGATTTTTTTATAAACTTACTATTTTTTTATTCTTTGTCGATCAACGTTTAAAAATATTTTTATTATTTATTAAAGAAACTATGAGAGTATTTTTTATCACATTATGTGGTATCTCGTTGTCATATGTCAATTAGCCTTCCTAGGATGAGATGCTATAATCCACCATTCAGGGTGCTTTAAATTTAATTAGTGTAAGCCAATTATAAGTGAAACGTAATAGATTAGACCATTTCACCACGAGTAGGCTCCTCTTATAATTTTTGTTCCTTACCCAACTCCGTCGCCGGGTGGATTTGGTTGTGTGATGCGTGTATATCCCAACCTTGGCTGTTGAAGATCCGCAATAGCTGGTGGACCTGATGCAGTTTAGCATAACTAGTTAATCCAAAGACATGAATAAAATTTCAATGGGGATCTAGCTCCCCAATGAGAGCTGGTGCATGCGGGTTTTCATAATGCACTTTACGTACGTTAAAAAATTTGTATAAACTGTGATCCAGTGGCATTGGTATATAGTAATTTCTTATGAACTACACCTAATATATAGTTGATGATCAATCTCTTAAATAAAAAACTAATCCTATTTAAAGGGTGTATATATATTAATAATTGCAATTATATATTTTTATAACCATTATTTGGATATACCAAGTATTGCCAAAAGTCAATGACATGTAGAAAAGAGCATTGCTTAATTAATTAGAAATAAGCGTTGTATTTTGATTGTTATAGAGCACATGTAATAGTTTAATTTTTTATTATAAAACCTTTGTTGTGAGAATTTGTTGAAAAATTATCTAAAGCTAATGTACTGGAAGGGGTGCACAAAGTAGAAGATCCAAATTAGCAGTAATACTTAAAAAAAAAACTATGCATTGGCGTTATAAATTAATTTCATATATCACTATCATAATATGGAGAAAAAAAGGAGAGGAACGGAAGCAAGAGAAACGATGACCTGGATGACCTCGGCCGTGCGGTTGGGGTGGCACTTGTTTTTCTTCTTTCTCTGTGAAATGGTGACCTCTGTTGTTAGTGTTGTTGTTATTTCATGCATGCATGCAGTAATTTTGAGAGAGAGAGAGTGGCGGCTTACTTTTCAGTAGGTTATTTATTCTAGAACTTTTCTTGTTCTAACAGACTTAACTCTCTTAATTTTTTTGGTCTAGGAGAACAATACAAAGCAAAAAGTACTTCACAATCTAATATGAGGGCTCAAGTAAGCTCAAAAAATTAGAAAGATGGTTAAGCAATTATTGACCGGACTATCAAACTCAATTGGAAATCCATCAAAATCTTCTTGACAAAAATCATGTTCATACATGGCAATCCAATTGCATGGAAAAAAAAGGCCTTTGAGGTTTTGGAGATAATTAGATATGAAAAAATTGCCTATGAAAAGATTTGGAAGTTCCAACATAAGTTGCAAGTGCCGGGTATTCGCTTGATCAACAACAAGCTGAATAATGGAATCCCATATTTGTTTAGTGTTAGCTTAAATATAAGGATCGATAAATATAAGGATCGATAAAATAGATATTGCGTAAGTTCAAAATAAATAACTGAGTTGATAGATGAAGTAAAAACAACATCTAGTTGATTGCATAGAGAAAATATTGAATAAGGAATTTTTTAAAAAATGATCATCTCAAAATTTTTATTTTCCAAAATGGGTCTATAAAATTTTAAATTACAAAAAAGATCCTATAGATACCACGTGTGCGCCACGCCACGCGGGAGGAATGAGTGTAAAGTTGAACATGATGAATGATTCATCGTGTTCAATATTTTTATTTAATATGCAAAATTATTCCCTGAGTTTTAGGTTGTTAGCAGGGACGAAGTTATGTTAAGGCCCAAAGGGGCCATGGCCCCCCCCAACTTTTTAATATTACTTATTAGTCCTAAGTACTAATTTAATAAAAAAAAATTTAGATAGCTATGGCCCCCTCAGCTTTTTAATATTTGCTTAATTTATTTTTGGTGCCAATATATATATATTTTTTCTTCTCTATATATATTTTAAATAAGTCAAAATATATTAAGAGTCGCATACTTATAAGGTATTTTGAAATACATCCCTTAACTCCATTTTTTTTTTTTTTATTTCTGCCTAGTGAGCTATTTTATTTAACAAAATAAAATATTATATTAAATTTAATAACTATTTGATCTAATAATCATTAAATGTTAAAATTTTATTTATTAAAAATACTAAGAAATGGATCAATCGCTAACTGAATTACTGTTAGATTTAATATAATTTATAGTTATTTAAATATAATAATATAAATAAAATAATTAAAATTAAATATCTGTAATTAAAAATTAATTTTAATATTTTTACATTAATTATTAAATTAATAATTTTTTTAAAAAAAAATTAATTAGATAAAATTATATTTATCTGCTAAAATTTTTATTTACATATATTTTGGCCCCCCTCATGATTAAATTCTGGCTTCGTCCCTGGTTGTTAGGATTTTGAATTTTCTTAGTAGGTTGTTAGAATTAAATAATATTTAATTATTAAAATTTTATTGATAGATTGTTGGATTTTTTTAGATTGTATCATTTTTTTCTTATCATATATAATTTTGACAATCAATTTAAGAAATTCCAACAACCTAACAATAAAATCCTAATAATCAAATATTATCCAATTCTAAGTCATTCCCCGTAGTAAATAAAAATGTTGAACACGGTGAATGTTCATCGTGTTTGAATCCGGTGAAACATTCACCGTGTTCAACTTAACTCTCCCAGTCGGTCCGCGTTGCGCTCACGTGCCGCCCAAGTGGCAGGCATGAGGTCAATTTTGTAAATTTAATTTTTATAAGGCTATTTTCAAAAATAATTTTTTTTAGGGGCTAAATGCAAAAAAAAAAAAATCTATTGGATAAAAAATAGAAGCATTTTAATATAATTAGAAATGAATTTAGAAGAACGTATATCCAAGTTATCACATGGCCTTCAAGATCATATATTTAAGGAACATATGCAAAGACACTCTTCCAAAATAAATAAGTATTGGAGAATCTTGAGAATAAGAGATGACTAATCCGAATTAGATTGGCACGATATTTGAAATATATATTGAAAGCCTAGATGGATAGGGGCTCACTTTAATGATAAAAACGACTCGGAGAGAATACGACTTGGAGAGAATAGGAGGAATTAGATGAAAAAGAGTGAGAATCAACAATTGAGAAGGAAATGAAGAAATAAGTACAAAAGAGAACAAATAAGTACCACTATTGCTTCTTCTTTTTTTTTTTTTTATCGTGGTCTAATTGTTATTGTTGTACTTTTTGCTCTTTCCCAAAGAGTATACGATCTAGCGGAAGATATATATCCTACATCAGGACCTAATGCAATCCAACATAACTAGTTAACACAAAGATGTGAACAAAAGTTGAATAGGATGCTCCCCGGTGAGGGCTGGTGCGAGCTCTCAGATCCAATGGTACTAGTATATAAGTATATTTTATGGACTCCGCCTAATATTTAATGATCATTCTCTTAAATTTAAAACCAAATTCGAGTTATAAGTGTGTATACATAAATGATCACAATTATAATTTTTACAACCACTATCTAGACATCAAGTATATAATAATGCCAAAAATCAATGACACGCAGAAAAGAGCATTGCTTGATTTATTAGAAAAAGACATCTTGTTTTGATTGTTATAGAATATATCTAATAATTTATTTTTTGATTATAAAACCTCTGTTGTAGAAATTTATTGGAAAGTTTTCTAAAACTAATGCAGTGGAAGGTGTGTGTAAATTAAAAGATCCAAGCAGTAATAGGAAAAAAAATAAAACTATTGCCATCGTAAATTTTATCACTAGCATAATACACAAAAGAAAGGAAAGAAAAAGTAGAAAGATAAACGTAACTGTTCCTCGAAGAAGGAGTAGAGCTTGACGGTTTTCCTTGGCTTGATCCTGCTACCACAATTTTGGCCCCACTACAAAATCAAGTTTTTTTTTTATTATTATTGTGATTAATATAAGTAGAGGACTATACTAGGATTAGCAATAAGAGCAGTATTGGATGCTCAAGGATTAGGATAACAACACAAAGCAAGAAGTGCTTCACAGTCTAATATGAGGGCTCAAGTACGTTTAAAAAATTAGAAATGTGGTTAAGCAATTATTGACCAGACTGTCAAACTCAATTGAAAATCCATTAAAATCTTCTTGACAAAAATCATGGTCATACATGGATATCCAATTGCATGGATAAAAAAAAAGGCCTTTGAGATTTTTGGAGATAATTAGACATGAAAAAACTGTCTTTGGAAAGATTTTGAAGTTCCAACTTAAGTTATAAGTGCCGGGTAGTCGCTTGATCAACAACATGCTGAATAATGGAATCCCATATTTGTTTAGCATTAGCTTAAATATAAAGATCAATAAAATAGATGTTGCATAAGTTTAAAATAAATAACTGAGTTGATGGATGAAGTAAGAACAACATCTAGTCGATTGCATAGAAAAAATATTGGATAAATAATAGAATCATTTTAATATAATTCGAAATAGATTTAGAATGACACATATCCAAATTATCACATGGCCTTCAAGACCATATGTTCAAGAAACATATGTAAAGACACTCTTCCAAAATAAAAAAGTTTTCGAGAATCTTGAGAATAAAAGGTGACTAATACGAATTAGGTTGGCACGATATTTGTAATATATATTGAAAGCCTGGATGAATAGGGATAGGGGCGCACTCTAATGATAAAAACGACTTGGGGAGAATAGGAGGAATTAGATCGAAAAGAGTGAGAATCAACTATTGAAAAGGAAATGAAGAAATAAGTACAAAAGATAACAAAGAACACTAAGGCCCTGTTTGGTAACAGGGATAAGGGGGGAATAACCCCCTTATCCCTGAATCCATTCCCAAACGGGAATGGAAAAAGCTGGATTTGCTATTCCAGCTATTTTGGAATAGCTGGGATGGGGGTGGGAATTGAAATTCCCACCCCCACCTGGAATTGGGTTCGTCCCATTCCAGGCACGGGAATCGAGGTCCTCTCTCTCTCTGCACCTCCCCTTCTCTCTCCACGGTATTTTTTTTTTCTTTTTTCTTTTTTTTTTTTCCTTTCTTTTCCATACACTAATAATAAAAATTAGTTTTTTTATTTTTTTAAATTAGAATTTTTAAATTTTAAAAATTTAAAATTTTTAAATTTTAAATTTTAAATTTTAAATTTTAAATTTTAAATTTTAAATTTAAAATTTTAAATTTAAATTTAAAATTTAAAATTTAAAAATTTTAAATTTTTAAAATTTAAAAATTTTAAATTTTTCTCTCTCTCTCCACGGCACTTTTTTTTTTCTTTTTTCTTTTTTTTTTTCCTTTCTTTTCCATACACTAATAATAAAAATTAGTTTTTTTTATTTTTAAAATTAGAATTTTTTAAAAAATATTTAAATTTATAAATTTTAAAATTTAAAATTTTTTATTTAATAAATATTATTTTTTTAACTTATTTTTTAATAAATCTAAAAATATTATTTTATTTCATTTTTAAAAAAAAAATTATTAATTTAAAATTTATAAACTTTATACAATTATTTTATAATTTTTTTTAAATTTATATAAATTTAAAAATTAAAATTTTTACTCCCACTTAAAATTTAAAAATTAATTTTTATTTACTCTCATTTAAAATTTTTACTCCCACTTAAACTATAATTTTTATTATGTATTTTTTAAAATTTATATAAATTTAAAAATTAAAATTTTTACTCTCATTTAAACTTTATTTTAAAGGGCAAAATAGTCAAAACACTTAATTATCCCTCTCAATTCTTCTTATTCCTCTATACTCAACCAAACACAATTTTTTCTTATTCATTTTATTCTCCTTATTCCTATATAAATTACCAAACACATTTTTCTTTAAACCCGGTATAACTCATAAACCCAACCAAACGCAAATTTACACTAATTCCTGCTAATACCATAATCTATACCTATTCCCGGTATAACAAAATTTTTCTTATCCCCGAACCAAACGGTACCTAAGGAGTTGTTGTAGTTTTGGTACTACAGCAATGCTAGGGAGGAGATTACAACCCTTAGACGAGGGTTGTAATCCCCACAATCCTGGTTGGGTTGTAAACTTAGCATTTTTTGTGATACTATGTCAAAAAAATATTAGGCTGAATTGCACGTTTGATCCTCAAACTTTGATACAAGCAATACTTTATTTCTCAAACTTAATTTAACTTGTTGCAATTTTCAGGATAAACTTTTTGAACTATTTCAATAAGTCTTACAATTCAATTTCGTTAGCTTGATACTTATGTTTTGCTGATCCGGTAGAAACAGGGCTTTTTTTGAAATTGACCCTGTAAAAATTTAAATTTTTGAAAATGGTCCTGCAAAATTTGTATTTGCAAAAATAGCCCTCTTTCTGCCAACTGGGCGCCACGTCAGCGTGCATCGTCAGTTGAACACGCAGGATGAACCTGCGTGTCTAAGACACGCAGGTTCAACCTGCGTGTCTTAGACACGCAGGTTCATCCTGCGTATCTACTTGCAATAAATTGGAATTATTTTTTTAAATCGAACGTTTTTTATTTATTTATTTTTTTATTTTTTTTATAAAATTGATTCTTTTTCAAACAAACGGAATTATTTTTTTAAAAAAAAAAAAATAAGTCAAAAAATATCTACCTAGAAAAAATAAATTTCACATTCTAATTTTTATTTTTTTATTTATTAAATATTTATATATTATTTTATATATTTTTTATATTTTTAAATTATCTCAAATAAACAGATTTTTTTATTATTATTTTCGTACGCAAAAAAAAATTTATTTTTATCCTTTGGACGGAAAAAAAAAAATTCGGATAAAAATAAATTTCTTTTTGCGATATGAAAAAAAAAATAAAATAAAATATCCGTTTGTTTAAAAAAATTTAAAAATATAGAAAATATATAAAATAATATATAAATATTTAATAAATAAAAACATTTTTATATATTCATGCCTAAATTGTCATTCTAAAACTCTTTAAATTAAACTTTTTAAATTAATGTCTAAATTGTAATTCTAAAATTCTTTAAATTAATGCCTAAATTGTAATTCTAAATTTTTTTAATTTAAACTCTTTAAATTAATGCATAAATTGTAATTCTAAAATTCTTTAAATTAATGCCTAAATTGTAATTCTAAAATTTTTTAAATTTAACTCTTTAAATTAATGCCTAAATTGTAATTCTAAATCTCTTTAAATTAAACTCTTTAAATTATTACCTAAATTGTAATTCTAAATTTTTTTAAATTAATGACTAAATTGTAATTCTAAACCTTTTAAAATGAATGCCTAAATTATAATTCTAAATTTTTTTAAATTAAACTCTTTAAATTAATGACTAAATTTTAATTCTAAAACTTTTTAAATTAATGCCTAAATTCTAATTCTAATTTTTTTTTAAAATTAAACTCTTTAAATTAATGCCTAAATTATTATTCTAAAACTTTTTAAATTAAACTTTTTAAATTAATGTATAAATTGTAATTCTAAAACTTTTTAAATTAATGCCTAAATTATAATTCTAAATTTTTTTAATTTAAACAGTGACGCCCCCAATAGTCCCACATCGGATGTGGATGGAATTGTGATTGGATTTCTATGAGACATGGACACTAGTAATAATAACTGGGCTTAAGCATTTTGGGCTGTGGTTTGAGCCCAACGAGTTATTATTGCTAGTGGGCCGGGTCGTTACATTTGGTATCAGGCCTAAACAGGGAGAGTCTGTGACGCCCCCAATAGTCCCACATCGGATGTGGATGGAATTGTGATTGGATTTATATGAGACATGGACACTAGTAATAATAACTGGGCTTAAGCATTTTGGGCTGTGGTTTGAGCCCAACGAGTTATTATTGCTAGTGGGCCGGGTCGTTACATAAACTCTTTAAATTAATGCCAAAATTGTAATTCTAAATGTTTTTAAATTAAACTCTTTAAATTAATACATAAATTGTCAATCTAAAACTCTTCAAATTAAAATTTTTAAATTAATGCTTAAATTGTAATTCTAAAACTCTTTAATAAATGCCTAAATTATAATTCTATAATTTTTTAATTTAAACTCTTTAAATTAATGCCTAAATTGTAATTCTATAATTTTTTAATTTAAACTCTTTAAATTAATGTATAAATTATAATTCTAAAACTTTTTAAATTAATGGTTAAATTATAATGCTAAAATTTTTTAAATTAAACTCTTTAAATTAATGACTAAATTGTAATTCTAAATATCTTTAAATTAATGTCTAAATTATAATTTTAAATTTTTTTAAATTAAACTTTTTAAATTAACGCCTAAATTGTAATTCTAATATTTTTTAAATTAATGACTAAATTAGTTGAAAATATTTTAATTAATTTTTTTATTTTATTTTGTAATGTTTAATTACGAAAATGATTTTTTTATAAACTTACTATTTTTTTATTCTTTGTCGATCAACGTTTAAAAATATTTTTATTATTTATTAAAGAAACTATGAGAGTATTTTTTATCACATTATGTGGTATCTCGTTGTCATATGTCAATTAGCCTTCCTAGGATGAGATGCTATAATCCACCATTCAGGGTGCTTTAAATTTAATTAGTGTAAGCCAATTATAAGTGAAACGTAATAGATTAGACCATTTCACCACGAGTAGGCTCCTCTTATAATTTTTGTTCCTTACCCAACTCCGTCGCCGGGTGGATTTGGTTGTGTGATGCGTGTATATCCCAACCTTGGCTGTTGAAGATCCGCAATAGCTGGTGGACCTGATGCAGTTTAGCATAACTAGTTAATCCAAAGACATGAATAAAATTTCAATGGGGATCTAGCTCCCCAATGAGAGCTGGTGCATGCGGGTTTTCATAATGCACTTTACGTACGTTAAAAAATTTGTATAAACTGTGATCCAGTGGCATTGGTATATAGTAATTTCTTATGAACTACACCTAATATATAGTTGATGATCAATCTCTTAAATAAAAAACTAATCCTATTTAAAGGGTGTATATATATTAATAATTGCAATTATATATTTTTATAACCATTATTTGGATATACCAAGTATTGCCAAAAGTCAATGACATGTAGAAAAGAGCATTGCTTAATTAATTAGAAATAAGCGTTGTATTTTGATTGTTATAGAGCACATGTAATAGTTTAATTTTTTATTATAAAACCTTTGTTGTGAGAATTTGTTGAAAAATTATCTAAAGCTAATGTACTGGAAGGGGTGCACAAAGTAGAAGATCCAAATTAGCAGTAATACTTAAAAAAAAAACTATGCATTGGCGTTATAAATTAATTTCATATATCACTATCATAATATGGAGAAAAAAAGGAGAGGAACGGAAGCAAGAGAAACGATGACCTGGATGACCTCGGCCGTGCGGTTGGGGTGGCACTTGTTTTTCTTCTTTCTCTGTGAAATGGTGACCTCTGTTGTTAGTGTTGTTGTTATTTCATGCATGCATGCAGTAATTTTGAGAGAGAGAGAGTGGCGGCTTACTTTTCAGTAGGTTATTTATTCTAGAATTTTTCTTGTTCTAACAGACTTAACTCTCTTAATTTTTTTGGTCTAGGAGAACAATACAAAGCAAAAAGTACTTCACAATCTAATATGAGGGCTCAAGTAAGCTCAAAAAATTAGAAAGATGGTTAAGCAATTATTGACCGGACTATCAAACTCAATTGGAAATCCATCAAAATCTTCTTGACAAAAATTATGTTCATACATGGCAATCCAATTGCATGGAAAAAAAAGGCCTTTGAGGTTTTGGAGATAATTAGATATGAAAAAATTGCCTATGAAAAGATTTGGAAGTTCCAACATAAGTTGCAAGTGCCGGGTATTCGCTTGATCAACAACAAGCTGAATAATGGAATCCCATATTTGTTTAGTGTTAGCTTAAATATAAGGATCGATAAATATAAGGATCGATAAAATAGATATTGGGTAAGTTCAAAATAAATAACTGAGTTGATAGATGAAGTAAAAACAACATCTAGTTGATTGCATAGAGAAAATATTGAATAAGAAATTTTTTAAAAAATGATCATCTCAAAATTTTTATTTTCCAAAATGGGTCTATAAAATTTTAAATTACAAAAAAGATCCTATAGATACCACGTGTGCGCCACGCAAGCGCCACGCGGGAGGAATGAGTGTAAAGTTGAACATGATGAATGATTCATCGTGTTCAATATTTTTATTTAATATGCAAAATTATTCCCTGAGTTTTAGGTTGTTAGGATTTTGAATTTTCTTAGTAGGTTGTTAGAATTAAATAATATTTAATTATTAAAATTTTATTGATAGATTGTTGGATTTTTTTAGATTGTATCATTTTTTCTTATCATATATAATTTTGACAATCAATTTAAGAAATTCCAACAACCTAACAATAAAATCCTAATAATCAAATATTATCCAATTCTAAGTCATTCCCCGTAGTAAATAAAAATGTTGAACACGGTGAATGTTCATCGTGTTTGAATCCGGTGAAACATTCACCGTGTTCAACTTAACTCTCCCAGTCAGTCCGCGTTGCGCTCACGTGCCGCCCAAGTGGCAGGCATGAGGTCAATTTTGTAAATTTAATTTTTATAAGGCTATTTTCAAAAATGATTTTTTTTAGGGGCTAAATGCAAAAAAAAAAAAATCTATTGGATAAAAAATAGAAGCATTTTAATATAATTAGAAATGAATTTAGAAAGTTATCACATGGCCTTCAAGATCATATATTTAAGGAACATATGCAAAGACACTCTTCCAAAATAAAAAAGTATTCGAGAATCTTGAGAATAAGAGATGACTAATCCGAATTAGATTGGCACGATATTTGAAATATATATTGAAAGCCTAGATGGATAGGGGCTCACTTTAATAATAAAAACGACTCGGAGAGAATACGACTTGGAGAGAATAGGAGGAATTAGATGAAAAAGAGTGAGAATCAACAATTGAGAAGGAAATGAAGAAATAAGTACAAAAGAGAACAAATAAGTACCACTATTGCTTCTTCTATTTTTTTTATCGTGGTCTAATTGTTATTGTTGTACTTTTTGCTCTTTCCCAAAGAGTATACGATCTAGCGGAAGATATCCTACATCAGGACCTAATGCAATCCAACATAACTAGTTAACACAAAGATGTGAACAAAAGTTGAATAGGATGCTCCCCGGTGAGGGCTGGTGCGAGCTCTCAGATCCAATGGTACTAGTATATAAGTATATTTTATGGACTCCGCCTAATATTTAATGATCATTCTCTTAAATTTAAAACCAAATTCGAGTTATAAGTGTGTATACATAAATGATCACAATTATAATTTTTACAACCACTATCTAGACATCAAGTATATAATAATGCCAAAAATCAATGACACGCAGAAAAGAGCATTGCTTGATTTATTAGAAAAAGACATCTTGTTTTGATTGTTATAGAATATATCTAATAATTTATTTTTTGATTATAAAACCTCTGTTGTAGAAATTTATTGGAAAGTTCTCTAAAACTAATGCAGTGGAAGGTGTGTGTAAATTAAAAGATCCAAGCAGTAATAGGAAAAAAAATAAAACTATTGCCATCGTAAATTTTATCACTAGCATAATACACAAAAGAAAGGAAAGAAAAAGAAGCAAGATAAACATAACTGTTCCTCGAAGAAGGAGTAGAGCTTGACGGTTTTCCTTGGCTTGATCCTGCTACCACAATTTTGGCCCCACTACAAAATCAAGTTTTTTTTTTATTATTATTGTGATTAATATAAGTAGAGGACTATACTAGGATTAGCAATAAGAGCAGTATTGGATGCTCAAGGATTAGGATAACAACACAAAGCAAGAAGTGCTTCACAATCTAATATGAGGGCTCAAGTACGTTCAAAAAATTAAAAATGTGGTTAAGCAATTATTGACCAGACTGTCAAACTCAATTGAAAATCCATCAAAATCTTCTTGACAAAAATCATGGTCATACATGGATATCCAATTGCATGGATAAAAAAAAAGGCCTTTGAGATTTTTGGAGATAATTAGACATGAAAAAACTGTCTTTGGAAAGATTTTGAAGTTCCAACTTAAGTTATAAGTGCCGGGTAGTCGCTTGATCAACAACAAGCTGAATAATGGAATCCCATATTTGTTTAGCATTAGCTTAAATATAAAGATCAATAAAATAGATGTTGCATAAGTTTAAAATAAATAACTGAGTTGATGGATGAAGTAAGAACAACATCTAGTCGATTGCATAGAGAAAATATTGGATAAATAATAGAATCATTTTAATATAATTCGAAATAGATTTAGAATGACACATATCCAAATTATCACATGGCCTTCAAGACCATATGTTCAAGAAACATATGTAAAGACACTCTTCCAAAATAAAAAAGTTTTCGAGAATCTTGAGAATAAAAGGTGACTAATACGAATTAGGTTGGCACGATATTTGTAATATATATTGAAAGACTGGATGAATAGGGATAGGGGCGCACTCTAATGATAAAAACGACTTGGGGAGAATAGGAGGAATTAGATCGAAAAGAGTGAGAATCAACTATTGAAAAGGAAATGAAGAAATAAGTACAAAAGATAACAAAGAACACTAAGGCCCTGTTTGGTAACAGGGATAAGGGGGGAATAACCCCCTTATCCCTGAATCCATTCCCAAACGGGAATGGAAAAAGCTGGATTTGCTATTCCAGCTATTTTGGAATAGCTGGGATGGGGGTGGGAATTGAAATTCCCACCCCCACCTGGAATTGGGTTCGTCCCATTCCAGGCACGGGAATCGAGGTCCTCTCTCTCTCTGCACCTCCCCTTCTCTCTCCACGGTATTTTTTTTTTTCTTTTTTCTTTTTTTTTTTCCTTTCTTTTCCATACACTAATAATAAAAATTAGTTTTTTTATTTTTTTAAATTAGAATTTTTAAATTTTAAAAATTTAAAATTTTTAAATTTTAAATTTTAAATTTTAAATTTTAAATTTTAAATTTTAAATTTAAAATTTTAAATTTTAAATTTAAATTTAAAATTTAAAATTTAAAAATTTTAAATTTTTAAAATTTAAAAATTTTAAATTTTTCTCTCTCTCTCCACGGCACTTTTTTTTTTCTTTTTTCTTTTTTTTTTCCTTTCTTTTCCATACACTAATAATAAAAATTAGTTTTTTTTATTTTTAAAATTAGAATTTTTTAAAAAATATTTAAATTTATAAATTTTAAAATTTAAAATTTTTTATTTAATAAATATTATTTTTTTAACTTATTTTTTAATAAATCTAAAAATATTATTTTATTTCATTTTTGAAAAAAAAAATTATTAATTTAAAATTTATAAAATTTATACAATTATTTTATAATTTTTTTTAAATTTATATAAATTTAAAAATTAAAATTTTTACTCCCACTTAAAATTTAAAAATTAATTTTTATTTACTCTCATTTAAAATTTTTACGCCCACTTAAACTATAATTTTTATTATGTATTTTTTAAAATTTATATAAATTTAAAAATTAAAATTTTTACTCCTATTTAAACTTTATTTTAAAGGGCAAAATAGTCAAAACACTTAATTATCCCTCTCAATTCTTCTTATTCCTCTATACTCAACCAAACACAATTTTTTCTTATTCATTTTATTCTCCTTATTCCTATATAAATTACCAAACACATTTTTCTTTAAACCCGGTATAACTCATAAACCCAACCAAACGCAAATTTACACTAATTCCTGCTAATACCATAATCTATACCTATCCCCGGTATAACAAAATTTTTCTTATCCCCGAACCAAACGGTACCTAAGGAGTTGTTGTACTTTTGGTACTACAGCAATGCTAGGGAGGAGATTACAACCCTTAGACGAGGGTTGTAATGTAAGAATTTGGAATTTTGTAAATAATTAAATAAATGAAATCGATAAAAGTCAAGTTGAATTTGGATCATAAATGGCTCAGATAGCGACAGTGCCCCTTCTCTGATGTGTAATTTGCACAGTTAGTAGGCCAGAAATATCACTTTTTAATCCGAGCCTGATCTCGAGGATCCGAAACCACGAGTGCGACCGTCTCGTCGAACTGAGCGAAAACCATATTAAGCTTGTTCAGATCTGACGGTCGGATCTTCCAGAAATCAGCGTTGAAGCCGGCGGGACCCGCGACTTAAGTCGCGGGTACAAGTGAACAGTAAACCCTATTTTCGAGTCCCCTTAGCGTCAATGTTGGCCAATTTACTATTTGGACTCCTAATGTAGTGATTCGAGTAGTCAATTCTAGCTATTTTCGATGTTCTGAACGCAATGGCGCAGTCGAAAATTCTGTTTGACGACTCTGGAACCTCGAAAAGCGCGAAAACTGTATTTTGACACAGTTATTATGGACCGAGATTTTATCCGGGCAGTTTCGTGAAAATCAGAGATCGCTACCTGATAGGTCTCGTCGAGCCGGACGTCATGGCGCAGTCCATTTTTCGTTTCGGCGATCGGATCTTCTCGAAAAGCGTGAAATGCATCAGAAAATGCAAATTTTGCATATAAGACCCTATTGAACCTGCCCCGATTAGCGTGCCACTCATGGGAGAAGGACCTAGATGTGAATTAAGGTTACTGTGAAGGACTGGGAGGTAAATGTTTGGACTTGGAGGGACCAAGTTGCAAAAAGGTGCAACTATACACTTTTGAAATTCGAAACTCAAATCGAATCCCTTTAAAGAACCCCGCAGCCCCAGCTTCTTAAGCGCGGACCCTCTCAACAATCTCCTCCCTCTCCTCTCTGCACGCTCCCGGAGTTCCCCCGCACCGGCCGCCGCCCCACGTCGCCGGAGAAGAGAAAGAAAATCAAGAACACTCTTGATCTCGGGTCCCGGTTGAGGAAGAAGCCTCGTGAGGGTCCTTCATCACCTAGACCTTGTCTGGTGGAGTCCCTGGTGAAGCCGCATCCGAGCCGAGTGGAACCGGCCCCGGCCGCCGCCCAGCGCCGCCGCGGCAAGCTTCCCTCCTTCCACGGAATTTCCGGCGAAGGTAAGCGTGGAATTTTCCATTTCAATTTGGCCCTTGGGCATGACCATGGTGCTCCTGACACCGAGAGCATTGATCGGGTACAGGCTGAGCCGGCGCCGCCGACCCGATCGCCGGCGGGAGCCACCCCACCGGATTATCGTTTATTTGACCGATCTTCAGCGTCGCGGCCATCCGACCGCTGAACCGGAGATCAGCACCGCTGGATCACCTCCTCTGGACGACTGCAACATCCCCACAAGATTTGAGCTCGATCGGATCAGGATCGGGGTCGCGCGAGCTTGCCCTAGAAACCGAGTTTTTGGCGTTTTCATAGATCGCCGCCGTCCGGCGCCGCCGCGGCCTCCCGGCGCCGGCCACCACTGCACCGAGCTTCGTGGCGTGGAGCTGAAGCTTCTGGTCCATCTTGCTCCGGCCGGGAGCCACCGCGCCGGAATCCGCCATTAACGGCTGTTGAAGCTTCCCCGGGCTCCGCCGCCGCGCCTCGCCGGCGCCTCCAGACCACCGGAAATTGTGCAGGTAGGTGTGATTCATGATTTTAAGATAATTGGTAGCGTTGCATGGCCCTTTTGACGTTGGGTTGTGAACTTGTGTAGTTGCACCCGAGCCGGCTTCAAGCTCGGACTCCGGCCAACTCCGGCGCTCCCGGACTCCGGCAACCACTCAGGTTGGATCTAAACACCCTCCTGTGATTCCCCTTCATTTTATTTTGGGGCCAGAGACCCCCTGTAGCTTGGTCTTAAAACTTGCACCCGAGGTCATCCTCTCGGGCTCACCTCCGGCCGCCGCCGCCTCCGGCCGCCGCCGGCCGACCCAGCTTGGACCCGAGACCTCCTGGGACCCTCAGCTATCTGGTGCTCACCTTTGTAGGAGCTTGGCAGCAATTTTTTTTCCAAGAAAGCCTGAACCCGAGACCTTGTTGGAGCACTACCTTGCTCCGGCCATCTTTCCGGCCGGCCTCCGGCACGCGCAAGGTGAGCACACCACTTCTCTGTCTCTGCTTAGTATCATGTTTTAGCTAACTTGCTGTAAGATCAATTAAAAATCAAGTTTTATGAAAGTAGCAAAATGGGACACTAGTAGATCTTGGGCCAACTTTGAAATTGGGCCCCGTGCCAGCCCAACCGTGTGAGCACGGGATCCGTCTCGACATAACGGACGCGCTGGAATTTACGGCGTCGTCATTGGATCCACGGATTTCAAGAACAAGCTGAAATAGTCGATTAATTAAGGAATATAATGCAATTTTAAAAATATATTGGACTAAATTGTAAATTGGACTTGATAGCTGTCCTTAAACAGTGCATATTCACCTGCTAGCCATTTTGTTAGAGTTCTGTAGACTCTCGTTGATCGGGAATCGGGTTTCATTCAATATATTGACGATATTGCCCCGTATTAGTGTCACGTCACTATGGTGTCGTCGGGATGGGTTGTGTGAGTCTATTACTGACCAGATCTCCTCATACAGGGCCCAGTTGTTCAGCACCTGCCACCTGGTAGCTGTGCGGGAGTTCGTAGATCTGCCTTCATCCAGGTGGGTTATCTTCGGTCCGGGCTAGCTTTTTGGCCCTCTGGTTGCTTTAGTCCAGTCGGACCCCTGTTTTTGACTTCCCCGCTGATTATATGACCTATCTTGACATATCATGATGTCACTGTTGACATTGACCTGATTAGACCTGTGGTTGAGATTTCTTGTCACGATCAGCTGATTAACATATACATACTCCCTGATTATTCCTGACTGATCCTGATTGATTGAGATATAGATTTGCATGCTTAGATGATACCTGTTGATTCCTGTCATTAAGATATTTCTTGATATACGTCGATATGCATGATTGATTGATCCTGATTGATAGACACTACTCGATATGCATGATTGATTGATCCTGATTGATAGACACTACTCGATATACATGATTGATTGATTCCGATGGATAGATATAGACAGATGATTCCCTGTTGGGATTTCGGCGTGTGCCGACTACTCGGTCACTAGACCGTGAGATTGATCATTGTGACTTGCCATGCACTGCTGTACTTCACGAACATTGCCGGGGTCGCTCCCCGTGGCTATTGTTCTTTACCGGTAAAGTGGTCTGGAGGATGGACCCGTGAGCCCCAGATAGCACATATGGGTGCGGGGTTATGTCAGTGGGATAGGTGCAGAGAGTGGTATGAGCCTGAGGTCCCCGTGACCAATAATGGTATTGGTTGGGTGCTTGATATTCTTGTGATTGATGCATAGATTATATACTCCCATGTTCTAGCATGCTTTTCAGTACCTATTCCTGTTCTGTTGTATTGGATTGGTTCTGGTATTTTCCGTACCTGTATATGTACTGTCACTCGATTATGCTTCATGCCAGTTCATTTCATATGCCAGCTTATGATTGATTACTTGCCTAGTTAGCTTATCTGTGGATTTTAATTATGAGTGGACGTTTATGCCTTCCAGCATGTATGATCTACAGTTTTATGATTGATTCCAGTATACTTACCTGCAGTTCTTATTCTGATTACTAGTAGACCTCTATGCTTTCCAGCTTTTCCTATTGACTCTTACTATCCGCAGATTTTAGTACCCAGTAGGTACGATTAGCTGAAGCTCGGCTCGTCGTGCCCACTGGGATGCACTCCGGTGTATCTCACACCCTCGGGTGACTGTTGTAGGTCCGTCGGGTGGTGAGATGTCGGGACGATCCAGTGAGCCGATTACGATAGAGCTGTCCCCATGAGCATTATATATCGACGACTTCGGCAGACATTTACTTTCCGCATTTCATTCCAGTTTATCGTGAGTTAGACATTTAAAACTGATGATGTAATAACTTAATTTTGATTATTCCTGCTGAGTAGATTAGATTAGTTACTGATATATCTGTTGATCTCTGATGACGATTTTTAGCCGTGCATGTATAGGGGAGTCTTTGTCCTTGGGATAAAGAGTCTTCTATACGTGTGGCGGTCTGTTGCGCCCAGTTTGCCAACTCTGATTTCAAAAAAAAAAAATTTCAGACCTGATTTTTAAAACTCGGGGCGTGACAGATTAGATGGTATCAGAGCAATAGGTACACGGTATCTAGGGAAAAAAAAAAAAAAAGGGATTAGGAACTGGTTAGGATGAACCCTAGGATGACTTGTTACGTGAGAGCGATGGGTAGATCGAATATAAGGGTTGGAAACTCTAGATATTATCAGAGTCAGTTTCTGACCGGGTTGTGTATTGCAGCTATGGCTCGTCCTCCAGGTCGTGGGCGTGGACGGGGCACAGGACGTGGAGTAGGCCGACCACCTAGCACGCCGAGCGAGCCCGTCAATCAGGGCCGCATGGACCGGCTTGAGGCCCAGGTGGCGACTCTGGCTGGGATTTTCCAGCAATTTATGCAGCAGCAGGCTGCTGGCCCCTCTACTTCTGCCCCGCCTGCTCCTCCACCTGCTGTACCTGAGGTCACACCACCGGTTGCACCCCCTGCTCCACCGGCCGTTGCTGAGCCAGAGATAGACCTCGTACTACCACCAGCGGGGCCCATGTCAGCTCCAGTCCCTGCCGCAGCCTCCAGAGCGGTACCGGGGGTTGCTGCAGCCCCAGATGCTTCTGCTTCTACCACGTTTGCTTCCTCTCGCTCCATCGCTCCCGCTGTTGGTCCTGCGGCCGATACTGAGGCCGATCGGGCGGAAAGGGCCCGAGCAAAGGCGGCTTTGCTAGAGTTTAAGAAATTCAAGCCGCAAACCTTCGACGGCAAAGATGAGGACCATTGGGCGGTCGAGGAATGGATCGACCATATGGAGAAGTTATTTCAAGATGCCTACACTGAGGACAGAGACCGGGGTCCATATCGCCGTCCACTGCTTGGAGGGCCGGGCATCTAAATGGTGGAGGCGACATCGAGAGCGCTACTTCCCGACTCCAGCCGATCCTACCTGGGAAGGCTTTAAAGCCGCTATGCACCACCATCATCTCAAGGAGACCACCAAGGAGGGTCTCGAGCGCGATTTGGAGATGATCAAACAGGGCGACAAGAGCGTCCGAGAGTTCGAGCAGGGGTTCCTGCGCATCGCCGACCTGGTGCCCCAGGCGGTGCGCGAGGAACGCCGGAAGGTACGCTTGTTTTCGCAGGGCTTGAGGCCTGAGATTCGCCGACACCTCGCGTCGCACCTCTCCACCGACTTCGACAACTGCGTGGAGCGGTGTCTAGCGATCGAGGCGGAGATCAAGATGTCCTGCGCTGAGCGGAATGCGGCGGACAAGGACAAGGACAGGGACAAGGGCAAGAAGAGGGCGCATCCAGGAAACGGCGGTGGGCATTCTGATCAGAACAAAAAGGCGAAGCCATCCCGACCGTGTGTCTTCTGTGGGGGTACCCACCAAATGCGCTTCTGTAAACAACGTCACGGCCAATGCTTCAAATGCGGCCAACAGGGGCATAGAGCTTCGGAGTGCCCGCAGGGTTCCGCACCCGCGCAGATCACAACCCCTGTACCCGCACCTTCACAACGACGACTAGAACCGGCGCCTAGCTCAGCTTCATCTGGGCGTCCCCCTCTACCTCGACCACCTACTGGAGGGTATCAGTCGGCAGGTGGACGCGTTTATGCACTGACCCCTCATGGAGAGCCAACGGGGGGAAACCCGACGACTGATTCCGTAGCTCTCGAATAAACTGGTGTAAACATTTCATAATGTATGACTATAAGTTGTCAGCTTCGTGAACAAAACTCCGTTGAAGTGGAGGTGATGTAATAATCTGAATGACCTTGTTTAATAAATAGATTAAAGATAAAATTGGACATTGATTGCTCTAGCCACGTTACCTATACCTCCGGTTGACTCCCGTGGGAGTCGTGCCTCCAACTCGATGTTGGCGACAGATCTTGGGTATTTCACCCTTCTTTTGATAAGTATGTTGGCTGCAGACAAGGTACTGTCAAAAGAGTGGTTTGAAGTACTCTACCCCGTAAGGAGTAATATCGTGATTGGGTCTACTTATTCGCTTGTCTATAGTTATAGTCTCCAGGGTTGTCCTTGGACAACGATGTTATAGTCTCAATATTGATATTCCAGACCATAATTAGGGTACATCGACCCTCTATATCGCATACCCTGTGTGGTATCTTTATGAACCAAAATTTTTAGCAGTTTAGATGAAATCGAATTGTGAAGCCACGTGGGAACGTGAATCAACCATGATGGAGCGTTTTCCCCAGTTATTTGATTCTTAGTTGTATTAAGTTTCAGGGACGAAACTTCCTTTTTGGTGGGAGAGATGTAAGAATTTGGAATTTTGTAAATAATTAAATAAATGAAATCGATAAAAGTCAAGTTGAATTTGGATCATAAATGGCTCAGATAGCGACAGTGCCCCTTCTCTGATGTGTAATTTGCACAGTTAGTAGGCCAGAAATATCACTTTTTAATCCGAGCCTGATCTCGAGGATCCGAAACCACGAGTGCGACCGTCTCGTCGAACTGAGCGAAAACCATATTAAGCTTGTTCAGATCTGACGGTCGGATCTTCCAGAAATCAGCGTTGAAGCCGGCGGGACCCGCGACTTAAGTCGCGGGTACAAGTGAACAGTAAACCCTATTTTCGAGTCCCCTTAGCGTCAATGTTGGCCAATTTACTATTTGGACTCCTAATGTAGTGATTCGAGTAGTCAATTCTAGCTATTTTCGATGTTCTGAACGCAATGGCGCAGTCGAAAATTCTGTTTGACGACTCTGGAACCTCGAAAAGCGCGAAAACTGTATTTTGACACAGTTATTATGGACCGAGATTTTATCCGGGCAGTTTCGTGAAAATCAGAGATCGCTACCTGATAGGTCTCGTCGAGCCGGACGTCATGGCGCAAGTCCATTTTTCGTTTCGGCGATCGGATCTTCTCGAAAAGCGTGAAATGCATCAGAAAATGCAAATTTTGCATATAAGACCCTAATGAACCTGCCCCGATTAGCGTGCCACTCATGGGAGAAGGACCTAGATGTGAATTAAGGTTACTGTGAAGGACTGGGAGGTAAATGTTTTGGACTTGGAGGGACCAAGTTGCAAAAAGGTGCAACTATACACTTTTGAAATTCGAAACTCAAATCGAATCCCTTTAAAGAACCCCGCAGCCCCAGCTTCTTAACGCGCGGACCCTCTCAACAATCTCCTCCCTCCTCCTCTCTGCACGCTCCCGGAGTTCCCCCGCACCGGCCGCCGCCCCACGTCGCCGGAGAAGAGAAAGAAAATCAAGAACACTCTTGATCCTCGGGTCCCCGGTTGAGGAAGAAGCCTCGTGATGGGTCCTTCATCACCTAGACCTTGTCTGGTGGAGTCCCTGGTGAAGCCGCATCCGAGCCGAGTGGAACCGGCCCCGGCCGCCGCCCAGCGCCGCCGCGGCAAGCCTTCCCTCTCCACGGAATTTCCGGCGAAGGTAAGCGTGGAATTTTCCATTTCAATTTGGGCCCTTGGGCATGGAACCATGGTGCTCCTGACACCGAGAGCATTGATCGGGTACAGGCTGAGCCGGCGCCGCCGACCCGATCGCCGGCGGGAGCCACCCCACCGGATTATCGTTTATTTGGACCGATCTTCAGCGTCGCGGCCATCCGACCGCTGAACCCGGAGATCAGCACCGCTGGATCACCTCCTCTGGACGACTGCAACATCCCCACAAGATTTGAGCTCGATCGGATCAGGATCGGGTCGCGCGAGCTTGCCCTAAAGAAACCGAGTTTTTGGCGTTTTTCATAGATCGCCGCCGTCCGGCGCACGCCGCGGCCTCCCGGCGCCGGCCACCACTGCACCGAGCTTCGTGGCGTGGAGCTGAAGCTTCTGGTCCCATCTTGCTCCGGCCGGGAGCCACCGCGCCGGGAATCCGCCATTAACGGCTGTTGAACGCTTCCCCGGGCTCCGCCGCCGCGCCTCGCCGGCGCCTCCAGACCACCGGAAATTGTGCAGGTAGGTGTGATTCATGATTTTAAGATAATTGGTAGCGTTGCATGGCCCTTTGACGTTGGGTTGTGACTTGTGTACGTTGCACCCGAGCCGGCTTCAAGCTTCGGACTCCGGCCAACTCCGGCGCTCCGGACTCCGGCCAACCACTCAGGTGGATCTAAACACCTCCTGTGATTCCCCTTCATTTTATTTTGGGGCCAGAGACCCCCTGTAGCTTGGTCTTAAAACTTGCACCCGAGTCATCCTCTCGGGCTCACCTCCGTGCCGCCGCGCCTCCGGCCGCCGCCGGCCGACCCAGCTCGGACCCGAGACCTCCTGGGACCCTCAGCTATCTGGTGCTCACCTTTGTAGGAGCTTGGCAGCAATTTTTTTCCAAGAAAGCCTGAACCCGAGACCTTGTTGGAGCACTACCTTGCTCCGGCCATCTTTCCGGCCGGCCTCCGGCACGCGCAAGGTGAGCACACCACTTCTCTCTCTGTCTCTGCTTAGTATCATGCTTTAGCTAACTTGCTGTAAGATCAATTAAAAAAAGTTTTATGAAAGTAGCAAAATGGGACACTAGTAGATCTTGGGCCAACTTTGAAATTGGGCCCCGTGCCAGCCCAACCGTGTGAGCACGGGATCCGTCTCGACATAACGGACGCGCTGGAATTTACGGCGTCGTCATTGGATCCACGGATTTCAAGAACAAGCTGAAATAGTCGATTAATTAAGGAATATAATGCAATTTTAAAAATATATTGGACTAAATTGTAAATTGGACTTGATAGCTGTCCTTAAACAGTGCATATTCACCTGCTAGCCATTTTGTTAGAGTTCTGTAGACTCTCGTTGATCGGGAATCGGGTTTCATTCAATATATTGACGATATTGCCCCGTATTAGTGTCACGTCACTATGGTGTCGTCGGGATGGGTTGTGTGAGTCTATTACTGACCAGATCTCCTCATACAGGGCCCAGTTGTTCAGCACCTGCCACCTGGTAGCTGTGCGGGAGTTCGTAGATCTGCCTTCATCCAGGGGGTATCTTCGGTCCGGGCTAGCTTTTTGGCCCTCTGGTTGCTTTAGTCCAGTCGGACCCCTGTTTTTGACTTCCCCGCTGATTTATGACCTATCTTGACATATCATGATGTCACTGTTGACATTGACCTGATTAGACCTGTGGTTGAGATTTCTTGTCACGATCAGCTGATTAACATATACATACTCCCTGATTATTCCTGACTGATCCTGATTGATTGAGATATAGATTTGCATGCTTAGATGATACCTGTTGATTCCTGTCATTAAGATATTTCTTGATATACGTCGATATGCATGATTGATTGATCCTGATTGATAGACACTACTCGATATGCATGATTGATTGATCCTGATTGATAGACACTACTCGATATACATGATTGATTGATTCCGATGGATAGATATAGACAGATGATTCCCTGTTGGGATTTCGGCGTGTGCCGACTACTCGGTCACTAGACCGTGAGATTGATCATTGTGACTTGCCATGCACTGCTGTACTTCACGAACATTGCCGGGGTCGCTCCCCGTGGCTATTGTTCTTTACCGGTAAAGTGGTCTGGAGGATGGACCCGTGAGCCCCAGATAGCACATATGGGTGCGGGGTTATGTCAGTGGGATAGGTGCAGAGAGTGGTATGAGCCTGAGGTCCCCGTGACCAATAATGGTATTGGTTGGGTGCTTGATATTCTTGTGATTGATGCATAGATTATATACTCCCATGTTCTAGCATGCTTTTCAGTACCTATTCCTGTTCTGTTGTATTGGATTGGTTCTGGTATTTTCCGTACCTGTATATGTACTGTCACTCGATTATGCTTCATGCCAGTTCATTTCATATGCCAGCTTATGATTGATTACTTGCCTAGTTAGCTTATCTGTGGATTTTAATTATGAGTGGACGTTTATGCCTTCCAGCATGTATGATCTACAGTTTTATGATTGATTCCAGTATACTTACCTGCAGTTCTTATTCTGATTACTAGTAGACCTCTATGCTTTCCAGCTTTTCCTGTTGACTCTTACTATCCGCAGATTTTAGTACCCAGTAGGTACGATTAGCTGAAGCTCGGCTCGTCGTGCCCACTGGGATGCACTCCGGTGTATCTCACACCCTCGGGTGACTGTTGTAGGTCCGTCGGGTGTGGTGAGATGTCGGGACGATCCAGTGAGCGATTACGATAGAGCTGTCCCCATGAGCATTATATATCGACGACTTCGGCAGACATTACTTTCCGCATTTCATTCCAGTTTATCGTGAGTTAGACATTTAAAACTGATGATGTAATAACTTAATTTGATTATTCCTGCTGAGTAGATTAGATTAGTTACTGATATATCTGTTGATCTCTGATGACGATTTTTAGCCGTGCATGTATAGGGAGTCTTTGTCCTTGGGATAAAGAGTCTTCTATACGTGTGGCGGTCTGTTGCGCCCAGTTTGCCAACTCTGATTTCAAAAAAAAAAAATTTCAGACCTGATTTTTAAAACTCGGGGCGTGACATGTAATCCCCACAATCTGGTTGGGTTGTAAACTAGCATTTTTTGTGATACTATGTCAAAAAAATATTAGGCTGAATGCACGTTTGATCCTCAAACTTTGATACAAGCAATACTTATTCTCAAACTAATTTAACTTGTTGCACTTTTCAGGATAAACTTTTTGAACTATTTCAATAAGTCTTACAATTCAATTTCGTTAGCTTGATACTTATGTTTTGCTGATCGGTAGAAACATGGTATCTTACTTGTCAAGCCATCAATTATAAGACTATCACACAATATATTATTATTAACAAAATGAAATTTTACGTAATAATTTTAAAAATTTAAGTTAGAAAACCAACAATTAAAGTTTGTGGTCAAATGTCAAACCTCAAAGTTTGAGAGAAAAGTACAATTTAGCCAAAAACTAGTGTGGGTCATGACCACTCCTTTCTGAGTGAGTAAATTAAGGTATTTGCAGTATAACAATATTAAAAATACACATATTTATAATATAACCATAATAGATATACATCACATTAGAGCCATACTCTATAAATTTTTTTTTCTTTCTTTTTTTTTTTTTTTTTTTTTTTTTTTAACCATCCATTCATACCTATTTAACAGTTAATATTCAGATTTAATTATTTTTAAATTATGGCCTGCAATAGCATGTCACTTTGAGGGAGGTACCGGTTACCAGGTACTCCCAAATAAGATATTTGACTTTTGATTCAAAATAATTAAAAATTTTATCTCTTTTTGAAAAATTTTTATTTTGTAAATATGTATAAATTTTAAAAATTTGAATTTAGTGCGGAGGTTTTAATTTTTAGAAAGATTATATAAATTGTAAATATACCAATCTAATTATAGTATTAAATGGTAATATTTTAATGGTCTTTATTTAATATATTGTAA
>CM055076.1:24269402-24549588 GCA_029204045.2 Tillandsia leiboldiana | reverse complement strand
GCGGTGGGCATTTGATCAGAACAAACAGGCGAAGCATCCCGACCGTGTGTCTTCTGTGGGGGTACCCACCAAATGCGCTTATGTAAAACGTCACGGCCAAGCTTCAAAGCGGGCAACGGGGCATAGAGCTTCGGAAGTGCCCGCAGGTTCCGCCACCGCAGATACAACCCCTGTACCCGCACCTTCACACCGACGACTAGAACCTCCCGCCTAGCTCGCTTCTTGGGCGTCCTCCTACCTCGACCACTACTGGAGGGTATCAGTCGGCAGGTGGACGCGTTTATGCATGACCCCTCATGGAGAGGCCCAGGGGGGAAACCCGACGACTGATTCCGTAGCTTCGCCTAAACTGGTGTAACATTTCATAATGTATGACTATAAGTTGTCAGCTCGTGACAAAACTCGTTGAAGTGGAGGTGATTAATAATCTGAATGACCTTGTTTAATAATAGATTAAAGATCAAATTGGACTTGATTGCTCTAGCACGTTACCTATACTCGGTTGTCCCCGTGGGAATCGTGCCTCCCACTGGATGTTGGCGACAGATTTGGGTATTTCACTTCTTTTGATAGTATGTTGGCTGCAGACAAGGTACTGTCAAAAGGGGTTTGAAGTACTTCCCCCGTACGGAGTAATATCGTGATGGGGTCTACTTATCGCGTTGTCTATAGTTATACGTCTCCAGGGTTGTCTTGGACACCGTGTTATAGTCTCAATATTGATATTCCAGACCATAATTAGGGTACATCGACCCTCTATATCGCTACCCTGTGTGGTATCTTTATGAACCAAAATTTTTAGCAGTTTAGATGAACGAATTGTGAAGCCACGTGGGAAGTGAACTCAACCATGATGGAGCGTTTTCCCCAGTTATTTGATCTTAGTTGTATAAGTTTCAGGGACGAAACTTCCTTTTTGGTGGGCGAGATGTAAGAATTGGAATTTTGTAAATAATTAACATAACTGAAATCGATACAATAGTCAAGTTGACTTTGGATCATAAATGCTCAGATAGCGACAGTGCCCCTTCTCTGATGTGTAATTTGCACAGTTAGTAGGCAGAAATATCACTTTTTAATCCGAGCCTGATCTCGAGGATCCGAAACCACGAGTGCGACCGTCTCGTCGAACTGAGCGAAACCCATATTAAGCTGTTCAGATCTGACGGTCGGATCTTCCAGAAATCAGCGTTGAAGCCGGCGGGACCCGCGACTTAAGTCGCGGGTACAATGGAACAGTAAACCCTATTTTCGAGTCCCTTAGCGCAATGTTGGCCAATTTACTATTTGGATCCTAATGTAGTGATTCGAGTAGTCAATTTAGCTATTTTCGATGTTCTGAACGCAATGGCGCAGTCGAAAATTTTGTTTGACGACTCTGGAACCCTCGAAAAGCGCGGGAAAAACTGTATTTTGAACACAGTTTTATGGACCGAGATTTTATCCGGGAGTTTCGTGAAAATCAGAGATCGCTACCTGATAGGTCTCGTCGAGCCGGACGTCATGGCGCAGTCCATTTTTCGTTTCGGCGATGGATCTTCTCGAAAAGCGTGAAATGCATCAGAAAATGCAAATTTTGCATATAAGACCCTATTGAACCTGCCCCGATTAGCGTGCCACTCATGGGAGAAGGACCTAGATGTGAATTAAGGTTACTGTGAAGGACTGGGAGGTAAATGTTTGGACTTGGAGGGACAAGTTGCAAAAAGGTGCAACTATACACTTTGAAATTCGAAACTCAAATCGAATCCCTTAAAGAACCCCGCAGCCCCAGCTTCTTAAGCGCGGACCCTCTCAACAATCCCTCCCTTCCTCTCTGCACGCTCCGGAGTTCCCCGCACCGGCCGCCGCCCCACGTCGCCGGAGAAGAGAAAGAAAATCAAGAAACTCTGATCTCGGGTCCCGTTGAGGAAGAAGCCTCGTGAGGGTCCTTCATCACCTAGACCTTGTCTGGTGGAGTCCCTGGTGAGAAGCCGCATCCGAGCCGAGTGGAACCGGCCCCGGCCGCCGCCCAGCGCCGCCGCGGCAAGCTTCCCTCTTCCACGGAATTTCCGGCGAAGGTAAGCGTGGAATTTTTCCATTTCAATTTGGCCCTTGGGCATGACCATGGTGCTCCTGACACCGAGGCATTGATCGGTACAGGCTGAGCCGGCGCCGCCGACCCGATCGCCGCGGGAGCCACCCCACCGGATTATCGGTTTATTTGACCGATCTTCAGCGTCGCGGCCATCCGACCGCTGAACCGGAGATCAGCACCGCTGGATCACCTCCTCTGGACGACTGCAACATCCCCACAAGATTTGAGCTCGATCGGATCAGGATCGGGGTCGCGCGAGCTTGCCCTAGAAACCGAGTTTTTGGCGTTTTCATCGATCGCCGCCGTCCGGCGCCGCCGCGGCCTCCGGCGCCGGCCACCACTGCACCGAGCTTCGTGGCGTGGAGCTGAAGCTTCTGGTCCATCTTGCTCGGCCGGGAGCCACCGCGCCGGAATCCGCCATTAACGGCTGTTGAAGCTTCCCCGGGCTCCGCCGCCGCGCCTCGCCGGCGCCTCCAGACCACCGGAAATTGGCAGTAGGTGTGATTCATGATTTTTAGATAATTGGTAGCGTTGCATGGCCCTTTTGACGTTGGGTTGTGAACTTGTGTAGTTGCACCCGAGCCGGCTTCAAGCTCGGACTCCGGCCAACTCCGGCGCTCCCTGGACTCGGCAACCACTCAGGTTGGATCTAAACACCCTCCTGTGATTCCCCTTCATTTTATTTTGGGCCAGAGGACCCCCTGTAGCTTGGTCTTAAAACTTGCACCGAGGTCATCCTCTCGGGCTCACCTCCGGCCGCCGCCGCCTCCGGCGCCGCCGGCCGACCCAGCTCGGACCCGAGACCTCCTGGGACCCTCAGCTATCTGGTGCTCACCTTGTAGGAGCTTGGCAGCAATTTTTTTTTTCCAAGAAAGCCTGAACCCGAGACCTTGTTGGAGCACTACCTTGCTCCGGCCATCTTTCCGGCCGGCCTCCGGCACGCGCAAGGTGAGCACACCACTTCTCTGTCTCTGCTTAGTATCATGTTTTAGCTAACTTGCTGTAAGATCAATTAAAAATCAAGTTTATGAAAGTAGCAAAATGGGACACTAGTAGATCTTGGGCCAACTTTGAAATTGGGCCCCGTGCCAGCCCAACCGTGTGAGCACGGGATCCGTCTCGACATAACGGACGCGCTGGAATTTACGGCGTCGTCATTGGATCCACGGATTTCAAGAACAAGCTGAAATAGTCGATTAATTAAGGAATAATGCAATTTTAAAAATATATTGGACTAAATTGTAAATTGGACTTGATAGCTGTCCTTAAACAGTGCATATTCACCTGCTAGCCATTTTGTTAGCGTTCTGTAGACTCTCGTTGATCGGGAATCGGGTTTCATTCAATATATGACGATATTGCCCCGTATTAGTGTCACGTCACTATGGTGTCGTCGGGATGGGTTGTGTGAGTCTATTACTGACCCAGATCTCCTCATACAGGGCCCAGTTGTTCAGCACCTGCCACCTGGTAGCTGTGCGGGAGTTCGTAGATCTGCCTTCATCCAGGTGGGTTATCTTCGGTCCGGGCTAGCTTTTTGGCCCTCTGGTTGCTTTAGTCCAGTCGGACCCCTGTTTTTGACTTCCCGCTGATTATATGACCTATCTTGACATATCATGATGTCACTGTTGACATTGACCTGATTAGACCTGTGGTTGAGATTTCTTGTCACGATCAGCTGATTAACATATACATACTCCCTGATTATTCCTGACTGATCCTGATTGATTGAGATATAGATTTGCATGCTTAGATGATACCTGTTGATTCCTGTCATTAAGATATTTCTTGATATACGTCGATATGCATGATTGATTGATCCTGATTGATAGACACTACTCGATATGCATGATGATTGATCCTGATTGATAGACACTACTCGATATACATGATTGATTGATTCCGATGGATAGATATAGACAGATGATTCCCTGTTGGGATTTCGGCGTGTGCCGACTACTCGGTCACTAGACGTGAGATTGATCATTGTGACTTGCCATGCACTGCTGTACTTCACGAACATTGCCGGGGTCGCTCCCGTGGCTATTGTTCTTTACCGGTAAAGTGGTCTGGAGGATGGACCCGTGAGCCCCAGATAGCACATATGGTGCGGGGGTTATGTCAGTGGGATAGGTGCAGAGAGTGGTATGAGCCTGAGGTCCCAGTGACCAATAATGGTATTGGTTGGGTGCTTGATATTTCTGTGATTGATGACTAGATTATATACTCCCATGTTCTAGCATGCTTTTCAGTACCTATTCCTGTTCTGTTGTATTGGATTGGTTCTGGTATTTTTCGTACCTGTATATGTACTGTCACTCGATTATGCTTCATGCCAGTTCATTTCATATGCCAGCTTATGATTGATTACTTGCCTAGTTAGCTTATCTGTGGATTTTAATTATGAGTGGACGTTTATGCCTTCCAGCATGTATGATCTACAGTTTTATGATTGATTCCAGTATACTTACCTGCAGTTCTTATTCTGATTACTAGTAGACCTCTATGCTTTCCAGCTTTTCCTGTTGACTCTTACTATCCGCAGATTTTAGTACCCAGTAGGTACGATTAGCTGAAGCTCGGCTCGTCGTGCCCACTGGGATGCACTCCGGTGTATCTCACACCCTCGGGTGACTGTTGTAGGTCCGTCGGGTGGTGAGATGTCGGGACGATCCAGTGAGCCGATTACGATAGAGCTGTCCCCATGAGCATTATATATCGACGACTTCGGCAGACATTTACTTTCCGCATTTCATTCCAGTTTATCGTGAGTTAGACATTTAAAACTGATGATGTAATAACTTAATTTTGATTATTCCTGCTGAGTAGATTAGATTAGTTACTGATATATCTGTTGATCTCTGATGACGATTTTTAGCCGTGCATGTATAGGGGAGTCTTTGTCCTTGGGATAAAGAGTCTTCTATACGTGTGGCGGTCTGTTGCGCCCAGTTTGCCAACTCTGATTTCAAAAAAAAAAAAATTTCAGACCTGATTTTTAAAACTCGGGGCGTGACATGTAATCCCCACAATCCTGGTTGGGTTGTAAACTTAGCATTTTTTGTGATACTATGTCAAAAAAATATTAGGCTGAATTGCACGTTTGATCCTCAAACTTTGATACAAGCAATACTTTATTTCTCAAACTTAATTTAACTTGTTGCAATTTTCAGGATAAACTTTTTGAACTATTTCAATAAGTCTTACAATTCAATTTCGTTAGCTTGATACTTATGTTTTGCTGATCCGGTAGAAACATGGTATCTTACTTGTCAAGCCATCAATTATAAGACTATCACATCACATATATTATTATTTAACCAAATGAAATTTTACTGTAATAATTTTAAAAATTTAAGTTAGAAAACCCAACAATTAAAGTTTGTGGGTCAAAGTGTCAAACCTCAAAGTTTGAAGAGAAAAGTACAATTTAGCCAAAAACTAGTGTGGGTCATGACCACTCCTTTCTGAGTGAGTAAATTAAAGGTATTTGCAGTATAACAATATTAAAAATACACATATTTATAATATAACCATAATAGATATACATCACATTAGAGCCATACTTCTATAAATTTTTTTTTTTCTTTCTTTTTTTTTTTTTTTTTTTTTTTTTTTTTTTAACCATCCATTCATACCTATTTAACAGTTCATATTTCAGATTTAATTATTTTTAAATTATGGCCTGCAATAGCATGTCACTTTGAGGGAGGTACCGGTTACCAGGTACTCCAAAATAAGATATTTTGATCTTTTGATTCAAAAATAATTAAATAATTTTATCTCTATTTTGAAAATTTTTATTTTTGTAAATATTATAAATTTTAAAAATTTGAATTTAGTGAGAGTTTTTAATTTTAGAAAGATTATAAATTTTAAATATACCAATTTAATTATCGTCTTAAATGGTAATATTTTAATGGTCTTTATTTAATATATTGTAAATAATTTTAATTTTAGGAATTAGAATTTAGGAATCTATTAATTTCTAATTTAAATTTTACTATTTAAATTTGATTTAACTTAGCCCGTACAATTCTATTCTAAAAATAATTTTGAATTATACCATATATTTCTATTAAATCAAATATTAAGCACATTAATTTTTTTTAAATTATAATACAAAATTAATGTTTAAATTAAAAAAACTTTAAAATTTTTTACACAAATTAAGCTCTTTAAATTAATACATAAATTGTAATTCTAAATCTATTTAAATTAATGTCTAAATTATAATTCTAAAACTTTTTAAATTAATACCTAAATTGTAATTCTAAAACATTTAAATTAATGCCTAAATTGTAATTTAAAAATTCTTTAAATTAGTGCCTAAAATGTAATTCAATTTTTTAAAATTAAACTCTTTAAATTATTAAATAAATTGTAATTTTAAAACTCTTTAAATTAATGCCTAAATTGTAATTCAAAATTTTTTAATTTAAACTCATTAAATTAATGAATAAATTATAATTCTAAAACTTTTTAAATTATGCCTAAATTGTAATTTTAAAACTCTTTAAATTAATGACTAAATTGTAATTCTAAAACTCTTTAAATTAATGCCTAAATTGTAATTCTAAATTTTTTTAAATTAAATTTTTAAATTAATGCCTAAATTATAATTCTAAAATTCTTTAAATTAATGCTTAATTGTAATTCTAATTTTTTTTTAAATTAAACTTTTAAAATTAATGCCTAAATTGTAATTCTAAAACTCTTTAAATTAAACTTTTTAAATTAATGTCTAAATTGTAATTCTAAAATTCTTTAAATTAATGCCTAAATTGTAATTCTAAATTTTTTTAATTTAAACTCTTTAAATTAATGCATAAATTGTAATTCTAAAATTCTTTAAATTAATGCCTAAATTGTAATTCTAAAATTTTTTAAATTTAACTCTTTAAATTAATGCCTAAATTGTAATTCTAAATTTCTTTAAATTAAACTCTTTAAATTATTACCTAAATTGTAATTCTAAATTTTTTAAAATTAATGACTAAATTGTAATTCTAAACCTTTTAAAATTAATGCCTAAATTGTAATTCTAAATTTTTTTAAATTAAACTCTTTAAATTAATGACTAAATTTTAATTCTAAAACTTTTTAAATTAATGCCTAAATTCTAATTCTAATTTTTTTTAAAATTAAACTCTTTAAATTAATGCCTAAATTATTATTCTAAAATTTTTTAAATTAAACTTTTTAAATTAATGTATAAATTGAAATTCTAAAACTTTTTAAATTAATGCCTAAATTATAATTCTAAATTTTTTTAATTTAAACAGTGACGCCCCCAATAGTCCCACATCGGATGTGGATGGAATTGTGATTGGATTTATATGAGACATGGACACTAGTAATAATAACTGGGCTTAAGCATTTTGGGCTGTGGTTTGAGCCCAACGAGTTATTATTGCTAGTGGGCCGGGTCGTTACATTTGGTATCAGGCCTAAACCGGGGGAGTCTGTGACGCCCCCAATAGTCCCACATCGGATGTGGATGGAATTGTGATTGGATTTATATGAGACATGGACACTATTAATAATAACTGGGCTTAAACATTTTGGGCTGTGGTTTGAGCCCAACGAGTTATTATTGCTAGTGGGCCGGGTCGTTACATAAACTCTTTAAATTAATGCCAAAATTGTAATTCTAAATGTTTTTAAATTAAACTTTTTAAATTAATACATAAATTGTCAATCTAAAACTCTTCAAATTAAAATTTTTAAATTAATGCTTAAATTGTAATTCTAAAACTCTTTAATAAATGCCTAAATTATAATTCTATAATTTTTTAATTTAAACTCTTTAAATTAATGCCTAAATTGTAATTCTATAATTTTTTAATTTAAACTCTTTAAATTAATGTATAAATTATAATTCTAAAACTTTTTAAATTAATGGTTAAATTATAATGCTAAAATTTTTTAAATTAAACTCTTTAAATTAATGACTAAATTGTAATTCTAAATATCTTTAAATTAATGTCTAAATTATAATTTTAAATTTTTTTAAATTAAACTTTTTAAATTAACGCCTAAATTGTAATTCTAATATTTTTTAAATTAATGACTAAATTAGTTGAAAATATTTTAATTAATTTTTTTATTTTATTTTGTAATGTTTAATTACGAAAATGATTTTTTTATAAATTTACTATTTTTTTATTCTTTGTCGATCAACGTTTAAAAATATTTTTATTATTTATTAAAGAAACTATGAGAGTATTTTTTATCACATTATGTGGTATCTCGTTGTCATATGTCAATTAGCCTTCCTAGGATGAGATGCTATAATCCACCATTCAGGGTGCTTTAAATTTAATTAGTGTAAGCCAATTATAAGTGAAACGTAATAGATTAGACCATTTCACCACGAGTAGGCTCCTCTTATAATTTTTGTTCCTTACCCAACTCTGTCGCCGGGTTGACTTGTTTGTTTGAGGTTTGCATATCCCAATCCTTCCTGTTCAAGATCCGCAATAGCTGGTGGACCTGATGCAGTTTAGCATAACTAGTTAATCCAAAGACATGAATAAAATTTCAATGGGGATCTAGCTCCCCAATGAGAGCTGGTGCATGCGGGTTTTCATAATGCACTTTACGTACGTTAAAAAATTTGTATAAACTGTGATCCAGTGGCATTGGTATATAGTAATTTCTTATGAACTACACCTAATATATAGTTGATGATCAATCTCTTAAATAAAAAACTAATCCTATTTAAAGGGTGTATATATATTAATAATTGCATTTATATATTTTTACAACCATTCTTTGGATATACCAAGTATTGCCAAAAGTCAATGACATGTACAAATGAGCATTGCTTAATTAATTAGAAATAAGCGTTGTATTTTGATTGTTATAGAACACATGTAATAGTTTAATTTTTTATTATAAAACCTTTGTTGTGAGAATTTGTTGAAAAATTATCTAAAGCTAATGTACTGGAAGGGCTGCACAAAGTAGAAGATCCAAATTAGCATTAATACTTAAAAAATAAAAAACTACGCATTGGCGTTATAAATTAATTTCATCTATCACTATCATAATATGGAGAAAAAAGGAGAAGCAAGAGAAACGATGACCTGGACGATCTCCGCGGTGCGGTTGGGGTGACCCTTGTTTTTCTTCTTTCCCTGTGAAATGGTGACCTCTCTTGTTAGTGTTGTTGTTATTTCATGCATGCATGCAGTAATTTTGAGAGAGAGAGAGAGAGAGAGAGAGAGAGAGAGAGAGAGAGAGAGAGAGAGAGTGTGGCGGCTCATTTTTCTAGGTTATTTATTCTAAAACTTTTCTAGTTCTAATACACTTAGTTCTCTTAGGTATCGTTTGGTTCGGGGATTAGTGAGAATTAGTAGTACCAGGTATAAGTATAAAGTTGAGTATAAGATAGGATAAATGAAAATAGTGTTTGGTTGGGATATAGATTAGTACCAGGTATAAGAAAAATAGTGTTTGGTTGGAATTGAAGAATAAGAGGGATAAATAGTTGACTTTTGAGTAAAAAGATGAAAATGCCCTTATCTTTTTATATGTATTAAAATTTGATAAATAAATACTGTATTATAACTTTTTAAATATAATAATTGTAATATATATTATATAATTAATTAGATAATATATAAAATTAGTGTTAATTATTTATATGTAAAAAATGATTAATATAATATAAAAATTATAATAAATTTTTCTGGTAAGATATTATGTATTAAAAAATTAATAATTAGTGTTAATTAGTGTTAAAATTAGTGTTAATTATTTTTTAATCTAAAAATTGTATTAATTATTTATTTTGCGTTGGGAACGAGGATGCGGTACGAGGGAGTGGTTTTTTATCCGGCGGTGACGAAGAGCTACAGGGAAGGCCGAGAGGCGGCGGCGGCGACGATAATAATAAGTATTTATTATTATTATTATTATTTTAAATAAATATTGTAATATTTATTAATTAATAAATTAAATGGTATAATAAATGAGTTGGGAAGTGTGCAAGGGTAGAGAGAGAGGATGGAAAAATAATTCCATGGTGGGAGAAAGTTGTACCGGGTTAAACCGGGATAAAGGGAAAAGGGGGTGAATAAGTAATTCCATCTTATTCAAATGTGTTTGGGTACAAAAGGGGGATATCCCCTTTTGTACCCGAAACAAACAATGCCTTAATCTTTTTGGTCTAGGAGAACAATACGAAGCAAAAAGTACTTCACAATCTAATATGAGGGCTCAAGTACGCTCAAAAAATTAGAAAGATGGTTAAGCAATTATTGACCGGACTATCAAACTCAATTGGAAATCCATCAAAATCTTCTTGACAAAAATCATGGTCATACATGGCAATCCAATTGCATGGAGAAAAAAGGCCTTTGAGGTTTTGGAGATAATTAGATATGAAAAAATTGCCTATGAAAAGATTTGGAAGTTCCAACATAAGTTGCAAGTGCCGGATAGTGGCTTGATCAACAACAAGCTGAATAATGGAATCCCATATTTGTTTAGTGTTAGCTTAAATATAAGGATCGATAAATATAAGGATAAAATAGATGTTGCTTAAGTTCAAAATAAAAAACTGAGTTGATAGATGAAGTAAGAACAACATCTAGTTGATTGCATAGAGAAAATATTGAATAAGAAATTTTTTTAAAAATGATCCTCTCAAAATTTTTATTTTTCAAAATGGGTCTATAAAATTTTAACATTACAAAAAAAATTCAATAGATACCACGTGTGCGCCACGCAAGCGCCACGCGGGCGGGCTAGGTGTAAAATTGAACATGGTGAATGATTCATCGTGTTCAATATTTTTATTTAATATGCAAAACTATTCCCCGAGTTTTAAGTTATTAGGATTTTGAATTTTCTTAGTAGATTGTTAGAATTAAATAATATTTAATTATTAAAATTTTATTGATAGATTGTTGGAGTTTTTTTTAGATTGTATCATTTTTATTTTATCATATATAATTCTGATAATTAATTAAAAAAATTCCAACAACCTAACAATAAAATTCTAATAATCAAATATTATCCAATTCTAAGTTATTCCCTATAGTAAATAAAAATGTTGAACACGGTGAATGTTCATCGTGTTTGAATCCGGTGAAACATTCAACGTGTTCAACTTAACTCTTCCAGTCGGTCCGCGTTGCGCTCACGTGCCGCCCACGTGGCAGGCATGGGATCATTTTTGTAAATTTAATTTTTATAAGACTATTTTTAAAAATAAATTTTTTTAGGGGACTAAATGCAAAAAAAAAAAAAATATGTTGGATAAAAAATAGAAGCATTTTAATATAATTAGAAATGAATTTAGAAGAACATATATCCAAGTTATCACATGGCCTTCAAGATCATATATTTAAGGAACATTGTAATAAGTGAATTTTAAAAAGTTAAATTTTAAAAGTTTAAATAATTTTTTGGATTAATAATTAGCAAAAATAAATAAATTATAATATAATTAAACCTCAAGAATATCGACTTTTGATCGGGATCTGATCTCCAAAATCCGAGATCACCATTGCGATCGTCTCGTCAAAACATGAAAAGTTGATATACACATATTTTCAATCCGACGGTCGGATCTTCCGCAAAACAGCGAAGAAAAAGCGGGCCCCTCAACTTAAGTTGTGAATAGTAACTCCTAAGACCAACCTCGGCCCTTTTGCCGTCTGGACCCTGAACATAGGGATATGAGTAGTTAATTCTAGCTATTTTCGATGTTCTGAGCGCAATGGCACTGACATAATTCGTGTTTGGCGATCCGGGTACATCGAAATGCGTGTGTTGTATCGCAAATTATCGAACTTTATGGCCCGAGATTTTACTCGAGCGCCGAATCAAGCAAACAAATGTGCCATTTGAAAGGTCTCGACGAGCCGGACGTCGTGGCGAAGTCTGCTTAGCAATTCGATGAACGGTTTGTCTTGAAATACGTGAAAAACGCCGAAAGAGCGGGTATTTTCGCGAGAAAGCTAATATTTTATGTGTCAAAATTAACAAGGCTTATACATTAAGGTTCTGGGTGCAATTGTTACCTACAGATGGGTCCTTAAGGTTTAGAGATCATTGTGTGAGGGGTTAAGTGAAAATTTGCAAAATATGGCATTAAACTCAAGGTGGCTTTTTGTTAGATGTGACTCAAAATTAGAATCGCTTCGATATTATGATTCAGGTTCGCCGACGGCTTCGCGGTGCGACAGGAAATTTTGCGGATGTCTGTGGTGGAAGCGAAGGGCTCGGGCCGCTAGGCCCGAGCTCGAAGCCCACCACTGACATCGGACGGGGGGTGCGGGGGGCGGAGCCCCCCGCGGTACGGATCCGATCCGCTAAAGAAAAAAACCCTAATTTCTCTTTTGTTTGCCCTAGAGAGATCGAGCGATTGTATCATTACGAACTCTTGTATTCCCTCTTTTCTACATAGTGAAATCTCTCCTCTTTCGCCCGTGGTTTTTTCCCTGCAAAGGGTTTTCCACGTAAATCTGTGTGTTAATTCTCTGTCGTACAATTTTGGTTTACTTTCTGTCGTGAACGCCAATTGACTTTGTTTAGTTTGTGCACTCGTTGCTAACAAACTGGTATCAGAGCCCTGTTCATCGATTAGGGTTTCTTCTCATCAATGGCGTCCATGAAGTACGATCTCCCATTGCTCGATCATAGCACAAGGTTTACGTTATGGCAAGTGAAGATGCGCGCAATTCTGGCTCAGATGGATCTAGAGGATGCGCTGCTCGGGTTGGAAAAGATGTCTGCATCCCTCAGTATGGCGGAAAAGGAGAAGATGAATCGGAAGGCTCTTACGCAGATCCAACTGCATCTTTCGAACGAGATCTTACAGCATGTCATTAAGGAGAACTCTGCTGCGAGTTTGTGGCTGAAATTGGAGTCATTGTGTATGACGAAAAGTCTTACCAACAAACTCCATATGAAGCAGAAGTTATACTCTCATCGTCTGATTCAAGGTAAGAGTATAAAATCTCATCTCGATGATTTTAAAGAAATCATTACGGATCTGGAAATGCTGGAAGTAAAATATGATGATGAAGATCTAGCATTATTACTGTTATGTTCTCTACCATCTTCCTATACAAATTTTAGAGATACTATGCTTTATGGACGTGATACCATATCTTTGGAAGACGTCTCAACTGCCCTACTCTCGAAAGAGAGGATCGATAAGGAGATGAGTGGTACCACTGAAAGTCAGGCAGAAGGTTTGTTCACAAGAGGAAGATCCAAGCAGAGAAGTTTCGAAGACAGCAAAGGAAAGGCTAGGTCGAAATCCAGGCACAGAAACTTGATGTGCAATTACTGTAAGAAGAAGGGCCACATTAAAGCGGACTGTTTCAAGTTGAAAAGAAAGGAACAGACCGAAGGAAGAGGTGATCAGAGGGGAAGAGAAGGTTCAAAATCTGCTGAAGCGAGTGTAGCAGAAGACTATAGCAGCGAGGGAATGTGCTGTTGGTCTGCGATGATCAATCCAGAGCCAGCACGGAGTGGATTCTTGATTCAGCATGCTCATTCCATATGTGTCCTAACAGGGACTGGTTCTCCACTTTTGAAGCTGTGAATGGTGGGGTTGTTTTGATGGGCAACGATGCATCCTGCAAAGTTGTCGGACGAGGAACGGTAAATATCAAGATGTTTGATGGCATTGTGAGAACGCTTACTGATGTCAGGTACGTTCCACAATTGAAGAGAAATTTAATTTCTTTGAGTACCCTCGACTCTAAAGGATATAAATACACTGGTGGAGATGGAGTTCTAAAGGTTTCGAGAGGAGCCATTGTTGTGATGAAAGGACGAAGGCATGAAGGAAAACTTTATGTGTTGCAAGGTTCAACTGTGACAGGTGGAGCTGCAGTATCCTCTTCATCTATGTCAGATTCAGATGTCACAAAGTTGTGGCATCTGAGGCTGGGACATATGAGTGAAAAAAGGATTGACATTGCTGAGTAAGAGAGGACTTCTTTGTGGCCAAAGTACAGGAAGTCTGGACTTCTGCAAACACTGCGTATTTGGGAAGCAGAAAAGGGTTAGCTTCAGCAAAGCAGTCCACAGAACAAAAGAAACACTTGACTACATCCATTCAGATCTTTGGGGGCCAGCACCGGTTCCCTCTAAAGGTGGTGCAAAGTACATGCTGACCTTCATCGATGATTATTCAAGGAAGGTTTGGACATTCTTTCTGTTGCACAAGAATGATGTATTCAAGACCTTCAAGCAGTGGAAGACCTTGATTGAGAAGCAGACAGGAAAGCAAATTAAGCGCCTTCGCACAGACAATGGACTCGAATTCTGTTCAGGAGAGTTCAATGAGTTCTGCAAAAATGAAGGAATCGAGAGACATCGTACAGTTCCCTACACGCCGCAGCAAAACGGCGTAGCAGAACGTATGAACAGAACACTCATCGAGAAGACAAGATGTTTGCTTTCGAATGCAGGATTTGGTCAGGAATTTTGGGCAGAGGCAACTTCTACGGCTTGCTACTTGGTGAATAGGTCTCCGTCGACTTCCATTGATCTCAAAACTCCAGAAGAGGTATGGTCTGGTCACCCTCCAAATTATTCTGATTTGAGAATATTCGGTTGTCCAGTTTATGCACATGTGAGTCAAGGAAAGCTAAAACCTAGGTCGAAAGAATGCAAATTCTTAGGCTATGCTTCTGGTACAAAGGGTTTTAGGTTGTGGTGTCTTGAGGATAAGAAAATTATAATCAGTAGAGATGTTAAGTTTAACGAGACTGATATGCTTCGCCGAAAGGAGGAGTCGCATGTTCCTTGTGATACAGGTACAGATACAGGTGCAGATGCAACAAAGAAATTTGTCGAGTTGGAGTATCAAACAAACTCTAAAGTTCAGGTCACTCCGGCATCAGGTATCACTTCAGGCGATTCTGTTCCTGCGGAGCCTCAAGCGCCAACACAGACAGACACATACTCTATAGCTAGAGATCGACCGAGGAGGCAGATCAGACCACCGCAGAGATATGAAGACACGGATCTGGTGGCCTATGCTTTTGTGACTGCACAAGAAACAGATGCACTTGAGGAGCCATCTACTTACACAGAAGCAGTCTCATGTACTGATTCCGCTAAGTGGATGCTCGCTATGGAGGAAGAGATGGAATCTCTTCATAAGAATCAGACTTGGGATTTAGTGAAGCTTCCTAAAGGAAAGAAAGCTGTTCGATGTAAATGGGTGTTCAAGAAGAAAGAAGGCACACAGGGAACTGAGAGTATCAGATACAAGGCTCGATTGGTGGCAAAAGGATACAGTCAAATTCCAGGTGTTGACTTCAATGATGTCTTCTCACCAGTGGTGAAGCATACATCCATTAGAGTTTTGCTCGGTTTGGTTGCCATGGATGATCTAGAACTTGAGCAACTAGATGTGAAGACAGCTTTTCTACATGGCGAATTAGAGGAAGAGATCTATATGCAGCAGCCCGAGGGATTCACAGTTGAGGGAAAGGAAATCATGTGTGCAGATTGAAGAAATCGCTTTATGGATTAAAGCAATCTCCAAGGCAATGGTATAAGAGGTTTGACTCTTTTATGATTAGCCATGATTTTCATAGAAGCAATTTTGATAGTTGTGTCTATATAAAGAAACAAATTGATGGTTCTTTCATTTATCTTCTACTCTACGTGGATGATATGTTAATTGCTTCTAAGAACATGGCTAACATTGATAAGCTTAAAGATCAGTTGAAATCTGAATTTGATGTTAAGGATTTAGGTGGAGCGAAGAAGATACTTGGTATGGAGATAAAACGGAACAGAAGTGCAAAGAAACTACAGTTGTCTCAGAAGGCATACATCCAGCGTGTTTTGGAACGGTTCTGCTTAAAGGATGCCAAGCCAGTAAGTACCCCCTTCGCTACACATTTTAAACTTTCAATTGATTTAGCGCCAAAAACAGATGGTGATAAAGCATACATGGAACGAGTCCCTTATGCCAGCGCAGTCGGAAGCATTATGTATGCTATGGTTTGTACGAGACCAGACCTTGCGCATGCTGTTAGTGTGGTAAGCAGATACATGGCAAATCCAGGAAAACAACATTGGCAAGCTGTGAAATGGATTTTGAGGTATTTGCGAGGTACTACAGATGCATGTTTGGAATTTGGGAAGTCTGAAGCAAGTCTAACCGGTTTTGTAGATTCTGATTATGCAGGAGATCTTGATAAGAGAAGATCACTTACCGGTTATGTTTTCTCACTTGGTGGATGTGCAGTCAGTTGGCGATCTTGCTTACAACCCACGGTTGCATTATCCACGACGGAGGCTGAATACATGGCAATTACAGAGGTTGTGAAGGAAGGCATATGGTTGAGAGGCTTATTCAATGAATTAAGCATAAGCATTGAAAAGGTTACAGTATTTTGTGACAGTCAGAGTGCTATTTATCTGACAAAGGACCAAATGTTCCATGAGAGAACAAAGCATATTGACATCAAGTATCACTTTGTTCGCGAAGTTTTTGCTCAAGGTAACATTGCGGTGAAGAAGATTAGCACATTGGAGAATCCAGCTGATATGTTGACAAAGCCTCTTCCGCATGTCAAGTTCAAGCACTGCTTGGACTTGATTAGCATTGCTTGCTGATTGGAGTGCCCTTAGGGGCTTGTGGAGAAGGTGGAGAGTTATCATTGATGTTTTATTTAAAGAGGATTTCGAGTCAAGGTGGAGATTTGTTAGATGTGACTCAAAATTAGAATCGCTTCGATATTATGATTCAGGTTCGCCGACGGCTTCGCGGTGCGACAGGAAATTTTGCGGATGTCTGTGGTGGAAGCGAAGGGCTCGGGCCGCTAGGCCCGAGCTCGAAGCCCACCACTGACATCGGACGGGGGGTGCGGGGGGCGGAGCCCCCCGCGGTACGGATCCGATCCGCTAAAGAAAAAAACCCTAATTTCTCTTTTGTTTGCCCTAGAGAGATCGAGCGATTGTATCATTACGAACTCTTGTATTCCCTCTTTTCTACATAGTGAAATCTCTCCTCTTTCGCCCGTGGTTTTTTCCCTGCAAAGGGTTTTCCACGTAAATCTGTGTGTTAATTCTCTGTCGTACAATTTTGGTTTTACTTTCTGTCGTGAACGCCAATTGATTTTGTTTAGTTTGTGCACTCGTTGCTAACACTTTTGATCTTCTTTTGCTCGGAGCACGAGGGGTCTGGAGGGAACCCTAAGCATCACATGAGTCCTCTGCTTCTCCCAGACCAGGCCCAGGTGCTGTGGAGGCCGAGGGACACCACCCTTGTGAGGAAATCCGAGTGAGAGAAAGAGAAGAAGAAGCTTGAAGCAACTTGACTCAAGTTGGATTTTTGAAGTTCCTGTGGTGATCTCCTGTGTCTGTGGACCATCTTGGAGGTTGCTGTGGCCGCGCGAAGGAGGAGAAGTGAGACCGGCTTCATCCTTTCTTCCTCAACTCCGGCCAAGGTGAGCTCTCCTCTCCTCTGGTTTCTTTTGGTCCCGAGACCATGGAAGTGAATTCCTGAGCCTTTTTAGAGACTTCCTGCCAAACCCCGCAAGTGGGAGGCCGTCGGTTGGCCGGCGGCAAGGTTGCACCACCGGAAAACCCGGTTTGCTCCGCCCCGCTTGTGCTCCACTCTCAATAGCTTTTAGAAAAAAATAAAATGGTGGTCCTCTTCCCCTACTCCTAATATCACTCTCCTACAAGCTTGGAAAGGTTTGGTGGACTATAGGCTGCACACCGCAATGCCCTAGATTCGGGAATGTTGTGACCGCGGCCAAGATGGCCGGTCCGGCGCCACCACTGCTTCTCGGCGCCGGGGGAGGGCTTGGTAAGCTTCTTGGGTCTGAGATGAAGCTTCCCATGTGGTTGCATGTAACCCATGCAGGCTGGATCAAAATCCGCCATTAATGGGCTAAGCTCGGCTGCGTTAATGGCGGCCGGCTTTCCGGTGGTCGCCGGCGGTGGAGACTTGCTCAGAACTCCCTAAAGCTTCGATATAAATCTTTTGGTGCTGTTTGATGCACCCAAAAACCCATTCCTTGAAGTTGCCAAAATTCAAAGCTCCAACAATGGCCGAGCCTTGCTCCTGTACTGTTACGGCCACCGTGAACCACCCAGTGAGTGAGCCTTCGTAGTCCCCAAGTCCCAGGAGCATGATGCTCACTCAAGTTTGCAAAATGATCGAGTGGTTAGGATGATGTGTTAAGCAAAGCTCTATGTTAATCTAAGTTGAACCCTAGAGTGTTCTAGCAGTAAATTAACCTCGCGACAGTGAGCCCTAGCCTTTAAGACATCTCCTGAGCTTGATGATCACTTCAGACCAAACTTGGACTGATGGGATTGTGAGATCTTGAGTGCCGTGCCCTAGAATGGCCATTGAGGGCCCATGGGTTGTTCCAGCAGCTTTGTGGCTCCGCATTAGTGAGCCTTTGAGTCTTTTGGACCTTCTAAACATGATGCTTGTTTCAGATTAGGAAATGGTTGAGTAAAAGTTAAGAAAATGCAAAATAGCTTAGGTTGCCTATATAAAGGATGGCCCGAAGTTTTCCTCGGGTTCCGTGCTACTGCAATAGGGTGAGCATGGGGTCCAGCACATCAAATTTTAATTACTGGTAAGATCTCGTGAAAATTAGAAACCCGGTTTGAAAGTTATAAAGGAAAAAGCGATAAAAAGCATGTATTGTGTGCAATTTAGAAAAGCCTGGGGATTTGTTGTAATTGTAACATGAGGAAAAGATAAAATATGTAATTATATATGTATTTGACCTTTCGGTGGGATTCCCGGGGTTCTCGTAAATCTAAATTTGCTTAACGGTACGTTAATCGACGAAATGGTCGATTTAACGGTAGTTTCACGTTAAGCGCGCATTTTGAGGATTTTGTGGGATCCTGAGTTGTCACATGGTATTATTGTAGGTCCCAGTCGTCAGGAACCAGCCCGTGATCCGTCCAGTTGACATCGCGACCGACTACCTTGAGGTGGGTTTATCTTCGGTCCGCTTTTTATCAGATCGGCCCTACGGGTACCGTAGTAGGACGGACCCCTTTGGTACTTGGTTGTTCATTTTGTTTATTGCGATATATCATGCTTATATTCCAGCAGTTGCTCGATTATCCTATTGAGATATATCATGCTTATATTCAAGAATCTTGAGAATAAGAGGTGACTAATCCGAATTAGGTTGGCACGATATTTGAAATATATATTGAAAGCCTAGATGGATAGGGGCTCACTTTAGTGATAAAAACGACTTGGAGAGAATAGGAGGAATTAGATGAAAAAGAGTGAGAATCAACAATTGAGAAGGAAATGAAGAAATAAGTACAAAAGAGAACAAATAAGTACCACTATTTTTTTTTTTATCGTGGTCTAATTGTTATTGTTGTACTTTTTGCTCTTTCCCAAAGAGTATACGATCTAGCGGAAGATATCCTACATCAGGACCTAATGCTATTCAACATAACTAGTTAACACAAAGATGTGAACAAAAGTTGAATAGGATCGATGCTCCCCAGTGAGGGCCGGTGCGAGCTCTCAGATCGAATGGTACTAGTAAATAAGTATATTTTATGGACTGCGCCTAATATTTAATGATCATTCTCTTAAATTTAAAACCAAATTCGAGTTATAAGTGTGTATATAAAAATGATCACAATTATAATTTTTACAACCACTATTTAGAAATCAAGTATATTATAATGCCAAAAATCAATGACATGCAGAAAAGAGCATTGCTTGATTTATTAGAAAAAAGCATCTTGTTTTGATTGTTATAGAATATATCTAATAATTTATTTTTTGATTATAAAACCTCTGCTGTAGAAATTTATTGAAAAGTTCTCTAAAACTAATGCAGTGGAAGGTGTGTGTAAAGTAGAAGATCCAAGCAGTAATAGGAAAAAAAATAAAACCATTGCCATCGCAAATTTTATCACTAGCATAATACACAGAAGAAAGCAAAGAAAAAGAAGCAAGATAAACGTAACTGTTGCTCGAAGAAGGAGAAGAGCTTGGCTGTTTTCCTTCGCTTTGTACATTTTGATCCCGTGTACCGTGCTTTTGATTTGATGCTTCTCCCTCAATTTTGGCCCTACCACAAAATCAAGTTTTTTTTATTATTATTGCGATTAATATAAGTAGAGGACTATACTAGGATTAGCAATAAGAGCAGTATTGGATGCTAAAGGATTAGGATAACAACACAAAGCAAGAAGTGCTTCACAATCTAATATGAGGGCTCAAGTACGTTCAAAATATTAGAAATGTGGTTAAGCAATTATTGACCAGACTGTCAAACTCAATTGAAAATCCATCAAAATCTTCTTGACAAAAATCATGGTCATACATGGATATCCAATTGCATGGAAAAAAAAAAAGGCCTTTGAGATTTTTGGAGATAATTAGACATGAAAAAACTGTCTTTGGAAAGATTTTGAAGTTCCAACTTAAGTTATAAGTGCCGGGTAGTCGCTTGATCAACAACAAGCTGAATAATGGAATCCCATATTTGTTTAGCATTAGCTTAAATATAAAGATCAATAAAATAGATGTTGCATAAGTTTAAAATAAATAACTGAGTTGATGGATGAAGTAAGAACAACATCTAATCGATTGCATAGAAAAAATATTGGATAAATAATAAAATCATTTTAATATAATTAGAAATAGATTTAGAAGGACACATATCCAAATTATCACATGGCCTTCAAGACCATATGTTCAAGAAACATATGTAAAGACACTCTTCCAAAATAAAAAAGTTTTCGAGAATCTTGAGAATAAGAGGTGACTAATATGAATTAGGTTGGCACGATATTTGTAATATCTATTGAAAGCCTGGATGAATAGGGATAGGGGCTCACTCTAATGATAAAAACAGACTTGGAGAGAATAGGAGGAATTAGATCGAAAAGTGTGAGAATCAACTATTGAGAAGAAAATGAAGAAATAAGTACGAAAGATAACAAAGAACACTAAGGAGTAGTTGTAGTTTTGGTACTACAGCAATGCTGGGGAGGAGATTACAACCCTTAATTAGACGAGGGTTGTAATCCCCACAATCCTGGTTGGGTTGTAAACTTAGCATTTTTTGTGATACTATGTCAAAAAAATATTAGGCTGAATTAGGAAGGAATCCAAAATTTAATGGTGAGGGGTCAAAATATATTGAAATAAAAATTTTAACATATAAATATAATTTTATCTAATCAGTTTTTTTTTTTAAAAAAATTATTAATTTAATAATTAATGTAAAAATATTTAAATTAATTTTTAATTTACATACGTTTAATTTTTAACTTTTTAATTTATATTATTATATTCAAATAACTAGAAATTTTACTAAATTTAACAATAATTCGGTTAGCGATTGAATTTTTTGTATTTTTAATAAATAAAATTATAACATTTAATGACTATTAGATCAAAGAGCTATTAAATTTAGTATAATATTTTATTTTGTTAAATAAAATAGTTAGAAATTAAAAAAATATAAAACAAAAAATTTGAAGTTAAGAAATGTATTTCAAAATAGCTTATAACTTATAAGCATGAGACTCTTAGTATATTTTTACTTATTTAAAATGCATACAAAGAAGATCAAGAAAGCGAGTTATATTGGCACAAAAAATTATTAAGCAAATATTAAAAAGCTGAAGGAGGTCATGGCTATCTAAAAAAGAAAAAGAATTAAATTGATACTTAGGACTATTAAGTAATATTAAAAAAAATAAGAGGATTATGACCACTTTGGGTCTTAACATGGCTCCGTTTCTGGGCTGAATTGCACATTTGATTCTCAAACTTTGATGCAAACTGAATTGCACGTTTGATTCTCAAACTTTGATGCAAGTGATACTTTATTTCTCAAACTTAATTTAACTGTTGCAATTTTGGCATAAATTTTGTGAACTATTTCAATAAATCTTACAATCCAATTTTGTTTGCTTGATACTGATATTTTGCTTATCTGGTAGAAATATAGTATCTTACTTATTGTCATGCCGTTAATTGTAAGACTACCATATCACAACATATCATTATTTAACCAATTGGAACCAATTGGAATTTTATTATAATAATTTTAAAAGTTTAAATTAGAAAATACAACAATTAAAGTTTTAGGGTCAAAAGTGTCGAGCCTCAAAGTTTGAAGAGAAAAGTACAATTTAGCCAAAAACTTTTGTGGGTCGCCATTCTTTCTGAGTGAATACAGTACAATAAAATTATGCTATAGTGATATTTTTAAGTGTTTCTAAAATTTTAAAAAAGTATTGCTGACAAAAATACTAACACTTATTATTAGTGTTGCTATATGTACCGTCGCTAGGATTTATAGCGACATATTTTTGTAATGCGTCTCTATAATCTAATTTTGGATATAGATGAAATATAAATAGAACACTTATACAAAAATATTATAAATATGTATTCCTATAATCTAATTTTATTATAGTGATAGAAGGTATTTGCAGTACGAGTATATTAAAAACACACATATTTATAATATAACCATAATAGATATACATCACATTATGCTATCTCTTTATCATATGTCAATTAGCCTCGATCCCCAGGATGAGATGCTATAATCCACCATTCAGGGTGCTTTAAATTTAATTATTGTAGCCAATTATAAATGAAACATAATAGATTAGACCATTTCACCATGAGTAGGCTCCTCTTATCATTTTTGTTACTTACGCAGTTGTTTTGGCATTATTCACGTTGTGCGAAGATCCTTGGCCTTCTCCATTTTTCGATGTCCCTGGACGATTTGCACATGATGCAGTTTAGCATAACTAGTTAATCCAAAGACATGAATAAAATTTCAATGGGGAGCTAGCTCCCCATGAGAGCTGGTGCGGGTTATCATAATGCACTTTACGTACGTTAAAAAATTTGTATAAACTGTGATCCAGTGGCATTGGTATATAATAATTTCTTATGAACTACACCTAATAGTTGATGATCAATCTCTTAAATAAAAAACTAATTCTATTTAAAGGGTGTATATATATTAATAATTGCAATTATATATTTTTACAACCATTATTTGGATATCAAGTATTGCCAAAAGTCAATGACATGTAGAAAAGAGCATTGCTTAATTAATTAGAAATAAGCGTTGTATTTTGATTGATATAGAACACATGCAATAATTTAATTTTTGCTTATAAAACCTTTGTTGTAAGAATTTATTGAAAAATTATCTAAAGCTAATGTACTGGAAGGGGTGCATAAAGTAGAAGATCCAAATTAGCAGTAATACTTTAAAAGAAAACCATGCATTGGCGTTATAAATTAATTTCATTGATCACTATCATAATATGGAGAAGAAAGGAGAGGAGCTAGCGGAAGCAAGAGAAATGAAGAACTTGGCGTTGTTGTTGGTGTTGCTGTGGGGGTTGCAGTGGTTGTTTTTGTTGCTATGTGAAATGGTGACCTCTGATGTGGGGGTTGCAGTAATTTTGAGAGAGAGAGAAAGAGAGAGAGAGTGGCGCATCACTTCCCAGATCACTGGTTCTAAACCTTCTCTACTCCTACCACACTTAATTTTATTGGGCATCACTTCCCAGATCACTGATTCTAAACCTTCTCTACTAACACACTTAATTTTATTTACCTCTTATGTCTAACCATCACCCAACATGCTATAATCGAGTTAAGAGATTTAGCCATATTATATTTTATATATAAGGCTATTCTAAATTCTGTGGGTATCACATAGAGATTAATAATCTGTCACTACAATAAAATTATACTATAGCGATATTTTTAAGTATTCCTAAAAACTAAAAAAAATATTGCTGAAAAAAATAGCAATACTTGTTATTAGTGTCGCTATATATGCCGTCGTTAGGGTGTATAGCAACATATTATTATAATGCGTCCCAAAAATGTGTCCCAATATAAACTAATTTTGAATATAGATGAATTATAAATGGAACACTTGCACAAAAGTATCACAAACATGTATCGCTATAACCTAATTTAATTATAATGTGTGTTGCTAGGGTTATTGTTACATGGTGCATGAATGAAAGAGAGAGAGAGAGAGAGATCAATGACCTGTGTAGTTAGTTTTTTTTTTTTTTTTTGCTGGTCGCGGATTAGGGAGGAAGAGAATGGCGATGGGGTGGAAAAGAACGAAAATGGTGGAGAGAAGTGCTTTTTGTAATGATCCGACATACTACCAATAATAATTTATTGGGTTCAAAATATAATCCAAAATGCTTAAGTCCAGTTATTATTATTAGTGTACATATCTTATATATATCCAAACACATTCACACTTCTATCCGATGTGGGACTATTAGGATGTCACACTTTTGGAGCCATCCCAGTTCACTAGGGCCCGTTTGGTAACGGGTTAAGATAGAACTAGCTAATTCAGGGATAAGTATAAAGTACGGAGCTAGTGTAAAAAAGCGTTTGGAATGATTTCAGGAATAAGAGATTTTGTGTTTGGTATGATAATGCGGAATAAGATGAATAAAGAGTATTAGTTAGGATAAATTACCTTTTTGTCCTCAACTTTATTATGTAATAATGAAGTGAAAGAGGGTGCCTCGGTAGACGTGAGAGAGTATTTAACGAAAAAGTAAGAGGGTGGTTGGGAAGAGTGAGAACAGTAATTGCAGCTTATTCTAGTTGTACTGGAACAAACTATACCGGTTGATTCCAAATGCATTTAGAAGAACAAAGGAATATCCCCCTATTCTCTATTCTAACCCATTTCCAAACAGCCCCTTAGAGATAGAATGTTTTTGTTACTTGATGCTTGGATTGGCAATACTAATTTATAGCCAAAAAATAACGAACAAGCCAAAGCCAAAATTGTAGACAATACTTCGTATATATATCATATTTTACATTTACTTTTATTTTACATTTACTTTTCTGGATATTTGAAATAGAGAAATGTAACGTGAACACCTAAAAATAGAATATACTATTATTCCTTTCATCCAAAGATTTTAAATTTTTATTTTAATTTTTTAATATAAAAATTTTGACAATATAAAGAGCTAATAATATACTTTGGATGAAAGAATGTAAGATTTATATCTCTTTTTGGATTCTATGAAAAAATAATGTGATTTTTTGTGTTTCCAAGCTTTTATAAAGCTATGTGCAATACATATATTGACAAAAATAATTGTGTAATCAATAACTTTAATTAAAGAGAAAGGGCTATTGAACTATTTGATAAACTTTAATGAATTTAATTATCAAAATTGAAAATTCATATGTCTATTTACAAACGAGCTAAAATTTAAGGGTCCTTGTACTTTTTTTTTTTTTTTTTTTTTTTTCAATCTTTTTTCTTCGATATTTTAAAATACTATTAAAATGCTGGGGAAAATTTCTACGAGAAGCATTTGACATATGCTTCTCCTGTGATCTTCTGTATACTATTTTAAGGGCCTCTTTGGTATTGAGAATGTCCTAATTAACTTTATTGGACGAAAATGAATTATGGCATAAACAATGTAGGATTATGTTCCTACATTTTCAATTAAAATTAAAGAAATTATATTTTAACTGACTTATTATGATATACCCAGTATAAAAATACTTAATGAGACAAATAAAATATTCTTTTACTGCACGTGTGGCACAATTTGCTCACAATTTCAAACAGAGTCTAAAATATAGGTGGAGAAAAATTCTAAAGATTTTTTTATATTTTTTCGGACCCACTGAAAAACGATGCAAGAATAAGATTATACAGATAATTAAATTAACTATAAGATATATATATATATATATATATATATATATATATATATATATATATATATATATATATATATATATATATATATAGTCCGCCTACTATACTCTCGATAGTACCAAGTATTTGGTACTATCAATTTTCTACCCTTAGATCAATATTTTTAATTATTTTCACCCGTTAGATTTTACTATTTTTCCAACCACCTATTAAACCCAAGGGGCCCACTATCATCTCAACCACACATCTTTTAATTCAATAGTTAAAAACTTAATAATACCAATAACTTGATACTATTAATAGTATTCCAGCCTAGCTATATATATATATATATATATATATATATATATATATATATATATATATATATATATATATATATATATATATATAATTAGGCTAGAATACTATCGATAGCACCAAGCCATTGGCACAATCAAGTTTTTAACCGTTGGATGAAAAAATATGCGGTTGGGATTATAGTGGTCCTCTAGGCTATGTTTGGTTCGGGGATTGTAAGCTTGGGGATAAATTTTTTTATATCTGGGATAGCTTGCTATTCCGGGATAGTCAGGGATAAAAGAAAAATAGTGTTTGGTTTGTAAAGCTGTTATTTTTAGGAAAAGCTGAAATTGTGTTTGGTTCATTTCTTAGAATAAGCAAGAATGGTGAAAATATATGGTAGTTATAAATCTATATTACCAATTTTGCCCTTAGCATTTTTCATGAGTGAACTCATGAATAAAATATTGGGTTGGTTTAAATTTTGTGTTAATTTAATACTCATTAATAACAATTTAATTTTTGTTATAATTTTTATTTTAATTTAATAATAGTGTTTTGTTTTGCTGAAATTTTTTGTTTTATTCAAATTTTGGGTTTTTTTTTGATTTACTGAAATTTAATAGTGAATTTTTTTTTTTTGTTTTAATAACAGCAAATGCAATTTTTTTAATAACAGTAATTTTTAATAACAGCATTTTATTTAATAACAGCAAGTGCAAATTTTTTAATAACACCAATTTTTTAATAACAGCAGGTTGAAGCAAGTCAATTGTTTTAATAACAACAATTTTTTTTTGTTTTAATAACAGCAAGTGAAATTTTTATTTTTTTTAACTGAAATTTTAAGTGATAATCTGATGATCATGATTTATATTAAAAATTTTGTAGCAGCAAAATTGAAAATATAGAAAATTAATACCATAATTAATTAAATTGAATATACCATATTTTGTAGCATTAACTTCTGAAATTTCCGCCCATTGCCCCTGGGATAAACAGTGGAATTAACCAATTCCATGGTTTCCAAGGGTTAGCTCTTAACGGGTTATCCTTGGATAACCCGTTAAGAGGGGAATAATTTAAACAACTTATTTTACCTAGTGTTTGGATGGTAGTTTTGCAGGATAAAATGGGCTATTCCCATTTTATCCTGCAACCAAACACTGCCCTAGGTTTTACTAGGTGGTTGTTTGAATAGTAAAAATCTTAGGGGACCATTATAATCCCAACCGCATATCTTTTCATCCAGCGGCTGAAAACTTGATAGCACCAATTGTTTGGTGCTATCGATAGTATTCTAGCCGGACTCTTTATATATATATATATATATATATATATATATATATATATATATATATATATAAAATCCGCCTGAAATATTATTGATAGCATCAAACAATTGATGTTACAAAAATTTTGGTCTTTGGATGAAAGGATGTGCGGTTGGGATTATAGTAATCCCATAAAATTTTTACTATTCAACCAACCATCCACTAAACTTTAAGGGATCACTATCATCCTAACCGCACATCTCTTAATTTGAGGACTAAAAAATTAGTAACACAAATAACTTGATGATATCGATAATATTCCAGCCTAATATATATATATATATATATATATATATATATATATATATAGAGAGAGAGAGAGAGAGAGAGAGAGAGAGAGAGAGAGAGAGTAGAGCTTATATATTTTTAAAAGTACAAGCCAATTTATGTTTGTGAATTTTTTACCATTCGATTTGTATTGAAATTTGTGATATTGTAAAGTTAACTAAAGAGAGAGAGAGAAAAAATAAAAAATACAAATACTAATACATATTTATTGGTAAAAAATTTACAAGTATGAATGAACTTGTACTTTTAAAAACATATAAGTATATATAAGTTCGGTTATTATGCTATTCATGGCACAAAGCACTTGGTGCTACCAAATTTTCCACCATTAGATCTATCCTTCATTTCCACCTTTTAGATCATACTATTTCTCTAACCATCCACTAAACCCAATAGGCCCACTATTATTCTAACCACACATCTTCTCATCCAAGGATAAAAATCCTAATAGCACCAAAGACTTAGTGCTGTCAATAGTATAGTAATCTAATTATATATATATATATATATATATATATATATATATATATATATATACACACACACACTGCAGTACATCATCAGATTGAATTAAAATTTGTAAGTTATTAAGTTTGATATTATTTAAAGTTATATATGTTTGCATTTGATTAGATTTATAATTAAATCAAGAAATAAATCTTGTAGAAGAAATAAATCCTTATATATACCCATATTATTAAGATTGGAGAACGTTTTTATGGATGCTTGTGAAATCCGTAGCATAATATCAGAGAGAGAGAGAGAGAGAGAGAGAGAGAGAGAGATTGCAAAGGGCAGATTCAGATTTATGGGCAGATTTACGGTGAAAATGAGTTTGGAAGATTATTTCTATGGTTCTGATAAAATTTAAATTTTTTTTTTTTTTTAAAGAAAGATAATATATTATCTGTTTTGTTTATTTTTAAAATAAATTTAGTTGACAATATAAAATAATTAAATTTTGAATTCGAATCACGAATATCAACTACCAAACTCTTTATCATTTATCTGGTAAAATGTTAAGTTATCTGAAATGTTTTTGACCCACGAAAATGAGAGAAAGAGAGAGAGAGAGATCAATGACCTTTGTTGCCAGGGTTTTTGCCGGCCGCCATTGCATTAGGAAGGAAGAGAACGGCGATGGGGTGGAAAAGAACAAAAATGGTGGGGAAAAGTGCTTTTGGAGCCATCCTAGTTCAGTTGGAGATAGAATATTTTAGTTACTTGATGCTTGGATTGGCAATACAAACTTATAGCCAAAAGACAACGAACAAGCCAAAATTGCTGACGATACCTCCTATATATATATTTCATATTTTACATTTACTCCCCTGGATATTTAAAATAGAGAAATGTAACGTGAATGCATCCAAAAATAGAATATAATATTATTTCTTTCATCCAAAGATTTCAAAATTCTATTTTGTGTTTTTAATATGAAAATGTTGACAATATAAAGAGCTAATAATAGCCTTTGATAAAAGAATGTAAGATTTATATTTTTTTAAATTTTATTAAAAAATAATATGTAATTTTTTTGTGTTTCGAAGTTTTTGTAAAGCTATATGCAATACATATATGACAAAAATAATTGTGTAATCAGTAATTTTAATTAAAGAGAGAGATCTATTGATCTATTTGATAAACTTTAAAGATCTAATTATCAAAATTAAAAGTTTAGATGTCTATTTAGAAACGAGCCAAAGTTAAGGAGGTCTTTTTACATTTTTTTTTTTATTTCAGTCTTTTTTTTCTTTGATATTTTAAAAATGCTCGTGAAAATTTTTACGAGAAGTATTTGACATATGCTTCTCCGATGATCTTCTGTATACTATTTTAAGTGTCTGTTTGGTATTGAGAATGTCCTAATTTTATTGGACGAAAATGTATTATGGCATCAACAATGTAGGATTATATTCCTCCATTTTCAATTAAAATTGTAGAAATTATATTTTAACTGACTTATTATAATATACCTAATAAAAAAATACTCAATGAGACAAATAAAATATTTTTTTTACTACACATGGTCCAATTTGCTTATAATTTCAAACCAAGTCGAAAATATCGGAGGAATAAAATTCTAAAGATTTCTTTATATTTTTTTCGGACCCATTAAAAAGCAATGCAAGAATAAAATTATATTGTTGGTATAAATACATAAAATAGAGATTAGACTATAAAAAAAATATTAAAAAGTGTCAACGTGTCGATCAAGTCGATGCATGGATATTTTGTTTTTTTTAAAAATATTCAAGCCCTCTGCGGTAGGCAAAACTTTCGAACCGATGCAATAGAACACTGATTTGTCCCCTCCAAAATATAACGGTTCGATTCTCGCCGTGTGAATTCACCAACTTTACACTAATATATGAGTCCAAAGCTCCACAAAAAAAATATATTTTTTTTAACCTTTCTTTATTATAGTAAAATATAGATATAAAAAAAATAATAAATAAATTACTTTTGTTGTATTGTTAAAGTATGAACAAGGTCACAATTTATAAGATCCATATGCCTATAGATTACAAATTAATTAATTTTTTAAAATTACATTTAAAGCAACCTTCTTCAACGAGTTCAAAAGTACGGTAACAAATAAATTCCAATATAAAAAACTTCATAATAAATATATTAAAAATATTAAAATGTTATAATATTTTACCGCTCAACGACCAACTACCAACAGCCAATTTATTATTCAAAGAGTTAGACATGCACGCAAGCAACAACCATTGCTCACTTCTTTGATTGGACGTATCATGCATCTATGGTGAATTTATGCATGACACAACCATTTCTCACGTGATTTTATGCCAATGCAAATTAATCCAAAGGCAAGCAATGTATTTGCCTTAATTTAAAATTAAGATTAATCTTAGGAGATTCATGGGGAGAAATGTGAAAATTATAAGCTAAACAGACTAATTTTTTTTTTTTTTTAACAAGAAGTAAAATAGTTGGTCTGCATGCATACTAAAAACATCACTCGACTGTTAGGGATTATTGGAATCGATATTTGATCTGATACTATTTGTTGGAATTGATACTCGTTCCGATATCAATAATTTAATCTGAAATCAAAATATTAAAATTAAATAATATAAAAAAAATATTCGAGAAGAAAGATAATTAAAAATAATATAAAATATTTATAATATCTGTAATTTTAAATTTTTCGGATTTGAATCTTTTAATGAGAAATTTTAATTAAGTTGAAATTTTTACAGTCTAGAATTTTATAGAGAGTATTTTTTTCAGCTTTTTGAGAAATAATTCTTCGGAAGTGAGGCCACCAGGTTGTAGATGGTTCAGCATTGAAGGGAGTGGTCAAGTCGATTTTCGGATTCGCTGTGCTAGTTGTACGAAAAAGCGTGAAAATCGAGAGTTGGCAGGAATCGTAAAAAATGATTTTTTCTCAGTAAAATGCTTAATTTTATGATCCGGTGAGATTTTCAAAGAAAAAAAATCGTCACTTGGACGGCGTCGTCAAACTGAAGACGATGGTGCGATCGGATTTCAAATCCGATATCTGAATCTCTCGGATCTGTGCGTGTTGCGGAAAAAACAGATTACAAATTCGATTTTCGTGATTTCAAATAAAATCGCAGCTTTTCTGCTTGGAAATTCGTAAAATTTGTTGAGTTGGGGTGGACAGGCGTTGGACTCGTGTTTTCAATTTGAATTTTCGGGATCTAAAGAATTGATTTTTATCTTGAGGACGTGGAGAAAATTATTCCAATTGTTGAATGGAAAAGGGCAGTTGGATTGGATTAAGATTTAAGGCTTGCTAAATCCTAATTATTCCCTAATCTCCCTTCTTACTCCTCCACAGCCACCAAGAAGATGAAGCCATAGATCCTCCCTTCCTCCTCCCCTTGGATCCATCACCGTCGCGCCGTCGTCGGAGTTGTAGCGTGTTGCAACCTGGACGATCCGCAACCAGCCGAGGATGAGAATTCTCTGAGGCTAGGATGGCGGTGAGGATGATGGGTGCAAATCTATGAGAACTCGAGCTCCATTAATGGTGATTTGAGAGGAAGAGGGAATTGTGGGAGAAGGGTTGGAGAAGAAGAAGGGATCTAGAGAGAGAAAGAGAGATAAGAGATTTGAATTGGGGAAATGATAATGCTTCATTCATAACCGGTATGGTTTACATCTCTGTTATTTATACTAATGCTTTGATTACTGAGTTTACAAGTGAAAGGTAAGTAATGAGATTCAAGCAGTTACAACTGCCAAATGATTGGGCTCGGTCGTGGGCCTTCTTGTAACTAATTTGTAACAACCCATATGATTGGGCTTAGCTGTGGTCTTCTTGTAACTAACTCGTAACAACCCAAATGATTGGGCCTGGTCGTGGGCCTTCTTTTGGACGGTGGTGATCCGGCTTGACTTGCATCTTCACCTGGAACTCTTGGGCTCAATCCAGCTGGCTTCTACTTGCTTGGCTTCCAGATATTCCTTGCCTTGGGTCATGCGCTCACCTACCCCTCTGGAGTCTTCCAGACCCTCCTGGTACCCACTTGCTTCCTCAACACGCTTCTCCTCACCTACCTCCCTACAAAGCTCCTCTTCCCATCTCTATTCACCTTCCTTCACCTCTACTCTACTCCCCTCATCTCCCCTCTGTGTGATGTAGCTACTGTGCTGTAACACTCCCCTCCCCTTCACCCGATCCTTGTCCCCAAGGATCGAAAGTAGGGTAAAGCTTCTTGAGTTTCCAATAATCCTCCCAAGTAGCTTCCTCCGGTCGTAAGTTGCTCCAAGTTACCAGTACCTGGCTCACAGCTCTTCCCCGTCGCTGCAGCAACCGACGACTTAAAATCTTCTCTGGCTGGGCCATTAATTCCCCCGTAGGCTCGACAACTGGATCTGCCGACGATAGTTGCTCCTGTCTTCCTACTCCCTTCTTGAGTTGAGAAACATGGAAAACGGGATGTATCTTCGATCCATCTGGTAAGAGTAGCCGGTAAGCTACTGGTCCTACCCTTCCCAGTATCTCATAGGGGCCAAAGTAGCGTGAGGTAAGTTTCCGGCTCTTCCTCATTACCACACTGTGCTGTCGATAGGGTTGAAGCTTAAGGTATACCTTCTCTCCCACTTCATACTCCTTATCTATTCTCTTCTTGTCAGCGTATTGTTTCATTCGATTTTGTGCCTCTTGTAGTCTTACCCTTAAGACCTGCATCATCTGTTCCCTCTCATCCCTCCAGTCTTCAACAGATGCATGTAGAGTCTTAGCGAGATGGACTACCAAATTGGTTGGGGGTATATATCCATATAATGCCTGGAATGGTGACATCCTTATGGAGGAGTGGTGTGAGGTGTTGTACCACCACTCTGCCAAGGAAAGCCATTTATTCCACCTTCGAGGTTGATGAAAACACATACACCGGAGATAAGTTTCTAAGCATCTGTTGACCCTTTCGGTTTGTCCATCTGACTGAGGGTGGTATGCAGTGCTCATCTGTAATTGCACCCTCATCAACTTGAACAAATCCTGCCAGAATTGACTGGTGAAAATTTTGTCCATGTCGGAAATGATTCCCTCTGGTAATCCATGCAATTTGTAAATTGAATCAAAGAAAAGCTTAGCCACATCTGAGGCTGTGTAGGGATGGGATAGAGATAAGAAATGGGCATATTTGGTGAATTTGTCCACAACCACTAGAATAGTGTCCTTGCCTTCTGATCTAGAGCTTCAATGAAATCCATGCTGATCACTTGCCATGCTTGTTTGGGAATAGGCAAAGGTTGTAATAGGCCCGCATAAGGTGTCCCATCCACCTTGTTTTTAATACAGATTTCACAATCCTTAACCAAATTCTCAATGTCATTTCTCATTCCTTGCCAAAAGAATATCTGCTTTATTCTCTTGTAAGAGTTATCGATGCCTGAATGACCCCCCAAAGAAGAATTATGCATCTGATGCATTAATTTCTGCCTCAAGGGTCCCTGACTGCCTATATACAATCGACCCTTATATCTGAGTATGCCTTGTTGGTAAGAATAATGGGGACGAAGTGATGGTTGTAGTGTTAAAGCTGTGAGAAGTTGCTGGACCTTCTGATCTCCTTTATAACTAGATACTACCTCAGTGGACCAAGTGGGTACAGCAGTTGAAATAGCTTTGACACTTCCCTCTTCATAACCCCTCCTTGATAGGGCATCTGCTGCTAAGTTCTCTTTTCCTTTCTTGTATCTGATGGTATACTCTAGGCCCATGAGCTTCATCATTCCCTTCTGTTGGATTGCAGTGGTGATTCTCTGTTCTAACAGATGTTTTAAACTTTCATGATCAGTTTTTATTATAAAGGGCTTTAAACTGAGATAATGCTTCCACTTAGCAACTGCAAGCAAGATGGCTAAGAATTCCTTCTCATAAGTGGATAGTCCCAGATTCCTAGGACTTATAGACTTACTAATGTAAGCTATTGGTTTTCCTTCCTGACTCAAAACAGCCCCTAATCCAAACCCACTTGCATCCACTTCAATAGTGAACTCTTTATTGAAGTCAGGCATGGCAAGTACAGGTGCAATTGTCATAACTTTTTTTAGTTCTTCAAAAGCAGCTTGGGCCTCTGCGGTCCATTGGAATTTGCCCTTTTTTAAAAGCTCAGTAAGTGGCTTGCTGATCCCTCCATACCCTCTAATAAATTTCCTGTAGTATCCTGTGAGTCCCAAGAATCCTCTCAGACTTTTGATTCCAGAAGGTGTAGGCCATTGTACCATAGCTGAAATCTTGTCTGGGTCTGTAGCTACTCCTTCCTGAGTTATAATATGGCCCAAATACTCCACAGTAGGTTGTCCAAAAAAACACTTAGATCTTTTTGCTAAAAGTTGGTTGAATTTTAGCAATTCCAAAACTGTTTCCAGATGCTTCACATGTTCTTCCAAACTGTGACTATAAATGAGTATATCATCAAAGAAAACCAAGATAAACTTCCTCAAATAAGGTTGGAAAACATCATTCATGAGGGATTGGAAAGTGGCTGGTGCATTGGTTAATCCAAAGGGCATCACAAGGAACTCATAATGGCCTGCATGAGTTCTAAAAGCTGTTTTGTAGGTATCCTTTTCATCCATTCTAATTTGATGATACCCTGCCCTGAGATCAATTTTAGAAAATAATTTGGATCCTCCCAACTCATCTAATAAATCATCAATAATAGGAATTGGGTATTTATCCTTGACAGTGTCCTTGTTTAGTTGTCTATAATCAATGCACATTCTCCAAGTGCCATCTTTTTTCTTTACCAAAAGAATAGGAGAAGCATAGGGACTGTGACTCCTATGTATGAGATTATTACCCAACAACTCAGCAATCTGTTTCTCCACTTCTCCTTTTTGCTCATGATTAAGCCTATAAGGTCTAATATTAACTGGTTTAGCATCAGTTTGTAGGGGAATTTTATGATCATGGCTCCTATGAGGTGGCAGTGTCTTTGGCTCCTGAAATACCATAGCATATTTTTCCAAAATTAATTGTATTTCAAAAGGTATTTCCATTTCCTTCTTACTGACAGAGGCATTAAAGTGAGCTATGGCATAGCACTGTCCCTGTAGGCTTGCCTTGTACCATTGTTTAACACCAATAGTCTTCAAATTGGCATTCTCAGGAATGCCTTTAACAGTGACAGATTTTTCCCCTTTGTTAAAAGTTACTGAGTGATTGGTGTAATCAAAAGTAACTTTTCCACATTTTTTTAACCAATCTATTCCCAGTATTATGCTAGACCCTTCCAGCCTGATCACTCTTAGGTCTGCTTGATATGTCTCTCCATGCATTACCCACTTGAAATTGGAACATTTCAGTTTACTCATCACCTTATGCCCATTGGCAACTGTCACTATTAGGGGAGTGGCAGCCATGATATCTGCTTTAACTTCTTTGGCAATTTGGAAATCAATGAAACTGTGGGTGCTGCCTGTGTCAATTAGTATCACCACTGGTTTGCTTCCTACCTCTCCTTGCACTTTAATAGTCTCCTGCACCACTTCCCCATTCAAGGCATGAACTAAAATTCCTACCTCTTCTGAATTGTCCACCCTGACTAACTCCTCCTCATCCACCTCTTCTACTTCTTGCAATAAAGACTCATCAAATACTTCCTCTACTTCCAACTCACCATACATTTGATTTAAAGTCTTGTTAAAGCATTGGTGCCCTGGTTGGTACCTGTCACCACATTTATAGCAGAGTCCTGCAGATCTCCTCTGTTCAAACAGTTGTTTACTAATACCATTGGAGCCATCAGTAAACCTGCGGTTGAATCCTCTGTTGCTTTCCATCTGATCAGGATTCATCTTAACTGCATAGGGCTTAGGGTAAGAATACCCTTGTACTGCAGCATTTCCAGGTTTGGAAATCAATTTCTGTTTCCTCCACATCATTGTTAGAGCTTGCTCATGCAATTTAGCTTGTTCATAAACTTCCTCAAGAGTTTTAGGATTTGACAAATCAATAAATGGAACCAACTCCTCTTTAAGCCCACTAATGTAACTTTGAATGAAGTGCTCTTCATTCAAAATGGGATTAAGGTATAACATTCTTGCCCTAAGTTCTTCAAATTTTTCTTAATATTTTTCCACAGTAGTAGTTTGAACCAGTTTATTGAATTCTCTTACTAACTTCTTCAGGGTGGCTCCCTCAAACCTCCTGCTCAAAGCCTCAGTCAGCTCATTCCATCCAATATCAGGTTTATCCAGCAAGTACCCCTCCTTCCACCTATGAGCCCTTCCTGTAAAATGCATGGTGGCTATCTCCACACACTGCTCTTCTGGAACTTGGTATAGTTTAAAATATTGCTCGCTTTTACCAATCCATTCTCTTGGTTCTTCTCCTTCAAAGTTGGGGTAATCCAGTTTAGGATGAGGTACGTAGTATGCATTCTTTTGGGATTGACTTGTTTGACAGTTATTTTGACTTGCTTGAGGATTTGGCAGGATCCCCTTTCCTTTTTCATCTCTGTAACTAGCTTTGGAACTGTAACTGAGCCATGGATCATGGGTGTACTTATTCTCCTTTAAGGGTGGAGTTGGAGCTGAAGGTGTGTTGGTGGCTGATGATTGAGTACTGAGTAACTTCATCAATTGCTCATGTCTCTGTTGGCTTTCCTTCTGCAATTCATCCAGCTGATGCATCACTCCTCCCAATTTCTTGTTGTAGTCTATCTCAAACTGTTGGAACTTGGTATTTAACTCTTGATTGCCATCTGCAGTTAGGGTTTGCATCTTTTCTTCCAAAATTCTAAGATGCTCACTCAGGTCCTTAAGCCTGGTACCCTCGGCCATGTCTTCACTGAAGATATATTCACTATATTGCCTGAATTTATTATTCTTTTTCTTCCCTATCTTGAGAATTCCTACTCTAACTTTGATTTTTTTTCTTCAGTTCTCAGCGCTTAACATGAAGTTACCCCAGAAATATTGCTTCTACTAGCAATGAAATAGTATGAGGTGGGTTAAATGGTTACCTCAAGCAGGCTCCATTCTCTCTGCGAGATCAGATAATACCAAGTACTGTGGAATAACTGCGCGGTTGCCTCACAAGATCTCAATTCCTTGCTGCTCGTATAGAGATGGTTAGCCTCTCAGTTGCCTCGATCTCCTGTAGCTTGTTCCTCAGATCCCTGGGATCGGAACAGCTCTGATACCAATTTGTTGCAACCCGCACGATCCACAACCAGCCGAGGATGAGAATTCTCTGAGGCTAGGATGGCGGTGAGGATGATGGGTGCAAATCTATGAGAACTCGAGCTCCATTAATGGTGATTTGAGAGGAAGAGGGAATTGTGGGAGAAGGGTTGGAGAAGAAGAAGGGATCTAGAGAGAGAAAGAGAGATAAGAGATTTGAATTGGGGAAATGATAATGCTTCATTCATAACCGGTATGGTTTACATCTCTGTTATTTATACTAATGCTTTGATTACTGAGTTTACAAGTGAAAGGTAAGTAATGTGATTCAAGCAGTTACAACTGCCAAATGATTGGGCTCGGTCGTGGGCCTTCTTGTAACTAATTTGTAACAACCCATATGATTGGGCTTAGCTGTGGTCTTCTTGTAACTAACTCGTAACAACCCAAATGATTGGGCCTGGTCGTGGGCCTTCTTTTGGACGGTGGTGATCCGGCTTGACTTGCATCTTCACCTGGAACTCTTGGGCTCAATCCAGCTGGCTTCTACTTGCTTGGCTTCCAGATATTCCTTGCCTTGGGTCATGCGCTCACCTACCCCTCTGGAGTCTTCCAGACCCTCCTGGTACCCACTTGCTTCCTCAACACGCTTCTCCTCACCTACCTCCCTACAGAGCTCCTCTTCCCATCTCTATTCACCTTCCTTCACCTCTACTCTACTCCCCTCATCTCCCATCTGTGTGATGTAGCTACTGTGCTGTAACATAGCGGTGAAGGGGCTGGTTCTGAGCGCCCCGTCTTTGCAGCCGTCGCGCACCTGGACGCCGGATGCGCGCTGCGTGTGGGAGCCGCTGCCGCCGCCCAGGACTCGCACAGACTGCGCGGGAGGCCAGCCTCGGATGCCTCATGCCCGGGCCGAGCGCCCGCCACAGCCGTAGCCGCAGCTGCACCCTGCTGCACTGGCCACCACGCTCGTGTAGGGCCCAACGTGCGTGAGGCCTAGGTCGTGCGAGCCTATGCGCGTGGGAGCTGCGCGCCGCCCTTCTCCTTCGGTGCAGGATCGAAGCACCCATATTTCCCCTGAGGTGGGCCCGAGTCCAGGGAGCTTGGTCATTTTCCATTTGCTCTCATTCTAACAGCATACTCACCTCCCCTTGTGAGCTGCAGCCAACGAGAGATCCGGGCTTGCTCTCTCTTCGTCGCGAACGTTGCTGCGACGCCGCCGAGCCTCGAATTCGCCTTGGTTTGTGTGTCGAACTGCACCCCCCAGGCGAAATTGGTTTTTGGCTTCTAATTTGACCCGGAACATTCCTCGACCATCATCTTCACTCCAGGCAGCGAGCGCAATAGTCGGCACGTCGAGATCCATCGATCCATGCCGCCGGTTCGTCGCTGAAGCTCTCAGGTTGCGGTAAAAGCATAATTACTCATCTCTTTTTATGTTTATGCAATGGTTGGAACGGTTAGGATCCAAAATGCAAATTGACCGCATGGGTTGCCTCGGGCAATGTGCACGGACCCTTTGGACTACTCGTCCATGATTTGTGATCCTCGTGGAGCTTAATCGAGGTTCCGGAGCTGTTTCCGGCAATGCCGGGGACCTATTTCGACAAAATGACACTTAATTATATTTTATAATTGTGATTTTAGTGTTTGCTGTCCAGACACATGTTTTGGTGCGTTTTGGAACAACCGGTGACTTAATTAATTGTTTGTGACTTTTCTATGCGGTTTGGAGGTTTCAGCGATGTTTCAGGAATTTCCAGTGGGCTCCGGGGGTCCGGTTTAAAGATCTTTTTCTTTCGACGGTTTTAGGGTTGAGAGATGGGTGATCTTGAGTCGTAGAATTTAGTCTTGACTCGGTAGATCTTGTGCATGTATGGTCGGTGGGCAGGAGCATTGTGGGAGTTAGGTGCTTCGCTGAATCAGGTGGGTACTTCGACTCGGAGTCGATACAGTGGTGCTAGCTCGGTGATGTTCCTTCTTTCCCTTTTTATTCGTTATAAACACTTTACATGTTGAGCATGTATCACCATCTGACTTCACACTTAATTGCTCTACTGGTATTCTTTTTACATTCATCATGACTTAGTAGTAGAGCGGTATTTGATTAGATGTTATCATCACATTCGGTTGACCTGTTTGGTCGGTTTGACCCACATGTATGAGATTGGGCGACCTTCTTGATCGATACTTTACTTGTGGACTTATCATCAAGCTATTCGCCAGTAGTTGGCTTTTGATCATGTTGCATTGATCGTCACAACGTGTTTTGTGCATTTCGCGTACACTAGTGGTTTGATCCACCGCAAGAAGGTGTTCTTTTATGGAGAAGTGGTCGTACTTCCGACCCGTGAACCCAATGTGATTACTGCTAGGGTTATATGCCAGGTTGAGCATAGCGTGGCATTTGCCTGAGGTGTTTTGACCAACATGGTGGTTGATTGGGTTTATATTTTTGGACTGTTCGTCAGGTTGATGCATCTATATTATTACGGTAGCGACAGTTGTTTATAGTACATTCTCTCATTTCCTGCTATATCATGCTACTGTAGTATTACTGTTTACCTCTTATTATTATCTTTCGGCTACCAGTGAGTGCAGCTCGTCTTTGTCAGCTTGCGGTACCCACTGGGAGACCCTAGATAGTTTCTCACTATACCCCAGTTGCAGGTACTGCGGGAGGTGACGGTCGGGACGGTACGTGAGGCGACGACATAGCTATAGAGCTTTTCTGAGAGTTTCTTTCAGTACCCTACAATTTACTTTCTCTTTGTCATTTACTTATTTACTATTGAGTTTAGATGTGGTTGTTCAGTTATGTCTTATTATTTGATTGGATTAACGATGTGACAAACTAATAAGTGGATTTTTGACTTTATGACTTGTGGCTTTATGTCAAATATTTTCTACCCTCGTAGTAGTCAGTTTTCAAAAGATTATGTTTTCATGTGGAAACTATTTTAAAAAAAAAATTTAGACTTTCATTTTACTCATAGATTTCAAATATGATTTTCGTGTGGGAAACGTTTTCAAAAGGATAGGTATGTTTGATGACCTGTGTATTGTATCATCTGTTGTAAGGACATTATAGAGCATAAGAGCATCATGTTTAAGGATTATTTAGCTATATGTGCATTCCTTGTGAATGTGGTGTGTGTGAGTTGAAATTGGTGGTTGTGAAACTGTACTGTGTGTGACGCCGTGCAAATATAGGGGAGGTTCTGTCCGTGTGAATAGAGGGTTGCATGTATTTGTGGCGAGTCTGTCCGTTCTGCAGGGAAGGTTTTTTTAAAAAAAATTGGGCATTTTTCGCTAACTTTGTTTTCCTAAACTAGCCCTAAATATGAAAATAGTTTTACAAAATGAACCCCGGGGCGTGACAGATTAAGATGGTATCAGAGAGGTTACAACCACAATTTCGCTCGCAGGTTTTAAAACTGAACCACATGTTAGGTTGACCAATGGAAGGCCTAAGGTGTTTAGGCACGTGAGTGTGCGGGGTTGGTTTGGGCTTGACTCCTAGTGAGTCAATTGGAGTTGAGTCGGGTTGAGTCGAGTCAGTTTATTTCTAGCTTGGCTCTATCCTTTTCTGTTTTCAGCATATGGCACGCAGGTGACGTTCCACTGTGGGTGGAAGTGGTCGATGCCCCGATACCGTGGCGTCTGGTGTTGCAGACCGTGCCCGACGACTAGAGGAGCGGGTGGCCATATTGGCTAGATTAGTACATCATGTGGTGCAGCAACAAGCTGCAGCTGGGGCTGGCCAGGCTTCACCGTCGGGACCGGATACAGGTGTAGTCGCGAGTGTTGCTGCCGTTGTGGCCAATATAGCGGCTGGTGCCATTGCCAGTGCTGATTTAGTTGGTGTGACACTTGTGGGTGCCACGACGACCTTTCCTCTGACGACTATGGCAGTCACTGTGGTTATGCCGGTGGTAGACTAGTCTAAGTTGTTAATTCTTTAGACGAAATCGACTTGTGACCCCGTTGGTTAGTGGGAACTTAGGAATTTGTCACTTAGAGTTTGTTAGGCTCGATGTTGTCCCTAAGTTCTATAATTGGGTTCTATCAACTGTTGTGGCAGTATTTGAATGTGGAAAGGGTGATCGGTGTTGGTAGCATTATCTTGTTTTTGATCGTTGTGGTGAATACGACCCTTGAAGCATTAGATCTTTGGAACCAATAGAGTTGGAAAGCGATTATCGACTTTGATCGGTTTAGTGTTTCTGAATTCTAAGGGATGGTTTGCCACCTATTCGACTTGAGATTTTAAGTGAATTATTTAGTTGCCCGGAGATGTAGACTTATGTGGAATAACACTTAGCACATGATCCAGTGTTAGTGAGTGAAGCTGAGTGTCAGCAGTTAGCATGTAAGTAGGTAACCTCCTATACCTGCTAGGATGTGGAATTGAATCTTGTTGGTTTTCGTTGGGTAACCTCAATTGTTGCAAGGCGACGACACGTTCTAGCTTGTGGTTAGCTAGTTAACGAGGTTGGTTAGTTGGAGCCTATTGTTACGAACCTTGGGAACATGCTCCAGGTCGTGTTGGATTAGAGCAAAGAGGTAGTTCTTTAACTCATCTTTGGTAGAGTCGCCTGTATTAGTAGCCTTTGGCGAGCTTCAATTTTATGCTTTAGGAGTAGTAGTGTAGGCGTTGGTGTCGGCTCACGATCATTTGAGTCGACATTGGCGTGCGTTCGGTGATTAGTCCAAACGCGGTGGAGAACTCTTGTGTTAGATTTGGCATTGCTAGGCAAAGTCCCTATTTTAGTTGTTTGGCTTTGATGGTTACGCGGACTTGTGTCGGCTTTAACATGGAGTTTCAGGTCGGTGAGCGGTTGATGCCCTTGGGTTGGCCGGCATCTGGGATTGGGTGGTCTAGTTTTGCGGTACGATTTTTTTTGTCCGCCGTACATTGGACGGTTAGTAACCCTGGTGTGTTGGTCCACTGGTATAGGATTTTATGTCCCTCGTTATGCTGTGTGATAGTATTTTCTTGTCACCTTAGTTCGGAGGTAGATTGCCGCTTCGTCCCAAGTGTTTAGTTAATAACTTTTCTTTTCTTTTTGGAGGATTGGGATTTTCAAATTGCTCCAAGTGAATTTCAAATGTTCCGTGTGTGATCTTTAGGACTGAGAGACGGATATAGTATGTAGCTGCATAGAGGCGTAACCAGGGCAGTTTGACCGTATTTGTTTGTTTTGGAGTTGGAGGTTATACCCACGGGGGCTACTACCTAGTTGAGGACATTAGTGGTAAAGTCCACTTTGGTGGATCAAACTTTGCTCGGACAGAAGACGGATTTGTATTTGTAGAAGGTGCGGGCGGATGTCCAGCAAGGTAAAGTAGGGGACTTTGCGACTCTTCCTGACATCTCTCTTCGATTTTGAGGTCGGTGGTGTGTACCTGAGATTTCAGAATTGAGGAGGGACATCTTGTCCGAGGCGCACCGATCTCCGTACATTGTGCATCCTGGCGGGACCAAGATGTACCAGGACCTCAAGCAAAATTTTTGGTGGCCAGGAATGAAGATGGATGTAGCTCAGCATGTGGTTTAGTGTTTGGTGTGCCAGCAGGTGAAGGTGGAACACCAACGACCAGCAGGGAAACTTCAACCCCTCCCTGTGCCGGTGTGGTAGTGGGATCAGATTACTATGGACTTCGTCACTGGTCTGCCTCGGTCTTAGCAAGGCCACGACGTGATTTGGGTCATTGTTGATCGATTGACGAAGTCGGCTCATTTCCTGCCAGTACACACGACTTGGCCCAGCTCTACATTGACGAGATCGTTTGGCCCAGCTCTACATTGACGAGATCGTTCGGCTACATGGAATGCCGGTGTCGGTTGTGCCGGACCGAGACACGCGTCTTGTATCCCAATTATGGAGAAGCCTACAGTAAGCTTTGGATACCACGCTGAACTTTAGCACTTCCATCCGCAGAGCAACGGTCAGTCGGAGAACGTTATTCAGACTCTTGAGGAGAGGCTCCGTGCCTGTGTCTTGGAATACGGTGATGGGTGGTTTAAGTACCTGTCGTTGGTGGAATTCTCCTATAACAATAGTTGCCAGGCAAGTATCGAGATGACACCCTATGAGGCTTTGTATGGGCGTCAATGTTGGTCCCCGATTTGTTGGGATGATGTCGGTGAACGCCGGGTGATTGGGTCAGACTTAGTGAAGGAAACAGAAGCCAAAGCTCATATCGCAAGACAACGGTTACTAACTGCACAGAGCAGACATAAGAGCTACATGGATCGGTGTCGACATGACCTATAGTTTTCGGTCGGTGAGCATGTGTTGCTCAAGGTGTCCCCTTCCAGGGGGATCAAACGGTTCGGTTTGCGGAACAAGCTTAGTCCGCGGTTTGTTGGACCATTTGAGATTCTGGAACGTGTTGGTCCGATGACTTACAGGTTGGCTCTTCCTCCGAGTCTCACCCGGGTGCACAATGTGTTTCACGTGTCCATGCTTCGGAAGTATACCTCAGACCCGTCCCATGTGATCAGCCCTACGACTATCCAGTTGCGGGAGGATCTGAGTTATGATGAGGCCCTAGAGCGGATTTTGGCATGTGAGGTGAAGCTATTGAGGAATCGGAACATCCCTTGTGTGAAGGTCCTGTGGAAGAACCACGAGGAGCATGAAGCTACTTGGGAGCTTGAATCCGCAATGTTGGAGCATTATCCACAACTTTTTGAGGGGATGTAATTAAGTTTCGGGGACGAAACTTCTTGTAAGGGGGAGTGATGTAATATTTGTAATTTTAAATTTTTCGAATTTGAATCTTTTAATGAGAAAATTTAATTAAGTTTAAATTTTTACAGTCTGGAACTTTATAGAGGGTATCTTTTTCAGCTTTTTGAGGAATAATTCCTCGAAAGTGTGGCCACCAGGTTGTAGGTGGTTTAGCGCTGAAGGGAGCGGTCAAGTCAATTTTCAAATTCGCTGTGCTGGTTGCACGAAAAAGCATGAATATCAGGACTTGACATGAATCGTAAAAATAGGTATTTTTCTCTATAAAATGATTAATTTTGTAATCCGGTGAGATTTTCAAAGAAAGAAGATCGTCACTTGGACGGCGTCATCGACCTGAAGACGGTGATGCGAACGAATTTCAAATCCGATGTCCGGATCTCTCGGATCTGCGTGTTTTGTGACAAAAATGGACTACAAACTCGATTTTTGTGATTTCGGGTAAAATCGCAACTTTTCTACTCCGAAATTCATGAAATCTGTTGAGTTGGGGGGGACACGCGTTGGATTCGTGTTTCAAAAATTGAAATTGAAATTTGAATTTTCGGGGTCTAAGGGTTTGATTTTTTATCTTGGGGACGTGGAGGTGTCACGCCCCGGGAGGTCTTAGTATAAGCGGAAAAACGTGTATTATTTTTTTTTTCTTCACACGTGAAGATCAACCTCGCCCCCGGTGCACGACAGACCGCCACATATACAAATTCACTCTGCAATTGGACAGAGTCTCCTTTGTATATGCACGGCATCCCATTTACAATACCAACCATCAACCATACAGTCGTCATCAAACATAGAGCAGGAGAAGTAATTACCTACGGTTTTGCAAACGGTGTCCACCCGACACCCAATTTTTAAAACAATTACTCAACCAAACAAGAGAGCGGCGACATCGTTTGGAAAGGATAAATCCAGAGGTTTACAAAATCTGTGCCCACACGGCACTCTGCTTTTGAAAACGTTTTCGCAATCATTTCTATGATGATAAAAACATGCCGCGCCCGAAATCACGAAAGTATGTCTAAACCACAGTGCTAACTATAACTAATATGATCCACAGATGCAAATTAAACTAACAGTAGTTAAGAAAGAATTTGAGAAAAATCCAAGGAGCAACGAGTAGAAAGCCTCCTACGACTACGGTCCTCTCGACGCAGTCTCACCACCATCCCGACTAATGTCCCTAGTCAAACCTGTCACGGAGTGGGTAAAGTCAGTGACAAATAAAGTAGATGTCTTAACAATTAACGTTGAATTAAAAACAAACCGATTATACCGGAACCTTTCGCTAAAACCCTGTTACAAAAATAAGCTGGGCACCATCCCCAGAGTACCTGTCGGAGAGACGGAAGTCTCCCCTCGTGCACAGTCACATTACCCCCATGATGCTTTTAACCTCTTCACGGTGCTAGTGTGGCGCCCTTAGCTGGCGTGAAGAGGTCCCCACCCCATACACGTGGGGCACACGGGTCACTCGGACCACTTCTCCGGAAAAGTACACCCATGCGGAGGCCAATCCGCCTGTGTACGTGCAGCATCCAAAACCGAATTTGCCGATGTCGGCGTGTAATAAGCCCCGCGACCGCAGCCGCCACAATTATTAAATAAAAGTATTCATGCGAAGGTATAATAGTTCATCTACTTTATTAGACAAGTTAACAAGCCTTTTACGATGATATAGTGCACTTACTGCACTCGTTGCACTTATAGCAAGGGTACCCACCTGGTTGCGAGGGGATCGGAGCACCCGGATCTTTCGCACACTCCCGATGCGTATCTGGACCTAAGAAGAGTCCATAAGGGTAACCAAAGTCAGAACCACGCACTAACTCTACAAAACGAAAGCCCGACATTACCCATCCGACGGAAACCCAAGGAAATCGTCAAACCCGTCGATCAACGGATTCCCCCCCCCCCCCCCTCCCGCGCAGCCGTCGCCGCCTGCCGGAGCCCCGCGCCGACCGAACTCATGCGGCGGCCCTCCGCGGGCAGCGCCCGTGCGGGTGTGGTCCGCGCGGCGCCCGCGCGGCGCCCACACGTGTGCGGGCCCGCGTGGCGCCCGCTCGGTGCGGCCCCGCGCGGCGCCCACACGGGTGCGGGCCCGCGCGGCGCCCGCTCGGTGCCCCGCGCGGGTGTAATCCCGCGCGGCGCCCGCGCGGTGCCCGCGCGGGTACGATCCGCGCGGTGCCCGCGCGGCTCCCGCGCGATGCCCTAGCGGCATCGCGCATCTCCGCCGCCCGTGTCGTGCCCTAACTTGCGCAACGACGGCGACGGTGGCGGAGATGACGGAGACGACCGAAACCCTAAACAAAACGTAAAAGAAGATCCCGAAAAACCACAACGAGGATTCACTGACCGGATTAATCCACGGGGAAGTCGTCCGATCGCGCTCTTGTCTCCGGTTCGTTGTTCGGGGTGATCGGACTCATTCGTTTCCTTTCTTTTCTCCTTTCTTTCATTCGGCTAGGGTTCCGTCCTTTTTTCTTTCTCTCTCGCGTTCTTTCTTTTCGGCTAGGGTTTCATCTTTTTTTTTCTAAAGTGAATTCCTTTCGTACGTATTAATTCAACCCCTTTTAAATCCTAGTCGCCGATTAATTAATTTCTCAAATTAATTAATCATAGGAAATAAAAACCTTAAATTTAATTTCACGTAACCGATTAATTAATTTCTTAATTAATTAATCACACGGAATATCCAAATTCCCCTAAAAAGCATGCCGGATATTTTACGCGAATTTCGATGCACGCCTTAAGTCATCGCGATCTTAAAAACCCCATTCCGGGAGATCCGTACATCGGATTCCCGATTCAATCGCACCATCGGTCTTCGTTTTCCGAGCCCTTCGACGGAAAAATACCCGCACCGCACACCGACCGAGTTTCAAACGTTAAATAATTTTATTCACTTAAGGGCATAAATAATTAACATGTGAGTCACAATTAGCCGTAAAAGTCGAATCACTACAGGAGGGAATTATTCCAATTGTTGAGTGGAGAAGGGCACTTGGGTTGGATTAAGATTTAGGGCTCGCTAAATCCTAATTATTCCCTAATCCCCCTTCTTCCTTCTCCACAGCCACCAAGAAGATGAAGCTATAGATCCCCTCTTCCTCCTCTCCTTGGATCCATCACCGTCGCGCTGTCGTCGGAGCTGTAGCGGTGAAGGGGATGGTTCTGGGTGCCCCCTCTTTGCAGCTGCCACGCACTTGGACGCCGTACGCGCGCCGTGTGTGGGAGCCGCTATCGCCACCCAGGGCTCGCACAGACCGCGCGGGAGGCCAGCCCCGAATGCCTCCAGCCCGGGCAGTGCGCCCGCCACAGCCGCGCCCTGCTGTGCGGGCCAGCGAGCTCGCGCAGGGCCCAGCGTGCGCGAGGCCCAGGCCGTGCAGGCCTGTGTGCGTGGGAGTTGCGTGCCACCCTGCTCCTTCTGTAGTGGCCCTGGTTCCCATGTAATGTTCTTCCGATGAATCCACTGTTAGAACACCTAGTGTTGGTGTATCTGGCCCATGGTGCATCAATGGGATGCCACAGATGGACTCTGTGGCATGACCCGGATCTTCATTGGGGGTTTATGGCTTGATAAGTGGCTTCTGGAGGACTATCTTGGGAGTTGGGAGTGTTTGAGTGTGTATCGGACTCAAGAAATGGACTCAGTGCATTGAATGGATTCCGAGTGTATTCGGGTACCCCCCGTCGAATTTTGGAAGGAGCTTTGGGCAAAATGGAGGCCGTATTTGGATTCAGCGCGGAAAAACGTTGAAAAACGGCTATTTACTTGTATGTTTCTGAGTCCGGACGCCCAAAAACGGAGACCCGAAAGTTTCTGGTGTATTTTGGTGCATGGGGGAGCCGTGGACCGGCCGGAGGGACACGTGGCAGCTTATGATTGGCCGGTGCACGCTTCCCGGTCCACAGAATTTAGCGCTGGTGCAGTGGACCGAGCGGGAACCACGTGGCGGCTCCGGATTGGCGGGCGCAGGGCGCTCGGTTCACGGGTGAGCGCCCGGGGGATTGGGCGAGCTACTGTGTGCGTGCAGGCGGCAGGTGGCGCGGCAGGTGGCGCGTCAGACGGCGTGGCAGCGGCGGCGGCTGGCGTGGCGGCCACGGCGCCGACGTGGCGCACACGTGCGCCACGTGGCGGCCCGCCATTGGCGGGCGCCAACCACTCCGTTGACCAGCGCGGGCCACGCGGCGGCACGGGAGCGGCCGGATCCGGTGTCCGCTGTTCGGGGGACACGTGGCGCAATCTGGTGCATTCGGGCGCTGGATGAACGGCCCGGATCGGCGCACTGTGCGCGCCCGAAATATTTCGGGCGCCCGGATGTTGGGACACAGTGGGCATTTTTGGATTTGTTTGGAATGGGCCTATAAATACCTCCTCCTCTCCCTCTTTCTCTCCCTTTTCCGAGCTTTAGAGAGGGAATGAGAGGGAGAGCCCTTTATGAGATTTGTTCCCCTTGATGTTCTTGATCTCGTCGTGGATCCTCGGAATTTTTTGAGGTCTCGGCAACGGCAATATCGATTTTACAGTTCGCCTTAGTTTTTCCCCCATTTCGGCCCATTACCGTCACAGTTCAGTCAAAAATTCACTGTGGGCAAACCAGGAGGAATTTTTGGGCTATTTCTTCGACAGCGCATTCCTAAGAGATAAGGCTTCGATTTTTGTGTTGATCACTTTGCCCTGTTTCGCACTTTTGGCACGGTTCCCGAGGCATTTTTGACCCCCCTTTTTCTGTGATGGATTATGGACAGCAGAGGCTTGTCGATTTTATATCTTGGCCTAGGAGTGTCGGATCAAGACGTTTAAGTACTCAATTTTGATCTACTCGTCGCGGGGAACACAGTGGTAATTTTTCTGGGATTTTTGGAGATTGATTCGAAGGTGATAATTAAGCTTTCCCTGGACTGGTTGCCACAGAATTTTGGTTGTGGGGCGTTTCGGCTTGCAGCGGTGTTTTATTTTTAACTTGGCCTACAGGTATCGGATCAGAACGTGCGAGTACTCGTTTCGACCGGTTCGACGCGACGATCGCAGTGGTTATTTTTATGGATTTTTCAGAGGACTGCAGAGAGGTGAAATTTAGCCATTTTTGGGACTGATTTTTGGACAGCGGGTATTTGTGCATTATTGGGATTAATTGTGCGCTGTTTGGATTACCGTGCAGTGTGCCGTGATTATCTGATGTGAGGGCATTTTTGGGCTGTGCTTCGCGTGCTCTGCGATCGAGGTGGGTGGTTGTTGCATACCTCTACTTCTGACTTGCTCACTAAGTTTATTAGAGAAGCCCTCTATTGGACATATTGATTGATTACCATGCATGATTAACTGATATAAATGTGAGCCTATCATTTGAGATTAATTTTGTGGACATAGCAGGTTGGAAATATTATTGGAATAATATTGTTGTGGAAACATGATTGCGGGGACATATTTAATAGTGATAATTAACATGTCATATTAGCACATAGATCTTATGAAAGTTGGTTAAATGGACTAATTATGGGGACATGATGACATTTATATGTGCGGGTACCACTTTGGGATTTATTATGGATCAGGGATTAATTACATGTGTAGTTGACTGATGAATTTAGCATGATGAGTATATCTATGTGGATTTATTATTTGTTACACATGTGAAACTGTTATTTGATATTCTCTCTTTTATCTTGCATGAGGACTTTTGCATGCTTGTATGGACATCTAGATAGGCCACTATTTATTGCTACACTATCATATTGGGATTTGACTTAGGAGAAACCATGATTGTTTTCTTTCTCCTTCTCATTTAGACTTTCGAGTCATGTTGCCCGGGTTCGAGCAGAGGTTTGGGATAGTGTAGCCGGGACCTTGGGGTCAGAGACAGGGTGTACTTGATGTTTGATTTGTTGGTTATTGCGGCAACCGCGGACAGTAGGCGGTTGACCGGATATTGATTATTTCACCCGATTGTGGGTTGTGGGTTATTGTGGTGACCGCGGACATTAGGCGGTTAGCTAGATGTTGATTACCTTATTAAATTTTGGGGTCTTGTGGGGTGTTGCGGCGACCGCGGACGTTGGGCGGTTGACCGGATGTTTACTATTGCATCAGATTGGGTATCAAGTTTCTCTAGTGGATGGTGTTTCCCACTTATTGAGTACTATTGCATCAGATCGGGATTTCATTAGTGGACGGAGTTTCCCACTTTGATCATAGTCTTGATCCAGTCCTGCTATTGTGAGACATTGGTTACAGAGATGCTTGATACAGAGATACTTTACTCGTGTGGGTCGCTCCCCTCGAGTGCCACTCCGGAGTAGGCTTTAGACCGTGATGGGTGCCGGTCCATCTGATTGGGATTTCGAGCCTTGTGTGCTGGTCCCCTACTGAGTTTTTGAGTTCGACAGCAGAGCAGGCAGTACCAGTTTTACAGGTGACTAGATTGGGTTTATTTGGTCAGATACTGTTTCCTGATGCATTTATACAGTCATTTCTTTCGGTATTGCATTTAGAGGCATACTAGTGGTGGTTTCCCTTTATTCAGCAGTTCCGTTTATAGCTTACCACTTATCCCTTTTCTTGCCTCTGGTAGACTTAGTGGGTACGCCGGAGTTTGAGGCTTTACCCACAGGGGGAGGCTACTGGTTTACTAGTGGTTCTCACCCCCATTGTTGTTTCCCTCTTTTCTTCCCCCTGTTTTGCAGAGTCCTCTGCGGGAGTTGCTGACCTTCGGTCGTTGTTCGAGGCGAGGGAGTCACGAGCTAGATCCTTACCACCCGAGGAGTGTAGCTGTATCCCCTGGTTGGAGATTCCTTGTAGCTGTCAGCTGGTTTGTACTGTTTACTTTGGAGGGAGATCTTTTGTATTTGGAGAGACTGATGTACTATAGTTTTAGTTATCTCCCTTTTATAGTTGAGAGATGCTGTACTGAGGACATTGTATGATGATTATCTGTATTTGAGGAGATGGATATTGTACTTTATTTCATGTTGTACAGTGATTGGATTTTATTTTACAGCATTTTTATTTTCGCTCTGATATTTGCGTAGCTATAGTACTATCTTTTGCAGGTTAGATGCTTCGCCTATGCGGGATTTTGCATAGGTGGCGGATCTGTTGGCGAGCCGGGTCGCAGTTTCGACCCCGGGGCGTGACACTCTGTGAGATATCATTAGCTGTGTTGGCCTTCGGCTAGGTTTGCCGAAATTTCTGAAAAGAATTAGGCCAAACAGAGGTTGGAAATGCATTCAGCATGGAAAAACGCTTGAAAACGGCTATTTACTTGCCTTTTTCTAAGTCTGGATGCCCAAAAACGGGCTCCCAGAAGTTTTTCGCGCGTTTTGGTGCATGGGGGAGGCCGTGGACCGGCCTGGTGCCACGTGGCAGCACCGGATTGGCCGGCTCACGCGGCGCGGTCCACGAAACTTGGCGCTGGTGCATGGGTCGGCGCATAGGACACGTGGCGGCTCGCTAGTGGCGGGCGCTGTGTGCGCGGTCCACGGGGACTTGCGGCCTGGCGCATGGACCAGGGCACGCCACGTGGCGGCCTGCGAGTGGCCGGCTCACGCGCGCGCGGTCCACGCGCCTGGGGAGCAGGTCGGGGCAGTTGGGGCAGGTAGCCCGCGACGTGGGGGCGCCACATGGCGCCCCGCGGTTGGCCGGGCGCAGCCGGCCCATGCCCCGCTGTCGGGACACGTGGCGCTCCGCGATTCGTGGGCGCGCGTGCGCTGGGCGCGGGGGAGAGCCATGGGACACGTGGCGGCTCCAGGATAAACCGAGCGCGAACAGTGTTGGGCCGGGCCCAACACTGTAGCCGCCCGATTTATCCGGGCGCCCGGAAATTGGGCCCGAAAAGCCCAATGACCTCTTTTTTGTGGGCTTTTCGTGGAAGGGCCTATAAATAGGCCCTTTCTTCTCCTTTTTGGGGCTTTTCCCGACTTATTTTGCCTTTGTACCCTTAAGAAAAAATCTTTCTCATCTTCTTGTGCATCTACTGAAGGAGTTTTGGATTTTTCGGAGTGCGCGAACTCGACGACTTCGGCAACGAAGCGCAGTGCGATGATTTACTGTTGGAGGCCCATTTTTGTCGCACTTCAGTCTGGGAGGTCTACAGAGCTACCCCGACAATATTTTTGGACGATTTTCATGGCGTTGGATTCTCGAGAGGTAGCTCTATGTTTTTCGTATTGACCACCTTCTTCATATCCGAGTTCTTCTTGGGGTTCCTGGTACATTTTTAACCCCCATTGCTACAGGATTTCTCTCTTGACAGCAGCACCTTGCCGGATTTTATTCTCCGCGGTCGAGCGTCTGATCGAGACGAGCCTATACACTTTTTTCATCTAATCGTTGCGAGGATTATCATCATATTTTTCTTGGATTTTTCCGAGACCTTCCCGGGGGTATACTATTCCCTTTTTATCTGTGCAAGAGGTTACAGTTGTGTGGTTGTGATTGTTTGCGCGCCGGTACTGTGGAATTTGTAACTCGGCCTACGGGGCTCGGTTTTGGACGTGCAGGTACCCGTTTCAAAGGTCTCGACGCGACGATCGCTGTGATATTTTTATTGGAATTTTCTGGGCACTTTCAGCAGGTGAAAATTTCGCTTTAAGAGGACTGTTCATTGCAGAATTTTGAAACTTGGAACTTTGTGGAAATTAAGTGTTACTTTGGGTTGTATTTTGTACCCAGGATGTGTTGATCACTGCTACTGTATTGTTGGCTTGGTAGATGTACTGATATATTTTTTTTTGGGCATTCTTAGCTGCACGACTCCGGACAGTTAGCATGTTCAGGTGGGTGACTTTGCTTTCAAAATCTATGGACTGCGTGCTAATTCTATGTATGTAGGATCAAGCATGTTAGAAATTGGACTAAATAGCATGTGGAAACTGAATGTTAGCACTCTTGTATATCAGTTGATGAATCTTGTGATCTTATTGTGATTCCTACAACATGTTAATTATTGAAATCTTAGAACTTGACCTAGCACCCCTGTCATATGTATCATGTTTAGCCAGACTGTAGAAAACTTCAACTTGGGCTAGGTTTCTTTATTGCTCTAGACATTCCCACATCACTGTATTATACTTGTCATTCTGGACTTAGCTTTTCTCGCCCGGGTTGTGGGCTGGGAGGTCGGGTGGTTGTGGGATGCATTTGCACTCGTGTCTAGGGACCGAGTGGAGTTGATAGCAGTCTGTAGATCAGGTTTCTTTGGGAGAGTGATAGTGATGGTAGATCTGGGTTCTTGGGAGCTGTCAGAGTGACAGTGAGTCTCAGCTGTGTAGATTCCAGCCAGTGAGTGAGACAGTGATTTGTTGGTTATAGCCGATCTTGTTGATCGATGATTTGGATCATAGCCTGCATGAGCCATATTTGAGCTCGACAGAGATGCGCGGATACTTTGCTCGGTGGGGTCGCGCCCCTCGAGTGCCACTCCGGAGTTGGGCCTGATACTTCTATCGCGGCTTGTCGATGCAGTTGTCCCTCTGGCTGAGCCAGTTTAGGCAGTCACGGACACCGTCCCTCTGGCTGAGCCAGTTTTGGCAGTCACGGACGTCCTACGTAAGTCCGGTCCTCCGGGATGTAATGGCAGTAGGTAGGCGCAGGTTTGACTGGACCCGATGTGGCAGTCAGTTTGGATTGGGTGATCTGAGTTGAGAGTTAGTTGTGGCATCATGTTCTTTCTGTTCCACTCTTTGAGCATCTAGATAGAGGCATAGTAGCTGTAGAGTTTACTTTTTCCAGCTTTCCTTACAGCACTGCATATGTTACTTTATGCCTCTAGTAGACTTAGTGGGCAGACCGTCGGGCTTGTTGGCGGCACCCACTGAGAACTATTGTGGGAGGTAGTTCTCACACCCGTCGTGGTGTCTTTTCCCTAGGGACTTCTGCTCCGGTTCCTGCTGCTCCAGTTGCTGATCCAGCTCCTTCAGACCGAGGTAAGGGAGTCGCGAGATAGATCCCTTCCTGTCATCCTCAGAGTGAGAGTAGATGTATCCCTGTACTACTTTGGAGTGGGTTATGTCGAGTGACTTTTGTAGTGAGGTATCGAGTTGTACCCTTTCTTTTCTGCTGTTCTGAGAGACTCTTGTCTCAGGTGAGGACGGTCTGCATATTTGAGAGTTGTAGTTGTATTTTATGTCTTTTACTTCAGCTTTTACTATTTCAGCTCTGATATCTGCTAGTGTAGATGTTTCTTTGCAGGTTAGTCGCTACGTCTATACGGGGCTTTCCGTATGGGCGGCGGATCTGTTGGCGAGCCCGGGGCGCAGTTTCGACCCCGGGGCGTGACACCTTCCTCCCTATGCAGGATCCGAGCACCCATTTTTCCCCTGAGGTGAGCCCGAGTCTAGGGAGCTTAGTCATTTTTCAGTTGTTTTTCTCCCTTTTGCTCTCCCTCTAACAGCACACTAACCTCCCCCTGTGAGCTGCAGCCAAGGAGAGATCCGGGCTTGCTCCTTCTTCCTCGCGGACGTTGCTGCGACGCCGCCGAGCCCCGAATTCACCACGGTTTGCGTGTCAGATCGCGCCCCTAGCCGAAATTAGTTTTTGGCTTCCAGTTCAACCCGGAACGTTCATCATCTTCGCTCCAGGCAGCGAGTGCAGCAGTCGGCACGTCGAGATCCATCGATCCACGCCGTCGGTTCGTCGCCGAAGCTCTCGAGTTGCGGTAAAAGCATAATTACTTGTCTCTTTTTATGCTTATGCAATGGTTGAAACGGTTAGGATCCAAAATGTTGGGTTATGTATAATATGGATCTAAATAGGGAAAAAAATACCAAGAGGGGGGTGAATAGGTGTAAACGTTTAAACACTCAAAAATCTTTGCGTAATAAAACCCAATGCGGAAAATAAAAATAACACGCAAGATTTTTACGTGGAAAACTCCAAACCGGAGTAAAAAACCACGGGACCGATAACACGGTGAAATCCACTAGAATTATAACACGTACAAAGGTGATATACCGTACTCACAGACGACTCAACCTTTTTCCATACGCTCCTAGTAGATCTTCTCCGCTCGCTCCGCAACGCTCCTCGAATCCACGATTTGCGTCCAACGCCGAATCCACGGCGTCCAACGTCGAATCCACGACGTCCGACCGAATCCACGGTCTTCACCCAGTAGCACGTCTCGAGTCCACGAACGTACCTCGCTCCGAATCCACGAAAGCGGTAGCACCTTGAATCCACAAGGCCACGCGAGTCCACGCGCCGATTTTGGGGTAAATCGTTGTTTTTGGGTGGTGATGATCCGCCGAATACTTAGATTAGAAATAGATCGGAAATACCATCTAAGTATTCATTAATTTGATTCTACTCAAAATCTGAGTTTGGAAAACCTAGAATCAAATTAATAATATAGATAAAGAAACATAGAATTAAATCTAGTATTTCCTTTCTTCTCTATATGTGGATTTTTCTATATTGGTCGTATATGGAGCTTGCCCTAAAAGATGAACAATAGGGTCTATTTATAGGTTAGAAACCGTTGGAAGAGGATAAGAATCAAAAACTAACCATTTCTGGATTTTTACAGGACGACGATCCGGATCGGACTTACGGCGATCCGGATTGTCGTAGCGAAACAGACAATTTCCAGAAAAACAGGGTTTCGGGATCCGGATCGGAATGTCTGATCCGAATCGTTCATACAATTCACCAAACACCAATGTTCGGGATCCGGATTGAAATGCCTGATTCGGATCGTTCATATATTTCGGTAAAAACCAGTGTTCGGGATCCGGATCAGAAGAGGCTTGGATCCGGATTGAATTTGCGTATGAACAAACACCCTTCGGGATCTGGATCGAAGTGTCTGATCCGGATCCTGAACATGTCCCATGTCCAGTTTTTGATTTTTATGCAATTAAAAATTCATCCAAGTGTTTCTGCACTATAAGAAGTATTCGGATCACCAAAATTAATTAGTTAAACATACCTGATCCTTTTGAATTCTTCTTTCTTGAGATTGAGTTATATGATCCAACCTTCTTTATCTTCAATCTTCAAGACTTAACCAATTTCACGAAATACGCCAACTCAAATTCCGTAACACAAAATGCAAATCGACCGCACGGGTTGCCTCAAGCAACGTGCACAGACCTTTTGGACTACTCGTCCATGATTCGCGGTCCCCATGGAGCTTAATCGAGGTTACGGAGCCGTTTTCGGCAATGCCGGGGACCTATTTCGACAAAATGGCACTTAATTATATTTTATAATAGTGATTTTAGTGTTTGCTGTCCAGACACCTGTTTTGGTGCATTTTGGGACAACGGGTCACTTAATTAATTGTTTGTTACTTTTCGGAGCGGTTTGGAGGTTCCGGGGATGTTCCGGGAATTTTCGGTGGGCTCCGGGAGTCCGATTTAAAGAACTTTTTCTTTCGACGATTTTAGGGTCGAGAGATGGGTGATCTTGAGTCGTAGAATTTAGTCTTGACTCGGTAGATCTTGTGCAGGTACGGTCGGTGGGCAGGAGCATCGTGGGAGTTAGGTGCTTCGCCGAATCAGGTGGGTACTTCGACCCAGAGTCGGTACAGTGGTGCTAGCTCGGTGATGTTCCTTCTTCCCCTTTTTATTAGTTGTACACACTTTGCATGTTGAGCATGTATCACCGTCTGACTTCACACTTGATTGCTCTACTGGTATTCCTTTTACATTCATCATGACTTAGTAGTAGAGTGATACTCGATTAGATGTTATCATCGCATTCGGTTGACCTGTTTGGTCGGTTTGACCCACATGTATGAGATTGGGTGACCTTCTTGGTCGGTACCTGTGGACTTATCATCGGCTATTCGCCGGTAGTTGGGTTTTGATCATGTTGCATTGATCGTCACAGCGTGTTTTGTGCATTTCGCGTACACCAGCGGTCTGATCCACCGCAAGAGGGTGTTCTTTTTTGGAGAAGTGATCGTACTTCCGACCCATGAGCCCGATGCGGTTATTGCTAGGGTATATATGCCAGGCTGAGCATAGCGTGACATTTGCCTGAGGTCTTTTGACCAACATGGTGGTTGATTGGGTTTATATTTTTGGACTGTTCGTCTGGTTGATGCATCCATATTATTACGGTAACGATAGTTGTTTATAGTACATTCTCTCATTTCCTGCTATATCATGCTATTGTAGTATTACCGTTTACCTCTTATTATTATCCTTCGGCTACCAGTGAGTGCAGCTCACCTTCGTCGGCTTGCGGTACCCACTGGGAGACCCTAGATGGTTTCTCACTACCCCCCAGTTGCAGGTACTGCGAGAGGTGATGGTCGGGACCGTACGTGAGGCGACGACATAGCTAGAGAGATCTTTTCCCGGAGTTTCTTTCAGTACCCTGCAGTTTACTTTCTCTTTATCATTTACTTATTTACTATGAAGTTTAGATGTGGTGGTCAGTTATGTCTTATTATTTGATTGGATTAACGATGTGATGAACTAATAAGTGGATTCTTGACTTTATGACTTGTGGCTTTATGTCAAATGTTTTCTACCCCTTGTGGTAGTCAGTTTTTTAAAAAATATGTTTCTGTGTGGGAAACCGTTTTAAAAAGAATTTTTAGACTTTCATTTCACTCGTAGATTTCAAATAAGGTTTTCGTATGGGAAACGCTTTCAAAAGGATAGGTGTGGTGTCCCGTTGTCCCATGTGTCTTGACTGTGTGGTCGGCGGTGAGAAAACACCTATTTTTGGTGTATCGAGTGCGTTGTGCGTCTAACGGATGTCGAAAATGGACTCAGCGCGTGAAAACAATCAAAATTGGCTATTTTCGAGCAAAATGGGCCTACTAGGCCCATTTTGGAAGCAGGTCGGTCCACTGCCCATGAGGCGTTCACCGGGACCAGCGAACGCAGGCGGAGCCACGTGGTGCTGCGAGATTGGGCGGGCCGCACGTCGCGCCGCAATCTCCGCGGGCGGGCCACGAGGCGGCGCGCCATTGGCTGGGCGGCGTGCGCGGGAGACCCAGCGCAACGCGCGGTGCGTGTACCCCGCCGTGCACCCCGCTGCCACTTGGCGCGCCCTGATTGGCGGGAGCCAACCACCGCGTGTGTGCGGGGTGCGCAGAGCGCCGGCGTGGGACGTGTGGCGGCCTCCCACTGGCCGTTGCCACCCACTCGGTTAGGCCGCTGGACGCATGGCGCGATCTGGCGATTCCGGGCGCGCGCGATCTGCCGCCACGTGTCCCGAATTCGGATCTGTTTGTTTCGGGCGCCCGATTTCCCTGCCCGAATCCAAAAGTGCTTTTTCGGGGATTTTGGCTATAAGTAGCCTCTCTTGGGCTTCTTTTGAGGGGTTTTCGGATTTAATTTTGGGGCCATCTTCGAGAGGGATTTTCTTTTTCGACTCTTCTTCGCGATTTGCCATTCCGGAGGATTAGTGGCCGTTTCATATTTTTCCTCCCCGACTTCATGAGCTTCGACGCTTCTCTGACACGGATCTTTTTCGTCGGCTCTTCGTCCACGAGCTCCCCCGAGCTGAGTTCTTGGAGTTTTTCGCCGATTTTTATGGCAACGTTTTCATGAGAGGTAGGTCTTCGATTTCAATATTTACCATTTCTCTTAATTTTGGGCTTTTGTTGGGTTTTTCGGAGCTTCTTTAGACCTTTTTTTCTGCGGCATTTTCTGGACAGCGGAAGAGTGATCTTGCATTTTCTCAGCCTACGGTTGGCGGTGTTTAAGGACTCGATTTTTATCTACACGTCGCGAGAATCGCAGCCGTATTTTTATTGGAATTTTTGGAGGGCATCTCGTAGAAGGTATTTTACTATTTTGTGGACAGATTTGCCGCGATCATGTCATTTTGGTGATTTGAGGTTTACCGTGGTGCTTGACTTGTATCTCTGTGACTGGGAGGAGTTTTCGGGTGTTTTCTAGTTCGTTGGAACTGTGAGAACCGGAGGATCGTGCACGCCCAGTTTCGGCTCATTCGAACTCCGGACCAACGCGCGCATCCATGTGGGTTTGTTTTCATCCAAAACTGCGGACTTCCTATTAATTCTAGTATGATAGGACTCAGCATGCTAGTATAGGTGCTATTATTATTGTATCATGTTATTGATTGAATTGTGGAACTTTGACTAGTACCCCGTCATATATTGCATGATTTTGACCAGACTAGTAGAAAACCCTCACTTGGGCTAGCTGTTGTATTTAGACATCCCCACACACTTTATTATTGCTTTCCTAGACATAGTGTTTCTCCTCGCCCAGGAAGTGGGTCGAGTGCCGCTCCGGAGCTAGGCCTGTTACTTTCCTATCGCGACTTGTCGATGCAGTCCGCGTGGGACGCCCTACGTAAATCCCATCCTTTTGTGGATACGTGGTAGTAGGTGGGCGCAGGTTTGATTGGACCCTATGTGACAGTCAGTATGATTGGGTTGACTGAGAATATCGAGTATATGCATTTTTTTTATCATCTGCATCATCCCTTTAGCATGATAGATAGAGGCATGATAGCTATAGAGTTATTTCTAGCTTTTATCTCCCCTGTTTACCATATTGTTATCTTATGCCTCTGGTTGACTTAGTGGGCAGACCGTTGGTCTTGGAGACAGTATCCACTGAGAACTACTGTTGGATGTAGTTCTCACACCCGCTGTGGTGTTTTTATTTCAAAGGTACCTGTTCCAGCTTCAGCTCATTCGGAGGCTGCTGATTGAGGTAAGGGCGTGGCCGAGTAGTTCAATTCCCTGCATTTTGTAGAGACATAGTGGTACCCCTGTAGACTGATGTATTAGTACTGGACAGTCTGGAACTTTTTATTGTATTTATATTTTTGGGAGTTGGATTTGTATATTTGACAAATGTTCAGTTTACGGTTTATCTTTAGTTATTTTTCTTTACTGCTCTAATACATGTTTAGCTATAGATCTGACTTTGCAGGTTAGACGCTTCGCCTATGTGGGGATTCCCGTATGGGTGGCGGATCTGTTGGCGTGCCCGGATCGCAGTTTCTACCTCGGGGCGTGACAGATTAGAGTGGTATCAGAGCCTAGGTCGTAGGTCATTGTGAACTTAGTAACCCTAGGCCTTGGTTGGACAGTAGGATGACTGTCGTAAGAGACGTGAATTTAGCGAGAGTCCTGATTGAGTTGTAACTTCCCCAGGGGATTGGGGTGAGTGATTTTATATGTTCATTCTTTTAAAGTGGTTATGTTCGCTGCAGACAACATAATGCTTTAGAACGGATAATATGTTTTAGACTTTCGCTTGATCGGGTAGAGTGTTCGTTGTGTTCTAATGTTTGGTTTTGTTGCAGGTATCTACGATGCCTCTGAGACGTCGTGTAGTAACGAGGGCACATCCTATTTCTGATGAGGAGCCCGAGCAGCGGGAGGCTGAGCAATCAAAGCAGAGCGAGACCTACGAGTTGCGGGCCTAGATGGCTCAGATGTCTGAGGCGTTGCGGCGCAAGGAGGAGAACATGAAGCGCATGATGCACATGTTCAAGCAGAGAGTTTCCCCTACAATACTACCAACGGCATTTCCAGCTACGGCATCACCGATTCTGGTTCCGATGGCACTGTTGACAGAGGAGGAGTAGCAGGATCTGACCGACCGGTTGACTCGATTTTGTCAGCTTCATCCCCCACAGTTCTCGGGACAGAGTTTGGAGCCTTGGGAGGCAGAGAACTAGATAGCGGCTATGGAGAACCTGTTGAACTTCTTCTTGGAGGAAAAGTATCAGGTGCATCTGGCTACTCACTTTCTGGAGAAAGACACTTAGACTTGGTGGCGTCGAGTTCGTCCGGTTGGGCCCTTGGGAGTTCAGCTGTTGACCTGGGTTGAGTTTTGTGTTTTGCTGCTCAGGACCTTTTTCCCCCATAGTATCAAGCAGAAACTAGAGGGAGACATGAGACACTAGCGGCACGGGAATCAGCCACTTCAGGAATAAGTTCGTGAGTTTATGCGGTTGTTGAGCTGCGTACCCCATGTTGCATGGGATGAGGCCTAGCGGGTGGATCTTTTCAAGAGAGGACTTCGTCGAGACATCTATCTGTTTGCGTGTTCCCAGCGATTGCCGACTCTAGATGCGGCAGTTAATCACGCCCTGTGGATTGAGCGAGGATCAGTGGTGCTGACCGAGAGGGACAGAGCGCCAGAAACCAGCTCTGGAGAGAAGCGCCCAGCGTCTTTTGAGGTAGGACAGTCCAGCAGATCGGGACCTCCGAGACCGCCATGATTTCAGTCTCAGGGTCATTAGTCTCAGAGGGGATGGAGGTCAGGAGGTTATCAACCACCGAGCCACCCTCAGCAGCAGCAGTATCAGAGGCGTCCAGACAGATATGTCATTTGCGGCGGACCTCATACACCACAGCAGTGTGACTAGCGTCATGGCCGGTGTTATCGATCGTTTCAGACAAAGACCCGAGATTTGTCTCACGTTTCTAGAGGAGTTTACAGACAGCTTTGGGGACACAGCTCCGATTTAGCATAGCATTTCACCCACAGACTGATGGACAGTCTGAGCGCACCATACAGACCCTCGAGGATATGTTGAGAGCGTGCGTTCTAGATTTTGGAGGAGGGTGGTATCGGCACCTAGGATTGGTTGAGTTTGCGTACAACAACAGCTATCAAGCGAGCATTCAGATGGCTCCGTTTGAAGCATTGTATGGACACAGGTGTCGGTCGCCCCTAAATTGGAGTGACGTGGGTGAGAGGAGGACTTTGGGACCTGATATACTGCAAGAGGTAGAGAAAAATGTCAGATTAGTACGACGACATCTTGAGACCGCCCAGAGTCGACAGAGGAGCTATGCTGATACTCGACGGGGAGACTTAGAGTTTCAAGTTGGTGATCATGACTTCTTAAAAGTCTCGCCTTCGAATGGGGTCTGGAGATTTGGAGTTCATGGGAAGCTCATACCCCATTTTATTGGACCCTTTGAGATACTTGAGAGGATTGGCCCAGTGGCTTACAGAGTTGCACTTCCCCCGCGCCTTGTAGGAGTTCATGATACTTTCCACGTCTCAGCTTTGAGGAGATATGTTTATGACGTTTCGCACGTGATTGACTTCACTACATTTGAGATCGGTGAGAATCTAGGGAACGAGGAGCGCCCATTGCGGATTCTGACTCGAGGGGTGAAATAATTGCGCAATCGAGCTATACCGTACATGAAGATCTTGTGGAGCAATCACGAAGAGCGAGAGGCTACTTGGGAGCTAGAGACGGTGATGATGGATACCTATCCCTTTCTGTTTGAGACTTCTGGTAAAGGTATGTTTGTTTTTATTTATTTTTGTTTCGGGGACGAAATTTTCTTTTAGTAGGGGAGGATGTGGTGTCTCGTTGTCCCGTGTGTCTTGATTGTGTGGTCGGCGATGAGAAAACACCTATTTTTGGTGTATCGAGTGAGTCATGCGTCAAACGGACGCCAAAAATGGACTCGGCGCGCGAGAACAGTCAAAATAGGCTATTTTCGGGCAAAATGGGCCTACTGGGCTCATTTTGGAAGCAGTGGAGCATTTGCATCATTTCATGGGCTAGAGATAGGACCGTTAGCTTGTGCACGTGAGGTTCAGATTCCATGTCACGTTTTGCATGTAGATAAGTGTTGTCGATCCTGCCCAGTGCAGTTAAGATCCTGGTTTTCGCCGATAGATTTGTTGGTCCTATGTTAGCTCCAGCATTTTGATGCAGTGTTGGGTATGGATTGGCTTTTCCGGTATTATGCTACCATTGATTGTAGAGAGAGGACGGTGACACTCTATGAGCCGGGCCAGGTGGAGTGTAACGACCCGGCCCACTAGCAATAATAACTCGTTGGGCCCAAACCACAACCCAAAATGCTTAAGCCCAGTTATTATTACTAGTGTCCATGTCTTATATAAACCCAATCACAATTCCATCCACATCCGATGTGGGATTATTGGGGGCGTCACAGACTCCCCCCGTTTAGGTCTGACGTCCTCGTCAGCCCAAACACCCATTTAGGCCTGACATCCTCATCAGCCAAAACACACATACAGCAGCCTAAGATCACCCGGCGATGTGAGACTTGTCTCGCTAGCCCTGACATCTAGACTCAGGCTCAGCCGAGACTCGTCGCACACTTTCGGCTGGTTATTGGCTCTGATACCAAATGTAACAACCCGGCCCACTAGCAATAATAACTCGTTGGGCCCAAACCACAGCCCAAAATGCTTAAGCCCAGTTATTATTACTAGTATCCATGTCTTATATAAACCCAATCACAATTCTATCCACATCCGATGTGGGACTATTGGGGGCGTCACATGGAGTTTGTGTATATAGGTTGTCAGAGCTCACTTTTCGTAGCGACGTTATCTTCGGCCAGAGCTCGACAGATGATGACTCGGGGATGCATTGATTTTCTGGCGACGGTAGTGGAGGTGCCTACGGCGACGCCGGGACTCGAGGACATCCTATCGTTCGCGAGTACCCGGATGTATTTCCACCTGAGTTATCTTTGATGCCGCCGGACAGGGCAATAGAGTTTGTGATTGATGCAGTTCCTGGAACTGCACCAATCTCCAAGGCACCCTACAGGATGGCCCCTGCCGAGTTGAGAGAGTTGAAGGCACAGCTATAGGATCTGATGGATAGGGGTTTTGTTAGGCCCAGTGTATCTCTATGGGGAGCGTCGGTGTTGTTTGTGAAGAACAATGATGGTTCACTTAGATTATGTGTGGATTACAGAGGGCTGAACAAAGTGACCATCCGGAATAAGTATCCTCTACCTCGGATAGATAATTTGTTTGATTAGTTGTAGGGAGCTTCGGTGTTTTCGAAGATCGACCTCCAGTCCGGTTACCACCAGTTGAGGGTGAGGCCCGAGGACATATCCAAGACGGCTTTCAGATCCTGGTACGGGCATTATGAGTTCACGATGATGCCATTTGGATTGACTAATGCCCCTGCCGCATTCATAGATTTAATGAACTAGATATTTTAGCCGTACTTGGATCTGTTTATCATGGTGTTTATTGATGATATTCTGATTTACTCCCGAAGTGATGTGGAGCATGAGGAGTACTTGAGGATAGTGCTGCAGCTTCTGAGAGAGAATAACTTATATGCCAAGTTTAAAAAGTGCGAATTCTGGCTTCGGGAGGTTGCATTTTTAGGCCATGTGGTTTCAGCCGCAGGAGTGGCAGTGGACCCAACGAAGATTGATGTTGTTCGGATTGGCCTAGGCCGACGACGGTTACTGAGGTCCGGAGCTTCTTGGGCTTAGCAGGTTATTATCGTCGGTTTGTGGAGAGCTTTGCGAAGGTCTCTACTTCCCTTACACGACTGACTAGGAAGGGGATCAGATTCACTTGTACTGAGCAGTGCAAGCAGAGCTTTGATGAGCTGAAAATGAGACTAATATCAGCGCCGATTTTAGCATTGCCAGTGATGGGAGAGGGATTTGTGATTTATAGTGATGCCTCCCACAGCGGTTTGGGTTGTGTTTTGATGCAGCATGGTAGGGTATTTTCTTATGCTTCCCTACAGCTTAAGGAATATGAGAAGAATTACCCTACGCATGATTTGGAGCTTGCCACTGTTATCTTTGCATTGAAGCTGTGACGACATTACCTGTATGGTGAGAACTGCGAGATATTTACTGATCACAAAAGCTTGAAGTATCTGTTCACTTAGAAGGAGCTAAATCTGAGACAACGCCGGTGGCTAGAGTTTCTAAAGGATTATGATGTGAGCATCCTGTATCATCCCGGCAAGGCCAATGTCGTGGCAGTTGCTTTGAGTAAGAGGATAGTGCAGGGTCTGAGTTTGTTGACCGCACAGCAGACACCACTGGTTGAGCAGATGAGGCGATTGCAGATTGATGTGGTATCCCCTGGGGTCTCTGCTAGACTTATGTTTATGGTCGTGCAGCCCACTCTGTAGGACAGGATTAGAGAGAGAGTGTGTGTGAGGACTCCAACTTGACGAGGATTAGAGGACAGATCTAGACTGATCAGACAGTGGATTTCTCAGTGGATACTTCAGGAGTACTGTAGTATAGGGACCGAGCGTGTGTGCCTATGGATACTGAGATTAGGGAGCAGATCATGAGGGAGGCACATTATACACCTTATACCATTCATCCCGGTGGGACCAAGATGTATAAGGACCTCAAGGCACACTTCAGGTGGAATGGAATGAAGCAGGATATTGAAAGATTTGTGGCTCACTGTTTAACTTGTCAGCAAGTGAAGGCAGAGCACCGTGTTCCTGCTGGCAAGTTACGGAGTCTCCCAATTCCATAGTGGAAGTGGGACCACATCACTATAGACTTCGTCATTGGATTGCCGAGGGTGCAGAGCGGAGCAGATGTTGTATGGGTAGTTGTGGATAAACTTATCAAGTCTGCTCAATTTCTACCGGTGCAGGTGACTTGGCCTTTGGAGCAACTTGCTCAGGTATACCTGGATGAGGTGGTGAGGTTACACGGTGTTCCTGCCTCGATCGTATCAGACAGAGACCCGAGGTTTATCTCGCGTTTCTAGAAGAGTTTACAGACAGCCTTGGGAACACAGCTCCGATTTAGCACAGCATTTCACCCACAGACCGATGGACAGTCTGAGCGCACCATACAGACCCTCGAGGATATGTTGAGAGCGTGGGTTTTAGATTTTGGAGGAGGGTGGTGTCAGCACCTAGGATTTGTTGAGTTTGCATACAACAACAGCTATCAAGCGAGCATTCAGATGACTCCGTTTGAAGCGTTGTATGGACGCATGTGTTGGTCGCCCCTATATTGGAGTGACGTGGGTGAAAGGAGGACTTTGGGACCTGATATACTGCAGGAGGCAGAGGAAAAGGTCAGATTAGAACGGCGGCATCTTGAGACCGCCCAGAGTCGACAGAGGAGCTATACTAATACTCGATGGTGAGACTTAGATTTTCTGGTTTGTGATTATGTCTTCTTGAAAGTCTCGCTTTCGAAGGGGGTCCGGAGATTTGGAGTTTGTGGGATGCTCAGTCCTCATTTCATTAGACCCTTTGAGGTACTTGAGAGGATTGGCCCAGTGGCTTACAGAGTTGCACTTCCCCCGGCCTTGCAGAAGTTCATGATGCTTTCCACGTCTCAGCTTTGAGGAGATATGTTTATGACCCTTCGCACGTGATTGACTTCACTTCGTTTGAGATCGGTTAGGATCTAGGGTACGAGGAGCGCCCGTTGCAGATTCTGGCTCGAGAGGTGAAAGAATTCTGCAATCGGGCTATACCGTACGTGAAGATTTTGTGGAGCAATCACGAGGAGCGAGAGGTTACTTGGGAGCTAGAGACGGTGATGATGGATACCTATCCCATCCTGTTCGAGACTTCTGGCTGAGGTGTGTTTGTTTTTGTTTATTTTTATTTCGGGGACGAAACTTTCTTTTAGTGGGGGAGGATGTGGTGTCCCGTTGTCCCGTGTGTCTTGATTGTGTGGTCGGCGGTGAGAAAACACATATTCTTGGCATATCGAGTGCGTTGAGCGTCAAACGGATGCCAAAAACGGGCTCAGCGCGCGAAAATAGTTAAAATTGGCTATTTTTGGGCAAAATGGGCCTACTCGGCCCATTTTGGAAGCAGGCCGGTCCACGGCCCATGAGGCGTGCACCGAGACCACCGAACGCGGGCGGAGCCACGTGGCGCTGCCGATTCGGCCGGCCGCACGCGTCACGCCGTTATCTCCGCGGGCGGGCCATGTGGCGGCGCACCATTGGCTGGGCGGCTGGCGCGGGAGACCCGGCGCAAAGCGCGGCGCGTGCACCCCGCCGTGCTCCTCGCTGCCACATGGCGCGCCCCGATTGGCGGGCTCCAACCACCGTGCATGCGCGGGGCGCGCGGAGCGCAGGCGTGGGATACGTGGTTGCCTCTTACTAGCCATCGCCACCCACTCAGTCGGGCCATTGGACGCGTGGCACGAACTGGCAATTCCGACCGCGCGTGATCTGGCGCCACGTGTTCCGAATTCGGATTCGTTTGTTTCGGGTGCCCGATTTCCTAGCCCGAATCCGGAAGTGCTTTTTTGGGGATTTTGGCTATAAATAGCCCGTCTTGGGCTTCTTTTGAGGAGTTTTTGGATCTAATTTTGGGGCGATCTTCGACAAGGATTTTCTTCTTCGACTCTTCTTCGCGATATGGCATCCCGGAGGATTTTTAGAGGTCGTTTCATATTTTTCCTTCCCGACTTCGTGAGCTTCGACGCTTCTCCGACACGGATCTTTTCTTTCGATTCTTCATCCACGAGCTCCCTCGAGCTGAGTTCTTGGAGTTTTTTGCCGATTTTTGTGGCGAAGTTTCTATGAGAGGTAGGTCTTCGATATCCATATTTACCATTTCTCTCCATTTTGGGCTTTTGTTGGGATTTTCGGAGCTTCTTTAGACCCTTTTTTCTGTAGCATTTTTTGGATAGCGGATGAGTGATCTTACTTTTTCTCAGCCTACGGTTGGCCGAATTTGGTGTTTAAGGACTTGATTTCTATCTACACTTCGTGAGGATCGCAGATATATTTTTCTTGGAATTTTTAGAAGGCATTTCGCGGGAGATATTTGACTGTTTTGTGGACAGATTTGCGGCGATGATGTCGTTTTGGTGATTTGAGGTTTACCACTATGTTCGACTTGTATCTCAGTGACCGGGAGGAGTTTTCGAGTGTTTTCTAGTTCGTTGGAACCGTGGAAACCTGATAATCGCGCACATCCAGTTTCGGCTCATTCGGACTCCGGACCGACGCGCGCATCTAGGTGGGTTTGTTTTCCTCTAAAACCGCAAACTTTCTATTAATTCTAGTATGATAGGACTAAGCATGCAAGTATAGGTGCTATTATTGTTGTATCATGTTGTTGATAAAATTGTGGAACTTTGACTAGCACCCGGTCGTATGTTTCATGATTTTCACCAGACTAGTAGAAAACCCTCACTTGGGCTAGTTGTTGTATTTAGACATCCCTACACACTTTATTATTGCTTTCCTGAACATAGTGTTTCTCCTAGCCCGGGAAGTGGGCCGAGTGGTTGGGATATTGTCGGATGCATGTTGCGCTCGTGCTTGGGAGCCGAGTGGAGTCTAGTAGCTGAGGTCAAGTCCAGTACTAGAGTTGGGGAGCCGTGGGTAGACGGTGATCCCGAGCCGTGGAGTTTTCGGTCGATGTTGTTAGTGATGGATCGATGTTGTTAGTGATTGATCGTAGATTTGGACTATAGCCTGCAGGAGCCATATTGAGCTCGACAGAGATGCGTGGATACTTTTCTCGGTGGGGTCGCTCCCCTCGAGTGCTGCTCCAGAGCTGGGCATATTACTTTGCTATCACGACTTGTTGATGCAGTCCGCGTCGGACGCCCTACGTAAATTCCGTCCTCTTGTGGATGCGTGGTAGTAGGTGGGCGCATGTTTGACTGGACCCTATGTGGTAGTCAGGATGATTGGGTTGACTGAGCATATCGAGTAGATGCATTTTTTTTATCATCTGTATCATCCCTTGAGTATGATAGATAGAGGCATGATAGCTGTAAAGTTATTTCCAGCTTTTATCTTCCTTTTTTACCATATTGTTATCTTATGTCTCTAATAGGCTTAGTGGGCAGACCGTTGGTTTTGGAGGCGGTACCCACTGAGAGCTACTGTTGGATGTAGTTCTCACACCCGCTACGGTGTTTTTATTTTAGAGGTATCTATTCCAGCTTCAGCTCGTTCGGAAACTGCTGATCGAGATAAGGACGTGGCCGAGTAGTTCCATTCCCTATATTTTTGGAGAGACATAGTGGTACCTCGTAGACTGATGTATTATTACTGAACAGTCTGAAACTTTTTATTGTATTTATATTTTTGGGAGTTGGATTTGTATATTTGACAGATGTTCAGTTTATGGTTTATCTTTAGTTATTTTTCTTTACTACTCTAATACATGCTTAGCTATAGATCTGATTTTGTAGGTTAGAGGTTTCGCTTAAGCGGGGCTTCCCGTATGGGTGACGTATCTGTTGGCGAGTCCGGATCGCAGTTTCAATCTTGGAGCGTGACAATAGAAAATGCTTGATGACCTGTGCATTGCATCATCTGCGGTAAGGACAGTGTAGAGCATAAAAACATCATATTTAAGAATCATTTAGCTGTATGTGCATCCCTTGTGAATGTAGTGTGTGTGTGAGTTCAAATTGGTGGTTGTGAAACTGTACTGTGTGTGTCGTTGTGCCGTGCAAATACAGGGGAGGTTCTGCCCGTGTGAACAGAAAGTTAGTTGTATTTGTGGCGGGTTTGTCCGTTGTGCAGAAAATATTTTTTTTTTTTAAAAAAAAAGATATTTTTCGCTAATTTTATTTTTTTGCCCTAAATGTAAAAATAATTTTATAAAACGGACCCAAAGCGTGACAATATTTAATTAAACAAATCCCATCCATTGCACCAGGGGCCGCACATTGGCCAAAACAGCCGTGGGGTAGGCCCGGCATATTTAATTACACCTTGAGGTTTCATGTCTAATAATACAAATCTCAGCAGTTTAACAACCACTAATTGAATCTAACTAGAAAAGGTTTATCTAAGGAGAGAACTCAGACTACTATATTTTATTTTTAACTTATAATGTATACTCTATTTAAACTCGATTATAAAGATAAATCTTATTTTTTTAAAAAAATATTAACTTATATTCTAATTAAGTTTGGATTATTACTTCTAAAATACTCCCTTAATTCAAAATTTATCTTCAAACTACAGATCAACTTTGTGAAACACATATTGACTTCACAAATAATTTCATTACTTGTGTAAGGCTTTTGCAGCATCACACCGATCGATCTAATGATCCAAAACCTCCAAACCTTGACTATCCTTAGTCTTAATTATTTGTATCATTTTTTACAAATTGTGGTTATCTGCAAAGTGCAAATATACATAATTCTCCGAAATTTGTATTTTTTTCAAACTTCTATTTTTTTCACTAGTTGAGTAAGATGCGATTGACATGATTTAATGTCTAATACACAAATCTCAATTTTTGCATTTTTTTTTGTGTTTTTTTTTCTTCAAACAATTCTTCATATGTAACCAAAAAAAAAAAAAAAAAAAAAAAAAAAAAAAAAAAAAAAAAAAAAAAAAAAAAAAAAAAACACTTTGATTATATCACAATAATTTGATGCATAATTTACTTTAGAAGATTATTTAATCTACATTTTTAAAACTTCAAAATTATCTAACACTAGTATAGAATAAATAATTACGATTAATTTTATACTATAATTTAGTAAAATTGTGAGTAATTTTAATAATTTTCGTTGGTATAAAAGTTAGACTATAAAAAAAAAATATTGAAAAGTGTCAATGAGTTGATCAAGCCGATCGAGGCATGAATATCTCGCTCTCTTTAAGGAAATTCAAACCGCAAAGTCTTCGAACCGATGCAGCAGAATGTTGACTTGTTTCTTTCAGAATACAACGGTTCGATTCTCGTTGTATGGCTTCACCAACTCTGCACTAGCAGATAAATTGAAAGCTACACAAAAAAAAACTTTTCTTTAACTTCTCTTTATTATAGTAAAATATAGATATAGAAAAAATAATTCATATCCCTAGCTAATTCACATCCCTAAGTATTGATGTTGTCTACTTACATGTATACCCATAAACCTTGATTATCTAAATTGCTCGTATATATATACGACAGCATGCAAAAGTTGATAGTGGACCAGAGATCATTGATTCGTGCACACAAAATTGGGTAGGCATATATCTGATAAATAATTAATTTGCATGCAAAAGTTGATAGTGGATCAGAGATCATTGATTAGTGCACACAAAATTGGGTAGGGATATGTCTGGTAAATAATTAATTCGCAAGCTCTACAATTTTTATAGTAATATTATTGAAAGGTTGGAATCTTAGTGGTCACCAATTAAGAAGTGGCATCAAAATATGTTTACTTAATTAGTTGACTGCATGCAGTTAACTTATAGGAGTGTCGGAATTGTTACTTGTCAAACATTTTAAATTGAAAATTTATATATATATATAAACCATTATTATTTTATTTTATTATTTCTTTGTCGTCGGTAAGCGAGCGCTTTCGAAACATACGACTTTTCAAGGTTATTGATTGGCCAAAATAAATTATAAGCCATACTGAAAACGTGGGCGGTCGAAGTAGTTTGTAGTTAGCCTTCACTTTCTTGATTCTGGCTAGAAGAAATTTGGACATAGGACTATAAAGTTTTACGATTTGAATATAGATTTCAGTTTGAATTGTAAATAAAATTTTAGTTTTAAAATTTAATTTAATTTAAATTTAAATGTAAATTTAGATTTATATTTTGAATTTTAATTTTAGTTTTAAATTGATTGACTCCCAAATTTGTCTTGTGTCTTTTGTTTTATGGGAGCTTAGTTTATGCTTGGGATTTGCCGCGTCCCGAGTTTAAAAAAGTGATCTAATATTTATTATTATTTTTTATATAAAATCAGAGTTTAAGTTTGAAAATCAGAGTATGAACAGATTGTAGTACTCGAAAAATTCGAATTTGAAATTGAGTTCGAAAAGTTTGAATTTGAATCTGAAATTTAAAGAAAACTCTGAGTTGTATATACACCGGTGTGTGATTAAACCTATATACATATATATATATATATATATATATATATATTATATATATATATATATATAATATATATATATATATATATATATATAGTAATATATATATATATATGTATATATATATATATGTATATATATATATATGTATATATATATATATATGTATATATATATATATGTATATATATATATATATATATGTATATATATATATATATATATATATATATATATATATATATATATATATATATATATATATATATATGTATATATATATACATATATATATATATATATATATATATACATATATATATATACATATATATATATATATATATATATATATATATATATATATATATATATATATATATATATATATATATATATATATATATATATATATAGGGGATTAGTAGCTATCACTTAAATGAATAGTAACCCACTGAAAATTCCAGACTTTCGATCGAAGCTGACCAACTGGACCTATCTGAGTCCAAATCCGACGATCCAGATAGTTGATTTGAATGGTCTCATCATTCTGGGCGCAGTGGCCCAGCCGAAATTTGTGTTTGACGAGCCTGGGCCATCGTAAAGGGTGCCAAATAGTGGTTTTAATTGTATAAGATGGATTTCAAAATTTTAGAGGATCGAACTCAGCGAACCGAGATCACTACTCGATAGGTTTTGTCGAGTCGGACGTTATGGTGTCGTCCACTTTTTAATTTGACAACTCTGTTGCCTCAAAAAGCGTGAAGTATAGTAAAAAAAGGGGTATTTTTACAAAAAAGCATTATGTTTTATGTACCAGTTGGGTTAAGGCTTCTTGGTGAGGGATCTTTATGCCATTGTCACCTACAGTGAGGGACTGGACTACAACGTGAAGAGATGAGGGTCAAAAATGCATTTTTGTCCACACTAGGTAGTAGTAGGTGGTTGGGGGGATCCGAGAGGTTCTAGCCACGTTCTCTTGCCCCTAACCGCAGCCCCATGACTCCTCACTTTCCTCCTCTTCTTCCCATCATCTCCCAGAGCCCTCGTCGTCGGAAAACCGAGTTCCATGCATTAAGACCTTTGCTCTCGGGTTGGGTTGAAGGAGTGAACACCAAGCACCTGTGGTCTTTTTCTAGAGCACCCTGAGGACCTCTCTAACTCCCAGAAGTCACGCCAAGGAAGCCCGACGTCTACCTTGGCCGCCCGGCGCCGGAGGAGATCGCCTTGCTTCTTCATTTTTTCACCAACTCCGGCGAGTTGGTTCTTCTTCTCCTCTTGGTTTTTCTTGCCCGAGACCACTTGCAGTAGCTTCCTGGATTCTTGGGGAATCTCCCAGCCCAGCCCCGAAACCGGGAACACACTAGTTGGCTGGCGGTGAAGTTGCACAGCCGGAAAACTGCATGTTGCTCCGTCTCGAGCAGCCGCGACTCTCGATGGTTTTTTTCGAGAACAAATATGCCCAGCTTCTTCTGCTAGACTTTTTCAAGCCTCGCACCAAGTTTGGTGAGGTTTGATGTGCTGTGGAGCCCGCGGCGTCGTGCCCTAGTTTGAAAAATGGAGGCTTGGTCGAGCTTTCTGCTCCGGCATCGCCGCCACTCTCCGACGCCGGCAATGGCCTCGGCTGGCTCCACCAGGTCAAGAGGGACCTTCTGGTACCCGTGCATGTGAGCTGGACCCTCGGGTTGAAGCTTTGCCATTGATGAAGCTTGGTTGGCCTCAATAATGGCATCCGGCCATCCGCCACTCGCCGCCGTCGGCCTGGCGCCCAGAACTTCCCCAATCAATGTAACTAAGACATTGGCGATGTTGTTTGCACCTGAAAGCCTCTGGTTGTGAATGACACCATGCTTGATGTCCATGGTGGCCGCATGGCCTAGCTCCGGCCACTGCCGCCACCGCGCGTCGGCACTCGACCCGGCAATGCTCCTGGCAGTGCCCTCGAGTGGGTGAACACCATGCTTGCCTTATCTCTGCTCCAGAACCCTGGTTCTGTTGAGTTGCCATGCTTAAGCCCTAAATGCATGTGGCCATGGATGAGGATGCTCCAACGACTGTTCTGGCTAGCCAGCAACCCTCGGAAGGTGAGCCCTAACACCTATTCCACCCTCCGAGCTGGATGCTCACCTCAGTTCAAAAGATGACTGATGGGTTGGTTAGTTCAAGCATGCCGAGCCTTGGATTGAGCAATGTTGCTCTAGTTACTGTTCCAGCCATCCTGCAACTTCTTGTTGGTGAGGCCTTGACTCCACTGAGCCTCCTGAGCATGATGCTCACCTTAAACTAGGGTTTGGTTGAGTAGATGTGTGGTTCTAGCAAGTTGCACCCTTGAATGAGCAAAGATGCTCCTTAAGCTGTTCCAGCAGCTTTGCTGTACCCTCAAGGTGAGCCTCTGAGTCCCCTTGACTTTCTGAGCATGATTCTCACCTTAAATTTGGAAATGGTCAAGTGGTTAGATTAGAATTGCAACTTGAGCCTTGTAGGTTAAAGAAAGGATGACCCGGAGTTGTTCTCGGATTTCGTGCTGCTCCCAAATGGTGAGCACGGTGTTCAGTACATCGAGGCCCATCTACTGGTGGCCTCAGTTCAGTTTAAAAGTGCTTAGAAAATAAATACAAGTTGAAAAAGGTTTAAAAGCTAAGTAATTAAGTAATTTTGTGAAACCCTAGGGGTCTAAATGCAATTGTGACTCGCTTGGTTGTCTTGGGCTATGTGCCCATGATCTCTAAACAGAGATCCGATGGCTTCTATTGAGCAGAATTGGATATCGAACCGTAAATCAACAAAATCGTCGATTTATCGGCAAATCAGTGTTAAATTACGCAATTCGAGAAATTGTGGTGATTAATTATAGTTGCCAGATGTTCCTGGCTGTTCCCGACGCTGTTTTGGTGAGTCCGATGATTTTAGTTTTGCGTTGGTGACTTCCGGAGCCGAAATTGGCTTTTCCGGAGGTGTTTGCAGTGTTTATGGCACTGATTGATCATAGAGTCGCAACCTGTGGAAATTGAGTGCCTGAACTTCTTCAGTGAAGCGTTCCGGGGCAGCATGTCGAGTTTCATTTGATTTGGATACTATTTTACATAGATTGGACCATAGTTGGTTGATCGGCGGATTTTCAAAAATTTTGGCAAATCCTGGGACTTCAGCGAAGTTCCCTGTTTAAGCTTTCTGCACGTAGTGTGTCAGTGGGTTGGGCGTGCGAGAGTCTTTTACTGACCTATGGTTATGATTCAGGTCCTAGCTATCATGTGAGGACCCGGATCCCCGCGATGAGGTTATTGGTTGATCAGCAGCTTCTAGAGGCCCATGTTGGGTGATAGAGGTGTTTGCGCGCGTATTGGAACCCAGGATTTGACCCGGCACGAAAAATAGATCAAGTTCACTTTTCCGAGAATTTTCGATAAATTTTAGACGTGGAATTTGACAAAACGGACAGCGGATTTGGATTCAGCACGCGAAAATGATCGGAGTGGACTATTTACTTGTATTTTTCGGAGCCCGGATGTGAAAACATGGATTTCGAGGTGTTGGGTTACTGTTCCGGCCGGCCGGGCATCGCCGGCGGCGGCAGAGCGCGGCTGCGCAGGGCGGGCAGGCGCGCGGTGCAGCGCAGGAGAGTGCCACGTGGCATCTTCCTATTTGCTGAGATTTGGACACGTGGCAGAGTTGGATTGGCGGGTGCACCGGCGCGGTTCACGGAACAGGGCGGCAGGTGCCTCGGGGTGCGTGCACGGCGTGGTCATCGGCAGCGCGACGTGCGCGCACGTGGGCACGCCGACCGAGGCGTTGACGCGCGGGAAGGCGGGCGCGGGGCGTGCCACGCGGCGCGGCCGGGTTGGCTGGCGCCGCTGTTGCCTGTTTGGGGGACACGTGTCACTCTGTGAGCGATCCGGGTGCTGATAGACGGCTGCAGATCTGGTTTATTTTGGGCACTGTAGCAGCCCGAATCGGACCGCGCGCCCGAATTTGGGGACACAAGGGGAATTATTGGAATTGTTCAGTGTGGGCTATATATAGCTCCTCTTGGGCCGCGATTTTGGACCTCTCCCTGAGCCCATCTCCCTCTGAGGCCTGAAGAGAAGTTGCTCTTCATCTTGTTCTCCTTCTACTGAGGGATTTTTAGATTTTTTGGAGGCCTCGACATCCGCATTTTCTGCGACGCGGGGCACTGCGACTTTTCTTGGATTTTGGCTTCCACCTTCACTTTTCAGTCCACGAGACACCCTGGATCACCCCGATGGACTTTTGAGCCGATTTTTGTGGAAACGCGTTCACGAGAGGTACGGCTTTGTTTTCTGTGTTAATTGCTTTGCCTTATTTTGGGTTTTTGGCATGGTTCTTGAGGTATTTAGTGACCCCCTTTTTCTGTTATGAGATTTTGGACAGTGGAGGCTTGTCGATTTTCTATCTTGATCTGTGAGCATCGGATCAGGGCGTATGAGGACTCGATCGGCATCTACTCTTCGAGAGGGATGCACCCGTATTTTTATTGGAATTTTCGGAGGACTCCTCGAAGGTGATAATTGAGCTTCTTTGGGACTATTTTTCCTGCAGAATTGTATTGTGGATTGTTTGGCTTGCTATAGTGTTTCATTTATATCTTGGCCTACAGGTGTCGGATTGAGGTGTATAAATACTCGATTTGTATCTACTCGTCGCGAGGATCGCAACGGTGATTTTTTTGGATTTTCCTGAGGATAGATTGCAGGTGAAAAAGGGCCTTCTTTGTGCTATTTTGGAAAAACAGCAAGTGTTTGCTGTCGGTAAGTTGTGATGTTGTTTAATTATGGGCTGTGTTGTTGGTTTGAGCAGAGGCTGGGTACGACTGTGTACCGAGGGTGCGGTTCCAGTGGATTTTGTTAGCAAGTGGCTGCGCACTTCACCGACTTCGGCTTTGCCTGCGGAAAGCGAATCAAGTGGGTTGCTTCGTCTCCAGAACCGGTGGGCGGTTCTCTAATTCTATTTAATAGAATGCATGCATGTTAGTGTACTAATATATGATTGAGATGCAAGCTTGGTAATGACATTGGTTTGAGGAATTGTATGATATGATAATCAGATATGCCTAATGGAAACTTGCAAGATAAGATATTCATGTCTGATAATTGAGAGCATGCATAATTCATTGTACAACCTATAGCTTTGAGATGTGAGCATAAGAATGATATAGTTAATGTGGATTGAGGCTTACATGATTTATGGTACACATTAGATACCTTCGAGATATTATATGTTCAATGATTATATTCACCTATGCTAGTTGAGAGCATGTTTTGGGAGATAAGACGTATTTTAATTGGTTTTGGTGATTATGTCCATTAATGTTTCCTGCTTATGTTTCAGTTTATTTAAATGCTATTATTGGAACTTGACCTAGCACCCCGTCATATGCTACATGTTTAACCAGACCAGTAAAGAACCTTCACTTGGGCTAGGTTCTTTTATGCTTTAGACATCCCACACTTTGCATCTTTCCTGGACATAGTGTTGCCTCGCCCGAGTAGTGGGCCGAGGGGTCAGGTTTCTGTGGGACATTGTTGCACTCGTGCTTAGGGGCTGAGTGGAGTCTGGTAGCTGAGTTTAGACTTGTGCTAGTGTTGTGGGAGCCGTTGGGGTAGACGGTGGTCCCAGACCGTCGAGTATCTTCCGGTCAGTGTTGTTGGGAACCGTTGGGGTTGACGGTGGTCCCGGGTCGTTGAGTGTTGTCCGACCTGTTTGTTAGTCCTGAGTTGTGGGTCGATCCCTGCTGTGGAGTATCTCCAGCCAGTGTGTTTTGTGCCACGAGTTGGTGGAGTTTGCTAGTGTCTCGAGATTCGAGAGAGCTGATCAGCTGAGTCGTCGAGAGTACTCCGACCGTTGTGCGAGATGTTTGAGGATCCTGAGTCCTTCCGTTCTGAGAGTGAGCGTGGATTTTGACTATAGCCTGCAGGAGCCACTTTGAGCTCGACAGAGTGCGCGGATACCTTTTTCCTCGGTGGGGTCGCGCCCCTCGAGTGTCCCGTCCGGAGTGGTCCTGTTACTTTTGTATCGCGACTTGTCGATGCTGTCCCTCTGGCTGGGCCTTTTTTATGCAGTCACGGATGTAGTCCCTCTGGCTGGGCCAGTTTTGGCAGTCACGAACGCCCTACGTAAGTCCCGTCCTCTTGTGGATGTGTGGCAGTAGGTGGGCGCAGGCTTGACTGGACCCTATGAGGCAGTCAGTTCGATTGGGTCGATTGAGCATCTTGGGTGCGAGTAGTTGCATATATTTTCATCTGTACCACCCATTGAGCATTTAGATAGAGGCATGGTAGTTGTAGAGTACCTTCAGCTTTTCTTGTTCAGATTTCACTGCATTGTTATCTTATGCCTCTAGTAGACTTAGTGGGCAGACCGTCGGGCTTGGAGGCGGTACCCACTGAGAACTACTTGCTGTTGTAGTTCTCACACCCGTTGGGGGTTCTCCCCCTCATTTTTCTTTCCTCTCCTTTATTTTGCAGAGTCATCTGTGGGAGATGCTGATTCTGCTGTTGCTGTTCGAGGCGAGGGAGTCGCGAGCTAGATCCCTACCTGTCTTTGGAGAGTAGCTGTATCCCACATTGGAGATTTATAGTACAGTCTGTAGATTAGTTTTATTTCTACTTTTGAGAGATTGTTGTAGTGAGGATGACTTGTACTGAGAGCCTGTACACTGAGGTATTATTTGGGTTTATTCTCCCTGTTTTGTTGTTGGTATTTGTATCTGAGGATATTGTATTCGATTCTTTTTGGGAGATGGATATTTGTATCTTTCTTTTCCAGTTGTACAGTGAGTGGATTTTTGTTTTACAGCTGTTTTACTTTATTAGCTCTGATATCTGTTAGCTGTAGCACTTTTTCTTGCAGGTTAGACGCTTCGCCTATGCGGGGTTCCGTATAGGTGGCAGATCTGTTGACGGGCCCGGGTCGCAGTTTCGACCCTGGGGCGTGACATGTCAGCTGCCAGCCTGTGAGCCATCTAGTGGATACTGTGGTTGTATACCCTGAGGTGGGTTTATCTTCGGTCCGGCCTTTATAATTTCTGCCCAATGGGGTACCGCAGTAGGTCGGACCCCTATTTTTGGTGTAGCCTTGATCCTATAATTGAGCCAGCTTTGATTCTACAGATGAGCCTTTCATTATGGTTTTTATTTCCAGCATTAATAGATATATCTGGATATATGCCATACTTGTATGGTCACTAGCTCAGTTATTGCTTTATACTCTATTCTTCACTGCATGTTTAGAATAGGAGATCAAGTTTCAGCACATGGCATGTTTTACCCAGTATCAGTATCCCAATGGGGATTTCCTCGGCTTTTCCCAGACTGTCCGGTCTGTAGACCGTGGATTGAGCATCAGCATTATGATCACCATTGAGCCTTTCTACTTGCTTTCATTCCAGCACTCAGACTTTATAGCTATGTAGCCTTGATTTTACGGATTCAGATCTCACAGTTGAGCTTATCGATATGCTTTCGTTCTCAGTACTTAGCATATATAGTGATATACACCTGGACATATGCCATACTTGATTGGTCATTAGCTTAGTTGTATCAGCATTTCCTATTCTACTACTGCATGTTAGAATAGGAGTTCAGCTTCAGTTATACAGTTCAGTTATACTGTCGAGTTATACAGTTCAGTTATACTGTCCAGTTATACAGTTCAGTTATTCAGCTTATGTTGTTCCTCGCTTTTAGATAGAGTTAACGATTTTGAGTGCGGGTGGATATGTTACGCTACAGTTTCAGTTATACAGTATCAGTTGTGATTACAGTTTTAGCATCCCGACAGGGATTTTTCGGCTTTATCCCGATTGTTCAATCTGTGGACCGCGAGCTTGAGCATCAGCATTATGATCTCCTTATTGAACCAGCTTTCAGTCACGTACACCGACGGTTTGTCCACCGTCATGGTGTTCTTTACCGGTAGAGATGTCGTCGCATCGACCCGTGAGCCCAGGGTGTGCACTCAGAGTGTACAGGGTTATGATAGCATATTGGTGTACTTGGGGGCATTAGCCTGAGGTCCTTATGACCAACAGTGGTATGAGATTGGGTATATTTGTAGTTACAGCTTTGACGATCTTATTACACATCTTTATACCTGCTTTGTTTTATAGCATGATCTTGATCTATATGCATTGGGATTGACCAGTTTTACCTGATTGTCAGTTATAGCTTGTTCAGTTTCATATGAGCATACTCTGCTTTATTGCTTAGCACATGATTGTTGGTACTCTAGATTACAGCTTTAATAGTTGTGCATTATCATACCAGCCTGATGTACAGCATGAGACATTGATATTGTTCCGATTTACCTATTTGCTAGTTATAGCATGTTCAGCTTCTTTCATGAGTACTTGCTTTCATTTCAGCATGATCAGTATCTAGCTTTTTGATTACAGCCTGTTTTGCTATCCGCTTATTACAGTATCCGGTAGGTACGACTTACTATTTCTCGGTCTGTCGTTCCTATTGGAATACATTTATGTTGTATTTCACACCCTTGGGTGACCATTTTTTCAAGTCAATCAGGTGCGGAGATGTCGGGACAATCCAGTGAGCGTTCGCGAAAGACTTGTCCCTGGTTGTCGGCCGTAGTGGCCTAGTGCTTGTGTTTAGGGTTTTGGCATCATGATATATTGTTGTTTGGAGCTGTTGTGGATTATATTGTCATATGGACTATGGTTATGCTAAACCTTGTGGATGTAATTAGATGTAGAAAGTTTATGGTTATCGTTTACTCCTCTAATTGATCATTTGTACTAGCTTAGCCGAGCATGTATAGGAGAAACTCTGTCCGTGTGGACAGAGGATTCCCTATGCATTTGGCGGTCTGTCCACGTCCTGGGTTTCAAGTTTAAGACTCTAATTCTTTTTTAAAAAAAAAAGAAAAAAAATTTGACAGCTTTTTGAAACTCGGGACGTGACAGATTAGATGGTATCAGAGAAATAGGTATAAGATACCTAGGATTTGGTTAGAATTGAGCCCTAGGATGACTAGAGTCTGACGTGAGAGCACAGTGATGTATATTGTTTCGGGGGTTAGGAACTCAAGTGTATAGTCACTATATGAGTCTATCCTAATTTGTTTGATCGTGTTGCAGATATGACTCGATCTAGGCATCGTGGTGGTGATGGGCAAGGTGCTGGCAGTGGCCGAGGTGTCGGTCGATCTGCCAGAGTATCGGGGGAGCCAGAGGGCTCCGACAAACTGCAGTGGTTGGAGAATCAGCTCACCGCCTTGGCTGGTATAGTCCAGCAACTTGTACAGCAGCAGACTGCTGCTCCTGCTCCACCTGCCCCACCTGCTCTGCCACCCTTTCCACCTGCCCATGTCATTGGAGGAGATGTTGATCCTCCCACCGTCCTTGTGCCACCTGAGAGGAATTGTCCACGTTCTGGGAACATGGGTAGATCCTCAAACAGGGGGAAACCATCTAGACACCCTTGAACCCAAGATCAGGCTATGAGCACTCCTGCTAACAGTCAGCAGTGGGGTCGGCGACCCTACGTATTTTATGGTGGACCACATTGGGCTTGTACTTGTTACCAGCGCCATGGCCGTTCCTTTAGGTGTGGCCAGGCCGGGCACGTTGCAACTAACTGCCCGCAGAGATCTGCATTGGTGCGGCCTACTGTCTCTGCTTCGATGATTCCGCACCCGCTCCATGTCGATACACTTGTTATTGCTTCTTCTGCGTGCCCCTCATATCCACAGCAGTTTGAGGGGAAGTGCAAGCCGACAGGGGAACGAGATACACAAGGATCTAGCTGGATAGCATGTAATTTTTACCATTATGCTTTCGATGCAGATAGAAAATTTCTGTTGGTATTGTAGCATCGCCTAGTCCCTTAAGGAAATTATCATGATTGGGTCAGTATGTGTACCTTCCTACAAGTTAGCCTTTGCAGTTGCCTTTTGGGCATTGTGTGATTATCCTAGAGGTGATGTCATAATCTATGTTGGATTTTGGGTGGATCTCAGACCATACGTGTGCGCAGTTGACTAGTTGTCATTGTGATTGATGGACGTCAGTACTAGTGACGTCGACCTTTGCAAGCAACATGCCGAAACTGGTAGTCTTGTGTTGTTTCCAGATAGTTCTGGTGTCCAGCGACTGATTGCCACTGTGTATGTTTTAGACTTGCATCCTACCTTAATGGACTTTCAGATATCATACTGTGGTTAAGTTTCGGGGACGAAACTTCTGATAAGGAGGGGGTAATGTATACAACAGAGCATGACTTTTTAATTAAATTCTTATTTTTTCTTCTTTCACAAATCTCTTTCATTTATAATGGGTGTTGAAAGAATCTCCGTAAATCTTCTCTATGATTATGCTCGCAGAAGCAGAAATTCCGGTCTTACCTTGGGATCGATAGTGTTCTCGGTTAATCCCGCACGTAAAGATGGAAATACATCTTAAAGTACTACTACGCATTCTTCTGGACCAATCAAATATTTTGAATTATTTGTGTTTATTTGTAAGTCAAATTTATATTTTATCACTAAATTAGTTAGATAAAAAAATCACAATCAGAATTTAGTATATATTTTTTTAATTAGATTGGTTTGGATTTCAAGCACTTTAACATGATACTTAATTTTAAATTTTAAATTTTAAATATTGAATGCTACATACAGTAAAGAGTTGAAAATTTTTCTTATAATAGTACTGTCACATTAGATACAAAATAAAATCATGAGCTAGCTACATATAATGTAGGAGGCACCTTCACCTGCTCCATTAAACTTTTGACTTGGGTTCAAGCCCTTTAGCATAGTATTGAATCTTGTTCGCATTCTCTAAATAGTCAACACATGTTCGCATTCAGTTTTGAGAAACTTACAAATTCCTCACTCTCTAACTTCTGCAACCAAAAGGACCCCATAATCTTAGTTTATGGGTGTAGCATGGGATGCCAACGAGTTGGATTCGGAGCGAATTTTTAAAAATCTGAATCCGAACTAGATTACCAAATTCAAAATTCAAATTCGAATTTGAATTCAGATTTTAAAAATCTATATTTAAATTCGAATCCGATAAAAAATTTAAAATCCGAATCCAAACCCGAATCCGAAAATTCAAACCCGAAATAATTATTTTTTTTTCTCTTTACAATATTTCAAAATATATTATATTAAATCTAAATTTTTAAAATATAAATTTAAATATAATATCAAATATTTATATACACATATATTATATATCGTAAAATTAACTCGGGTTCGGGTTCAATCGGGTACCGTCAAAATCCATATCCAAATTCAAATCCGTTGAATTTTTATTTATTATATTCTAATTCATATCCGTTTAACATCGGATAAATTCATACGGTTCGGATTCGAGTTTGAATAAAATTTTGAGCATCAACAGTCTCTAGTGCAAGTAACAAAAGACTTAGTGGTCGATAATTAAGACCCGAATTCGAAATCTAATTACTTCACATTTCAAGCTAAGTTTATTTTAAAAAATAAACGAAACGGATAACATACTATCTTTCTCTAAAAAAAAAATAAAATAATAAAATAATAATAATAATAATAATAATAATTAGGCATCCGTACCCATCGACCTCCCTAGTACAGCAGTCCAAGAGTGCATGCATGCTATATGCACATATTTGTCTGTGCACATTAATTAGTAGCCTATAAAAGATGCATATTTGTCGTTGCACATTACCCTTTAATATTTCATCAAAAGCCAATGGAAAGGCATGCTTGCATGGAAGATACAAAATGGAACTTTATATAGAAAAATGTTTAGTTTACAAACGAAAAGAGATTCAAAATTTAAATATAATTACCTCCATATTGCACACAAATCTTAGCACTAAGACATTGGAATACTATCGATATATATATATATATATAATTAGGCTGGAATATTATCTATAGAATCAAGTCATTGGTACTATTAAGTTTTTAGCCTTTGGATTAAAAGATGTGTGGTTAGGATGATAGTGGTCCTCTAAGGTTTACTAGGTGGTTGGTTGAATAGTAAAAATCTTAGGAGACCACTATAATCCCAACCGCATATTTTTCCATCCAACGGCTGAAAATTTGATATGACCAATTGCTTGGTGCTATCGATAGTATTCTAGCCGGACTATATATATATATATATATATATATATATATATATATATATATATATATATATATATATATATATATATATATATATATATATATAGGGATAATTGCCTGTGTATCCCTGAAATATGAAGAAATATCTGATTTACCCCTCTTATTTTTTTCTTTCCAATATACCCCTCATACGTTCCACCGTTATTAAAAATACCCCTACCGTTTCCCTTTGTCAAGTTAATTAGGGTTAAACTAGAGTTAAATAATAATCGGAGTTAAAAACTATTGAAAATACCTATTTTGCCCCTATCTACTAAAACATTTTCCTTCAGCTGTCCCCCCTCTTTAAGGGTACATAAGAAAAGTTGGTTATGATAGAAGGGTATATTTGAAAGGGCAAAATAGTAATTTCACACAGATAACGGCAGCTCCAAACAGTACACTAACAGAGTTTAACTTCAGGGATATTTTGGAAAGAAGTTGGAACGTAAGAAGGATAGTTTTAATATTAGCCTTCTAAGAGGGGTAAATCTGAAAACAGAAAAATTTTTAGGAATATATAGGAAATTGCCCCATATATATATATATATATATATATATATATATATATATATATATATATATATATATATATATATATATATATATATATATATATATATATATATATATATATATATATATAGTTAATTAAAAATATAAATATTAATATTATTAATAATATATAATTATAAATATTTTTATTAAATATATTAATTTAAATATACTTTATATTTATGCATTTTCTATGTGAGCAAATATCTATAGACATTTTAAGATTCATAGCATAATATTAGTAAATATTCATAAATATTTTAAAATTAGAGAATATATATATGAATTAGGCTGGAATACTATCGATAGCACCAAGCCATTGGTGCTATCAAGTTTTTAGCCTTTGGATTAAAAGATGTGGGGTTAAGATGATAGTGGTTCCCTAGTGTTTACTAGGTGGTTGGTTGAATAGTAAAAATTTTAGGAGACCATTATAATTCCAATCGTATATCTTTTCATCCAACGATTGAAAACTTGATATCGATAGTATTCTAGCCAGGCTATATATATATATATATATATATATATATATATATATATATATATATATATATATATATATATATATATATATATATATATATAAAGAAAAAAAGAATTTTAAACTATAAATAACTCTCTTGGGAATCGAACAATTCTAAGTCAAATTCATAAATGACCTGAAATTAGCTTAAAAATTAAAAATTTTAAAAAAAAATTATTTCAAGCTACTCGAATTCGATTTGAATTACCTTATGAGCCGAATTCGAATATGGCCATACTCTGTTTCAAAATTAATTTAATTCAATTTAAATTTGACTTGAATATAATTCAAACCAAATTTGGATAATATTAAATCGCTTGTGTTTCGCTTGTTTGCGCCCCTAATGCACCGAGCATTTTGTGTTTTTTTAGATTCATATTATTGAAGAAACATCAATAAAATGATACATTAACTAAACCGTACAAATAATAAATTGATGCAATAATGCAAACTGTAACGGCTAGTGCCAACTCACCTCACAAAGCACAAAACCGTTCCTATAATTTTGTAGTTTTAAACCAGCGGTATTAGGTCTTTTTATCTTTTATTATTATTCAAAATTTTTAAATTTATTTTAAAATTATTAAAATATTTTTTTAAATCTAATCTCATTCGTAAATTCTAAGAAGAAATAAAAATATTTGAAGAATTTTTTTTAAAAACAATAAAAATAATTTAAACCTCCAGAAATAAATAATATATTTTTGTAATTTTAAAAAGCATATATTAAATTTTATCCCATTAAACAATTGAATGTAGATTTAATTTGGAAACTCCCATAAAAACTAACCATTGGAGTCCTCTGTTCTGAGAGAAATTATTGCTTGGGACCAGGTCCACTGAACCAGAGAATTAAGTGAGAACAGAGAAATTATTGCTTGGACCAGGTCCACTGAACCAGAGAATTAAGTGGATTTATAAGAGCACTGGTACCCCTTATCCAATTTCAGATATTATTTTAAGTCACAAAAAAAATTTAGGAATTTTTTTTTTTTTGTAAAGTAAGAATACAATTTATTTTAGGAATAATATCTAATATATTTTCTAAGCTGTAAAAATATTTTATTTACTTCTGAAAGATTAAAATATTCTTATTAATTTTAATTTTGTATTTTTTTCAAATATTCTCATTTTTCTTAGAGTCTACTAATGGGATGTGATTTGATTTTTAGTTTTCCCTTAAATTTAACATCTAGTGTAATCGAATCAATGCGTTTCGGACGTCTCTATGAATAATTTAACGTATGTACGTGGATGTGTTCTTTAGATATTTTCAAATATATTTTCAAGAAAAGAAAAATAAATTGTGTAAAATAAATAAGCTTTTAAAATAATATTGTATAGGAGTTTTCATTGGAAATCAAAATTATCATTGTAGATCAAAATATCAAAGAGTATTCTAATAATTTTTCAACTTATTTGAATCATATTTAACTGATAAATTATAAAAGATAATTTTTTTTTTAATTAGACTAGTGGAGTCTTATTCTTTTTTTATTTATTAGACTAGTAGAGCCTTATTCTAGTTGTACAAGTAATATTATTCTAAAATTTATTTTTTAAAAGTCACTCCCCTATTTTCTTTTCTCCACCATTAAATCTCTCACTAAATGACTCTCCCAAAAAATATCCCAAATAATAATAATTTTTTTTGGTCTAAACGGTATTTTTTTTTTTTTTTTTGTCTCTTTGGCTTTCAGAAAAAATAAATTTTCTAAAACTTTTTTTCAATTTTTCTCTATTTTTTAATTATTTTTATTTGAAAAATAAAAATTACGGCAAATAAATTTTACTAAAAAAATTTTACATGATTTTCGAGAAAAGAAACCCTATCTAAAAATCTTTTTTTTAAAAAAATAGGGTCGTACTGTATTTTCTACGTATTTAAAGAATATTATATAATTCTTTAAAATTAAAAAATATGACATATTTTTTCAAAATATTAAAATCAACGAAAAATAATTTTACATAATTTTTGAGAAACAACCCTCTAAAAACCAAAAAAAAAAAATTAAGACGGTTCAGAAGGTGACGTGGCAGACCCGGTCCACGCACTCAAACCACTTACTTGTTTTGATTTTGATCTTTGCAGTGTGCAATCGATCGGCTTCCACTTTTTTTTATTTTTATTTTTTTTTTTTTCATGTCTCTATTTTAGCGGGTGTAATGCCCACCCTGCTGGGCCGCCCACATAATCCGTGCCAAAATGGATCAGGGTCAGCTCGGCACGGTCCGGATTTAAATCCGGATCGGACCGTGCCGGGCCGTTCTTTCAAAGGAAGAGGCCTGGCTCGGCCCCCTATCCCGCCCAGCACGGGCTGGGTTGTGCCGGGCCGTGCTTTGTACCAGCCCGATTTTTTTCCTAATTTTTTTCATATTCCTTTTTTGTACTTTTTTTTCCTAAAAATTATTTTTTTAAAAAAATAAGAGACAATTTATTTTTAAACTATAATTTTTGACTCATAATTTTTTTTATACGTCCAACTCTTTAAAATTATTTTAAAAATTTTATAAATTAAAAAAAAACTAAAATACCAAAAATAAATTTAACTTTTTAATATCATTAATTTTTAATATTATATAAAATTTAAAACTTTAGAGAATAATAATTTTTTTTGACCAATAACCAACTTTAATATAAAATTAATATTACATTTTTTTTCCATAATTTTTACTATTTGAATAGAAATTAATATTCTAAACAAATAATAATTATAAAAAAATACATAAATTTCGAATTAATCATATTATATAATTACATTAAAGGAAAGTATATATATATATATATATATATATATATATATATATATATATATATATATATATATATATATATATATATATATATATATATATATATATATATATATATATATATATATATATATAGGGGCAATTTCCTACGTACCTCTAAAAATTTTCCTGTTTTCAGATTTACCCCTCTTAGAAGGCTAATATTAAAACTACCCTTCTTATGTTCCAGCTTCTTTCCAAAATACCCCTGAAGTTAAACTCGGTTAGTGTACAGTTTGGAACATGCCGTTATCTGTGTGTAATTACTATTTTGCCCTTTCAAATATACTCTAAACCCTTAAACCCTAAACCCCTAAACCCTAAAACCCTAAACCCTAAACCCTAAACCCTAAAACCCTAAACCCTAAACCCTAAACCCTAAAACCCTAAAAAATCCTAAACCCTAAACCCTAAACCCTAAACCCTAGAACCCTAAAAAACCCTAAACCCTAAACCCTAAAACCCTAAACCCTAAACCCTAAAACCCTAAAAAATTCTAAACCCTAAAGCCTAAACCCTAAACCCGGGCAAAATAGGTATATCTGATAGTTTTCAACTCCGATTATTATTTAACTCTAGTTTAACCCTAGTTAACTTAACAAAGGGAAACGGTAGGGGTATTTTTAATAATGGTGGAACGTATGAAGGGTATATTGGAAAGAAAAAAATAAGAAGGGTAAATCAGATATTTCTTCATATTTCAGGGATACACAGGCAATTATCCCATATATATATATATATATATATATATATATATAATTAGAAATGTATTTGAATAAAACAGCATGATTTACAAAGCCAACTAGCAAAAAATAGAAAAAAAAAATCAACATTATTTTCTCTTCTTTACATCATTTTTTATTTTTTTTTAAAAAAGCCATATAATAAAGAGATGTACCAAATAAAAAAAGTGAGGCACAACGAGTAATAACGAACAACGAGGAGTCAAAAAAGTTGCACTCTAGCTTGCCGCAGGTGCTGGATTTTTTTTAGGCAGTTGATTATGTTTCATCTGAAGATGTACACTCATGATCTACTTTATCTTGCATTCTTAATTCTGCAGCTCGCCAATCTTTTAAGCAAACTAAAACCTCGACCGCATCCTCATTACGCCGAGTTCTGTAATCATCCAGTATTCTTCCGCCTGTACTAAAAGCAGACTCCGATGCCACCGTTGAAATCTACACTGTTAGTAAATTATGTGCCATGGCAGAAAGCGCAGGATATGTACTTTCATGTGTTTGTCACCAGGCTAAAATATCTAACTTATCTAATTCATCTTCGTTTAAAAGATTTGAAAAATCAGTTTGCAAGTAAAACTGAAATTCGTTAAAAGAAGTTGCATTATTAAAATTAGTTTGTTTTTGTTTCCTCACCAAAGGTAAAAGTATATTTTTATTAGTTTTACCACTATTACTACTGCTGCTTTGTAATTGTGAAAAATATGGTCGCTTACTACTCGAAGCGGCTGCATAAACACTATACATTTGATATAAAGAATTATATACTATTTGAAAAATATTTTCCTCACTTGAATAATTTGTTGAATTAATTTTCAAAAATTCATTATTTTTTGTCGGAGCAATTTCTATTCCATTTAATTTAATTCTAGGATCCATTACAGAGACCAAAAGAGGTACAATGAGAATTTCCTTCTAATATTCTGTAAATTTGGATTTCATGAAAAAAATAATTTGAGATAAATCAAGAGAATTTCTATATTCAGCAAAATGACAACTCATAAGTAAAATTTGATTAAGAAAATGACATGAAGTAGGATAATACACTCCGGACAAAAGTTTGGTTGACTCATAAAATGGTTGTAAAAAAGTCATAAGAATTTGACCAATATCCCATTCTTCATTAGTTATGGAATTATGCCGTATTCTCTCATTGCAAAAAATAGATAAAATATTTCTATACTCATAATAATATTACAATATTTTATATGTGGAATTCCATCGTTGTTGAATATCAAAAATAATTTTTTTGTACTTTTGGCCCAATTGTCTACATAAACGTTTAAAATCTTATTTTTTTGGACCAGAACTATGAATAAACATAATACAATCTTTTATTTTTTTTATTTGTGGACTAATTATTTTTAAACCCTCATGTACACATAAATTTATAATATGACTTGCACATTTATTATGAAATAATTTTCCATCTAAAATGGGATGTAAATTATTTTTCAAAATTTGAACTGCCGTTTTATTATTGCTAGCATTATCAAAACTAATTGAAAATTCTTTTTGATTAATTTTATAAATTTATAAAAAATTTTCAATCGCTTGAGCAATATAAGTACCAGTGTGTGCAAACTCAAGTTTTCACATAATGTTTAAAAAATGGATATTCGGCAAATGTATATGGTTGCTCTGCTCCTACAATATATAAAGCAAGTTCTCTTCTATTGTATTCATGAGAATATTGGAATGTATTAACTCCACTAGAAGTAAAAGCAAGTTGCGATTGTTTTATTTCTTCTCCTTCTTTTGCAAGATGTTTCTGCATATGTCGATTAAGATGACCCGTGCCACCAGAACTGTCACAAGAATAATGGGCTTCACATACTGTACAAACAGCTCGCAAACCTTGTCCTTCAATTTCTTTGGTATTGAAATATTTTCACACATCACTTGTTCTTCATTTAGATACTTTTTTAGGATTTGCGTTTAAATTTTGTTGTGCTTGCGAGCTGTCACCACCTTGTGTACATATGCCTTTCTATATAAAAGATCAAAATACCTCTAGTTGTGTATGGCGCATAAATTAACCTCTATTTTGTGAATAACGTATGTTGTATATTTAAGCATTTCAGGTTCTTGTCCGGAATATACCACCTGATCCAGATGAGTCCACCAGCGAGCTTGTTGAGCATTTTTTACTTGTGAATCATCCTGATCACTATCTGTCACGCCCCGAGTTTCAAAACAACGGTCTAATTTTTTTTTTTTTTTTCAAATTAGAGTTTAAAACCTTGAAACCCGGAACGTGGACAAACCGCCACAAGTATAGGAAATCCTCTGTCCACACGGACAGAGTCTCCCCTATACATGCTCGGCTAGGCAGGTACAATAATACAATTTGAGAGCAACAATCACTTAACTAAACATAAGTATAAACTTCTACATCTAAATACACCCACAAATCCATCACAAACATAATAACTCCAAAATACACTATAAATATCAAAAGGCTGGGAAAATGTGGTCGATATCAAGGTCGACTCAATCGTGACAGCTCACTGGATCGTCCCAATCTCTCAGCACCAGCACCCGACTGACCTGAAAAATGGTCACCCAGGGGGTGTGAGATACACTATACATGTATCCCAGTAGGCACGACGGGCCGAGAAATAGCAAGTCGTACCTACTGGATACAATAATAAGCAGATAATGAAAGCAGGTATAACAAAGTTGAATAACTGGATGCTGAATAGTAAGCATGCTGAGCAATAAACAGAAAGGAAAGCATGGTACTCTTGACTGTAATTGATCATGCTAAAATTGGCAAGTCTGATATATTGAACTGATCATGCTATAAACAGAGCTGGTATATAACAATACTGTAAATTGAAAGTGCTGAATAATAATAACTGTAAGTACCCAATCAATGCCACTATTGGTCACTGGGACCTCAGGCTAAATACCACCTGTACACTAATCTGCTGTCATAACCGTCTGGGCTCACGGGTCACCACTGTCGACTACTTTACCGATAAAGTACACCACTGCGGGGGATCAGACCGCTAGTGTATGTGAAAAGAACAGCTGGCTCTGTGGCGATCATAATGCTGATGCTCAAGCTCATGGTCTAAAGACCAAACACACGGCATAAAGCCGGGAAATCCCTGTCGGGATGCTGAAGGCTGTAATAATCACGGATGCTGTATAAATGAATCTGAACAACAGGAGCTGAATATCTGAGCTGTAACTGAAACTGAATAGCAGGACTGTACTCCTATTCTATGATGCAACATAGAACAAGAAATGCTAATATAACTAGGCTGATGACAAAGCAAATATGGCATATGTCAAGCTGTATATATAGATATACTAAATGTTGAACATGAAATCATAGCGAGAACTGAATTGCAAGATCGATGCTACATAGCTATACACAATGAATGCTGGAATATAAGCAAATAGGAAGCTTAACTGGTGGATCAAGGATAACAACAAACATAGGGGTCCGACCTACCACGGTACCCCATAGGGCCGAAATGATAGAGTCCGGACCGAAGATAAACCCACCTCAGGGTAGACGATCACGGTGACCGTTGGATGGCTCACAAGCTGGCGGCTGATTGCTGGAACCTGAATCATAATTACAAGTAAGAAAAAGACTCGCTTATACCCAACCCACTGATTCACTGTGTGCAGAAATCTACAACAAGGAACTTCGCCGAAGTCCTGGGATCTTCCTAAATTTTTGAAAATCCGCCGATAGATCCACTATGTCCCAATTTGTGCTAAATAGAAACCAAATCTCGTGAAACTTCACGTGCTACCCAGGTACGTTTAATTCAAGACGTTTGGGCACTAACATCTGATTCTGGGTAACACTGTGCACCGGCGGTGCCATAACCACTGAAACACTTCCGGGAAGCCCATTTTGGTTTTGGAAGTTGCAAACTAAGAACTAAAATCACCGTGCTTACCAGAACAGCGCCGGGAATAGCCAAGGACATTTGGCATCTAAAATTAATCACCGCAATTCCCCGAATTGCGTGATTAACTCCGAATTGCCGTTAAATCGACGATTTTGCCGATTAACGGTTCGGAATCCAATTCCCGCTCAACGAAAGATGTCGGATCTCCAGCGAAGGGTTTAGAGATCATGGACACACAGCTAAAAACAGCCCATGAGGCTACAATTGCAATTAGACCCCAAGGGTTTTACAAAATTGCATAAAAGTATGCAAATTAACACATTTTTTACTTGTATTTCATTTCTGAATGCTTTTAAACTGAACCAAGGCCACTAGTAGGTGGGCCTCGACGCACTGAACGCCATGCTCACCATTTGGGAGCAGTGCGGAACCCGAGGACAACTTTGGGTCAACAAAACCTATTGACATAAGGTCTACATAGCCAGTTTGAACCAACCACTCAACCATTTGCAAAAGTAAGGTGAGCACCACGCTCAGGAGGTCGAGGGGACACAAAGGCTCACCTTTGGGCACTACCGAGGCTGCAGGGATAGTGTATACAACAAGGTTGGCCAAAAGCTATTAGGAATAGGCTCGGGTTGCAAGAACTTTATAACGAAGCACTTAGCTTGGGATCGGGTGTCAGCATCATGCTCAGCAGGATAGCATAAGTCGAGGGCTCACCACCGGGTGGTCGGAAAGCAGCCAGAACAGGAGTTGGAGCCAACTCGGCCATTTCTACAAACACCTAGAGCTCGGTTTGTACTTCAACAGAACATGTGTTGTGGAGCAGGCAATGAGCAAGCAGCAGCATGGGGAGCCTGAATGGAGTGCCCAGGGTGCAATAAGCACTAGCTCCGGCACCGAAAAGCGGCGGGTGGCCGGAGCCCGAGCTTGCGGCCATACCAAGCACCAACAAGGGTGGGCGTCAGACCAGAGGTCTAGAGCTCCATGCAAGTACTATTGGCTCTGTCTCGACTTGGTAGAGCTATCTGGCAAGTGGCCGGCGGTGAAAAGCGGCGGTGGCGGCGGCGCAAGCTCGGTCCAAGCAAAATGGCCCAAAACTAGGGCTGAGTCAAACTTCCTCTACACAGATCCAACCACCACAAAACTTCATGGAGGTGTTCTATAGACGCTACAGAAGATTCCCAGCATCTTTGATCCCGGCGTAAGCTGCCGAAAAGTGCGCGTGCACGAGGTGGAGCAATTTAGGGTTCCGGCGGGTCCAGAGTCCCCGCCGGCAACCTGGCGCACCTAGGGGGTCGGGGCTCTGCAGGTGGCATCCCCATGACCCAATGAGGTCACTGTAGTGACAAAGATTGCAAAATAAATCACAGAGGAAGGGCACTCACCTCGCCGGAGTTGAGGAAGAAGAAGTTGGCCGAAGTCTTCTTCCCGGCGTCGCGCGACCACGGCAGGGGGTCTGGTCCCTCAGGCTCATCTTCTGGAGGTTGAAGAAAGCCTCAGAACCCCCCAGGAGGCAAGCCAATGGAGTTTCGTTGCCTCCCACAACCACCAACCCAAGATCAAGAACCAAGGGTTCTTTTTCTTGGTTTTTCCGGCGACGGGGACGGCGGCCGGCGGCGGTGGTGCCCGGGGAAGGTAGCAGAGGAGATGAGGGGTCGGGTGGAGGCGGCTACGGTTACTATAAGTGTAGTAACCATGATTTTTGAAATCTAAAATCTAAGTTTAAATAATTTTCTGGATTATTTAAATAGCAAAAATGGATTATTAGTAGTGCAATTTTGGCCCAAAAATATCGACTTATGATCGCAGCCTGATCCCGAAAATTCGAGATCACTATTGCGACCGTCTCGTCGAAACAAGAAAGATTGATATTCATATGTTCTCGATCTGACGGTCGGATCGTCCAGAAATCAGCGAAGAAGCGAGCGGGGCCCACAACTTAAGTTGTGAATAGTAACCCCTTATTTAATTCCCCTATCGACCAACGTCGGCTAATTCGCCGTCTGGACCCCTAGTATAGTAGTATGAGTAGTCGTTTCTAGCTATTTTTGACATTCTGAGCGCAATGGCGCTGACGGAATTTTAGTTTGACAATCCTAGAGCCCTGAGAAACGTGCCATACTGTATAATTGTACAGTAATTATGGACCAAAAATCTATCCGGGCATCTCGTCGAAAAACAAAAATCACTGCCTGATAGATTTCGTCGAGCCGGACGTAGTGGCGAAGTCCGTTTTTCGATTTGATGACTCGAACGCCTCGAAAAGCGTGAAATACGGCGAAGAATAGAGTATTTTACCCAGAAACCCTATATTTTATGCCTCGAAAATCGTGCTACCTTATGGACAAGGACTAATATGTGAGATGAAGATTTTTGTGAAGGGCTTAGGTCTGAATAGCTATTGTATTGGGGTTTTTTAGCATTTTGTGCAATATACATGTTATAAACATGCTTTGAGGTGTCCCTTGGAAACCCTAAACCGCCACCCCTCTATTTTTCCATCCGTAACCGACGCCTCCACCCCACCATCTTCTCCAAGCGTCGCACCGAGCGCCGCAGCCGTTCCCGTCGCCGGAGAAGCCCAAGAAGACAAGAAGTTGGGTCTTCTTCTCGGTTTGTTCGGTGGAAGGTGTTTGGGAAGGTCCCAGTTGGTCCAAAGTGAGTCTGAGGGTCCCTCTGTGTGGCCGCGACCGAGCCAAGATGAAGCCGACGCCAGCCGCCGCCGTGCGCCGCCGCGTCCATCATCTTCTTCTTCAAGTTCTCCACGAGGTTAGTTGTTGGAACTTTTTGTTCTTAAATGACCCATAGACCTTTGTAGTCTCTTCCTGACCTTGAGGGTATCATCCTCATGTAGTCCGAGCCGTCGCCGTGCCCTGGGTGGCCGGCGGGAGCCTCCTATCGCCGGAAAACCGAGGTTCGGTTGGGGGACATTTCCGACCATTGAAATCAAGATTGGAACCGTTGGAACCCTTCTTCTAGTGGACTTCAACCTCTCCAACAAGTTTTAGGCCGATCAGTTGAGGATCCGAGTCGCACGAGCTTGCCCTAGAACCGGGCTATTTTGTGTTTTGGCCGACCTTCGCCGCCCGGCGCCGCCGCTGCCCCACGCCGCCGGCCACCGCATTGGCAAGCTCCGTAGCACCAAGTTGAGTCATCTGGTCCAAGTTGGAGGACCTCTCGTGCTCCGGCAAGAAATCCGCCATTAGAGGCCATCATCTTGGCCGAGCTCCGCCGCCGGCGATCGCCGGGGCTCCGCGCGATGGGAAAGCAACTCAAGTAAGGTCTCTTGGTCTCTGTGAAGCCTTCCATGCATTTGCATGAAGGTTCTAACGTGGAACCTTTAGACTCTGTAGTTGCACCATTTGCTTGGCCGAGATCCATCGCCGGCTGCCGCCGACGCCTCGGGGCTCCGGCCAACCGTTCAGGTGAGTCGTTTACACCTTATTTAAGGTTTCCACCAAGTTTGTTTAGATAAATAACCTCTGTAAATAAAGTTGGTCCATCTTTATAATGAAATGGGTTTTGTGGGTGTTTTCCGGCCAACCGCCGCCTCCGGCCGTCGCCGCCGTGTTTGGCTGAGTCCGAGCCATGTATGGGAAGGTCCTCGAACTGGTGCTTACCCTTTCATCAGGTCTGAACCTGGATTGTTCTGGAGGTTGCCAACCCGAGCCTTGTGTTTTGTGAGGTGTTGCTCCGGCCAACTTTCCGGCCACTCTCCAGCGTGCCCAAGGTGAGCACTTCACTTCTCTGACCTTGCTGAACATGATGCTCACCTTAGTTTGCAAAATGACTGAGTAGATGCAGAGATGTGCCATGTTGAGCCTTTAGATAGGTTAGGATGGATTTTAGAGTATTCCAACAGTGCAACAGCACCAAGAAAGTGAGCCCTAGTCTCTAAGCCATCCCCTGAGCTTGATGCTCACCTCTGTCCAAAGAAGGACTGATGGGATTGGTTGATCAAGTGTGTCAAGCTCTAAGTAAGCTATGTTGCTCCCTTAAGCTGTTCCAGCAGTTAAATTGCACCCTCAAGGTGAGCCTCTGTGTCCCCTCGACCTACTGATCATGATGCTCACCATAAATTAGGGTTTGATTGAGTAGATATATTTAAAATGCAAAATGAACCTAATTGCCTAAGTAAATGATGACCCGAAGTTGTCCTTGGGTCTCGTGCTGCTCCCAAATGGTGAGCACGAGTTTCGTCTCGTCGAAAAGGACGCGCTGAAACTTACGGCGTTGTCTTTGGATTCCTGGTTTGGAAGAACGGGTCGAAACAGTGCTTCAAATAGGTGTTTTTATGGAATTTTAAAATGTATTAAGGATGTAAATGCAATTTTAGCATGCTGGCTGTCTTTAGAAAGTATTTACGCACCGTCTAGTCATTTTGCTAAAGGACCGTAGGCTTTCATTGAGCGGAAAACGGATATCGTTCCGAAAATCGGCAAAATCGTCGGTTTTACGGTTTCCGGCGCGAGTTTCGCGTACCACTGTGTAAAAGAATGGATTCTGGTTATTGTTTGTTGCCTCTGGTTATCCCCGACACTGTCCTGGCTGGTCCAGTGTTTTGGTTTTTCGTCGGGAGTTTTCGAAGCCAAAATCGGCTTTTCGGGAGTTGTGCGAGTAATTGTGGCAACATTTCGACACAGGTATTTACGTTTTGGTCCCTGTCCACCCAAACATCAAAAATGTGTTGTTTAGGGTCAGCAGGTGAAGTTTTGTAGTATTCGGACATGTGTAGACCGTTGTCAGGTCATAGATAGTGTTTCAATGGATTTTTCGAGGAATGCGATTAAAGTCTAGAGTTGACTAAGTTCCCCGTTTAAACATTCTGACATTGTAAAGTTGTCAGGTTGGGTATGAGTGAGTCTATTACTGATTACAGTTGTGGTTCAGGGCCCAGCAGTTCAGCACCAGCATCTCAGTAGTCTAGCGGGATTCGGGATCTGCCTACACTGAGGTGGGTTATCTTCGGTCCGGGCTTTATCTTTTCGGCCCTTTGGTTGCTTTAGTCCAGTCGGACACCTGTTCTTGATTTAGTCCTGATGATTTTGCCTATTCTTGATTTAGTCCTGATGATTTTGCCTGTTCTTGATTTAGTCCTGATGATTTTGCCTGTTTTTGATTTAGTCCTGATGATTTTGCCTATTCTTGATTTAGCCCTGATGATTTTGCCTATATGCCATATATTCTTACATAATAGACATTGACCTCATTGGACATATCCTGTATACATGCTCGTTAGTTTTTATATCTTAGTACAGTAGATTTTCATGGTCTGATCATGCCTGTTGATTTCTGTCACTTGATACATTCTGCATTTGCATCCAGAGATACTTGCTTTTATATTCAGATATGCATGATAGACCCTTGATCGATATATACAGATAGTTGATTCCCTGTTGGGATCTCGGCTTGTTGCCGACTACCCGGTCATTAGACCGCGAGCTTGAGCATAGCATTATGATGGCCACGCACTGCTGTACTTCACGAACATTGCCGGGGTCGCGCCCCGTGGATATTGTTCTTTACCGGTAAAGTGGTCTAGAGGAAGGACCCGTGAGCCCCCGATAGCATCTGTGAGTGCAGGGTTATGTCAGCGGATGGGGTGCGGATCAGTGGCATTGCCTGAGGTCCTCGTGACCAATAGTGGCATTGATTGGGTACTTGATATTCTTGTGATTGATGCATAGCTCATATACTTCCATGTACTAGCATGCTTTACTTCAGTTAGATTTGATTACCACCATGATTGATTCTGATATTTCTGTACCCGTATATGCACAGCATTATGATTATGATACATTCCTCTAGTAGGACTGGCACAGATTAGTGGTACCTTTCTTTTATAGCACCGATACCTGTGGATTATCATATTTGCCTCAATAGTATCTCTTGTGGATTGAGATTTACAGGACTATCAGATTTGTCATTTATAGCTTGATTTGTCAGTTACAGCTTGATTAGTATCATCCATCAGTATCATTGTTTTATTTTACTGATTGGGTATCTAGTTCCATTACCGAGGCATAGTTCATTATATCGTCTTCCAGTATGCTATAGTCCTGTATTTTTGGTACTCATTATGTTCAGTATCATGATTATGCTTCCTGCCAGTTTTGTTTCATATATCAGCTGCTACCTATTTGATCTATTACTATCCGCAGATTATTGTATCCAGTAGGTACGATTAGCTATTTCTCGGCTCGTCGTGCCCACTGGGATACACTGTCGATGTATCTCATACCCCCTGGGTGACTGTTTTTCAGGTTGTTCGGGTGTTGGGATGTCGGGACACGTTGGCGAGGCTGTTGCGATAGTACCGACCCTTAGGTCACCAGTATTGTCACGCCCCGGAGTCGAAACTGCGACCCGGGCTCGCCAACAGATCCGCCACCTATGCAAAACCCCGCATAGGCGAAGCGTCCTACCTGCAAGATAAGTACTACAGCTAACAGATATCAGAGCTATAAATGAAAATCTATTGTATAACTAAAATCAATCACTGTACAACTGGAAATAATACAACAATGTTCATCTCCCAAAATGATAATCATACAATATCCTCATATACAAAATCAGAATTCAACAGGGAGGTATCTTCAAAAATACATCAGTGTACAGTCTCTCGATACAAAACATAACCTCACTACATCAGTCTCTCAAAAGAGAAAATAAAAACACTAATCTACTGACTGTACTGAAGATCTCCTCTGAAAGGGGTACCGCTACTCTCCAAAGATAGGTAGGGATCTAGCTCGCGACTCCCTCGCCTCGAACAGCAACCGCAGAATCAGCAACACCCGCTAAGACTCTGCAAAACAAAGGAGAGAATGGACAAAAAGGGGAGGGGGAACCCCCAACGGGTGTGAGAACTACACCAAAAAGGGAGTTCTCAGTGGGTATCGCCACCAGGCCCGACGATCTGCCCACCAAGTCCTCTAGAGGCAAAAAAATAACTAATGCAGTAAAAACTGAACAAAAAAGCTGGAGACTTTCAACAGCTACCATGCCTCTATCTAAATGCTCAAAAGGGGAAAACTCTGATAAAGATATGCAACACTCGCACACGAGGTGCTCAATCGACCCAATCGAGCTGACTGCCACACTGGGTCCAGTCAAACCTGCGCCCAAACGGACTAACTCGCTATCGAGTAGTGGCTCATGCAGGCTATAGTCAGAATCCACGCTCTCTCTCTTAGAACGAATAGCCTCAAGATCACCAAACCTCTCGCACAACGGTCGACTAACCCGCAACAACCTCGGGACCACCGTCAATCCCCAAACGGTTCCCAACAACACTAGCACTGGTCTAAACACAGCTACTAGACTCCACTCGGTCCCCCAGGCACGAGTGTAACAAAAAGTATCTGCCTGAATAAACCCAATCGATGGACCAGTAAAAACTGGCACTGCCTGCTCAAACTGTCTCAAGTATCTACTAACAAATCGGTACTCACTGACCGATACTCAAGGTCTGGCTCTCACTGGCCATAGACAGTGTCTAGCACTCACTGGCCATATATAAATCGCCTACTCTGGAGTGCCACTCGTGGGGAGCGACCCACACGAGTAAAGTATCACTGTAACAAGTCTCACTGTAACAAGTATCACGAGATAGCAGGACTGGATCACGACTCTGATCAAAGTGGAAAAACTCATCCACTAAAGGGAAACCCGATCCCCAAACTGATACAACAGTAAACGATAAGTGGAAACTCCATCCACTAGAGGAAAGTCTAATACCCAATCTGATACATAAATAAATATCCGGTCAACCGCCCAATATCCGCGGTTGCCGCAATACCCTGCCGTCCATAACCAAGTACTATAACCGACCTCCGGTCAACCGCCCAAAGTCCGCGGTCACCGCCAAAACCCTGCCAGCCGCAATCCAGCACAACCCGTCCCTGACACCAATGTCCCTGCTACACTACCCAAGACCCCTGCTCGCACCCGAGCAACACAGACCGTCTGACTAACAAGAAGGAGAAAAGGAATAATATGGTTTCTCCTAAGTCAAGTTCCAATATGTAGTGCAGCAGTAAAAGATGGCCTAACTATATGTCCATACAAGCATGCATTTGTCCTCAAAGAAGAATAAAGAAAATAAACCTCATGCCAAAATTATCAATGACTATACCTGTCCATAATCCTCGATCCATAATCGCTCCTCAGAGTAGAACCTGCACATAACTACAAAGTCCTATCCCATTGCATAAACCAGCCTCATAAAAGGTTATGTGCTAACATGGCATGATAATTAATCATATAGGGTAACCTTGCCTTAGGTAAGCTTCCACTAATCATCAACATGAATATTCGAGTAATACCATTGTCATAATATGAATAATTAACTTGCAATTCCCATAAAATCAACATTGTTAAGCTTACCAATCAATCCCAGGTATTGTACCCTACACCTGCATGCAATTCTAACATATAGAATTAGAGAACCGTCCACCGGTTCTCGGAACAAAGCACCCACCTGAAACGCATTCCACAGGCAAAGCCGAAGTCGGTGAAGTACGCAGCCACACGAAATCCAAAATCTGCCGGATCCGCTCCCTCGGTAAACAGTCGCACAAACCACTGTTCCAACAAACAACATCGAAGCTGAGAATCAATTACATCACAACCAAAACTCTCAAAAACAGCGTATGCTGTTTTTGTACCAACCAGCAGAGATAATGAGCCTTTTCACCTGTATACAGACCTCCAAAAATTCCAAAAAAAACACGGTTGCGATCCTCGCGACGAGTAGCCCCAAACTGACTATTTAAACGCCCCGTTCCGATACCTGTAGGCCAAGAAACAATTCGGACAACGTTGGAAGCCATTCCCTCAAGAACACAGTTCTGCTGAAAAAAAAGCAGTAAAGAAGCTTAATTCTCACCCTCGAAATGACCTCATAAAAATCCAATAAAAATACGGGTAGGTTCCTCTCGAAGAGTAGATATCAATCGAGTCTTTAATCGCCTCATTCCGATGCATGAGCGTAGAGATAAAAATCCGACAAGCCTCCGCTGTCCAAAAATCCACCAGCAAAACAGTGTCTCAGAGATGCCTCGGGAACTGTGACAAAAACTCTAAATACGGAGAAGTGATCAACACAAAAAACGAAGCCTTACCTCTTGTGAACGTGCTGTCGCAAAAATCATCGAAAACGATGGTCTGAGTGAGCCAAGGGAGCCTACGCACCGAAACGCGACGAAGGGGATCACCGGTGAAGGAAAGTCGCACTGCGCTGAAAGGCCGTAAACCTCAAAGTGCGTGCCACCAAAAATTCTCAAACTTCTCCACGAGATGCTCCAAAGGAAGATGAACAACTTTTGTATACAGCTCTCGGAGAGATGAAGCCCAGAAGAAGCCCGAAACCATCCTTGAATTCGGACTTATATAGGCCCAGCTCAACAATTCCAAAAATGATATCTGTATCCCAATTTCCGGGCGCCCGAAACTTTTCGGGCGCGCACAGTAACTCAATCTCGGCCGTCCATCAAGCGCCCGAATCCACCAGATGCTGCCACGTCACCCCAAAATAGCAAACAGCAACCTCCGCCATCCGCGCTGCGCCACGTCGCCCGCGCTCAAACAGCAAACAGCGGCGCCGCCCACCCCGGCCGCGCCGCGTGGCCCCCCGCACCTGCCCCGCGCACGTCGCCCGGCTGACCCGCGCGTACGGCCACCTGCCCCGCGCGTACGGCCACCTGCCCCGGCCACCTGCTGCGCTCCTTGCGTGGACCGCGCGCACAACACCTCTCCAACCACACGCTGCCACCTGTCCCCCGCCGGTCCATGCACCAGGCCGCGCGTCCCATGGACCGCGCGCGCGTGCGCCCGCCACTCCCGGGCCGCCACGCGTCCCGCGCCCAGGTGCACGCCCTCCGCGGTGGACCGAACAGCCGCACCTCAGCCCGCCGCCGCGCTCCGCCGCCTGCCGCCGCCGCCGGCGCAACTCCGGCCGCCGGAACAGTGCTACCACACCTCGAAATCCGTGTTTTCGCATCCGGGCTCCGAAAAATACAAGTTAATAGTCCATTTTCACTGTTTTCGCACGCTGAATCCAAATCCGCTGTCCGATTTGCCAAATTCCAATTCCAAAAATTACCGAAGGCATCCAGACAAGTGTTCTTAACCCAGATTTCGCGCTGAGTCCAATTCTGATGCCCGATTCGCGCGAAACCACTTCTAAACAATCGACGGGGGTCCTCCGATTACCCACGTTATCCATTTAACACCCGAAGTCCCTCACTTGTGTCCAAATTGGTGCAGAAACACCGCCGACACGCCACATAGGCCTACAGAAGCTGCTGGTCACACTGTAGAAGCCCTGCAGAGATCCGGGTCACCACAAGTATATTTTACTTTCTGCAAAGTATGTAGAAGAGTTGTAATTTAGTTGTTGAGATGTACGTAGTTTAGTTACTCTGATGTTGTTACAAAAGATTAGCCGTGCATGTATAGAAAAGGCTCAATTCCAATGGGGAATTGAGAATTTTCTATATATGTGGCGGTCTGTCGCGCCCTGGCTATTTTCAAACTCTGAAAAAAAAAAAAAAAAAAAAAAATTTAAGAGGCTGTTTTTCGAACTCGGGGCGTGACAGATTAAATGGTATCAGAGCAATAGGTACACGATGCCTAGTTATTTGGTTAGGATTGAGCCCTAGGATGACTTTTACGTACATGAGAGCGCGGGGTATTTGGATAGTGGTTAGGAGCTCAGGTGTGTTTACGCACTATCAAGTCTCGTTGTTGTGGTTACGAATGGTGTTCGCACGCACTCTGGGCTTTGGAGGTGTTGTGGGTGCAATGTTAGCTGTGGTCGGGGTACGGACCATGGGCTTGATGTTTCAGTGGAGCCAAAAGGCTCGGATCGGTTGCTGCGGTTGGAGCTCACCGCTTTTGTCGAGAAAGCCAAGGATGGCACAGCAGCAGATGACTGCTATTTTTGCACCGGCCCCACCACTAGCCCAAATGCTTGAGGAAGTTGTTGATTTTCCAGTTGTCCCTATGTCATATGATATAGCAACCATTGCCGCAGTCGTGATCATCGGAACTACGCCGGTGGCTGCTACTATTGATGATTCCCTCGATAATAGAAATCAGGACGAATAAAAGGTCAGTAATCCTGTTGCTTTGGATAAAAAAATTTCTGACGATACTTATCAGATGAAAGCCCTGCCAGTTGGATATAGATTTTGCCCCTACCTCTTGTACGATTTTTGTGGACCATCTCGAACTCTCCTATGAGTATACAGCGATTGTAGCTATTGATAGACACTAGAACATGATTCTAGGTTCCTGTGTGTAGCCAAGATGACACTCATGACCATAAGATAGTCTGACTGTTGATATAGATTATGTTATCACATAAAAGATTGTGTTGGGAGGTATGTGATATACCTTCTGATGGGAGTTGTGTCCCAAACTAGATGTTGGCGACAGATCTATGGTATTTCGCTTTTCTTTTGGTAAGCACGTTGGCTGCAGACAACGTACTGTCGAAAGAACTGAGGAAATACTCTGCCCTGTAATGGGAAGTATCAGATTGGGTGTAAACGGTAGCCTGAGAGTTGTCGATATTTTGTGACTGATTGTCACTACTGTGAACCTGTTAGAGGCTTAATAGTGGTTTAGTTAAGTTTAAGTTTCGGGGACGAAACTTCCTATAAGTGGTGGGTGATGTAGTAACCATAATTTTTGAAATCTAAAATCTAAGTTTAAATAATTTTCTGGATTATTTAAATAGCAAAAATGGATTATTAGTAGTGCAATTTTGGCCCAAAAATATCGACTTATGATCGCAGCCTGATCCCGAAAATTCGAGATCACTATTGCGTCCGTCTCGTCGAAACAAGAAAGATTGATATTCATATGTTCTCGATCTGACGGTCGGATCGTCCAGAAATCAGCGAAGAAGCGAGCGGGGCCCACAACTTAAGTTGTGAATAGTAACCCCTTATTTAATTCCCCTATCGACCAACGTCGGCTAATTCGCCATCTGGACCCCTAGTATAGTAGTATGAGTAGTCGTTTCTAGCTATTTTTGACATTCTGAGCGCAATGGCGCTGACAGAATTTTAGTTTGACAATCCTAGAGCCCTGAGAAACGTGCCATACTGTATAATTGTACAGTAATTATGGACCAAAAATCTATCCGGGCATCTCGTCGAAAAACAAAAATCACTGCCTGATAGATTTCGTCGAGCTGGACGTAGTGGCGAAGTCCGTTTTTCAATTTGATGACTCGAACGCCTCGAAAAGCATGAAATACGGCGAAAAACGGAGTATTTTACCCAGAAACCCTATATTTTATGCCTCGAAAATCGTGCTACCTCCGGACAAGGACTAATATGTGAGATGAAGATTTTTGTGAAGGGCTTAGGTTTGAATAGCTATTGTATTGGGGTTTTTTAGCATTTTGTGCAATATACATGTTATAAACATGCTTTGAGGTGTCCCTTGGAAACCCTAAACCGCCACCCCTCTATTTTTCCATCCGTAACCGATGCCTCCACCCCACCATCTTCTCCAAGCGTCGCACCGAGCGCCGCAGCCGTTCCCGTCGCCGGAGAAGCCCAAGAAGACAAGAAGTTGGGTCTTCTTCTCGGTTTGTTGGGTGGAAGGTATTTGGGAAGGTCCCAGTTGGTCCAAAGTGAGTCTGAGGGTCCCTCTGTGTGGCCGCGACCGAGCCAAGATGAAGCCGACTCCAGCCGCCGCCGTGCGCCGCCGCGTCCATCATCTTCTTCTTCAAGTTCTCCGACGAGGTTAGTTGTTGGAACTTTTTGTTCTTAAATGACCCATAGACCTTTGTAGTCTCTTCCTGACCTTGAGGGTATCATCCTCATGTAGTCCGAGCCGTTGCCGTGCCCTGGGTGGCCGGCGGAAGCCTCCTATCGCCGGAAAACCGAGGTTCGGTTGGGGGACATTTCTGACCGTTGAAATCAAGATCGGAACCGTTGGAACCCTTCTTCTAGTGGACTTCAACCTCTCCAACAAGTTTTAGGCCGATCAGTTGAGGATCCGAGTCGCACGAGCTTGCCCTAGAACCGGGCTATTTTGTGTTTTGGCCGACCTTCGCCGCCCGGCGCCGCCGCTGCCCCACGCCGCCGGCCACCGCATTGGCAAGCTCCGTAGCACCAAGTGGAGTCATCTGGTCCAAGTTGGAGGACCTCTCGTGCTCCGGCAAGAAATCCGCCATTAGAGGCCATCATCTTGGCCGAGCTCCGCCGCCGGCGATCGCCGGGGCTCCGCGCGATGGGAAAGCGACTCAAGTAAGGTCTCTTGGTCTCTGTTAAGCCTTCCATGCATTTGCATGAAGGTTCTAACATGGAACCTTTAGTCTCTGTAGTTGCACCATTTGCTTGGCCGAGATCCACCGCCGGCTGCCGCCGACGCCTCGGGGCTCCGGCCAACCGTTCAGGTGAGTCGTTTACACCTTATTTTAGGTTTCCACCAAGTTTGTTTAGATAAATAACCTCTGTAAATAAAGTTGGTCCATCTTTATAATGAAATGGGTTTTGTGGGTGTTTTCCGGCCAACCGCCACCTCCGGCCGTCGCCGCCGTGTTTGGCTGAGTCCGAGCCACGTATGGGAAGGTCCTCGAACTGGTGCTCACCCTTTCATCAGGTCTGAACCTGGATTGTTCTGGAGGTTGTGTGACGCCCCGGGGTCGAAACTGCGACCCGGGCTCGCCAACAGATCCGCCATCTGTACGGAAACTGCCGTACAGACGAAGCGTCTAACCTGCAGAAAGAATCAACTACAGTATACAGATATCAGAGCGGAAAGTAAACTACTAAAACTGAAAGCCAAACACTGTACAACTGAAAATAATACAATATCCATCTCCCAAATACGATCGTATACAAAGTCCTCTGATACAAGACTCAAAAGAGAGGTATCTCCAATAAAATACATCGGTGTACAAGCTCTCAAACTGTAAAATAAAGTACAACTCTATACCTCACCACAAAGGTCTCTCAACAGAGGAAAAAGAAGTAAACTAATCTACTGAAGCTCTCCTCTGAAGGGGTACCGCTACACTCCAATGACGGGTAGGGAACTAGCTCGCGACTCCCTCGCCTCGGTCAGAAGGATCAGCAACTGGAGCAACAGGAACAGGAGAAGAAGTTCCTGGGGAAAAAGACACCACGACGGGTGTGAGAACTACTTCCCACAGTAGTTCTCAGTGGGTGCCGTCAACAAGCCCAACGGTCTGCCCACCAAGTCTACTAGAGGTAAAAGATAACAGTGCAATGAAATCTGAACAAGAAAAGCTGGAGCTACTCTACAGCTACCATACCTCTATCTAGATACTCAAAAAGTGGAACAGATGAAAGTAAAAGAGACCACTCGCACCCAAGGTGCTCAATGGACCCAATCGAAAACGACTGCCTCATAGGGTCCAGTCAAGCCTGCGCCTGTCGACTAGGAACGCGCCTGCCCACTACCACACATCCCCATGAGGACGGGATTTACGTGGGGCGTCCTGCCCGACTAACTCACCCCTCGCGCAAAACTGCCTCAACAGGCCCATCGTATCCACAGCGGCATCTCAGGGACGCGACTCTAACTGAGGAAAACGGCGCGGCATAGAGTATCACAAATTGGCATAAGCAGGCTATAGTCAAAAACCACGCTCACTCCCAGAACGGTAGGACTCAAGATCCCCAAATATCTCGCACAACAGTCGGAGCACTCTCTACGACTCAGCTGATCAGCTCACACGGAACACGAGACACTAGCCTCTCCAACAGCTCGCAGCACAAGGCACACTGGCTGGAGGTACTCCACAGCCAGGAACGACCCACGACTCAAGCTAACAAAATTGGTCGGACAACACTCAACGACCTGGGATCACCGTTAACCCCAACGGTTCCCAACAACACTGGCCGGAAGATACTCGACGGCCCGGGACTACCGCCTGCTCAACGGCTCCCTCCCAGACAGCGCAACAGGGATACTAGACCTCCCGGGACTACCGTTTACCCAAACGGCTCCCGGCACAGACAAGCAACCCACTACAACTACCAGACTCCACTCTGCTCCCAAGCACGAGTGCAAAAGCATCCCACACTACTAGAAAGTCCCGACCTCTCGGCCCACTACCCGGGCGAGGAAAACCCTATGTCCAGGAATAGAAAAACAGTGTGGGTGTCTAAACAATAAAATAACCGTAGCCCAAGTGAGGGTTTTCTACTAGTCTGGTTACACATGCAACATATGACGGGGGTGCTAGGTCAAGTTCCAAGATAACTACATTAACAAATAATAAAAGGAATAATAATTCCTACAATCTAGCATGCTACACAATGAAATAAACTATTATGCATAGTCCTACATCAGTAGAAATACTGTACAGTCCATAAAACTTGGAGATAAGGCCACCCACCTCAATAAGCCACCAATTGCTCGTAGATACTTGCAATTGGCCTCCACGCGATTCGCACGCAAAACGATGTCCGCTGCCGGAGTCCGCACGCAAAACGGAGCACGGTGTCGGAATCCGCACGCCAAACGGAGTCCGCACGCAAAACGGTGCACGGTGCCAGGATCCGCGCGCAAAACGGAGTCCGCACGCAAAACGGTGCACGGTGCCGGAGTCCGCACGCAAAACGGTGCACGGTGCCAGGATCCGCACGCAAAACGGAGTCCGCACGCAAAACGGTGCACGGTGCCGGAGTCCACACGCAAAACGGTGCACGGTGCCAGGATCCGCACGCAAAACGGAGTCCGCACGCAAAACGGTGCACGGTGCCGGAGTCCGCACGCAAAACGGTGCACGGTGCCAGAATCCGCACGCAAAACAGAGTCCGCACGCAAAACGGTGCACGGTGCCCAACACAGAAAAGAGCAAGAGGGTCAATTACAGTCTAAAAGAACGCTCCAAAAACTGTACAAAAATACAGAAAAACCAACACACGGGACCTACCCGTTTGCGCCGCCGTCGCCGAAACACTCCGCCGGGCGACCTCGCACGCAAAACGAGGTCCACGACGCGCCGCCGCACCTCACGCAACCTCCTCCTTCACTCCCTCTCGCTCTCGGGTGCAGAAGAAAGAAAGGAAAGGGAGAAAAAATCGCTTGCGGGGGAGGAAGAAGAAGAAGAAAAGAAGGGAGAGAGGGAAGGGTGGTCCACGGCCCACGGTGCACGGTGCACCCGCCGGTCCACCGCACCCATGCGGGTGCACCCGGTCCAGGCAGCACATGGCGGGGCCACGTGGCCGTGCCTCTGCGCGCCACGCGGCCGCGCAGTCCGCGCGCCACAAGGGCGCGTGACACCGCGCTGCCCACAGGCGCGGGACACGCGCCCGTGACACGGGCGCACGCCCCCGCGCCCGCGCGGGCGCCAACAGGGGTCCGCCACCTGGCGGCCCCCCACGTGGCCCGCGCAGGAGGCGCGCCTCCCTGCGCACCTGACGCGCCTGCTGCGCGTACCTCGAGCCCCGTGCCGCACCTCGGGATCCGCGCCGCTTCAGGATCCGTGCCACGTCGCCTCGGTTTGCGTGCCGCGTTGTCTCGAAAAACGCGCATGCCTACCGGGCTCCAAATCCAACAAATAAATAATCCATTCTTAGCGATTTCGCGCGCTGAGTCCAAAAACGATAGTCGTTTCTCCAAATTCTCAACCGAAAATTTGCCGAATGCCCACTCGATCCGATTTTCGCGCCGGGTCCATTTTTAAAGTCCGATTTGTCAAATTCCAACTCTAAAAATCCCCGAAGGCGACTGGAGAGGTAACTTTTATCCAAACTCCACCCGGAGTCCAGTTTTGACATCCGAATCGCGCGAAACCACCTCTAAACACCCGACGGGTCATCCAAATTCCCACGGGGTCTCCTTTTAAGCCCGAAGTCCAACACTTGTGTCCAAATTGCGCGCAAACACCACCGAAACATCACGCAGGCCTCCAGTGATGCAACTAAATCTCCAATTGCATCACAAATCCATTTCTTGGGCCCGACACGCGCACAACCACCCCCAACGGCCACTAAAAGTTGCCCAACAACCAGCAACTCCTACGCGGGGGATTCCGGGACCTCACAGGTTGCCAACCCGAGCCTTGTGTTTTGTGAGGTGTTGCTCCGGCCAACTTTCCGGCCACTCTCCGGCGTTCCCAAGGTGAGCACTTCACTTCTCTGACCTATATGAGCATGATGCTCACCTTAGTTTGCAAAATAACTGAGTAGATGCAGAGATGTGCCATGTTGAGCCTTTAGATAGGTTAGGATGGATTTTAGAGTATTCCAACAGTGCAACAGCACCAAGAAAGTGAGCCCTAGTCTCTAAGCCATCCCCTGAGCTTGATGCTCACCTCTGTCCAAAGAAGGACTGATGGGATTGGTTGATCAAGTGTGTCAAGCTCTAAGTAAGCTATGTTGCTCCCTTAAGCTGTTCCAGCAGTTAAATTGCACCCTCAAGGTGAGCCTCTGTGTCCCCTCGACCTACTGATCATGATGCTCACCATAAATTAGGGTTTGATTGAGTGGATATATTTGAAATGCAAAATGAACCTAATTGCCTAAGTAAATGATGACCTGAAGTTGTCCTTGGGTCTCGTGCTGCTCCCAAATGGTGAGCACGAGTTTCGTCTCGTCGAAAAGGACGCGCTGAAACTTACGGCGTTGTCTTTGGATTCCTGGTTTGGAAGAACGGGTCGAAACAGTGCTTCAAATAGGTGTTTTTATGGAATTTTAAAATGTATTAAGGATCTAAATGCAATTTTAGCATGCTGGCTGTCTTTAGAAAGTATTTACGCACCGTCTAGTCATTTTGCTAAAGGACCGTAGGCTTTCATTGAGCGGAAAACGGATATCGTTCCGAAAATCGGCAAAATCGTCGGTTTTACGGTTTCCGGCACGAGTTTCACGTACCACTGTGTAAAAGAATGGATTCTGGTTATTGTTTGTTGCCTCTGGTTATCCCCGACACTGTCCTGGCTGGTCCAGTGTTTTGGTTTTTCGTCGGGAGTTTTCGAAGCCAAAATCGGCTTTTCGGGAGTTGTGCGAGTAATTGTGGCAACATTTCGACACAGGTATTTACGTTTTGGTCCCTGTCCGCCCAAACATCAAAAATGTGTTGTTTAGGGTCAGCAGGTGAAGTTTTGTAGTATTCGGACATGTGTAGACCGTTGTCAGGTCATAGATAGTGTTTCAATGGATTTTTCGAGGAATGCGATTAAAGTCTAGAGTTGACTAAGTTCCACGTTTAAACATTCTGACATTGTAAAGTTGTCGGGTTGGGTATGAGTGAGTCTATTACTGATTACAGTTGTGGTTCAGGGCCCAGCAGTTCAGCACCAGCATCTCAGTAGTCTAGCGGGATTCGGGATCTGCCTACACTGAGGTGGGTTATCTTCGGTCCGGGCTTTATCTTTTCGGCCCTCTGGTTGCTTTAGTCCAGTCGGACACCTGTTCTTGATTTAGTCCTGATGATTTTGCCTATTCTTGATTTAGTCCTGATGATTTTGCCTGTTCTTGATTTAGTCCTGATGACTTTGCCTGTTCTTGATTTAGTCCTGATGATTTTGCCTATTCTTGATTTAGCCCTAATGATTTTGCCTATATGCCATATATTCTTACATGATAGACATTGACCTCATTGGACATATCCTGTATACATGCTCGTTAGTTTTTATATCTTAGTACAGTAGATTTTCATGGTCTGATCATGCCTGTTGATTTCTGTCACTTGATACATTCTGCATTTGCATCCAGAGATACTTGCTTTTATATTCAGATATGCATGATAGACCCTTGATCGATATATACAGATAGTTGATTCCCTGTTGGGATCTCGGCTTGTTGCCGACTACCCGGTCATTAGACAGCGAGCTTGAGCATAGCATTATGATTGCCACGCACTGCTGTACTTCACGAACATTGCCAGGGTCGCGCCCCATGGATATTGTTCTTTACCGGTAAAGTGGTCTAGAGGAAGGACCCATGAGCCCCAGATAGCATCTGTGAGTGCAGGTTTATGTCAGCGGATGGGGTGCGGATCAGTGGCATTGCCTGAGGTCCTCGTGACCAATAGTGGCATTGATTGGGTACTTGATATTCTTGTGATTGATGCATAGCTCATATACTTCCATGTACTAGCATGCTTTACTTCAGTTAGATTTGATTACCACCATGATTGATTATGATATTTCTGTACCCGTATATGCACAACATTATGATTATGATACATTCCTCTAGTAGGACTGGCACAGATTAGTGGTACCTTTCTTTTATAGCACCGATACCTTTGGATTATCATATTTGCCTCAATAGTATCTCTTGTGGATTGAGTTTTACAGGACTATCAGATTTGTCATTTATAGCTTGATTTGTCAGTTACAGCTTGATTAGTATCATCCATCAGTATCATTATTTTATTTTACTGATTGGGTATCTAGTTCCATTACCGAGGCATAGTTCATTATATCGTCTTTCAGTATGCTATAGTCCTGTATTTTTGGTACTCATTATGTTCAGTATCATGATTATGCTTCCTGCCAGTTTTGTTTCATATATCAGCTGTTACCTATTTGATCTATTACTATCCGCAGATTATTGTATCCAGTAGGTACGATTAGCTATTTCTCAGCTCGTCGTGCCCACTGGGATACACTGTCGATGTATCTCACACCCCCTGGGTGACTGTTTTTCAGGTCGTTCGGGTGTTGGCATGTCGGGACACGTTGGCGAGGCTGTTGCGATAGTACCGACCCTTATGTCACCAGTATATTTTGCTTTCTACAAAGTATGTAGAAGAGTTGTAATTTAGTTGTTGAGATGTACTTAGTTTAGTTACTCTAATGTTGTTACAAAAGCTTAGCCGTGCATGTATAGAAAAGGCTCAATTCCAATGGGGAATTGAGAATTTTCTATATATGTGGCGGTCTGTCGCGCCCTGGCTATTTTCAAACTCTGAAAAAAAAAAAAAAAAAAAAAATTAAGATGCTGTTTTTCGAACTCGGGGCGTGACAATAAGGCTGCGGCTAGGGTTGCAAAGAGTAGCCATAGGTTGCTATATATGTATATTGCAATAAAATGACAATAGGCCCTCCTATAGCCCAAAATATCACTTGGATTCTTCACAGTAGGTGATAAATGCAGAGAAGTCCCTCACCAAGGAAGTGCATGTATTTCGGTGCATAAAATATTGGGCATTTATGCAAAATACCATAAATTTTTTCATATTTTACGCTTTTCGAGACAACCGAGTTGTCAAACTGAAAAACGGACACCACCACGACGTTCGGCTCGACGAAACCTATTGAGTAGCAATTTTGGTTCTTTGAAATTGAGATTCGATAATTCTAAAATCCATCTCATATAGTTAATTATACAGTTCGACACGCTTTACGATACTTTAGGCTTGTCAAACACAAATTTCGTCAGCGCCACTATGCCCAGAACGATGACGCCATTTAAATCGACTACCTGGATCGTCAGATTCGGACACCGGACAGTCGTTCGGCCGACGTTGGCCAGCGAGGGAATTAAATCAGGAGGTTACTATTCATTTCACTATTCAATGTCGCAGGTCCCACTAGCTTCTTTACTGATTTCTGGATGATCTGACCGTCAGATTGAAAATTGGTTTATACCATTTTCAATTGATTCGACGAGACGATCGCACTGGCGATTTCATATTTTCGAGATCAGACTCGGATCTGAAAAGTGAAAATAGTGCTCCGAAAACTGTGCAATTTGCACACACCGGTATACGACCACTTAGGTTTCATTTGTTTCTCAGGCTCAAATTCACATTTGAATTTTTCGGGTGCTACACTATCTCACTCATCAGGTAGTTTGTTGCAAAAGGTTTGATGAATTTGTTTGTAGGCATAGATGGAAATCAGTTTCATAGTTCTGTAAATTAGTTCTATTGATGGGAAGTGATATATGCTGCATTTTTTACAAGGTTGTCCAAATTTTTTTCCTTTTGTTTTCAATCAGAATTCTGGTATTTACCTTTTGTTTTCCATTAGTTACTGGAAAGACGGTAAAAGAGGATTCTAGTAGGCTTGCAGGTTACAAGATGAAGAAAAATTTGTATTATACCTTTGTAAGAAAATCTGTGTGCTTTGTGCGGTGTGCTTTGTAGGTTGCTTATAATGCCAACAAGCTTGCTAAAGTGGTCAAAAAGAAGAAACAGATGCAGAACTGGATTGACTATTATCAACTGAAGTATAATAGAAATCCATCTAAGAGGCCAACTTACAAGGTTTGCTTTGTTCTTCTGAATGTCTTGTTTCTTTTCCATTGTGATGTTTCAAATGAACATAATGTGTTATATTAGAAGATTTATATTCTTTTCCTTTGTTTCTTTCAGACTGGTTTTCTGGGATTATGGGGCTCCACTGTGGATGCAATGGAATTCTACACATCTGAAATTGAAAAGCTATCAAAAGAAGTAAGTGGTACTCGTTTTACTTTGGTTCAACATGTAGTATGTTCAATAGTTATCTTGCGATTTGCATTAGTGAATTGTTAAGCAAGTTGATCAAATTGAGTCAGTTTTTGATTATTAAGGTTTGAGATGAACTGGTCATTCATAGCTCGTAAGTTAAAGTTAAGACTGCTATGGAGAACGAGGTTTCAAACTCTCAATTTAGCTTCCACTTCAACAGTAGTTTGAGTGTTTATTGGTCATGACGAATCATTTAAGGTCACACGTAATGCCTGTGTAACATAGAAAGTACCAGAGGTTGTTTGTGCTTTTTGACATATACATCATTTAGATTTAGTTTAGCAAGGTTTTTTGTGTTGATTAAATTTAAACTAACTCTATAGATCTGTTTGCCTTTGTAAATAATTATAGTCTTCTTGGACGAGTGCTTAATGTTTTGCTGATACAATCTTACTTTTCGCTACTTTTTTTAACGCTATACATATAATAAATTTATCTGTACTTCCATTTTCCTGCAAAATTTGTTACTGTTTTTACGGAAATTCTATATTTAGGCGGAGATAGAGCGTGAGAAGGTCAGAAAGGATCCGAAGTCTGTAGTGCCAGCAGCATTTGTTTCATTCCGAACACGTTGGGGGGCGGCTGTTTGTGCTCAGACTCAACAAACTCGAAATCCTACACAATGGTTGACCGACTGGGCTCCAGAGCCTCGTGATGTCTATTGGCAGAATCTTGCTATTCCCTTTGTTCACCTCACAATCAGAAGGTTGATTGTTACAGTAGCACTCTTCTTTCTGACCTTCTTCTATATCATCCCAATAGCATTCGTACAGTCTCTTGCTAATATCGAGGGAATCGAGAAAGCTGTTCCGTTCCTAAAGATAATTATTGAAAAGTGAGTTTATTGCACTATTTTAATTTTCTGAGTTTATGTTCATGTCTCTTTTCTTCTTCTCTTCTACGCCGTGTTTGCAATTATGGATAATATAATCTTTCTTCAATTACTATGTTTTTTAATATATTTTAACTAACAATTTGATGCCAAACTTGTGGCATAAATTACACTAGTAATGATATTTATGAAATCCCTGAAGAAGATAAGTAATTCATAATTCGAACAGCAATAATTGCAGTTGTTGCAACCCAATTCCTTTTTTTTTCTTGACATAATAGGAGATATTAGGACTGCACATTCATATACTAAAAATAATGAAAGGGAAAAAAAATGGTCTAGAACTTAAGTTGTAATACTTTGCATTAATCGGGAGGCGGGCCTCCAAGGGGTGGGCCAGAATGAGACGGGTCGCCCTCTTAGTATTCCTTCCTCAACGGGCCCTGAATTTCAAACGGCACGGGGGCCCTCTCCTGGGCCTAGACGGGGGCTCAAGGCGGGTCCGGCTAACAAGGCCCAGGCCCTGCAGCTAATTGGTGACAACGGCCGGTCAGGCCCAGGGAAGACTTCCTCCACTAGAAGAAGTTTGAGGCTTGCTAAGAAACACAAGGGTTGCCACATTTCTCCACTGCTTCGGGCCCAGGCTCTGACGCGCAGGAGAAATTCGGAGGGGCGGTCTCCAAGTAGAACTACTGCTCCGATCGTCCTCGCCTTAGATGCGCCCCCGACTCCTCTTGTTTCCTCGCGGGCGGAGACAGCTCCCGCGGCTCCCAGTCACTCAGCGACGACGAGTGAGGACGGGCCGCCAGCCAGCAAGGAGCTCGGATCGCCTCTGTCGGCTGCGGAGATAAAAAGAATCAAAGCTTGTTGTGGGATCTTCGAGGAGGGGGGGGACCACATCACTACCCGTGACTCCCATCACTCGGCGGGGACCGCGCCAGGGGATCTCATGGGGGATCGCGCGAGCGGACCCTAGGGGGTTTGTTGGCTGTTTTGTTATAGAGGGTCGAGCGAAGACATTCATTTAATGCCACGTAACAGAACTTTTCACTTCCTTTCGTGGAAAGTGAGGGGACTTAATGGGAGGGACAAATGCACCCTTGTGCGAGCTTTTGTTAGAAGAAGTAAGTGCGGAGTGGTTTGCTTTCAGGAAACTAAATTGGCGTCCACCTCCGCTTCCAAATTTCTCTCTTTCGGCGGCTTCCACCTCAGAGACTACCGGACACTTGATGCAGAGGGCACCAAGGGTGGTTTGCTTACAGCATGGAATCCTGCTCTCTTCGATTGCATCAAAGAATGGGTCGGGAGATTTTCGCTTAACACAGTGCTGAGAAGAAGGATTGATGGAGCGATTTTCACGATCTCTAATATTTACGGACCCACGTGTTCTTCTCTTAAGAGGGGTTTTTTTCGCGAGCTACTTTCTCTAGGATCGTGTTCTGTGGGGGCGTGGGGCCTCTTGGGGGATTTTAACATATTGCTTTCGGTTGAGGACAGGAATGGCCCACCATCACATGTTGCCGATATGTTGGCATTCAGGAACGTCATCAACCAGCTTGGTCTTCTAGACCTCCCCATCTCCAACAAAGCTTTCACCTGGACGAACGGAAGACACACCCCTACTTTAGAGCGCCTAGATAGGGCGTTTATCTCTCCGGAATGGCAGACTTCCTTCCACAGATCGGTGCTCCGAGCACTCCCGAGACCGAGGTCAGATCATACACCTATTGTGCTTTCGGCTTTTTCATTTATTCCGGCACCGCACTTATTTAGGTTCGAGAACTATTGGCCGCGCTACCCGGCGATTGCTGAAGTTATCGCCAATGCCTGGCATGTTGGGCCCGTGGGAGGCGGGCAAGTGGGTGGTTTTGCTTCGAAAATCAGGCGGGTTACCTCGGCTCTTAAAGAGTGGAGTACTGGGCTGGCTTCTACCCTAATGTCGCAAGCCGATACGTGCCTTTTCTGGATCAGTTGGATCGATAGGGCGGAAGAGATCAGGGCGCTTACGACGGAGGAGAATTTGCTGAGAACTAGACTCAAGGAGAGATTCGAGAAAATTTCGCTTCAAGAAGAGATTAAATGGAAGCAAAGATCTAGGGTACACTGGTTGAGGGCGGGGGATGCGAACACCAAGTTCTTTCATCAATGTGCTAATGGCCGCAGGAGCAAGAATTATATAACCCGGTTGACCGATGGGCTCTCTTCACACTCTAGTCATGCGGCTATGGCCAATCTACTGTTCTCATTTTTCTCCGCTCAGCTTGGCACGGAGTCTCGCAATTATTCGTGTATACATTTACCCTCTCTCTTTGCTTTAGATTCTATTGATCTCCGGAGCCTGCAGGAACCCTTTTCGGAACAGGAAATTAAACGCGTCGTTTTCTCCTGTGCGCCAGATAAGGCGCCGGGACCAGATGGGCTGCCTTTAATCTTCTACCAGCGTTTTTGGGGGGTGCTTAAGACAGATTTGGTGGAGGCCTTCCATAATCTGTATTGTGGTCTTCTGGATTTGCGAGAGATCAACAGAGGCTGGATTTGTCTCATTCCGAAAAAAGCGGGAGCTATGGACGTGCGGGAGTTTCGACCAATCTGCTTGGTTAATGGTTTATCCAAAATTATTTCCAAGGTGCTAGCGACAAGACTGCAACAGTTCTTGGAGGATCTCATTAATCCCTTTCAAACAGCATTTATCAAAGGCCGTTCGATCCTCGACAACTTCTACACGGCGCACATCCTGACGCATCATCTTTATTCCTCCTATCATCAGGCTGCTTTATTCAAGATTGATTTTGAGCGGGCTTTCGACCACATTAATTGGTCCTTCTTGGTCGAGCTACTTCACACGAGGGGATTTGGGGACAAGTGGATTAGTTGGATTAAAGCGATCCTGCAATCAACCTCTAACGCGGTATTACTCAACGGTACCCCGGGCGAATTCTTCCATTGTAAATGTGGGATTCGGCAGGGGGACCCCCTTTCCCCTTTACTCTTCATCCTTTGTATTGATGTCTTGTTCAGGATGCTTCAAGCGGCGGTCTCCAACTCGCTGTTACAGCCGGTTGGTGTTGGCGATGCCGCAATTCATACGCTACAATTTGCCGACGACCTGCTCCTCTTCTTTGACGGCAGCTCGAAATCGGCAGAGGTGATCAAGATTGTTCTAGAGGCTTTCTCGGCGGCCTCAGGTCTAAAGATTAATTTTTCTAAGAGCCGCATTATTCCGATGAACTTGGAGACGGCGCAGGCCAACAGACTAGCCAACTTGTTCGATTGCTCCGTTGAAGGGTTTCCGTTTACTTATTTGGGCCTCCCCCTCTCACCAAAGCCGTTGAGAAAACCGGACTTCTTACCGCTCATTGAGAAGATCGGTAACCGTCTGGCGGGTTGGAAAGGCCGGCTGCTTTCCAGAGCGGGACGCGTGATACTAGTTAACTCGGTGCTCTCTAGCGTCCTTTCTTTCTTCTGTTCGGCTTTCAAGATCCCGGCTTGGGCGATTAAAGAAATTGACAGAATGCGACGAGGCTTCTTTTGGAAAGGCAAGGGCCACACCAGCGGGTTCCACAGCTTGGTTAAATGGAATCAGGTATGTCGTCCTAAAGCGGTAGGTGGCCTCGGAATCCGAAACCTCGCCGCGGCTAATTGTGCACTCCTTATGAAGGGCCTCTGGATTTTCTACAACGACAAAGAGCGGCCATGGGTGCGACTTCTATGTTGTAAACACTACATGCGTAAATTGCCTTGTGCGGGAGGCGTTATACCCACGAAATGCGCGCCCTTGTGGAAGGGCGTCCTCAGCACCTCGGGGCCATTCCACACATCCGTTTCCTTCAGGCTTGGGGATGGGGCGACAATTCCTTTTTGGCATGCTAAATGGACAGGTGACAAACTGCTGCGAGATCGCTTCCCGACCTTGTTCGCGTTATCTTCACTCAGGCACATCTCGGTGAAAAGATGGATGCAAAGATTCGTGGACAGGGTCAACTACGACTTTTGCGACCTGTCGGCGCATGACTTCATGGGACAAAGCGAATTAATGCAACTTTACAATGTGATACGGAATACCACCTTGAATGTCAAGTTGGATGCCATAGACTGGAGATGGAATAACAAAGGAAGCTTCAGCGTGATGAGTGCATACAGATTTCTGGTTTGTGACGGACTCGATGAACGCCGAATACTTCATCTCTGGAGCATCAAGGTACCCCTTCGCATCAAAATTTTCCTTTGGTTGGCAGCAAGGAATAGGTTGATGACAGCCGACCGGCTGATCAAGTGAGGGTGGCAGGGACCAAACTTCTGCGTTTGCTGTTATGGCGATGAAGAGAGTCTAGACCATCTTCTATTTTATTGCCACTTCGCCCGCTCGGTTTGGAGTCGGATCCTCCAGGGTAACCAACTTCTGTTGACAACGCTTCTACTTGGAACAGAGGATTTAGCGGACAGATGGAAGAGGTTGAAATTGACGACAGCTCAGAGCGAACAGGATCACCTCGATGCGTGTGTTGCAGCTACATGTTGGGAACTGTGGATGGAGCGAAATTACAGGATCTTCGAAAATCAGACCTCCAGTATGGGAGAGTGCTCTAGGAGGATTTTCAACACTTTGACACTATGGAGAAAGGCACTGGCGTTGGGAGGGTAGCTATCTGAGGGGGCGCAGGTCAAGTGAGGGAAGGAAGTAGGAACTGATGCGGCAATTGTCCCTTGCAACTGTCCTTAGATTTCCGGTTTCAAAGTCACCATACAACGGTTACTGTACAAATAAATGTGATTTTGATTGATTTTCTGGGTTCAAGAATTGAGCAAGTGTAGCAAGCTTACAAATATTAATGAGGTGCTAAACAACCTGAAATCTGGTTCTGCTTTCACTTGAAGAATCCATCTCACCCCAGTAGTTCCATTCCGACAACTATTAATAGCTTAGCAACTCTGCTAAGAAAAGCCGGGGTTCGAGTTTCTTTTGTCCAAGCCGACAGCATACACTGCTTGTTCCTTCCATTTCTCCAGCACTCTCTCAGCAGCATCTATTTTTCAGCGCCGCTGTGAAACATGCCTCTGTATTTGGCTCCTGTCATTCTTTTGTTATGGCGCTCGAGTACATGGCCGCTACTAGGGACCTGCCAAGACTTGTCGAGGTTGTAAAAGGTTCATCACCATAGAAGCTTGCTAATGTCATCCTTTTTGTTCTTTCGCAATTTATTTTCATAGGGTGCTTTTGAGGCTCAGATGATTGATCATGGATTGCCACAAATTGACCAAAGTTTTAAAGCTCAGGCATGGGGCGACGAGGATTTATAGGAAGCCATCAATCAACTAGAAGAAGGTCTCAGAGATAACTTTATAAGGCTGAGTTCTTGAATTATTTAAGCTAGAAAGCATTCTGGGTAATATCGTCTGCTGCGGTGGACGTCGAGGCGGTGGGGGTTTTTTGGTTGCCGTTTTTCTGCTGCTATTGTTGTTGTTGTTATTTCTGGTTTTGTTGTTCAGGTCCTGTACGTGTGGGTACATTAGTGTATGTTTTCTATTCTGGGCATTAACCCCTCACTTGTGAGGGGGGGGGGGGGGGGTCATCCTGGTTACTTATGTGTAACTTTTCATCAAATAGGGTTTAACCCTGTTTAATCAAAAAATACTTTGCATTAAATGCTGATTTTGTTGATTTTTGTCTGGAACATTTTTTTTAACGTTAATTATATGAAGTTTTTTCTTGCAAACCCTGATAGTGACAATTAGTTCTATATTGTTTTATGTAGGCATGTTATTAAATCATTTATCCAGGGATTTCTACCCGGTATTGCTCTTACTTTAAGATTTAAATATTAATTAAAATAAAAATCTATTTAGGCTAGAATTTGGATAGTTTTTGATATAAGCTATAAATATAGCATATGTGATATTATTTTAATGTGGTGTTAAGAGGGTGGATATACCCACGGTGGTGGTAATACCCATGGAGGTGGTGTGATCTAGAATTTAGCCACACCCATATAGTGGTATCCACACCCACGCTGGTGATAACACCCATGAAGGTGGTGGAGGCTAGAATTTAGCCACACCCATAGTCTTCCAGATTTATAGAAGACGAGAGAAGGATGAGAGAGTGGGTGAATATACCCACGGTGGTGGTAATACCCATGGAGGTGTTGGGGGCTAGAATTTAGCCACACCCATATAATGGTATCCACACCCACGGTGGTGGTAACACCCATGGAGTTGGTGGGGGCTAGAATTTAGCCACACCCATAGTCTTCCAGGTTTGTAGAATACGAGAGAAGAGTGAGAGAGATTCAGGAGGAGGGCTCGGGTTGAAGCTACTCTATTGCAGAAGAGGAGTCGGTATAATCGGTGTAATTCTTCTCTTGGTTAATGAATCTTATTTCACCCGCATATTTTTTGTTTTGGTTTTCTTCTCTTTGTGGTTGTGCTAGATCCAGTTATGTTGAGAGGTCGGGTTTTTGGTTAAAATCCGATTTGACGTTTCTACTGCGGAATCCCAACATTAGGCGGTACCGGCGTGGATTGCGGTACCGAAGCGGGTTGCAGATTCACAGAATCTGATACAGGAGCGAGTACCGGATTTTCCCAACAATTGGTATTGGAGCTAAAGGTTATCGATCCTCGGAGAGATCGACATCAGAGTACTGGATTACCGATCATCACGGGAGACGATCACAATTTGATCTCGCTAGGCGTGTTGGACTCGAAGGTATGTGATTTTTCGGCTTCAGGTGGAGCTAAGTAGGTCCAAAAGCGAGATCGGATCGTATAGAAATGTAGTCGCTTAAGGTGGAGCGGAGGGGAGCTCAATGTAGCGATTGAAGACTACAAATCAAATCAACGTGGAGATTGCTAGGATTTGATTAGATTTGTAGTTGAATCCTAGTTGGATTAATATTAATGTTTAAATCTTAAAGAGATAAGTTTGTTAAGATTTAAATATTAATTAAAATAAAAATCTATTTAGATTAGAATTTGGATAGCTTTTGATGTAAGCTATAAATATAGCACATGTGCTATTATTTTAAGGAGGTGTTAAGAGGGTGGATATACCCACGGTGGTGGTAATACCCATGGAGGTGGTGGGGGCTAGAATTTAGCTACACCCACATAGTGGTATACACACCCACGGTGGTGGTAACACCCATAGAGGTGGTGGGGGCTAGAATTTAGCCACACCCATAGTCTTCCAGGTTTATAGAAGACGAGAGAAAGGTGAGAGAGATTCAGGAAGAGGGATCGGGTTGAAACTACTCTATTGCAGAAAAAGGGTGAGAGAGATTCAGGAGGAGGGCTTGGGTTGAAGCTACTCTATTGCAGAAGAGGAGTCAGTGTAATCGGTGTAATTCTTCTCTTGGTTAATGAATCTTATTTCACCCGCATATTTTCTATTTTGTTTTTTTTTCTCTTTGTGGTTGTATTGGTTCCAGTTTTGTTGAGGGGATGGGTTTATGGTAAAAAATTCGATTTAACGTTTTCGCTGCGGAATCCCAACTCTAGGCAATACCGGCGTGGATTGCGATATCAAAGTGGGTTACGGATTCACAGAATCTGGTACCAGACGAATATCGGATTTTCCCGACAGCTCTGAAAATATTCCTCATACTTCTGCCAAACATATTAATGCTCATGTCCAAGTTTGAGGGATATACATCCTTGTCTTCTCTTGAGCGGAAGTCTGCTGGAAAATACTATATCTTCTTGCTTGTTAATGTATTTCTTTGCAGCATCATCACTGGGACTGCATTAGAGCAACTAGATATATTTATTCACCAACCGCCTAATCAGTATGTGTTTTCCTTCCTTCCCTTCCAGTTCGATAATAAAAGTATCATAAAAAATAGTTAATCTTTTTGTTTTATTTGTCTAGATATTTATTCTTTCCATCTATCTAAATTTATTGAGATTTATTCTCTCAATTTTTAGGGCTATCGTGCATTAGTTTTTATTTCATATGTTAGAATATTTTGTGCTTGTATTTAATTATCTATATGTCTGCATGCGCATTTATAGGACTATCACGCCCCAAGCTTTGAAAATCGGTCAAATTTTTTTTTTTTTTTTTTTAATCAGAGTATAACTGAAACAGGGCATGAGCGCGCAGATCGCCACATGTATAGAAAATCCTCTGTTTATTCGGACAGAGTCACTCCTATACATGCACGGCTAGGCAAGTGCAATAAGCACAGAGATATTACTATCTACTCAAGATAAATTAGACAAGATATTAAACAGTTCCTCTACATTACTTCCAACAACTACTAAATATCAGATAATTACTTAAACAAAATCCATTAAACATTATATATCATTTCAAAGATAAACAGGAATGATCATCATGGGGACAACTCTATCGTAATCGGCTCACTGGACCGTCCCGACATCCCACCACCCGACGGACCTAAAAAATGGTCACCCGAGGGTGTGAGATACAACATAAATATATCCCAGTGGGCACGACGAGCCGAGAAATAGCAACTCGTACCTACTGGCATACAATAATCTGCGGATAGTAATAGATCAATAGGTAAAAGCTGATAAAACAGAGAGTGACTGCAGATAAATCAAATCATGATGCTAAGCAGATATGGGTACAGAACATAATAACAAGCATGCTAGTATATGATAATGTAAGCTATGCATCAATGATGGAAAGCAAGCACCCAATCGATGCCACTGTTGGTCACGAAGACCTCAGGCTAAAGCCACTAACGGGCACCTATCGGGCTGACATAACCCCGCACCAACAAGTGCTATCGGGGGCTCACGGGTCATCCTGTCGACTACTTTACCGGTAAAGAACACTGTGACGGTGGCCAAACCATCAGTGTACGTGACGTACAGTGGTGCGTGGCAATCATAATGCTATGCTCAAGCTCGCGGTCTAAAGATCGGGTAATCGGCAACAAGCCGAAAATCCCAACAGGGATGCAGATGTCTGTATATCAATCATATGTCATGTCATGCAGTCTGTAATACAAGAAGTATGTATATCTGAATAGAAGCAAGTCTACGTAGTGATCAAACATGCATGATATATATATCCATGTATAAGCTAATGTACTGTCAACTGGTTAATGACCAATCAAGCATGATATATGTCCAGATATAAGCAAGTAATAAGCAATCAACGAAAGTAATGCTCAAAGACATAATCAGGGCTAGTATGAAAAAGAGGGGTCCGACCAACTACGGTACCCCAGAGGGCCGCGCTGATAAAGCCCGGATCGAAGATAAAACCACCTCAGTGAAGGCAGTCCCGAAGCCTGCTGGACTACTGGGGTGATGGTGCCGAACTGCTGGGCCCTGAATAATAACTCGTATCAGTAACAGACTCACTCATACCCATCCCATCGACACTACATAATCATAGTAATTATACCGTAGACTTCCCACAAGTCACGGGGTTTACCGAAATTTTCGGAAACCCGCCGAACGATCGATTACGGCCCGAATACTACATGACTCCAAATGCGATGAAACTTCACATGCTGCCCCGGAATGATCTATTTAACATGTCCGGGCAGCCAGGGACCAATTTGTAAGCATCAGTACTAAGTCGGAGTCATAATTACCGGCGTAGCTCCCGAAAAGCCGATTTTGGCTTCGGGAGTTCCCGATGCGAGACAAAGATTACTAGACCAGCCAGGATAGTGCTGGGAATAATCAGGGACAGCTAGTAATGATAAATAATTATTCCAATACTTCGAAATATGCGAACTTGCGTCAAAAGTCGTAAAACCGACGATTTCGCCAATTTACGGTTCGTTAACCAATTCCCGCTCAACGAAGGCCATTGGATCTCTAACGAAAAGTTTAGAGATCATGTACACGTTGCCCGAAACAGCCCTTGAGGTCACGTTTGCATATAAGCCCCTGGTGTTCCCTAAAATTGCATAATTACTATCATTTATTATATGTTTTGACCCGTTTACAAAATCCGAAGGGTTTTAGGTTGAACCGAAGGCACCAGTAGATGGGCCTCGACGTAACTAAACCCGTGCTCGCTATTAGAAGGTGGCACGAAGCCCGAGAATAGCATTGGGTCCTTAGTTACTATGTCTAAATAGCTGGGATTGTTATGTTGAACCAACTACTCATCCAAATCAGCAATTAGAGTGAGCATCATGTTTAGTAAGTTCAGAGGAGTCGAGGGCTCACCTTCGGGGTGTCGCAGGTCTGCCGGAGAGATCGCCGAATCAAGGTGGCCAAGTTGCACCTTTGCTAGAGCTCGGTTTGGCCGAGGTTGGCTCAACTCAGATTCAAACCTCAACCAGAGGCAAGCAATAGTTAGAGGAAGTTCCCAGAGGTGGTAGGGTCACCACCCCGACAGATCCCGGCAGCCCCGTGCGGCGGTTGGCTGGAGAAATGCTCCACGGCCACCTTGAGAACAATAATGGAGAACTCAATGGACTGGGCACAAGTAACCCATGCAAAGGCATGGATGAACTACTCTAGGCCAGGAAAGGTTACCTGGGTGGTCAGCCGGCGGCTAGAAGTGGCAGCGGCGGCCGGAGACGTAGCTTGGCCGAGCTTGAGACCTCTAATGGCGGATTCTCAACCACTAGCTTCGAGGCCCATGCAAGTGTATAGAATTTTTCCTCTAGTGCGGTGAAGCTTCCCAGGGGTGTGGCCGGCGATGTGGGGCAGCGGTGGAGCTCGGCCAATGAGAAGATGACCCGAACCTAGGGCATCAACGTACAAGCCCGTTTCTTGACCGATGCTTCCCAAACTTTGTGGAGAGATTACAGATGATAAAAGGAAGCTTCCCAACGTACCTGATCTTGATTCCAACAGTCGGATGGAACCCCCGCACAGAAGGATTCTGGCGGCCTTGATGCTCCCGCCGGTTAACTGGGGCACGGCAGCGCTCGGGGCTTCACAGAGAAGATCCTCTTGATGTCAGAGGATGATCAGAGAGGTCCGTGAAGCAGCAAAAATGAAGAAAAATAGAACCCTACCTCACCGGAGCCAATGAAGAAGAAGAAGACCTCCACCGGCGGTGCGCGGCGGAGCTAGGCGTCGGGGTTCCTCGGGTTAGGTCTCCAAAACACAGGGACGACTCCAGATGTGGTCTGGAACAATCCCAAGCCTTTTTGTTGCTTCCTTCTTCACCCAACCGGAGATCCAAGTCCTTTCTTGTTTCCTTCTCCTATTCCGGCGAGGTGCAGCGGCGGTCGGCGACGTAACGCTCTGGAGAGAGACAGAGGGAGATGTAGAGGTTGAAGATCGTGGCTGGGTGCAAGGACTCTGGCTCTAGGGTTTCAAAGAAGTAACCCTAATGCAATATATATACAGTATACCATTAACCCCCTCATCTCTTGGTATTTAGAGCTAAGCCCTTGACAAAAGTTGAGTTTCGCAATAAGGTCCCTCTCCATGAAGTTACACAAATTTTGGTGCATAAAATATAGGGTCTTATGTGCAAAATACTGTAATTTTTATTGTTTTTTGCATTTTTCGAGGCATTAGTGTCGCCATTCAGAAAAACGGACTTCGCCACGACGTCCGATTCGTCGAAACCTATCGAGTAGCGATTTTGGTTCGCTGAATTTAGATCCAGATAAAATGTATATCTATCTTATACTGCGTCATTTACTATTTGGCACGCTTTTCGAGGTTTCAGGGGTCGTCAAACGTAAATTTCGACTTCGCCATTGCGCTCAGATCAATGAGACCGTTAGAATCGACTACTTGGATCGTCGGATTCGAACTCCGAACGGTCGATTGGCCAACGTTGGTCGGAAATCCAATAAAAATATAAGGTTACTATTCACTTAAGTCATCCACTATTCAACTGTATCAATTTATACAGTCGTCGGAAAACCATTGAAACCTTTTTTAACATGATTTCTTTATTGAATCCGAATTTAAATTTCTCGATTATTACATCACTCACAACTTATAAGAAGTTTCGTCCCCGAAACTTAAATACAACTAAGAATCAAATAAATGAGGAAAACGCTCATACATGTCTGACTCGTGCTCCCAATTGGCTTCGCGTTCCTCATGATTCTCCCATTGCACCTTCACGTAGGGGATCCTCCTGTATCTTAGTTTCTTCTCATCTCGTGCTAGGATCTTCATTGGAGCTTCATCATAGCTCAGATCCTCACAAAGCTGGACAGCTGTTGTAACACCCCCGGAATTTGGATTAGTCCTCTATATAAATGATATAATAGGACTAAATCTCTAACCCGGCTATAGCATTTTGGATGGTAGCAAGATCCAAGAGGAACATGAGAGTTAAGCGTGCTAGAGCTAGAGTAGTTCTAGGATGGGTGACCCCCTGGGAAGTGGGGCGTCACAGTTGGTATCAGAGCCATTCACCAGCCGGAAATGTGAGATGAGTCTCGGCTGAGCCAGGGTTATATAGCGGGTAGAGCAAGGCTCCCCGGCTAATGACCGTTGTGAGTGGAGTGCAGCTCCTCACAAGGTCGGCTAAGGCTAGCGAGACGAGTCTCACATCGCCTGGTGCTTGTGAGTGTGCTTGAGCCTGACGTGGACGTCAGGGCTTAAAAGGGGAGAAGAATGTAACACCCCCGGAATTTGGATTAGTCCTCTATATAAATGATATAATAGGACTAAATCTCTAACCCGGCTATAGCATTTTGGATGGTAGCAAGATCCAAGAGGAACATGAGAGTTAAGCGTGCTAGAGCTAGAGTAGTTCTAGGATGGGTGACCCCCTGGGAAGTGGGGCGTCACAGCTGTGGGGCTAATAACGTGGGAAGGATCTCTGATGTACTTCCAGAGCATAGAGACGTGGAACACATTGTGCACACGGGCGAGATTAGGAGGAAGAGCCAGTCGATAAGCCACTGGACCAATGCGCTCGAGTATCTCAAAAGGGCCCACAAACCTGGGACTTAGCTTGTTTCGAATCCCAAATCGCTTGATTCCTCTAGCTGGTGACACCTTCAATAGGACATGGTCACCAACTTGGAACTCTAAATCACGACGACGCTGGTCCACATAACTTTTCTGTCTGCTCTGTGCGGTCAATAGCCTCTGTCTTGCCACTTGCACCCTGGCTTCAACATCCTCAATCAAATCTGTCCCGATGACATGGTGTTCACCGACGTCGTCCCAACAGATCGGGGACCGACATCGACGTCCATATAACGCCTCATAATGAGCCATGTCAATACTCGCCTGATAACTGTTGTTATAGGCGAACTCCACCAAGGGAAGATATCGATACCAGCCTTCTCCATAATCCAATACACATGCTCGCAGCATATCCTCCAGAGTATGAATGACTCACTCATACTGCCCATCACTATGCGGGTGGAAAGCAGTGCTGAAATTCAGCTTGGTGCCCACACACTGCTGCAAATTCTTCCAAAAATAAGACACAAAACTGGTGTCTTGGTCCGAGACAATTGACACTGGCATGCTATGAAGCCGGACAATCTCATCAATGTAAAGCTGAGCAAGTCGATCTCTGGACCAAGTCGTGTGGATCGGTAAAAAGTGGGCCGACTTGGTGAGTCGATCCACAATAACCCATATGGCATCATGGCCTCGCTGGGATCGAGGCAGACCGGTGACAAAATCCATCGTGATATGTTCCTATTTCCACACTGGTACTGGGAGTGGTTGTAGTTTTCTTGCCGGTCGTTGATGTTGAGCTTTCACCTGTTGGCAAACCAGGCACTGAGCTACATGTTTCGCCACATCAGCCTTTATCCCTGACCACCAATAATGCTGTTTCAGATCCCTGTACATTTTAGTTCCTCCAGGATGTACCGTATACAAGGATTTGTGTGCCTCAGTAAGGATCTCCTTCCTCAGGTTGTCATCCTCCAAAACACACCAACGACCCTTAAATCGAATAGAGCCATCGACATGCAACTGGAAATCGTCAGACTGTCCCAGAGAAATCTGCTCACGTATCTTCTGGAGAGAAGGATCCGACTGCTGTCCCTTATTTATGCGATCTAGCAAGGTAGGCTGCACCACCATCGCTAAAAGTCGAGCAGTCGATCCAGCTGGAACAACCTCCAACTCCAACCTCTGGAACTCTGCTACCAAACGATCCTGCTCAGTAATCATCAAAAGCTCAGCCGATACATTCTTTCGGCTTAGAACATCTGCCACTACATTCGCCCGACCAGGATGATACTGTATAGTCAGGTCATAATCCTTCAGGAGCTCGAGCCATCGCCGTTGCCTCAAGTTCAACTCTTTTTGGGTAAAGAGATAATTAAGGCTTTGGTGATCAGTGTATACCTCGCAATAGACGCCATAGAGATAGTACGTCCACAACTTAAGAGCAAAAACCACTACAGCGAGCTCCAAATTGTGAGTAGGATAGTTCTGCTCGTAGGGCTTCAACTGTCGTGAAGCATATGCTATAACTTTCTCCTTCTGCATCAAGACGCAACCCAAACCGATTCGAGAAGCATCGCAGTATACGACATAATTCTCACCCGAAATCGGTAGAGTCAGGATCGCCGCCTCAGTCAAACGTCGCTTCAGCTCGTCAAAACCAAGCTGGCACTCGGGAGTCCACTCGAACTTCTCTTTCTTTCTGGTCAAACGGGGGGTCATCGTGGAGGCAATTTTGGAAAACCCCTCAATGAATCGCCGGTAATAGCCCGCTAGACCAAGAAAGCTGCGCACTTCTGTTGGATTAGTTGGTTGGGGCCATTCTTTAATGGCTTCAATATTCTCTGGATCCACTGCAACTCCGGCCTCAGAAATAACATGCCCAAGGAATGCAACCTCTCAGAGCCAAAAGTCGTACTTCTTGAGCTTGGCATACAAGTTGTTCTCCCTTAGTACTTGAAGAACCTGTCGCAAGTGGTCTCGAAGCTCCTCGTCACTCCTCGAATAAATAAGAATATCGTCGATGAAAACTACGACGAAGCGATCGAGGAAGGGTTTGAAAACCCTATTCATCATATCCATGAAAGCTGCTGGGGCATTAGTGAGCCCGAATGGCATCACGGTGAACTCGTAGTGGCCATACTAAGTCCGAAAGGCAGTCTTTGGAACATCCTCCGCCTTGATTCGCAGTTGATGATATCCCGATTGCAGATCGATCTTAGAAAATACCACCGACCCTTGGAGTTGGTCGAACAGATCGTCAATCCGAGGAAGAGGATAGCGATTCTTGATGGTAACCTTGTTCAGTTCGTGATAGTCGATACAGAGTCGATGGCTACCATCCTTCTTTTTCACAAAGAGCACAGGTGCGCCCTAAGGAGACACACTGGGTCGAATGAAACCCAGTGCCAACAAATCATCGAGCTGAGTCTTCAACTCCTTCAGCTCAGCGATTGCTATGCGATACAGCGCCCGCGAAATAGGTGCAGTGCCGGGGACCAAATCAATGACGAAATCTATCTCCCACTCGGGAGGCATCCCCAGAAGCTCTACTGGAAAGACGTCGGGAGACTCCTGCGCCACAGGTGTATCCTCGATCCTCCGAGTCACCGTAAGGGTGTTGACAACCATGGCAAGATATGCCACACACCCATTCTCGATACATCGAATAGGGGATACAGAGCACATCCCCAAATACGCAGAAGGCTCAAACCCAGAATGAATCAACTTCGTCATGCCCCGGGGTCGAAACTGCGACCCGGGCCCGCCAACAGATCCGCCGCCCATACGGTGAACCCCGTATAGACGAAGCGTCTAACCTGCAAAAAAGAAGGATACTAAAGTTATATAGATATCAGAGCTGAAAAGTAAACTACTGTAAAACCAAAATCCAATCACTGTACAACTGGAAATAAAGATACAATATCCATCTCCTAAATACGATCATATACAAAATTCTCTGATACAGAAACTCAGAATTCTACAGGGAGGTAAACAGAAATGATACATCAGTGTACAGGCTCTCAGTACAAGTCAGATCCTCACAATACAATAGTCTCTCAAAAGTGGAAATAAAACTAATCTACTGACTGTACTACAAATCTCCAAAAAAAAAAAAGGGGCACCGCTATACTCCAAAGACGGGTAGGGAACTAGCTCGCGACTCCCTCGCCTCGGTCTGAAGGATCAGCAACAGGAGCAACAGGAACTGGAGAAGGGGTCCCTAGGGAAAAATACACCACAGCGGGTGTGAGAACTACATCCCACAGTAGTTCTCAGTGGGTACCGCAACCAAACCCGACGGTCTGCCCACTAAGTCTACTAAAGGCATAAAGTAACAAATGTAATACAGAAAGGAAAGAGCTGGAAAATAACTCTACAGGTACTATGCCTCTATCTAAATGCTCAAGAAGTGGAACAGATGGAACATGATGCATCTACTAACTCTCAAATACAGTCACCCAATCTACACTGACTGCCACATAGGGTCCAGTCAAACCTGCGCCCACCTACTGTCTCACATCCACAAGAGGACGGGTCTACCGTAGGGTGTCAGTGACTGCCAAAACTGGCCCAGCCAGAGGGACTGCGTCGACAAGTCGCGATAGCAAAGTAACAGGCCCAACTCCGGAGTGGCACTCGAGGGGCGCGACCCTACCGAGGAAAGTATCCGCGCATCTCTGTCGAGCTCAATATGGCTCATGCAGGCTATAGTTCAAATCCACGATCAACAAGATCGACAGTACTCAAACTCACTCACAAGAAACACTAGAATAGCCAGGACTGCTGTCAACCCAACGGCTCCTAGAACAGAACACCAAACTCATAGATAACACAGGAAGGGCCGACACCATAAGGGTTCGGAAATTCCGATAGGTCGATGCCTAGAACCCCAATCAAACAAGAACAGACTCCAGGCTCCGCCTATCGAAGTTCCCGACCCCCTTACAGTTCGGGAACACGACAACCTCGGTACAACATGCGGAAGACACCAACCAGGGTCCGAAAGTTCCGGGAGACCAACACCTACAACCCTATCAAACAAGAACAGGTTCCAGACACGGCCCCTGCAGCTTTCGCCCCGAAAAAGGAACGGCCCCTAGAACTCAGATCACCCAAACTCTCTCGGGTGAGAAAGTTGTAATAAAAAGATGACAGTTATTACTAAAAACTGTTTTAATCCGAGAAACCTAATTTAATATATTTTAGTTCTTTAATGAAAATCAGTTCAAGTAAGTTTTATTTTTCAAACCCCGAAGGGCCATTGCCTTCACCCAAATCAAACAAGAACAGGCTCCGGCGACCCGCTCGAATTTTGGAAGGAAAACATTAGTTTACAGAAATTATATGTGTCCAAAAACAGTCTGGGTTCTAGGTCCTACTAACACTGGTATACTACTGCCACTAACACAGTGGCGACAAATAAAACAAGGAAACAAGACATCCCGGGACCGCCATTTACCCAAACGGCTCCCGCCACAGATAAACGACCAACTACATCTACCAGACTCCACTCTGCTTCCAAGCACGAGTGTAACATGCATCCCACACTAAAAGGAATCCCGACCACTCGGCCCACTACCCGGGCGAGGATAACACTATGTCCAGGAATAAAGTATAACGTGTGGATGTCTAAAACATAAATAAACCTAGCCCAAGTGAGGATTTTCTACTGGTCTGGTTACACATGCAACATATGACGGGTTGCTAGGTCAAGTTCCAATAATAGCAAATAATTTAACTAAAGCAGACTCAGGGAAACATGAATCAACAGGATATCGACAATAATACAGGAAAGATGGCATCTCACTCTCTAACATGCAATCTAATCCATCTCATGGCATGTATGTTCCCTATATAATAGAATTAGTAGATAGTCCATTATTTTTGGAGGTGAAGCAACCCACCTGAAAAAATGCGCGCTCCACAACAGAAATAACTTCCTCACAGTCCAACACTCCGCAAGACACCCAAAATCTGCAAATTACAGCAAAGAGTACCACATACAACATCAAGATAGCAGTTCCAAAAACAGTAATGCTGTTTGCTACAACTAGCACAGAAATCGAGGAATTTCACCTCTGTCCAGTCCTCAGAAAAATCCAGAAAGATCACCGTTGTGATCCTCGTGACGAGTAGCCCCAAATTGAGTATTTACACACCTCAATCCGACACCTATAGGCCAAGATAAAATTAAAACATCGTGGTATGTTAACTCCTTCAAAATCACAAGCCTGCAGCAAAACAGTACCAAAAAAGCTTAATTATCACCTGTGAGATAAATTCCAAAAATTCCAATAAAAATACGATGGCGATCCTTGCGAAGCGTAGATATCAATCGAGTCCTTAATTGTTGAATTCCGATGCTCGAGTACAGAGATAAAAATCCGACAAGCCTCCACTGTCCAGAAAAACCACCAGCAGGAAAGGGGTTCAAAGATGCCTCGTAAACTATGCCCAAAACTCAAAACAAGACAAAGTAATCAATACAAAAATCGAAGGCGTACCTCTCGTGATCGCGTTGCAGCAAAAATCGGCTCAAAATACCATCGGAGTAATCCAGGGTGCCTCTCTGACCGAAAAGTGACGGTGGAAGCCAAAATCCAAGAAACGTCGCAGTGCGCCGCGTCGCAGAAAGCGCAGATGTCGAGGCCTCCAAAAAATCTGAAAATCCCTCAGTAGATGGAGCACAAGATGAAGAGAAACTTCTCTTGAGGCCTCAGTTGAAGCGGAGCTCGGGAAAGGGCCCAAAATCGCATCCCAAAGAAGCCTTATATAGCCCAAACCAAACAATTCAAGAAATTCCATCAGTGTCCCCACATTCGGGAGGCCGAAACTTTCGGGCTGCGACAGTACACCGAAAATGTACCCCAAACCATCAGAGCCCGAATCAACCCTGGAGCGCCACGTGTCCCCGAACAGCAAACAACAAGCGCCGCCAATCCCTGCGTGCCACGTGGCACGCCGCACAGCGCACAGCGGCGCCAGCCGCTGCGGTCGCGCCACGTGTCGCCGACCGCGCCTGCCCCGCGCACGTCGCCCGGCTGACCCGGGTGTACGGCCACCTGCCCGCCGTACGGTCACCTGCCCGCTATCGCTGCGTGGACCGCGCGCACAAGAGCCAGCCAATCCGGAGATGCCACGTGTCCACCCTCCGGTCCACCGTACACCCGCGCTTCTCCCGTGGACCGCGCCTGCTGCGCCGGCCAACCGGATGCCGCCACCTGTCCCGCGCCCGGGTGCACGCCTCCGCGGTGGACCGAGCGGCTGCGCTTCAGCCCGCCGCCGCGCTCCGCCGCCTGCCGCCGCCGCCGCCGCCACTCCGGCCGCCGGAATAGTGCTCCAACACCTCGAAATCCGTGTTTTCACATCCGGGCTCCGAAAAATACAAGTAAATAGTCTATTTTCATCGTTTTCGCGCGCTGAATCCAAATCCGATGTCCGTTTTGCCCAATTCCACTTCTAAAATTTTCCAAAGGCCTCCAGTTAAGCAAACTTGCTCCTATTTTACACCCTGAATCCTTTCTTTGGGCCCGACGCGCGCACAAACACTCCCAGAAGCCACTAAACCAACAGTAAACCCTTAAGCGGGGATTCGGGTCCTCACATCGTGCCTTTTCATACGGCCTATGAGGCCCGAATAAAAACTTGCCATTAAAGGTCGAAGGTTGGCCCATTAATGGCGGTCGGCTATCCGCCGCTCCTCACCGCCGGCCACTGTACCCGCAAGCTTCCGTACATCATGTAGAAGCATTCTGGACCCTTTCATGAACTAGGAAGCTTCTGTGTAAGAATCCACCATTAGAGCTCCAATAATGGGCTCTAGAGCTCGAGCTCGGGTCCTTGCGGCTACCAGCCTTTCTCTGGAGCCTAGTAAACTGCTGCTTGCCTTGGTTCAGCACCAAGTTCAATGGGTGCTGAAATGGCCCAATCCAAGCTCTTGAACCATTTGATCTTGGATTCATCTTGCTCCATCTTCTGTTCTGCGCCTCCATCTGCTGCCCAATGGTGAGCCCTAAACTCTCCTCAGTCCCAAGAGATTGCTGCTCTTGTTATTTTGGCAGATGACTAAAGGGATTTTTAGCATGGACATGCCAAGCTCTAGCTTGGGTTAAGTCATGGTTGGTGCTGCTCCAGCAGCTTTGCAACTTCAGTGGGGCAAGCCCTTGTGTCCACTTGATCCCAGGAGCTTGATGCTCATCTTAATTCAGTAAATGATTGAGTGGTTTAGTGGATCTAGTAAGCTAAGCCCAAAATGGGCACTTGATGGCCCTTAAAGTGTTCCAGCAAGTTGGCTGCACCCTCAGTGTCACACCCCGGGGTTGAACTGTGACCCGGGCTCGCCAACAGATCCGCCGTCTGTACGGAAACTGCCGCACAGACGAAGCGTCTATCCTGCAAAAGATCTAAAGCTAAACATGCATCAGAGCTAAAAAGAACTAAAAGCTACAGAAATCAACTGAACAACAGAAATAATAATAAATCCTCAGTACAAAATCTCACTACTAAGAAAAATAAAAACAATCCTCACCAATCTCTCAGACTGTCCAGTACAAAAGTGTAAACAGAAAATACAGGGTGCATCTACCTCTGACTCTCAATGCTGGTAAGGAACTACTCGGCCACGTCCTCACCTCGATCAGCTGTCTCCGCGCATGCTAAGTCGGAACAGCAACCTCAGTAACCTGTCACCGCAGCGGGTGTGAGATCTACTGCAGAAGGTAGATCCCAGTGGGTACCGTCACCAATATTCACGGTATGCCCACTAAGTCTACTGGAGGCAAACAGAAAGGTACGCAGATAGATAGATAAAGGGTAAGCTGAATGAAAACTACCACTAACATGCCACGATCATCATGCTCAAGGAAACTCTACTATAAACATGCTATGCATACACTCGCTACTGCTAAAATGCCTCAGTATCAATGCTCAAAGGAAAACCCCATCTAAGAACATAATATGTAACCACCCGCTCATATCACCCAATCTCAATGACTGCCACATAGGGTCCAGCCAAGCCTGCGCCAACCTGCTGCCACTACGTCCAAAAAGGACTTGGTCTTACGTAGGGCGTCCCACACGGACTATCTCAATCTCACGCAAAGTGACCCCATGGTAACTCAGCCAGGGGTATCAAGCGACCACTAGTATATCCACTAGGCGCATCATCATCGCATCCGGAGCGTAACTCGAGGGGAGCGACCCCACAGAGCTCAAGCGTGTCTCATCTGTCTCAACAAGCGGCTCATGCAGGCTATGATCATGATCAACAGATCGGAAGCTCAATGCTCAAATATCACAACTCAGTCGGAAAAAGATTCCACGACTCAATCAGGTAATGCCCAAATCCTCACATAATCTGTCGGAGAACCCTCTACGACTCAATCTGATAATGCACAACCCATGGCTAAGTCGGGAAACCTCCACGACTCGATCTGCTAAAACCCCAAAACTCTCATAACTAAGTCGGAGAACCACCTCCACTACCAATCAGAAATACATGACCCATGATCTGGAAAAATCTCATCAATCCACAAGGAAACTCAAACCCACATGACAGTAGAAACTCATCCTACAGAACTAAAAAAAAAATCCACTCGGCCCCCAAGCGCGAGGTCAAATGCACCCTGAATCTATGCCATACCTCTGGCGAACTCATAAGGTAAAAATCATCTTTAAAAATGCTGATTTTCTTTAAAACGGATTTTTCTCGATTTTTAAAACGATCCAGGTGCAAAAATATTGCCAACGAAACATGAAGTCTAGTGTCATATAGTATCAGGAGCATACTAAAAATAATCTGGGGTTCTAAATAATTTTATAAAAATTTTCAGGCAACTATCAGGCTTTACCGCAGTGAAAAATAGCATAAAAACATGATCAACTTGCATTCGGGAGCATTAAAGGACATTCCACACATTTTGGAGAAATTCCAACCCACCTGAAACGCTTTCCGTAGGCATCGCTGAAGTCGGTGAAGCGCCGAAACCTCAAACTGAAGAAACACCGAAAATCGCGCCGCGCGCGCGCACACTGCCGCGAACTTCGGAAGAATTCCCGGAAGTTCGAATAAATCCCTCAAGGCCTCTACAAAAATCCTGCGTGCAACCGGCTCACCCGCTGCCTACTCACAGTGCACACAAAGGCTCAGCACACCACAACAAAGTGCTCACAACCCACATAACACACAAAACCCACCCGCTCACCAACACCACTAAAACACTATACAAATATACACCCACACACTCAAATTACATCTCCCCTGCACACTCCACACACCCACAGCACATACACATCACTGCCCAGACTGCTCAGGTGAAAACCGCGCGCCGCGCACTCAATCCGGGCTCCGCACGGCACCTCGCCGAAATCCGCCGCAATTGACGGCGTCCTGTGAGAGAAAAAAGGGGAAAAACCATGTCAACTCGATTCTAAATAAAAATCTTCGCGACCCTCAGGCAAACACCAGTCCTCGCCGACGAAAATCCCGCGCGCACACGCGCGCCGCACGCTGAGGCCGCACCAAACAGCGCGCTGCACTACTGTTGCCGCTGCCCGCACGGCGCCGCCAGCCACTAGCCGCGCGGCGCCCTGCCGCGTTGCTGTGCGCTGCCCGCGCGGCACCTGGGCCTGCCGCGCGGCGCCTGGCACCAGCGGCGTGGCGCCCAGCTCCGCGGCTGCGCGCGCCCGCGCGGCGCCTGGGCCCGCCGCGCGGTGCCCTGGCCCACAGCGCGCGCCCTGCTGCGCGGCGCTGCGCAGTGCCCAGCTGCGCGGTGCCTGCCGCGCAGCGCCCCTGCTGCGCGCGCGCAGAGCTGCTTGCTGCGAGCGGCGCCCATGGGCGCCCGCGCAGCCTCAGCGCCAGCCGCGCGCGGCGCTCTTGCGCGCCAGCGCGGCTCCCGGCAGCAGCCTCCTACGAGCACTCCACCAACAAAAACCTCCAAAAACCCAACCAACTCTCTCACTCTAAAAAAAAAAACTGCACTTACCTCAAACCTTGATGAAGCTCGACGCGCTCTCCGTTCGCTCCACACGGCCTCAAGCAGGAAGTCCCTACCGTCAACTCTCATTCATTTCCTCTCTTTTCCTTCTTTTTCCTATTCTCTTTTCTACTTCTTCTTCTCAATCTTCCTATTCCTTCCTTTCCTCTGCTTCTTACTTTTTCCTCTGTTTGCTTGCAGGGGAGAAGGCAAAGTGACGTGGAGGGTTAATTAAGGGTGATAATTAAGAGAGGTGCTTGGCAGCTGGCAAGGGCTAATTAAATAAGAAGAAGGCAAATCCAAAATATCAAGCCCAAAACTCATCTCTTCAAGCTTCTATCTTCCTTTCTTCACCACAATTTAAAGGCAACCAAATTAATTAATTTAATTAATTAATTAATCTCTTTTTAGCCAACTCCAACTCACTTTTTGCCCTCGGAGCCTCCGCGCCAGTCCGAAACCTCCCGAACTCCGCTGTAATATGAAAATACACATGTCCAAAGCTTTCCCCACTCAAAAAGCTCAACTGTGGAGTCAGTGTGCTCAATCCAAAAATCGGTTTCATAATTGCCAACTCCAACTCACTTTTTGCCTTCGGGGCCTCCGCATCAATCCGAAACCTCCCGAACTCATCTGTAAACATTAATAGAACATGCCCAAGGTGATTTCTCCGCACCACGCCATCTTGCGAGGTCGGTACACTATATGAAGTCCCGGTACTCTACACTCAGGGTGAGCCTCTGAGTCCTTTCGATCTACTAAGCATGATGCTCACCCTAAATTTGGGTTTAGTCAAGTGTAAGTATAAAAATTGGCAATTTGAGCTTATTTGCATAGTGTATGTTGACCCGAAGTTGTCCTCAGATTCCGCACTGCTCCCAAATGGTGAGCACAACATTCAGTACATCGAGGCCCACCTACTGGTGGCCTCATTCAGTTCAAAAGCGTTCAAAAATAAAATGCAAGCTAAAAAGGTGTTAAAAAGCATGTAATTATGCAATTTTGTAAAACCCTAGGGGTCAAATTACAATTGTAGCCTCATGGGCTGTTTTGGGCTGTGTGCCCATGATCTCTAAACTCTTCGTTGGAGATCCGACGGTTTTCGTTGAGCGGGAATTGGCCTATTCTGAACCGTAAATCGGCAAAATCGTCGATTTAACGGCGTTTCGGCGTTAATCACACAATTCGAGAAATTACGGTGATTAATTTTAGATGCCAGATGTCCCTGGCTATTTCCGATGCTGTTCCGAAGAGCCTGGTGATTTTAGTTCTTAGTTTGCAACTTTCAGAGCCAAAATGGGCTTTCCGGAAGTGTTTCAGTGGTTATGACACCGTCGGTGCACAGGATTATCTAAAAGCAGATGTTAGGGCCCAAATGTCTTAAGTTAGACATTCTTGGGCAGCACGTGATGTTTCACAAGTTTTGGTTACTGTTTAGCACAGATTAGGTCACAGTGGATCGATCGGCGGATTTTCAGAAATTCCGGAAGATTCCGGGACTTCAGCGAAGTTCCCCGTTTAGCTTGTCTGCACTCAGTAAGTTAGTGGGTTGGGTATGAGTGAGTCTTTTCTGACCTGTGTGTATGATTCAGGTCCCAGCAGTTAGCCGCCAGCCCGTGAGCCATCCTCGCGACCGTCTACCATGTGGTGAGTTTATCTTCGGTCCTGGCTTTACCAGGTCAGCCCTATGGGGTACCGTGGTAGGTCGGGCCCTTGTGTTTGTTGTTATCCTTGATTCTCAAGTTAAGCTTTCTATTTGCTTATATTCCAGCATTCATTATGTATAGCTATGTAGCATAGATCTTGCAGTTCAGTTCCCGATATGATTTCATGTTCAGCATTTAGTATAGCTATATATACAGCTTGACATATGCCATGTTTGTTTAGTCATCAGCCTAGTTATATTAGCATTTCCTGTTCTATGTTGCATGATAGAATAGGAGTACAGTCCTGCTATTCAGTTTTAGTTACAGCTCAGTTATTCAGCTCTTGTTGTTCAGATTCGTTTATACAACATCCGTGATTATTACAGCCTTCAGCATCCCGACAGGGATTTTCTGATTTTATGTCGTGTGTTTGGTCTTTAGACCATGAGCTTAAGCATCAGCATTATGATCGCCACAGAGCCAGCTGTTCTTTTCACGTACACTAGCGGACTGATCCCCCGCAGTGGTGTACTTTACCGGTAAAGTGGTCAGCAGTGGCGACCCGTGAGCCCAGAGGGTTATGACCGCAGATTGGTGTACAGGTGGTATTTAGCTTGAGATTTTGTGAGACCAATAGCGGCATTGATTAGGTACTTACAGTTATTATTATTCAGCACTTTCAGTTTACAGCATTGTTATATACCAGCTCTATTTATAGCATGATCAGTTCAGTATATCAGATTTGCCAGTTTCAACATTATCAATTACAGTCATGAGTACCCTGCTTTCCTTTCTGTTTATTGCTCAGAATGCTTATTATTCAGCATTCAGTTATTTAGCTTTATTATACCTGTTTCGTTATCCGCTTATTATGGTATCCGGTAAGTACGACTTGCTATTTCTCGATCCGTCGTGCCCACTGGGATACATGTACAGTGTATCTCACACCCCCTGGTTGACCATTTTTCATGTCAGCCGGGTGTTGAGAGATTGGGACGATTCAGTGAGCTGTCGCGATAGAGTTGTCCCTGCTTTTGGCCATAGTGGCCCAGTGCTCAGTATTTTCAGTTATAGTATCACGACTTTATCTTGATGTCGGCCGCAGCTGATTAGTATCTTGTCGATTTATAGTAGTTGGTTGATCTATTATTAAAGTTTGTGATTTGATGAGTATTTGTGGATTATGTCATGAGTAGTTGTGGATGTATTTAGTTGTAAGCTTTATGTTTTATTTTAGCTGTTGATGATGTCGCTCTCTGATTGTATCACTGTACTTGCCTAGCCGAGCATGTATAGGGGAGACTCTGTCCGTGTGGACAGAGAATTTTCTATGCATGTAGCTGTCACGCCCCGAGTTTAAAAACCGGTCTAATTTTTTTTTTTTTTTTTTTTTTTTTTTTTTTTTTTTTTGAAATCAGAGTTCGCAAAACCAGGCATAACAGACCGCCACATTCATAGGAAATTCTCTATCCAACGGACAGAGACTCTCCTATACATGCACGGCTAGGCAAGTACAACGATATACATTCAGAGATATAATTTAACATATATAGAATCTACAAATCTCATAAGAGGATATCAACAAGTATAAGTACTATCTATATGGAACCCAAAATACTGAAATAACAAGATCACGGGGACAGATCTATCGCGATAGCCTCACTGGAGCGTCCCGACATCCCACTACCTGATGGACCTGAAAAATGGTCACCACAGGAGTGTGAGATACACTATAAAATGTATTCCAGTGGGCACGACGAGCCGAGAAATAGCTAATCGTACCTACTGGCTACAATAATCTGCGGATAGTAATAGATCAGATGGAAAAAGGCTAGAATAACTGTAAAGTGGTACTAGCAGGTATAATTATGCTGAAAAATGTATAACTGTAATCATAACTATCAACAATAGAGTGTATGAAACTGAGTATACCCGAAACAGGATATGTCAACTCAAATGTGAAAGGAAGATAATAATGCATCAAGTATTCAGATCACAAGTACAGAAAATACCATAACTAATCAAAGTGATAATCAAATAACAGGTATACTGATAATCAAAGTTTAACGATCAGGAGCTGAATAATCAAAGTATACTGAGCAGTAATATATACCGAAATGAGCATGCTGAATAACTGTATAGATAGATATCAAACAAATGCTGATAGTAAATGACTATAATCAAACAGGAACTGAACAATCAGGGTACAAGGTGAATAGCTACATGTAAGTAAATCATGGAGATGATAAAAGTTATGCGTCAATGAAAGAAACTCAAGTACCCAATCACAATGCCACTATTGGTCACAAGGACCTCAGGCTAATGCCACTATTGGTCTCACAGAACCTCAGGCTACTGCCACGATCTGGCACCTGTCTGGCTGACATAACCCCGCACTCACAGATGCTAGCACTCACAGATGCTATCAAGGGCTCACGAGTCTTTCCACTAGACCACTTTACCGGTAAAGAACAATCTCCACGGGGAGCGACCCCGGCAATGTTCGTGACGTACAGCGGTGCGTGGCGATCAATAATGCTATGCTCAAGCTCGCGGTCCAACGACCGGGTAATCGGCAACAAGCCGGGAAATCCCCACTGGGAATGCAATAATAGTATACCCACAGATATCTCAACTCATATGCAGGAATAATCATCAACGAATCCAATCAAGGATGCAATATCAGAATCAACTGAATCTCAACTCATATAAAGAAGAAGCAACAACTATATGACATGGATCAGAAATAATCAGAGAGTTCTGATAATCAGGTATAACAAATATCCAGGAATAAAGTCATAATATCTAGAAGTAACTAAAGACCAATCATACAGGACTAAACACATGTTGTTTTAAGAAAATCATTTTGAAAACAGGTTCTAAGTTCAAACCTCGCAGAGCAATGCCTTTGTCTTATCAAACAAGAACAGACTCAGGCAACCCTGCGATGCTTGGTTAAAAACATTTGTTGACTAAAAATCATGTGTTTAGCAGTATAATACCTGATATAAGGAAAACAGGCTCAAACATCTAATGACCAAAAAGGCAATGGCAATGCAGTGGTCAAGTAAGCAGGATAACGGAAATCAAGCAGGAATATAAATGTCTGTATATATCAATCAATCATGGGTCTATCATGCATAACTGAAATGTAAGAGCAAGTATCTCTGGATATATATGCAGTATAATAACTGATAGACATGTAGCATGATCAGACCATGAATATAAATAATGCTGAATACTGGAATGCAAATATCAGATAAACAGGAAGTGTCCAGATATATGTCTATCAACTAAGGATCAAAGACATGTAGCAGAATCAAGGCTAAGTCAAATATGAGCAAAAGGACTGTCATCTCTCTAATGACCAATCATGCAGGTATATGTCCAAGCATAACCGGGGAATACTAAATCAATAGAATGAAGCTCATAAACATAATCTGGGCTAATATAGAAGAACAGGTGTCCGACTGGATTAAAGTAAACAGAGGGCCGAAAAGATAAAGCCCGGACCGAAGATAACCCACCTCAAAGTAGGCCGATCCCGAACTCCCGCTGGTCTACTGGGAAGCTGGTGCCGAACTGCTAGGCCCTGAACATATAGCTATAATCAGTGATTGACTCGCTCAATCCCACCCCGAGAAACACGATAATACAATTGACACTGTAAATCGACCCGCTAACGGTCTACAACTAACCGAATTCCGCCAAACCACAACTGCTGATCCTAATCATCAGATTTTTGATATTCGAGTAGACAGGGTCTACATACAGATCATTCGTGTCCATTATTACCAAAATGCCCCTGTGACCCCCCTTCAAGTCCAATTTGGACTTCAAGGTTTCCCGATAGTAATCGCAACACACTAGCCCAACCAGGACAGTGTCGAGGGTCTCATGAGACATCAACAACAATCCGAAATCTAAACCGGAACGCGAACTCGCTCCGAAATCCGTAAAATCGACAATTTTGCCGATTTACGTGACTTAATTCGATTTCCGCTCAACTGGAGCCTTCGGAACTTATAAAATATCTATTACATGTATAATTACTGTCTAAAGACAGCCACAAAGTCACATTTGCAACTTGACCCAAAATAACTCTTAAATTTACATAAAATCACTATTTATTCTACTATTTTGATCCGTTCTCTAAAACCAGGAGTCCAAAATTTGCGCCGTTAGTTTCAGTGCGTCACGTTTGACGAGACGAACCTCGTGCTCACAATTTTGGGTCAACGCGAAACCCGAGAGCAAAGTTAGCTCTTTAACTCTTTATGTTTCTTGCACTGTTTTGCTTCGTTTTTGCCATCTAGAAGTCCAAAAACTACACGGCGAGTTTCAGCGTGTCCAGGGCGACAAGACAAAGCCCGTGCTCACCAACTTGGGCCCACAGGAAGCCCATTAGAAATTTAGGCCCATAATCATTTAACCCTCAATTTGCACCTACGCTAATACTTAATCTGCACCCAATTTTATTTGGACTTAAAGTGAGCACCATGCTCAGTGGGGATAGGGAAGTGAGGTGCTCACCCTAGGCACGCCGGAAAGTTGGCCGGAGCGAGACCACCAATTAAGCTATCCTCGGGTTGCACCAACCAAGGATTCGACTCAGTCCAACCCTGCACAATGTTGAGCATCAGTCAGAGGAACCTCCCAGAGGGAGCTTGGTCCATGCCCGAGCCACAGCCCGCGGCTAGGAGCAGCGGCGGCCGTAAACCATGGTGTTATTCTTTAATTTGCAACAAGCTTGCACCCACTTTGAGTTAAAGGGTTATTAGCCTAAACCAAGTTGATGGGGGTCAACAGTAGGGTGTAAGAGACTTACCGGAGTGGTGGCCGGAGTCCAAGTGCGGCGACGGCGGCGGCGGAGCCCGAGCTCGGTTGCAAAGTGGTGCAACTACACAATTCCAAATCCCCACATTACTTTCTGCATGCAAGTTGATGGGGAGTTCCAACATGACCCAGAGAACTCACCTGGGCCGGTTACCCACTTCGCGGAAGCCCCGGTTGGCCGGAAATGGAGATCGCCGGAAAATGGAGGCGTTAATGGCGGATTCCGGCTGGTCAAGCTCGGGGCGGTGCGAGTTGGTCCAAAATGTTCAGCGGGCCACCGTGGAGCTTCCTGCAATGTTGGTTGGGGTCGGGAGCAAGCGGCGGCGCCGGAAATGGCTTCTCCGGCGAAGTGGCACTACACCCGGTTCTGGGGCTCGGCCGGACCGCGCAGATCGTCGTCCGATCGACTCGGGACTTCGGGAGGGTCTTGCAGTCCCCAAGGATGAGAGATCCAACGGTCCCGATCGGGTTTTCAACGGTCGGAAAATTCCCACCAAGGAGCTTGGCCGAGACTTGCTTTTCCGGCGAGGAAAAGCTTCCGCCGGCGACCGGGCGCACGGGCAGTGCTCGGACTGCACAGGAGGCATCCCCTTGTGATCAGGAATGCACTAGACCTAACCCCAGACCGAAACATTAAAAATTTTCCATAACACCTACCTTGCCGGATTTATTGGAGGAGTTGATGACGGCCGCGGCGGCGCGCGGCGTTCGCGGGTGCCGAGGTGCACTGGGCTCGGATGCGGCCACCCAGGGGACCCCACCAGCCGAAGCTCGAGCTCTCTATGGACTCCCCAAGGTGCGTGCAACTTCACCCGAGAGGACTCCAACTTGGGGTTCTCTTTCTCTCTCTCGGCTACTCCGGTGACTGAAGGAGATGGTGGCGGCGCACGGGGCTGCGGGGGAGAAGAAGTAAGGCAGCGGCGAAGCTTCCCGATGCATTGAAGAAGCCTTCACGAGCGGGGGAGGGGACTCGAGGCGTCGCAGCATGGTTCTGCATGCGGATTCATGCGTAATGGAACAATTACAAAGGCCCCCCTTCTATATCCAGAATTTAGGGTTTAGTCCAACCCCTAGTTATGTCATTTTGCACTTAAATCCCTCCCCACTTTGGTTAATTCGAAAAAAGACCCTTGGTTCCTAGTATTTTACGCTTTTCGAGACGTTTCGCTCGTCAAAACGAAAAACGGATTTCGCCAACGCGTCCGGCACGTCGAAACCTTCAAGACAATGATTTCTGTTTTTCGACTCGGTGTCCGGAAAAATTTTGGGTTCATAAAAACTATCCAAAATTACAGTTTTCACGCTTTTCGAGGTTCCAGGGTCGTCAATCGAAATTTTCGTCTGCGCCATTGCGTCCGGATCGACGAGACCGATGAAAACGACTACCTGGATCACTGAATTTGGACTCCGAACAGTGAAATAATCCACGTTGCAGTCGACGGAGTCCGGAATTTAGGGGTTACTGTTCATCTACAGTGTTCACTTAAAACACTGTGTACAGACCCACTGTTTCAATTAGTCGCAAAATTCGCTCGCTTCTTCTCTGATTTCTAGAAGATCCTACCGTCGGATTGAAAAGTGCTGAATACGAAACTCACTCAGTTCGACGAGACGATCGCAACGGTCAACTCGGATTTCCCAGATCATGTCCGGATTAAAAGTTAGCCTTTTTGCCTCGTAATTCGTGCAACTTGCACTCTGGCAATTGACCAAGTAGATCAAATTAAATTTTTTGAACACTAACACAGGCTGAAAATTACTTTTAATTAATTTATTAAAAATAAAATTTTTCGGATTATTACATCACTCCCTCCTTAAAAGAAGTTTCGTCCCCGAAACTTAACACACTAGGAAGAAAACAAATGAGGAAAACGCTCCAGCATGTCTGATTCATGCCCTCTTGTGGCTTCGCGTTCCTCGTGATTCTCCCATTGCACCTTGACAAAGGGGATCATCCTGTTCCTTAGCTTCTTCACGTCTCGTGCCAGGATCTTCAGAGGTACCTCCTCTTAGTTCAGATCCTCGCTATGCGCACTCTGGCCTCAGTATCCTCTAGTAACTCTGGCCCAATAACACAGCGCTCACCAACATCGTCCCAAACGATAGGGGAACGACATCAGCGTCCAAACAATGCCTCATAAGAAGCCATACCAATACTCGCCTGATAACTATAGTAATAGGCGAACTCTACCAAAGGTAGATACCGGCACCGGCTGTCTCTATACTCAAGTACGCATGTTCTCAACATAACTTCCAAAGTCTGGATGACTCACTCAGAGCCACGAAATATCGCAGTGTTGTGGCCAAAAGAGGCATCACTACAAGTGCCAACCCAAATAACTTGCTCGTTGACCAACATACACGTTCCTTAAGTGCCAATGCACCTCGTACTATGTTGCTTGTGATAACACTCGGGTTCACAATTTTGTTTTACCCAACTGTTAAAAATCCTGGTTCATAAAGATACCGCACAGGGTATACGATATAAGGGTTGACGTATCCCCAGTTACGATCTTTCAATTCTTTGACAATGTTGTCAAAACACCCTTATCATTCTTACAAATTGACAGGCACATAGAGATGACATCCAAGTTCATCATACTTTCAGATCTATTAATTTCCATTTGTGCATACAAGCGGTTTGAGCAATTTTCCACTTTCTATTCATACTGTCTTGTGGCATTCACATATTTTGCCACCCAAATCTAGAACTGAACTTTGGCTTGCCAATCAAGCACTATATTGTCTCAAAGAGCCAAAACTGGTTAATTTCACCTGCTCATTTACACTGCCGAAATATCCAATTAAATCAACCTTTTAACGTCACGGATATTCGAAAATTAGGTTCTGTCATCCTTATAGACTTGACAGACTTGATTTCGACACATTGCCATGATTTAAGGCTTACTGATTTATATTTCAAGTTCCATTGACCAGGGTTCTCGTAGATTTGTTATACGTTCAACCCAAACCATACGGCACAAGCATGCCCAACTATGGAATTCAGATAAGATCTGATGCTTAAGTGCTAATATGATCACATCCGATGTAGCAACCAACTCTCATACTCTTTCTGGGTTCACATAACCTACAATTTGTGCAGGCAGAACTCAACGGTCTTACCCGTCTAGGCTGTCCATCGAGAGCCACTAGATTCACTTCTTACACTTTACACTTGATTGTTGCATAATTTTCACCACCAGTTGCTAGAATTAAACCTCAGACTACTAAGGACGCACAACTGCCGGTTAAATATCACACGATCAGTCTCTTAGCATCATAATACATGGCAACCCGAAGTCACCATCAGTAAAGCTTATATATCCGATCTGAACATGTTGTCCAACTCTTTGGGCTTAACCCATATATTCTATTATCAACTCGGTTGCAGAAACTGGCGAGATCAACGTGGCTAGTGACCACAAGTTAGGGCAATTGTCCATATTAACGACAATGATAATCCACTATATACAGAACTATCTGGGATCTACCAAAGGTCCGATATGGTCTGGAATATTATCACTGTAACTTATAACATCGTTGTCCAGGGGGTAACCCTGGAGACTATAAATGTAGGTAAGCAAACAAGTAGACCCAATCGCGATATTACCCCTTACGGGGTAGAGTACTTCGAACCACTCTTTCGACAGTACATTGTCTGCAGCCAACATACTTATCAAAAGAAAAGTGAAATACTATTGATCTGTCGCCAACATCAAGTTGGGGACACCACTCCTACCGAAATCAACAGGAGATATAACTCATATCTCAAGACACAAAAATCACTATGTTAATACAATAAACCTATATCAACTGTCTCTACCACCTCGTGGTCAAGAGTGCGACTCAGGCTACTCACAGGAATCTAGAACCATATTTCACTGTCTACCGATACCTTAAATGAAACACCACTTGCCAACACAGTTCTAACGATGCCAATTGTAACTCAAACATCGTCAGGGACGATCATGGCCCCAAATCAGTTCATACACAATGTGCGATTCACCTACAAATCGGATTAGGAAATAAAATTAAATCCTCAAGTTATCATCATCACTCTGTAATTTAGACTTTCCAATCATATCTCTTTACAGTAGTAGCCATAACATCTAAAATCGTTGCATACTTATAGGAGTAACTAAGACTCCATTAAATTCGTGTCAAAGGTGGGGTCTGAATCTGTATCCAATCTAATTTTTGGGTTTTAACCGGGCCCATAGATCACTGAATCTAACCTGTTCATCAACCATGTCTGCGCCAAGCGCTTACTGCTATCACCATCACTATCTAAGGATTTGTGAATCCCAAATTATTTTTCACTGATCAGGGTTGGGACACAATTCAACAAAGACTAATATTTGTTAAGTGTCGTTAGTATTTTTTTCATCCAAAGCCTAACAACTGCTGACCTCATAGGTATCCCGATAACTATATGCGGAGAATCTCCGGTAATAGCAGCCATAACTTAATTTTAATAACCACAGCTGCGACAAAAGTACTATATCCAGTGACGCAGGGACAACTGGAGGATCTCTAACTTCTCCAATTACCTGGACTAGTGGTGGGGCCAGTGCAACAATAGCAATTTATCTGATGCTGAGCCATCTGCTGGACTAACCCAGCAAAATGCGGTAAACTGAACCTCTAACCGCTATCAACGATCCGAGCCCTCAAGCCCCACTGATATATCAAATCCATGGCTCGTACCACAATCACAGTTAACACTGCACCCACCATGACCACTAAGCCCAGAATGCGTGCTAACACCACACTTGGCGGCAACAACAAGTTAGGAAAAACACTCATAAGTGTGAACATACACCTGAGCTCCTAACTGCTAGACAAATACCCCGCGCTCTCACGTCATAAGTCATCCTAGGGTTTAATCCTAACCAGATCCTAATCAATTTTCCTAGGTACCGTGTACCTTTTGCTCTGATACCATCTAATCTGTCACGCCCCGAGTTTAAAAACCGGTCTATTTTTTTTTTTTTTTTTTTTTTTTTTTTTTTTTTTTTTTTTTTTTTTTGAAATCAGAGTTCGCAAAACCAGGCGTAACAGACCGCCACATGCATAGAAAATTCTCTATCCAACGGACAGAGACTCTCCTATACATGCACGGCTAGGCAAGTACAACGATATACATTCAGAGATATAATTTAACATATATAGAATCTACAAATCTCATAAGAGGATATCAACAAGTATAAGTACTATCTATATGGAACCCAAAATACTGAAATAACAAGATCACGGGGACAGATCTATCGCGATAGCCTCACTGGAGCGTCCCGACATCCCACTACCTGATGGACCTGAAAAATGGTCATCACAGGGGTATGAGATACACTATAAAATTATCCCAGTGGGCACGACGAGCCGAGAAATAGCTAATCGTACCTACTGGATACAATAATCTGCGGATAGTAATAGATCAGATGGAAAAAGGCTAGAATAACTATAAAATGGTACTAGCAGGTATAATTATGCTGAAAAATGTATAACTGTAATCATAACTATCAACAATAGAGTGTATGAAACTGAGTATACCCGAAACAGGATATGTCAACTCAAATGTGAAAGCAAGATAATAATGCATCAAGTATTCAGATCACAAGTACAGAAAATACCATAACTAATCAAAGTGATAATCAAATAACAGGTATACTGATAATCAAAGTTTAACGATCAGGAGCTGAATAATCAAAGTATACTGAGCAGTAATATATACCGAAATGAGCATGCTGAATAACTGTATAGACAGATATCAAACAAATGCTGATAGTAAATGACTATAATCAAGCAGGAACTGAACAATCAGGGTACAAGGTGAATAGCTACATGTAAGTAAATCATGGAGATGATAAAAGCTATGCGTCAATGAAAGAAACTCAAGTACCCAATCACAATGCCACTATTGGTCACAAGGACCTCAGGCTAATGCCACTATTGGTCTCACAGAACCTCAGGCTACTGCCACGATCTGGCACCTGTCTGGCTGACATAACCCCGCACTCACAGATGCTAGCACTCACAGATGCTATCAAGGGCTCACGGGTCTTTCCACTAGACCACTTTACCGGTAAAGAACAATCTCCACGGGGAGCGACCCCGGCAATGTTCGTGACGTACAGCGGTGCGTGGCGATCAATAATGCTATGCTCAAGCTCGCGGTCCAACGACCGGGTAATCGGCAACAAGCCGGGAAATCCCCACTGGGATGCAACAATAGTATACCCACAGATATTCAACTCATATGCAGGAATAATCATCAACGAATCCAATCAAGGATGCAATATCAGAATCAACTGAATCTCAACTCATATAAAGAAGAAGCAGCAACTATATGACATGGATCAGAAATAATCAGAGAGTTCTGATAATCAGGTATAACAAATATCCAGGAATAAAGTCATAATATCTAGAAGCAACTAAAGACCAATCATACAGGACTAAACACATGTTGTTTTAAGAAAATCATTTTGAAAACAGGTTCTAAGTTCAAACCTCGCAGAGCAATGCCTTTGTCTTATCAAACAAGAACAGACTCAGGCGACCCTGCGATGCTTGGTTAAAAATATTTGTTGACTAAAAATCATGTGTTTAGCAATATAATACCTGATATAAGGAAAACAGGCTCAAACATCTAATGACCAAAAAGGCAATGGCAATGCAGTGGTCAAGTAAGCAGGATAACGGAAATCCAGCAGGAATATAAATGTCTGTATATAGCAATCAATCATGGGTCTATCATGCATAACTGAAATGTAAGAGCAAGTATCTCTGGATATATATGCAGTATAATAACTGATAGACATGTAGCATGATCAGACCATGAATATAAATAATGCTGAATACTGGAATGCAAATATCAGATAAACAGGAAGTGTCCAGATATATGTCTATCAACTAAGGATCAAAGACATGTAGCAGAATCAGGGCTAAGTCAAATATGAGCAAAAGGACTGCCATCTCTCTAATGACCAATCATGCAGGTATATGTCCAAGCATAACCGGGGAATACTAAATCAATAGAATGAAGCTAATAAACATAATCTGGGCTAATATAGAAGAACAGGTGTCCGACTGAATTAAAGTAAACAGAGGGCCGAAAAGATAAAGCCCGTACCGAAGATAACCCACCTCAAAGTAGGCCGATCTCGAACTCCCGCTGGTCTACTGGGAAGCTGGTGCCGAACTGCTAGGCCCTGAACATATAGCTATAATCAGTGATTGACTCGCTCAATCCCACCCCGAGAAACACGATAATACAATTGACACTGTAAATCGACCCGCTAACGGTCTACAACTAACCGAATTCCGCCAAACCACAACTGCTGATCCTAATCATCAGATTTTTGATGTTCGAGTAGACAGGGTCTACATACAGATCATTCGTGTCCATTATTACCAAAATGCCCCTGTGACCCCCCTTCAAGTCCAATTTGGACTTCAAGGTTTCCCGATAGTAATCGCAACACACTAGCCCAACCAGGACAGTGTCCAGGGTCTCCTGAGACATCAACAACAATCCGAAATCTAAACCGGAACGCGAACTCGCTCCGAAATCCGTAAAATCGATAATTTTGCCGATTTACGTGACTTAATTCGATTTCCGCTCAACTGGAGCCTTCGGAACTTATAAAATATCTATTACATGTATAATTACTGTCTAAAGACAGCCACAAAGTCACATTTGCAACTTGACCCAAAATAACTCTTAAATTTACATAAAATCACTATTTATTCTACTATTTTGATCCGTTCTCTAAAACCAGGAGTCCAAAATTTGCGCCGTCAGTTTCAGTGCGTCACGTTTGACGAGACGAACCTCGTGCTCACAATTTTGGGTCAACGCGAAACCCGAGAGCAAAGTTAGCTCTTTAACTCTTTATGTTTCTTGCACTGTTTTGCTTCGTTTTTGCCATCTAGAAGTCCAAAAACTACACGGCGAGTTTCAGCGTGTCCAGGGCGACAAGACAAAGCCCGTGCTCACCAACTTGGGCCCACAGGAAGCCCATTAGAAATTTAGGCCCATAATCATTTAACCCTCAATTTGCACCTACGCTAATACTTAATCTGCACCCAATTTTATTTGGACTTAAAGTGAGCACCATGCTCAGTGGCGATAGGGAAGTGAGGTGCTCACCCTAGGCACGCCGGAAAGTTGGCCGGAGCGAGACCACCAATTAAGCTATCCTCGGGTTGCACCAACCAAGGATTCGACTCAGTCCAACCCTGCACAATGTTGAGCATCAGTCAGAGGAACCTCCCAGAGGGAGCTTGGTCCATGCCCGAGCCACAGCCCGCGGCTAGGAGCAGCGGCGGCCGTAAACCATGGTGTTATTCTTTAATTTGCAACAAGCTTGCACCCACTTTGAGTTAAAGGGTTATTAGCCTAAACCAAGTTGATGGGGGTCAACAGTAGGGTGTAAGAGACTTACCGGAGTGGTGGCCGGAGTCCAAGTGCGGCGACGGCGGCGGCGGAGCCCGAGCTCGGTTGCAAAGTGGTGCAACTACACAATTCCAAATCCCCACATTACTTTCTGCATGCAAGTTGATGGGGAGTTCCAACATGACCCAGAGAACTCACCTGGGCCGGTTACCCACTTCGCGGAAGCCCCGGTTGGCCGGAAATGGAGATCGCCGGAAAATGGAGGCGTTAATGGCGGATTCCGGCTGGTCAAGCTCGGGGCGGTGCGAGTTGGTCCAAAATGTTCAGCGGGCCACCGTGGAGCTTCCTGCAATGTTGGTTGGGGTGGGGAGCAAGCGGCGGCGCCGGAAATGGCTTCTCCGGCGAAGTGGCACTACACCCGGTTCTGGGGCTCGGCCGGACCGCGCAGATCGTCGTCCGATCGACTCGGGACTTCGGGAGGGTCTTGCAGTCCCCAAGGATGAGAGATCCAACGGTCCCGATCGGGTTTTCAACGGTCGGAAAATTCCCACCAAGGAGCTTGGCCGAGACTTGCTTTTCCGGCGAGGAAAAGCTTCCGCCGGCGACCGGGCTCACGGGCAGTGCTCGGACTGCACAGGAGGCATCCCCTTGTGATCAGGAATGCACTAGACCTAACCCCAGACCGAAACATTAAAAATTTTCCATAACACCTACCTTGCCGGATTTATTGGAGGAGTTGATGACGGCCGCGGCGGCGCGCGGCGTTCGCGGGTGCCGAGGTGCACTGGGCTCGGATGCGGCCACCCAGGGGACCCCACCAGCCGAAGCTCGAGCTCTCTATGGACTCCCCAAGGTGCGTGCAACTTCACCCGAGAGGACTCCAACTTGGGGTTCTCTTTCTCTCTCTCGGCTACTCCGGTGACTGAAGGAGATGGTGGCGGCGCACGGGGCTGCGGGGGAGAAGAAGTAAGGCAGCGGCGAAGCTTCCCGATGCATTGAAGAAGCCTTCACGCGCGGGGGAGGGGACTCGAGGCGTCGCAGCATGGTTCTGCATGCGGATTCATGCGTAATGGAACAATTACAAAGGCCCCCCTTCTATATCCAGAATTTAGGGTTTAGTCCAACCCCTAGTTATGTCATTTTGCACTTAAATCCCTCCCCACTTTGGTTAATTCGAAAAAAGACCCTTGGTTCCTAGTATTTTACGCTTTTCGAGACGTTTCGCTCGTCAAAACGAAAAACGGATTTCGCCAACGCGTCCGGCACGTCGAAACCTTCAAGACAGTGATTTTTGTTTTTCGACTCGGTGTCCGGAAAAATTTTGGGTTCATAAAAACTATCCAAAATTACAGTTTTCACGCTTTTCGAGGTTCCAGGGTCGTCAATCGAAATTTTTGTCTGCGCCATTGCGTCCGGATCGACGAGACCGATGAAAACGACTACCTGGATCACTGAATTTGGACTCCGAACAGTGAAATAATCCACGTTGCAGTCGACGGAGTCCGGAATTTAGGAGTTACTGTTCATCTACCGTGTTCACTAAAACACTGTGTACAGACCCACTGTTTCAATTAGTCGCAAAATTCGCTCGCTTCTTCTCTGATTTCTAGAAGATCCGATCGTCGGATTAAAAAGTGCTGAATACGAAACTCTCTCAGTTCGACGAGACGATCACAACGGTCAACTCGGATTTCCAAGATCATGTCCGGATTAAAAGTTAGCCTTTTTGCCTCGTAATTCGTGCAACTTGCAATCTGGCAATTGACCAAGTAGATCAAATTAAACTTCTTGAACACTAACACAGGCTAAAAATTACTTTTAATTAATTTATTAAAAATAAAATTTTCCGGATTATTACAGTAGCGGTCTGCTCACGTACTGGGTTTCAAGGTTTTGAACTCTGAAAAAAAAAAAAATTTCTACCGCTGTTTTGATACTCGGGGCATGACAAATTAAAAATTATTTTTAAAAAATTAAGCCAAATACCGCTAATTAGAGTTGTGGAATTTAAAAAATTATCATTAATTCAACAAAATATCAGTTTGATCGGACTAAAACATTATTCAAAATAAATAAATAAATAAAATATAAACTTTAGGGTCGATCAATGCTATCTCTACACCTAATTTTGGATGTAGATCTTCCACACCACTCATCCAAGGGTGGAAACTTTTTCACCAATCACTTCGAAGTGATGGATAAAATTCATCCCACCCTAAAATAGATGAGGTGTAGTAAAATGTACACTCCTCTTAGGGTGTATACTTAATATTTTTCATGATCTAATAGTGCTAATTAAATTTAACATTTGAAGTACGCTTGGTAACTCTCTCCTCAGCCAAATGAGTTACCCATAATATTATAATAATACACCTGCAACTAGGGGTGTAATAAAGGGGCCCTGGGTCAGCCCAGCCTAGCCCGGATTTAAATCCGGGCCGGGCCGGGCTGGGTCGTTTTTTCAAAGGAAGAGGCCCGGCCCAGACCTTGGCCCGCCCAGCACGGGCCAGGCCGTGCTTTGTGCCAGCCCAGCTTTTTTTTTTCAGTTTTTTTTATGTCTTTTTTTTTCTGTACTTTTTTGTTCTAAAAATTATTTTTAAAAAAATAAGAGACAACTTATTTTTAAACTATATTTTTTAACTCATAATTTTCTTTACACAATTATGCCCAACTCTTAAAAATTATTTTAAAATTTTTATAAATTAAAAAGTAAAACTAAAATACCAAAAATAAATTTAACTTTTTAATGTCATTAATTTTTAATATTATATAAAATTTAAAACTTTAGAGAACAATAATTTTAACTTTTTAATTATTTAAATTTTTTATATTAATTTTTTAACTTTAATTTCTTTGACCAATAACCAACTTTAATATAAAATTAATATTATATATTTTTTATAATTTTTACTATTTGAATAGAAATTAATATTCTAAACAAATAATAATTATAAAAAATACATAAATTTTGAATTAATCATATTAGATAATTACATTAAAGGAAAGCTAAGTTAGCACTACTAAATTTACGAAATTAAATTTTTACAAAGTTTAAATATCTTAAATCATATTTACTTGTCTCTATTGTCAAATTGAACACCCAAAAATACAAAATCTAAGACTCAGTGAAGCACCATGGCCTAGCTCTCTTGCAAAATATGTATTATTGTAAACCTCAGTTAAGCACCCTAGTTCCGTTTTTAAATATTATTCCATTTTCGCAAGGTAACGCAGATGATAAAAAAAATTGATGGTTGGCTCACAGTGTCTTAAGTTTGAAATCTAATTATTTCATATCTCCAAATAAGTTTATTTTAAAAAAAACAAACGAAATAAATAATATATTATTTTTTTCACAAAAAAAAAAAATAATAAAGAATAGCAAAGTGTTTAATAGTAAAATAAAATGCACATTAAATTAGTAAAATAGTAAGCGAAAATAATAAATTAGGAAAATATTATGTAAAACGGATACAGATATAAAATATGAGGCGATTCGGACACGATGATTCGCCAATTTTTAAAAAATAGAATGAGAACATGACCGGAGTACAAATAAAATATTATTTTTAATATAATAATCTAAATTTATATATAAAAAAATATTATAAATATTTAAAAATAGAATAATAAATAAATTCTAATTTTTATATACTGCAATTTAAAAATTTTATTAGAATCTTCTCATACATATTCTATAACATTAAAAAAATTATATATCAAAATTTTAAATTTTGAGCAATAACTTATATAATTCAAAGAATAGTTTTCTTCAATGCAGTTGATTTTGAAATTATTTAGAACTCGTGGTTTATCTATTTTAAACTCTACGATCGGAATGATTTTCACTGATAATTATTATTTATTTCAAAAAAAAATTGATTTCAATTTCGTATTCCACTCCAAATGAACCAACTCATTTAATTTATGACGTAATCAGGCTTTGAATTATGAATTGATTTATTCTAAAGTAAACAAATCAAAATTCTCTCTTATAAACACTTTCTTCTTCTATTTCTTCATCATTATCCTCTCTTATATAAAACACACTCCTAAAATTCTAAATATTTATTCTAATTTTTGTTTCAATAATAAACTAAATATTGTTAAATAAATTTTTATTTTATTTTTCATTCCAGTACAATATAATTTTATTTCTGGTTGCCATTTCAACGATGAACCAAAAATATCTTTAATATCTTAGGAGTAATTTTTTAAAAATTATAATTTCTATACATACAATTTTTAAATACTATAAATCAGATATATATATATATAATTAAATTAGATTTTATTTTTAAAATAGTAATTATCAAATATTATTTATAATTTATATATATAGAAGCACACCATGTTCAGATAGAGACAATTTCCTATGTAGATTTATTAAAAAAATAAAATCCGAATTTAATCTCATTTTGATGAATTTTTTTTTAAAAATAGCTTAATAATATTTATATAAATTTATATATTAATTAAGAAAAAATTTAATTTTGCTTTCTCTCCTTCTTTACTTCCTAAGGCATCACCTTACTAGGAGAGAGAAATAGAAGAGAGGGAAAATTATTTTTTTATTTTATAATCTCTGTATCGCTTTTTGTTTCAGATGAAAAATATTACTGTAAATAATATTATTATAAAAAATTATTTTATATTATTATGAAGTACCTGTATAAAAAAAAATATATTATTAATAATATTTTGAAATAATAAATAAAATAATGTGGTAACCTATTTTGACTCTGCGCCATTGATTCCACTTAATATTATCTGTTTGATCTCGATTAAAATATTTTTGACTATTATTTTATCACTTTTATTTATAAGTAGTGTATAATTATATAATTTTTATATTATATATTTTTTTAATTATATCAATTATCATATTGAGTATATAATCATAATAAAAATAATTATTATAATAATAAAATTATTGTTAGTAGTATTATTATTATTAAATTATTTTATTAGCCAGCAGTAAAATATTAATTCAATTTTTTTAATCTAATCATCTAAAACTAAGACTAGATGAAAAAGTATTTTTTAAGCCTATTAGTAGGATGTCAATGGGTACGGATATTCAAAATTTTATCCGAATTCGAATTTGAACGAAATAAATTTATTCGATGTTAAACAGATATGAATTCGAATATGATATAAAAAATAAAAATCCGACAGATTTGAATTTGGATATAAATTTTGACTGTACCGAATCGGAACCCGACCCCGAACCCGATCTGAATCTGAATTGATTTTACGTTATATAATGTTGTCATGTGGTGTGTCCACATTGGCCGGTTCTATTTTTGACTAAATCCATATGAGATTTGGATTAGAATTTATCCTTTTGTGTTAAGGATAAGGATAGAATTTATCCTTATGGGTTAAAGATAAGGATATGTTTCTTATTGGTTAAGAAACATATCTTAACCCATATCCTAACCGATGTTCTGTTTATCTCTACGAGAGAAAGAGAATATCCTAAAGGGTCCTAATAGTCTATAAATAGAACCCCTTCGCTTATACGGTAAAAAATAATATATAACCTACGATACACAAGAAGAAAAGGGATTTTCTTCTTCTCATTCTCTCTACGTTCTCTCTGGTTTCCACCTTCGTTCCCGGGGTTTTGGAGTGTGGACATAGAAGAGAACTCTGGTAGCCCTCTTCGCACCCGATTCGATCTGCGCATCCGATCTGCAACCAGAAGATTCGTGGGGAGTCAAGAATTACCAAAACAAGGACGATCCAAGAAGGCTAGTAAAACAAGCTACCCGATCCGGCTTTTGGTTTCTGGATACGTTGACTATCCAGTTTGTAAGTTTCCGCTGCCCTCTAATTCTAACAATTGGTATCGGAGCTATTTGCTTATTTTCCTGTGTTTGCTTGATTTAAAAAAATTATTTCGTTGATCATATTTTCGTAGATTAGTTCTACAAAATTTTATTTTCGTTTTTCTATGTGAAATCGAATTAAAATATATAAATAAAAGATAAAAAAACTAAATTAGTTTTAGTTTTTTAATCTTTTATGTTGATCACGAAACACATTTTTTTATTATTTACATATGTTGTAAATATTTTTTTTATCTATTGTAAATAATTTTTTTTATTATTTACATATATTGTAAATAATTTTTTTATACATTAAAAAAAATGCAGCGTAGGGCGTGCCCGAAAGGCCACGGGCCTCGCTCGGACCGGAGCCCCGCAGGCGGGCGCCAGGCCACAGCGCTACGGGCGCATGGCCCGGCCCGGCCTGCAGCACCGAGTAGGCTCGGGCCCTGGCCCGCTGCGGGCTCGAGCCCCGCGCAGTGGGCACAAGGCCCGAGCCCGCAGCGAGCCAGGCCCTGCTCCCACTGCGCAGGGCCCGAGCCCGCTCGGTGCTGCAGGCCGGGCCGGCCTGCAGCCCCTAGTGGGTGCGGGGCCCTGCGCTGGGCCCGGCCCGGCCCGCAGCCGGCCTGCAGCCCCGAGCGGGTACGGGGCCCTGCGCTGGGCCCGGTCCGGCCCGCCTCTTATGCGGGCGGGCGCCAGCCCATCGCGCTGCTGGCGCTGGGTTCGGCCCGGCCCGTAGCTCCCATGGGTGAAAGCAGGGCCTCGTGCTGGGTGCGTGAGGCCGGCCCGGCCTACGTGGCGTCCCGCATTTTTTTTTATTATTTTTTTAAAAAATAAAATAAAATATTTCTTTATGCACCTATGTGGTGTGAATTTTTTTTTCTTTTTTTTTTTACCTGTGGGATTTAAATAAAAATATGCATGTGTTGTATACCTTAAATCTTGTGTGGATGTAAACTATAATACTTTTGTGGCTTGTTCTGAATCGTTATATGCTTTTTTGGTGCATATAAGTACTTGTGTTCTTTCGCTGTTTTTCCATAAAATTTAATTTTATAAAAGCGGGTTCGTCGTGTGCAGCATTCCTTTAGAATGTTTTCCTTTGATGTACATCTTTATAGTGATGTAGTAGGTTTTAATTCTGCAAAAGTGATGTAATAATTAAGGTCATGTAAGAGGAATGTGTTTTGCACACCATCGGCGTTTTTCAAATTAAATTTTGGCACAAGCACTTATTTTTTTTTATTATTATCTGTGTGATATGGATCCTCTAATTTTTTTAAAAATAAGTTCTTAAAAAATATTTTTTTAAAAATGTGTTCTTTTTAAAATGGATGAGTTCCTTTCTTTTTGAATAAGTTTTAAAATTAAATAAGAGAAAATTAATAAGATTGAAATTTCTTGAACTGACACTAGCTGATGATTATGAGCCTAGCGAAATTTTCGATCCCGTTGTGATGGAGATATTTTTTCAATCTTGTTAATTTTTTGAAATATGTGCCTAACGTCCAAACCTGTATATGAATGTAGTGAAATGGCTTCCAAAAATGTTATAGCTGACCTCACGAGGGGTGACAAGCTAAACGGAAAGTATTATGACATATGGCACAGAAAAATGCAATACCTGCTTAATGAACAAGGAGTTCTTGAAACTCTCTCTGTCAAAAAGACCGTGCCTTTAGATAACTCTACTGCAGAACACTAGCATGAGCAGGATGTCTATGACAAATGGTTCATGGAGGATCGTACTGCTCGGTATACTATGTTGTGTGCCATGCAGGATGACCTCATTGGACGGTTTGAGACATTTGAGACTGCCAAAGACATGTTGGAAAATCTGAAGATTGCTTTTGGGCAAACTTCAGTTACGAGGTTGCGTGCCCTAAATCTAAAGTTTCAACAGTACATTAAGGACCCGAAACACTCAATGGTTGAGCATCTTCATGTGATGAGCACCATGATTCGGGACCTTAAGGCTGCTGGAAATGAGCTCAACGATGAGCAATAGGTTCTCGCGGTGATTCGCTCACTGCCGGACCCTGAATGGTCCCAAATGAAGCTCCTGATGATGCACAGTGAGGGCATTAAAACGTTTAATGACATATCACGTCATCTCGAGCTTGAGGCAGAACGCTTGGATGCGAACCGTTCTGTCGCTCTTGTTGCACGCTCTGAGAAGCGTGGTGGGATTGCACCCAAGCGCAAAAAGCGTTACAACAATAGAGCATAGAAAAGTAAAAATCAAATTCCTCATGGTGGAGTTGGAAAGCGCGGCAGAGGCAAGCGCGCTGGCAGCAGAGATGTTGCGAAGCTAAAATGCTATAACTGCAAGAAGAAGGGCCATTTCACTCGGGATTGTTCTGAGCCGAAAAAGGTAGCCCTACCACTCTCACACTTTTTGTTTGCTCTTATGCTTTAGTAGCTAATTCTCTTCCTGATTGGATCGTGGATACAGGAGCAAACAAGCACGTAGTGCGTGATCGAGCGGGATTTGTAGATTACCATCGAGTACCGACTGGCACATAATTTGTCACCCTTGGGAATGGCTCAATGGAGGAAGTTATTGGAGTTGGTTCGTACCGACTCAAGTTGCGTGGTGGCCGCACCTTACTTCTTCAAAATGTGCTATATGCACCCGGTATAAGATGTAATCTATGTTCAGTTTTAGCTTTACTACATTTAGGCTATTCTTTTCATTTTGACAGAGACCGCCTTGACATTTCCTTTCATGGTACTTTATTTGGATATGGTACATTAATAAATGGCTTCTTTAAGTTAGATTTGGAGGATGATTCGTTTGCTTTTGCTTCATTTTCTTCTAATTTCTGTGATGAATCCGTTAAATGGCATGCCAGACTAGGCCATATAGGTCAAGAAAGAATGAACAGACTGGCTCGAGTAGGCCTTTTGGGGTCTCTCGCCAAAGTTGACCTATCTGCATGCGAGCCTTATCTGGCTGGGAAGGCATGTAGAAAGCCTTTTGGTAAGGCTACTCGTGCCTCTCATCCTTTAGAGCTGATCCACTCAGACATTTGTGGGCCAATGAATGTGAGGGCCCGGTATGGTGCGTGCTATCTTTTCACATTCATTGATGATTATTCCCGTTATGGCTATGTGTATTTGCTTTCTTACCGTTCTGAAGCTTTAGATTGTTTCAAGCGCTTCGTAGCGGAGGCTGAGAATCAAATAGAAAGAAGTGTAAAAGTGCTTCGCACTGATCGAGGACGTGAGTACTTGTCTGATCAGTTCAAGACTTATTGTGAGCAAAAGGGCATTATGAGACAGCTCACTATTCCAGATACTCCGCAACAAAATGGTGTTGCAGAGCGAAGGAATCATACTCTACTGGACATGGTTAGGTCTATGATGGCGCATGCTCATCTTCTTATAAGTTTTTAGGGAGATGCTCTTTTGACTGCTGCATATATTCTTAATCGAGTCCCTAGTAAATCAGTGCATTCTACCCCATATGAGTTGTGGAGTGGTAGAAAGCCAAGTTTACACTACTTACGCCCTTGGGGTTCAGCTGGATATGTTCACAACCCCTCACATAGATTCGGAAAACTCGGCCCTAAAGCAAGCAAGCATGTGTTCATCAGATACCCTAAAAATTCGAAGGGCTATGTGATGTATCATGAACACCCAGATGGTGGGATGACCGAGATTGAGTCTCGTAATGTGGAATTCCTAGAGAAGGAATTCCCAAGCATTGGTGAAATGCGAAATGACGTCGGATTGTATGAGTTACAAGACAATGCTATCCCATCTTATGGTGAGGGTGATCGATCAGTTCCCGAAGTCGCTGAAGGAAGTGGTAGCGATCCTCCGGCTAGTGGGAGTGCTTCTATGAGTGGGAGCATACCTTTGGAAGCCGACAATTTAGGCCCTCAACTGCGTAGAAGTGAACGTGGAAACATTCCCCGTCGACATTTTGAGATCGAAGGGAATATTTTCATGTGCACTCCGCTCGACCATGATGAACCTACTTCTTATGTAGAAGCGCTATAATCACCAGCTTGTTATGAGTGGATGGCTGCTATGAGAGATGAGATGGATTCCATGAGCAAGAACCAAGTATGGGAGTTGGTTGACCTTCCACCTGAGCGCAAGTCTATTGGAAATAAATGGGTTTTAAAAATTAAGCGCAAGGTGGATGGATCAATCGATAAATATAAGGCTCAGCTCGTGGCTAAAGGCTACAATCAAAGGCAGGGGGTAGATTACAACGAGACATTTGCTCCCGTTGTGAGATTTGTCTCTATATGTGTGATTTTAGCCTTAGTGGCTCATCTAGATTTGGAATTGTTCCAAATGGATGTCAAGACAGCTTTCCTCAATGGAGGATTAGCGGAGGAGATCTACATGGATCAACCTGAGGGTTTTGTACTCAAAGGTTAAGAAGACAAAGTATGTCGTCTTAAAAGGTCCATTTATGGTCTCAAACAGTCATCGAGACAGTGGTATTTCAGGTTTCATGAAGCCATCATCTCTATCGGTATGTCCATGATAGAGGAAGACCACTGTGTATATGTCAAGAACTCAGAGAAGGGAATTTTGTTTCTCTCTCTATACGTCGACGACATACTATTGGCTGGGAATGACATCGAGTTGATCAATACTACTAAGGAGTGGTTGTCTTTCAATTTTGAGATGAAAGATATGGGTGAGGCGAGCTTTGTGCTCGGTGTGAAGGTCATCAGAGTTCGCTCTAGGAGACTTCTTGGTCTGTCTCAAGAATCTTATATTAAAAGGGTTCTGGAGCGGTTTAGGATGCATCATAGTAAACCCGTTGATACTCCAGTGGAAAAGAATCACACTTTGAGTCTTGATCAGTGCCCTAAAACGGATAAAGAAAAAGAGCAAATGAGTAGGGTCCCTTATGCCAGTGCGATTGGCAGCTTGATGTACGCTATGATGTGTACTCGACCTGACATATGCTTCGCTGTTGGCTTGGTAAGTCGTTACCAGAGCAACCCAGGACCTGCTCATTGGCAAGCGGTCAAGAGGATCCTTCGATACTTAAAGGGAACCAGTGATCTCGTTCTATGCTTTCAAGCTGGGGACTTGTGATTGAAAGGATATAGTGATGCTGATTGGGGCGGTGATAGAGATGAGCGCAGGTCCACTTCAGGCTATGTATTTATGTTTGGAGGTGGGGCAATTTCCTGGTGCAGTAAAAAGTAGAGTTGCATTGCCTTGTCTACCATGGCGGCGGAGTATGTTGCTTGTTCAGCAGCCGTTCAGGAGGCTGTTTGGTTGAGGAGATTTCTCCAGCACCTCGACATTGTGACTCGAGCTGATGAGCCTGTTGAGATGGTCTCTGATAGCATGGCTGCTTTGGAGTATGTGAAGGACCCCAAGTATCATGGCAGGACCAAGCACATTGACATCTGTTTTCACTACATTCGAGAGATGATTAGGCTAGGTGAGGTCACTCTTAGACATATCTCCACCACTAGGATGGTGGCTGATCCTTTGACCAAGCCAATAGCTAGGGATATGTTCCTGACCCACGTTAGGAGTCTGGGTCTTTGCAGGTTATGATGTATGGACATTATTGAGACTCTTGTATCTTACACTTTTCTTAATGAAAATATGTTTTTCTTTTATGTATGATTGCGTGATTGATACTAGTAGGCACATATTACCATTAGTCACCATGCTCAGGTCAGCCCACTCACACGGGTGATCGCCCTGGCACCTAAGTGGTGAGCAGGATGAGACTAAATAATCATATTAAACTTTAGTAGTTGTAATATGATTGCTTTGTTCATATACGTTATGAATAAAGTGTTGATACGATTTGAAAGTCGCCTTAATTAGTTGAAGATGAGACTCTTAGGAGTTGGATATGAGAATTCTTTTGTAAAATTCTATATCGAGCCTATATAGCAGCCGAACCTAAATACTTGGGTTAGAGAGATGACCTAAGTTGTATAGTGGTTAGATGCCTTAGTGGTGCCTAGACCAAGGTTCGCATGGCGTTTTAGAGCGTGACACGACCTATTAGGTGGGTGCTCCGCCTTGGCATACATATCATACTGTATGTGATTGTCGACCAGTTAGTAGAGTGACATATATTCTTCCCTCTATGTCATTGTGTGAGCACTAACCCTTTTTTTTATGCCCTCGACTTAGAACTATATTATAAAGTAGAGGTCCAAAGTAACTAACTTAGCGTGTATCTCAGGGTCATGAGAAAATACGATCTCGCGGAGCATGTCTAGTAAAGTGCTTGAACCGATACAGATTAATGTGAGGGGCTGAGGAAGATGTTTCGATAGCACACCATGAAAGTCTTGTGACTCATTGCCTGGGCGGTTATCTCGGTTGTGTTACTTGAGATAATCATGAGTACAAGAGATGTTGTAGGGTCAAGTCCTGTGATTACAGGGGGGAGATTTGTGATACTTGATCCGGTGTGTGTTGAAACGTCTGGGGCATATACGTTTTAGTCAGTGATGTGCTATATTAGTTGGGTGGTGACTTAATATAGCACTCCTGCATTGTGATTTTTTTTCTATCTGGTCGCACGCTCCATATATTACCCGTATGAAGAGTAGAATGTATATGAGAGAAAATTGGCAAATGTGGCCAAGTGGGAGATTGTTGCCATGTGGTGTATCCACATTGGCCGGTTCTATTTTTGACTCAATCCATATGAGGTTTGGATTATGATTTATCCTTTTGTGTTAAGGATAAGGATAGGATTTATCCTTGTGGGTTAAAGATAAGGATATGTTTCTTATTGGTTAAGAAACATATCTTAACTCATATCCTAACCGATGTTCTGTTTATCTCTACGAGAGAAAGAGAATATCCTAAAGGGTCCTAATAGTCTATAAATAGAACCCCTTCGCTTATACGGCAAAAAAATATATATAACCTATGATACACAAGAAGAAAAAGGATTTTCTTCTTCTCATTCTCTCTGTGTGGACATAGAAGAAAACTCTGGTAGCACTCTTCGTACCCGATTCGATCCATCCGATCTGCAACCAGGAGATTCGTGGAGAGTCAAGAATTACCAAGACAAGGATGATCCAAGACAGTTTGTAAGTTTTCGCTGCCCTCTAATATACGTGTATATAAATATTTGATATTATATTTAAATTTAAATTTTAAAAATTTAATATAATATATTTTAAAATATTATAAAGAGAAAAAATTAATTATTTTGAATTTAAATTTTTAAATTCAAATTTAAATTTTAAATATTTGATCAGATTCGAATTTAAATATAAATTTTTAAAATTCATCAAATTTAAATTTAAATTCGAAATTCGAATTTCTAATTTGGTAGCTCGATTTGCTAGTCAGGTTGGAATTAAAACCCGACTCGTCGACATTCCTATACATTAGTAGGGATGTCAACGGGTCAGATTCGGGACGGATTATCAAAAACTTAATTCCGAATCCGAACCCGACTACCAAATTCGTACCCGAATCCGAATCCAACGGATTTTAAAAAATTCATATCTAAATCCGAATCCGATCAAAAATTTAAAATCCGAATCTGAACTCGAACCCGAACCCGAAAATTCAAATCCGAATTAATACTTTTTTATTTTTTTATAATATTTCAAAATATATTATATTAAATTTAAAATTTTAAAATATAAATTTAAATATAATATTAAATATTTATATACACATATATTATATAACGTAAAATTAATTCTCGCTCGGATCGGATACAATCAAAATTTATATTTAAATTCAAATCCGTCGAATTTTTATTTTTTACAATCATATCGGAATATATATTGGCTTAATATCGGATACATTCATTTGAGATTAGTGGATAAAATTTTGAGTATCCGTACTTATTCACATCCGCATTAGATCGTGTTGGCATCTGGCACTACGTGGTCATACGTTCACATGCAAACAGTAGTACGATCATAATTGAGTTGATGGCATTATTGCTCGATCCCCACCATGAGACAACTTACAACGTGTGGGTCCTGCTAGTCTTTTCAACATGTTTTTTGTTTACTTTTTATTCATTCAAGGACACACAGCCCACGTGCATAATATTTTTAGATTCTATTCCATAATTTTATGATAAAATAAAGAGCAATGCTATATGTACACCCCCAAAGGGGGTGTATATCTTACACCCACCCATCTAAGGGTGGGGGGTCACTTCACAAATTGTGAAGTGACCCCTCACCACATTCCACCCATTGGATGGGTGGGGTGTGTGATGTACACCCCCAAATGGGGTGTACAAGTAGCATTTTCCTAAAATAAAATATAAATTATAAAGAATAAAATATTTTAATTTGAACAATTTTAATTTAATATAACTACTAATGCAAATAATTTTTAAAATTTTAATTAGTTATAATTTCTCGCCACTAGGTGGCACTGAAGTATGTTATAATTTAATTTTCAAATTTTTTAAATTATAATAATATCTATCTCACTTAATGCATGCACTACAATAAAATTAGACTATAACAACACTTTTAAGTATTTCTAAAATCTAAAAAAAATATCGTTAATAAAAATACCGACACTTATTATAAATATTGCTATATGTGCCGTCGCTAGGGTATATAGCGACACATTTTTGTAATGTGTCCCAAAAATGTGTCCTTATAACCTAATTTTGGATATAGATAGAATATAAATAGAACACTTATACAAAAGTGTCACAAACATATGTCCCTATAACCTACTTTTGTTGTAGTGATGATGCAATCACTATAATAAAAGAGCAATGCTACATGTACACCCCGAAGGGGTGTACATCATACATTTCCACCATTTTAATGGTGGCGATATCTTTTACGGGTCACATCAAGTGACCCATCATCACACCCCCACCCTTAGATGGGTGGGGGTGTGAGATGTACACCCCTTACGGGTGTACACATAGCATTTTCCATAATAAAATTATGGTATATCGACATTTTTAAATATTTTTAAAATCTAAAAAAATTATCACTGACAAAAATACAGACACTTATTATTAGTGTTGCTATATGTGCCGTCGCTATGATGCGTATAGTGACACATTTTTATAATGTGTCCCAAAAATATGTCCCTATAACCTAATTTTGAATATAGATAGAATATAAATAGGATATTTATACAAAAGTGTCACAAACATGTATCCCTATAACCTAATTTTATTATAATGAATGATGATTAAAATATTATATTCTTTTTATATTAATAATTTATTTATATTTATTTTTTTAAAAAATAGATTGTAAGATTTAATTATAATAATTCAACAAGTTTTAAAATTAAAGTAAGTTAAAGTTAAAGTTAGAGAACTAAAATATAATACGCCGCATAGTTCCAGTCAAAAAATACAACAAATTAAAATTCGAGAGCTAAAATGTGTGGTTTGAAAGATAGTGGGCCCCTTAAATTAAGTAAGTGGTTGGTGGAATAGAATGATCTAAGAGATGAAATTAATCAAAGGGATAGATCTAATGATATAAAACTTACAAGTATCAATTGCTTGATACTTGTACAAGCATAATAGCCGGACTATATATATATATATATATATATATATATATATATATATATATATATATATATATATATATATATATATATATATATATATATATATACACACACACACACACACACACACACACACACACGCGCGCTATGGTGCTTTTATAAGCACGGAGATATCCGTGCTTATAAGTTGTTTTCGATGTTGGGACTTCCGAATCGACGATTGGCTTTATTATACTTGATTTAATGCATTTGAAATATCTAAAAAATAAATTTCGTAATTTTTTTATATTATTTGACTAATGATCAAAAGGCTTTCGATGTGGTGAGTCGTTTGCAAGTTTAATTATGTAGAAATTTTCAAACCACGTAAAATTTAAAATTTTATTGTCATATCATCATATTTTGTGAAATTTTTATTTGCAGCCGTTGATTTTGAGCCGTTTCGATCACCAGGCAAAATATATCGAAAAGTCATGAAATTATCTTTTTACGTATTTTAAATACTCTAAATCAACTCTAACGGAGCCGGTCGTCGATTCGAAAGTCTTAATATCGAAAATAACTTATAAGCACGGATGTCTCCGTACTTATAAAAGTATACTAGCCGCACTATATATATATATATATATATATATATATATATATATATAGGGTAGAGCTTATATACTTTCAAAAATACAAGTCCAAATATACTTGTGATTTTTTTATCAATAGATTTGCATTTAGATTCGTGCAATTATGCTTTTAAGAGTATATAAGCTTTACTATATATATATATATATATATATAGTATAAGCGTATTTGGAATTGTGCTATTGTACTTTCATTCTCAGTATTCAGTATATATAGTGATATACATCTGGACATATGCCATGCTTGCTGGGTCACTAGCCTAGTTGTATCAGCATTTTCTATTCTTCTGCTGCATGTTAGAATAGGAGTTCAGCTTCAGTTATACAGTTCAGTTATACAGCTTCAGTTATACAGCATTAGTTGAGATTACAGCTTTCAGCATCCCGATAGGGATTTTTCGGCTTTGCGCCGACTGCCCGATCTCTAGACCACGAGCTTGAGCATCAGCATTATGATCGCCATAGCACTAGCTGTTCATTTCACATACGCTGTGGAACTGATCCCCCACAATACGTTCTTTACTGGTAATGTGATGACCTGAATCCTAGCGAAGGATTACAGCTTAACCATCAGCTTTTGGAGGCTTATTTTTGGTTGATAGAGTTGGTTGTGCGCAAATCGGACCCAAGATTTGGACTTAGCGCGAAAAATGGATAAAGAATATCTATTCAAATGCCTTCGTCGAAAAATAAAAGTGGTTTCCCATAAAACTGAGTCCGAAATTGGATTCAGAGCAGAAAAACGATCAAAATTGGCTATTTGGATGTATTTTTCTGAGTCCGGACGTCCGAAAATGGACAACATGAAGTTTTCACTAAAATTCGGGTGCACGGGGGAGCGGTGGACCGGACTGGCCACGTGGCGGCCTTTCATTGGCGTCTTATAGCCACGTGGCGGCGCGGGAGAGGGTGGCGCAGTTGGCGCAGTCCACGCAGACGGCGTGGGCAGGCGGGCAGGCCAGGCAGGCGCGGGGGCAGCGTGGGGCGCGCTACGGATAAGGGGCGGCCACGTGTCTCTCTCCCATTGGCGGTGTCGATAGCCCTGTCGAGGCGCGACACGTGACAATGGATCGGGCGGCGGGCGTGGCTGGCGCGGCCGTTGGATGGGCGTCGCGTTGCGGCCGTGAGCCGGTCTGCTACTGTAGCTGGAACAGTGGATTCTCCTCTCCATCTTCTTCTCCATGGCTATTTAGGGGGTTCTTTCTCCTCATTTGAGCTCTTTTGGGATCTGGGATTTTTAGGGGACCTTCACCAGAGATTCATCTACCAATTCCCTTCAATCCTTAAATTTCTTGGAGGATTTTGAAGACCCTTTGATCATCTTCTTCATCAACTTTGGAGGACACCACCATTGCTGCATTCTCGATCCACTCCGTCATGTTTCAGTGCAAAAATTCTACAGAGCTCATTTCTTAGAATGTTTAGCTGATTTTTGAAGGGGATCTCCATAAGAGGTAGGCCTACAACTTTGGTATTCAACTCTTCCCCTGGATCTTGAGTTTTTATGGAGTTTTTATACCATCTTTGGGACCCTTGTGCACAGCCTGGGAGTTTTGCACAGTAGGATTGGAGTTTCAAGCTGATTTTTGTGGAGGAATCTTGAGGACTTGAAGATCTAAAACTTTGGTATGTACTGCTTCACCCAGATCTGAAGTTTTTTTAGAGTTGAATTGTCATCTTTGGAACTATTGTGCACTGAATTAAGTTTTGGACAGTCAATATTAAGTTTTGTATAGTCAATAATATTTATGGAATTTTTCTTTGATCCGTGCATAGATTTTGGTGTTCTTTGGCTCGATTTGTATCTACTCTCGAAGAGGAATCCATTGATACCTTGCTTGCTAGATTTGGAGTTCGTTTGTCTAGGTAAATTTAATAATCTTTCAACCCCTATGTTAAGATTTACAGCAGTTCACTGTTTTGGTTGTTATATTGATGAATGAAGCTTGGGATGCAGATTTCTTGATGAGTTCTCGGTTATTTTCTTGATTTTTTAAAGTTCCAGCATCTTTTTAATTTTAAGGTGAGCAATTCCTCTTTTGATTTCTGTGGCAAATTCTATTTGGATTGATCCCTATAATTTTTGGAAGTTAATGTTGAAATTTCAATGTATTCTTAGACTGCATTACACCCTTTGCTTAATTTGATTACTAAGGGCAATTAATGATGGATTTTTGAAGGCTTGGAGATCTTCATATGATAGAGCTATTGGGAACTTCATTTTGAGGTATTTGGGGTTGCACATGCATTTTATTTAGCATAAGTATGCTTGTTGAAATTCCGGGATTTTTGCGCAGTGGCTGTTTTTTTTTGCGATTGCCACCAATCCGAGTGGTGGATTTGGATGATTCTTACTACATTGGATTCCTAAGAGACTGAGAATTCTACACGCCAAATTTCAGCTAGATCGGACATCGGATCGATAAGTTTCAGGTGGGTTGGATTTTCCTCCAAAATTAGTGGGCGGCTTCCTAATTCTATCAAGTAATAAGCATGCATGATTAAGTTGTATACTTTATGTGATTGAGATGTAAGCATGTCAAAATTGAACACCTTATATTATTTGGGATGCAAGCATGTTAGAGTGTGATGACCCGGATCTCCGCTGAAGGGTTACAGCATGACCATTGGTTTCTGGAGGCTTATTCTGTGTGATGATGGTGTTTGTGCGCAAATCGGACCTCAGGATTGGACCCAGCACGAAAATTGGATTAAGTTTGCCTATCCGGATGCCTTTGTCAAATTTTAGAAGCGGATTTTGGCAAAATCTAGACCGTATTTGGATTCGGCGCGGAAAAACGTTGGAAAACGGCCATTCGAATGTATTTTTCCGAGTCCGGACACCCGAAAACGGACAACCGGAAATTTTGCAGTGTTTTCAGGTGCAGGGGGGAGTCGTGGACCGGTGGACATGTGGCGGCTTCCCATTGGCGCGCGGTGGACACATGGAGGCCTGGGGTTGGTCGGTGTTGCAGGCTCGGTAGGCGCGGCCCACGGGAGCTGCGCGGGCAGGCCGGGCAGGCGAGCGGGCAGGCGCGGCGTTGGTTGTTGGGTGTGCCACATGGCGGCTCCTCATTGGGTGCACTGGGGACACATGGAGGATTTGGATTTGGTGGGTGCATCAGGCGCGGTACACGCGGCGCGTCGGCTGAGGGCTTGGACACGTGTCGGCTCGCGGTTGGTTGGTGCAGCATGGGCGCCGAGCAGGTAAGGGGCGCCACGTGGCGCGCCCTTATTGGACTACACCGACGTGCTGTCTGCGCGCGGTTGGTGGGGTTGCCATGTGGCGGTCGCTGATTGGCGAGGCTATTGACCGCGGAGCGCTAGCGCGGATTGGCGACACGTGGCGGCATCGGACGGCGCAGGTTGATTCGGGGCGGTCTTCGGGCGTGGACCGTGAGCACATTTGGGCGCTCGAATGTGCTCCCTGCGCCCGAATTTTGGGAGTTTTCCTGGTTCGTTTATGGGCTATAAATTGGGTTTCTTCCTTCTCTTGCGAGCGTTTTTTGGAATCGATTTTTTGGAGGAACTTCTACAGAGCCATCCCCTACACTTTCTCTTCATTTTCATCAACAAAAGAAGTAATCCAAGGGGCTTCTTGATCATCTTCTTCCTCCACTTTGGAGAGCTCCACCATTGTTGAAGCTTCAGCCAACTTCGCCGCGTTTCGGTGCAGAAGCTCCCCCGAGCTCAATTTCTTGGAGATTTTAGCTGATATTTGGAGGGAATCTCCACAAGAGGTAAATCTACAGTTTTGATATTCAGCATTTTTCGTGGATCGTGATATTTCTTGGAGTATTTTCAGTGTTTCTAGAACCATCACGCACAGATTTTGTGCTTGGACACTCTTGAGTAATTTTGAGTTTTCTCTTTCATACGAGCTCGGATTTGAGACTTCTTTAGCTCGATTTCTATATAATCTCAATAAGGAATCCATTGCCACCTTCCTTTTTGGATTTGGAGCTTGTTTTCCCAGGTAATTCCAGTCTTCTTCCAGACCCTACAGTGCAGATTTTTAGAGTGCAGATTTTGTTAGTTCTTTGAGCAATGAACATTTGTATGCGAATAGCTACGGGAACATCATGTTTATTTGGGAATTTCTTGGTATGGATGTGTTATCAAGTTGTAGATGAGCATTTTTCATGTTGAAACTTATAAGGAATTTCTTCTAGATTGATCCCTAAAATTCCTTGAACATCATGTTGAATGTAGTGCCCTGTTTTTGGACAGCATGTGAGAATCTTGATGAATGTTAATTATCAAGGGTTTAAGATGGATTTTCGATGTTTGGGGAAGGGTTATTTGGTTAAGGACATGTTGTTACCGCTGTTCGGAACCTCCCTTGATTATGTTTGATGCAGAAATTTGATTTCCTTAATTATCTTGGACTATGCTGAAATTCTGGAATTTACCCTCGCAGTGAGCGTTGATTCGGTGATTGCGCCCAATCCGGGAGTCAGATTTGGGCGATTTCTGCGACATTATTTTCCTGAGGAGTCGAGGATTCTACAAGCCGAAATTCAGCTTGATCGGGCATTGGATTGACAGTTTTCAGGTGGGTTGTTTTTGTCTCCATAACCGGCGGACGGTTCTCTAACTCTATTTGTTAGTATGCATGCATGACTAAGTGCACACCCTTTATGATTGAGTTGTAAGTTTGGTAAATTGTACTTGTATGTTGAATGAGAGCTTACATGATATTGTTATCCATGTTATGGTAATTGAAAGCTTACATAGGTGTAGTGTTCCCCTATGAGATTGAGAGCATGCATGATTTAGTGTACAACCTATAGGATTGAGATGTAAGCATGAGAAATGGCCTAGATTATGTGGATTGATGCTTAATTGTTAAATTGTACATGTTTTGGTGGATTAGAGATCTCGCATATTGTAAAATGGTTATGTTTACTTTATACTAGTTGAGAACATGTTTAGGAAGATGATGTTCGCATTGGTTGTTAGTAGAGATTATGTTGGATGCAATGCCTTTTACTGATATTTGAGCTAGTACCTTGTATGATAGAATCAATTGATGGATTATCACTCTTATAATGACATTATGGAACTTGACCTAGCACCCCGTCATATGTCGCATGTTTAAACTAGACTAGTAGAGAACCTTTACTTGGGCTAGGTTCTTTTATGCTTTAGATATTCCCACACCTTGCATCTTTTTCCTGGACATAGAGTTTCCTCGCCCGGGTAGTGGGCTGAGGGGTCGGGACATTGTGGGACGTCTGTTGCACTCGTGCCTAGGGACTGAGTGGAGTCTGGTAGCTGAGGTTAGACCAATGCTAATGTTGGGAGCTGTTTGGGTAGACGGTGGTCCCGGGCCGTCGAGTATCTTCCGGTCAGTGTTGTTGGGAACCGTCTGGGTTGACGGTGGTCCCAGGTCGTGAAGTGTCATCCGACCAGTCTTGTTAGTCTTTGATTTGTGGGTCGATCCCGGCTGTGGAGTATCTCCAGCCCGTGTGTATAGTATGGCGAGCTGGCTGTCTCATTTTGGGAGACGTTTAGATTGACGGTGGTCCCGTCTGTTGAGTACCTCCGGCTAGTGGGTTAGTGCAGCGAGTTGGTTGAGTGCGGTATTGTCTCGAGATTCATAAGGGCTTTACTAGGTGAGTCGTCGAGAGTACTCCGACTTATGTGTGAGATGCTTGAGGATTTTGAGTCTATTCGTTTTGAGAGAGAGCGTGGATTTTGATTATAGCCTGCATGTGCCACTGTTACTATATTTGATACTGCGCCGGTTTGGCTGGGCCAGTTTTGGCAGCCACTTTCTATGTAATTCCAGTCATCCGTGGATGTAATGGTAGTAGGCGAGCGCCGGTTTGGCTGGGCCAGTTTTGGCAGCCACTCTCTATGTAATTCCAGTCCTCCGTGGATGTAATGGTAGTAGGTGAGCGCAGATTTGGCTAGGCCAGTTTTGGCAGCCACGCCCTACGTAAGTCCAGTCCTCCATGGATGTAATGGCCGTAGGTAGGCGCAGGCTTGACTAGACCCTATGTGGTAGTCAGTTCGATTGGGTCGATTGAGCACCTCGTGCTCGAGTGGTTGCATATCTTTTCATCTGTATCACCCCTTTGAGCATTTAGATAGAGGTATGGTAGCTGTAGAGTTATTTCCAGTTTTTCTTATACACTTTTTACTGCACCGTTATCTTGTGCCTCTAGTAGACTTAGTGGGAAGACCGTTGTTCTTGGGGACGGTACCCACTGAGAACTATGTGTTGGTGTAGTTCTCACACCCTCTGTCGATGACAGTTTTGCAGAGGCATCTTCACCAGTTCCTACCTTTGCGGTTGCTGCTTCTTCTGATCGAGGCGAGGGAGTCGCAAGCTAGATCCCTACCTGTCTTGGGAGAGTAGTTATATCCCCTTATTGGAAATTTTTACTACAGTCAGATGGATTTGTATATTTTACTCTTTTGAGAGTTTTCTTTATTTTGAGGGACTGATATACTCTGAGGATCTGTCTTGTACTGTAAACCTGTACTTTGATGTATTATTATTTAGTTTACCTCCCCATTTGGGTTCTTAGATGTTGTATCAGAGAATGTTGTGTGATGATGTTTTTGGGAGATGGATACTGTATCTTTATTTTTCAGTCGTATTGTGGTTGGATTTTAGTTTTACAGCAGTTTACTTTTCAGCTCTGATATCTGTTTAGCTGTAGTTTTATCTTTGCAGGTCGGACGTTTCGCCTATGCGGAGTTTCCCGATCTGTTGGCGAGCCCGGGTCGCAGTTATTGTTACGGAATTTAAGTTGGCATAGTTTCGTGAAAGGTTTAAGTCTTGAAGATTGAAGATAAAGAAAGTTGGATCATATACCTCAATCTCAAGAAAGAAGAATTCAAAAGGATCAGGTATGTTTAACTAAAGATTATTGGTGATCCGAATACTTCTTGTAGTGTAGAAACACCTGGAAGAGTTTTTAATTGCTTAATTATCAAAAACTGGTGTTCGGACAAGTTCAGGATCCGGATCAGAGCCAGCGATCTGGATCCCGAAGGTTGTTGTTTCATACAATACTTCAATCCGGATCGCAGCATCTCACGATCCGGATCCCGAACGTTGAGTTTTCTGAATTGTATGAACGATCCGGATCAGACAATCCGATCCGGATCCCGAACGTTTGATTTTCTGGAAACCGTCTATATTGCTACTGCAATCCGGATCGCCCAAATCCGATCCGGATCGCCGTCCGTCAAAATTCCAGAAATGTTAGGTTTTTTATTCTTATCTCCTTCCAAATGTTTCTAACCTATAAATAGACCCTATGATTCATTTTCTAGGGCAAGCCGATATTAAGGAAAATAGCCGTCATAATAAAGTATCATCTTTTACGGCTCTAGATCCACATATAGAGAAGAAAGGAAATCATTAGAGAATACTCTATGTTTCTTCATCTATATTGATTAGTTTGATTCTAGGTTTTCATACTCACATCTTGAGTTGAATCAAACTAATGAATACTTAGATGGTATTTCCGATCTATCTTTGATCTAAGTATTCGGCGGATCATCACCACCCAAAAACAACGATTTACCCCAAAAATCGGCGCGTGGATTCGCGTGTCCTTGTGGATTCAAGGTTCAACCGCTCTCGTGGATTCGGAGCGAGGCACGTTCGTGGATTCGAAGGGTGCTATTGGGTGAAGACCGTGGATTCGGTCGGACGTCGTGGATTCGACGTTGGACGCCGTGGATTCGGCGTTGGGCGCAGATCGTGGATTCGAGAAGCGTCGCGGAGCGAGCGGAGAAGATCCTATAGGAGCGTATGGAAAAGGTTGAGTCGTAAGTGTGTACGGTAAATCACCTTGTACGTGTTTTAATTCTAGTGGATTTCTGCCGTGTTATCGGTCCCGTGGTTTTTTACTCCGGTGATGGAGTTTTCCACGTAAAAATCTTGCGTATTATTTTTATTTCCGCATTGGGTTTTTATCGCAACGATTTTTGAGTGTTTATACGTTTACACCTATTCACCCCCCTCTAGGTGTTTTTTCCCCTATTTAGATCCTTATTACATATAACCCAACAAGTGGTATCAGAGAAGGAATAGGGTTGTAAACAATGGTTGAAGGTGGAAACATCAACCGACCCCCGTTCTTCGATGGAACAAATTATGCGTACTGGAAAGTACGGATGAAAGCCTTTTTAATTTCCATCGACGAACGGGTGTGGCAATCAATTGAATTAGGATGGTCTAATCCAACTGAATTTATTGGTGATGTTCGCACCTTAAAACCTAGGTCGAAATGGACCAAGGAAGAGTTAGATTCATCTTCTTACAATGGCAAGGGAATTAATGCTATTTTTAATGCCTTATCTCAAACTGAGTTCTCTCGCGTCTCAGCATATGAGACTGCGAAAGAAATCTGGGATGTTCTTCAGGTTACACATGAGGGAACTAACCTTGTGAAGATTCAGAAACTGCAATTGCTTACGAGCAAGTTTGACTCTATCTTGATGGCAGAAAATGAATCTTTCACGGACTACTATACACGATTGCAAGATATCGTAAACTCATGTGCTAACCTGGGAGAGAAGATTCCAGAATTTAAGATTGTAAGAAAGATCTTAAGAACTCTTCCTGAACGATTTCGCCCAAAGGTTACTGCCACTGAAACTATTAAACACCCGGACGAAATACGTGTAGAAGAATTAGTTGGTTCATTACAAACTTATGAAATGGCATTTACTACTAACAATTCTTCTGGAAAGGCATCCACTTCTAAGTCTTCAGGTTATGCGTTGAAAACAACTAAGGAAGAAGACGCGGATACATCCTCCTCAGACGATGACGAGAACCTTTCTATGGAGGAATTTGAGAAGCAGCTCGCTCTCTTGACAAGGAAGTTTTGCCGCAACTTTCGAAGGGGTAATTCAAGTAAATCTCCATCCTTCGGAAAGTCGAACAAAGGCAAGGGTACTTCAAGTTACAAGTCAAGAAAGCAAGAGAACTTCTCAAAGGATAAGAAAAGTTCAGAAGGACAACTACAATGCTTCAAATGTCGAGGCTACGGCCACATTGCAACGGAGTGTCCTAACAAGTATCCGGCAAAGAAGAAGGCGATGCAAGTCGTCACTTGGGATGACAACTCAACGTCAAATGAGTCGTCTTCGAGTGATGAAGAAAAGAGCTCCACCGCATTCCACGCGTCCATATCTTCTCCCTTCATGTGCTTTATGGCAAGTACATCCGAGTCGTTGTCCAACTCCACTGTTGAAAAGAATGCAACGGACAATGAATCGGATGATTCGGAAGGTGAAGATTTTGCTCTAGCCTATCACAGATCTTTACGGGATTTAAAGAAACCGGCTAAGCAGAACAAGGGGTTGAGAGGGAGATTGCAGGATCTCGAAGAAGAAGTAAAAAGGGTAACTTCTCTCTCGACCGATCTTGAAGTGGAAAGGGATAATCTGATAAAGGCAAATGTTTTCCTTCAAGAGTCCAATGAGCAACTCGAGAAGAACTATATAGATATGGTGAACAAAGCTAACTATTTCTTGAAGCTCTACGGCGAGGCCCGACGGGAAAAATTGGAAATGACAGAGACCATTTGCCAACTCAAGGATGACTTACAGCAATTTTCTTTTGGAAGGAGTAAGTTGGATAAACTTCTTGGTCTTGGTCAAACAAACAAGTTCGGCCTCGGATACAATCGAACTGAAGACAATTTTAGTTCGGTTGGGACAGTCTTTGTGCCTCAGTCGGTATCTCCTCCTCCGACACCGGAAATCATGACAACCAACGACAACAAGCCTACTTCATCCTCTTCAGAATCGTCAAGCACAAAGGTATGTTTTCGTTGTAATTTTGCAGGGCACATTGAAAGAAATTGCAAGATTGGAGGTCAAAGATCAAATCAACCACATCTTGCAACTGCTACCAATAAGTTCACTCCCCGGAATTCAAAGAAGGATTTTCCTAAAGAAAAGGACATTGGTAGTACTTCAAACAAGACGATGACAAAAGAAAAAGACCAATCATGCAAGACGTCTTCATCAAGGAAAACTTCTCAACCATTGCCAACATACTCCAAAACTCAAAAGGTTTGGGTATGCAAAGGTGAAACCCCTCCTTGTCTTTAATCGTTCTACGATTAAATCTTGTGTAGTTTATGTAGACTATTTCCTTTTCTTCTTTTTCTTTTGGCCGACCCGTCAACCATCTTTGGGAGGTAAATGGTACATTCTCTTATTGGTTGATGATTTCTCTAGGTTTTCTTGGGTAGCATTTTTAAAAGAGAAAGCTGATACGTTTGACTCTTTTCATGAGATTTGCCATCGTATTATGATTGAAAAGAATGAAAAGATCATTCGTGTTAGAAGTGATAGAGGTGGAGAATTCATAAATTCAAAATTCATTGATTTTTGCACTTCAAATGGCATTAAACATGAATTCTCGGCACCCTATACACCTCAGCTGAATGGTGTTGTTGAGCGCAAAAACAGGGTTGTTCAAGAGATGGCGCGTGTGATGCTTCATAGCCGGAATTTACCGCTACATTTTTGGGCTGAAGCCGTGAACACCGCTGTCTATGTCATTAATAGAGTTTACTTGCGCCCAGGAACTTTAAATACACCATATGAGCTGTAGTTTAGTAGAAAACCGGATATCAAATACTTTCGTATCTTCGGGAGTCGATGTTACATTTTACGTGACCGTGAAAATCTTGGAAAGTTCGACTCTCGAAGTGATGAAGGGATCTTTTTGGGTTATTCTACGAATAGCAGAGCATATCGAGTATTTAACATTGAATCTAAGACGATCGTAGAATCTATAAATGTTAAAGTAGATGAAGCTTTTCACTTTGGATCTGGAAAATCTACCCTCGATATCTCTCTAGATGATGATTCTCCTGCTAGTGCATCTTCTCATGATAATACTTCCAATATTAATGATGCATCTAATGGTTCTTCTAGTTTATCTGATGTGCAGGAATCATCTCATGTACCTCCGAGTACTCCGTTTCAACAAACGTTACGAATCTCCAAGGATCATCCGGAATCAAACATCATTGGAGATCCACAAGAAGGAGTTAGAACTCGGAGGCAGTTGGTTTGTGGATTCGCTTGCTACGTATCTTTAATCGAACCAAAGAACATAGATGAAGCTCTTCAGGATGACTACTGGATTAAAGAATGCAGGAAGAGCTCCATCAATTTGAGCGAAACAAAGTCTGGGAATTAACGAAGCCTCCAAAGCAACATAATGTGATAGGTACCAAATGGATCTTCAAGAACAAGAAAAATGAGGATGGTACTATCATCAGGAACAAGGCACGATTAGTTGCTCAAGGCTACTCTCAAGTAGAAGGTATAGACTTTGATGAAACTTTCGCCCCTGTAGCTAGACTCGAGTCCATTCGTATACTATTTGCTATTGCTTGTCATTTTAAAATCAAATTATTTCAAATGGACGTTAAGAGCGTATTTCTAAATGGGTTTTTAAATGAGGAAGTTTATGTGGCTCAACCGAAAGGTTTTGTAGATCATAAACAACCTAACCATGTTTTTCGTTTGAAAAAGGCTCTTTACGGTCTGAAACAAGCACCGCGAGCATGGTACGAAAGGTTAACAAAGCACCTTTTGGAGAAGGGCTATACTCGAGGGGGAGCTGATAGGACTCTCTTTGTGAAGCATTATCAAAACAATTTCATTGTAGCACAAATCTATGTCGATGACATTGTATTTGGCGCAACAAGAGATAATGATGCTTCTAAATTCGCGGAGACCATGAAAAGCGAATTTGAGATGTCCATAATGGGCGAATTGACTTATTTTCTTGGATTGCAAATTAAACAAAATGATGAAGGTATTCACTTGAGTCAATCCAAGTATGCAATGGAGTTGGTCAAAAAGTTTGATCTAGAAAATTGTAAAGATTTTCCAACTCCAATGGGAACTAGCCACAAGGGACTTGGAAGTGAATCACATAGTGAGAATGTAGACGAGAAACTGTATAGAAGTATGATTGGAAGTCTACTTTACCTCACGGCTAGTCGCCCGGATATATCCTTTAGTGTTGGGATTTGCGCGAGATATCAATCAGCACCAAAGGAGGTTCACCTGAAAGCGGTGAAACGGATCATCCGGTACATCAAAGGATCAATTAATTTCGGAATTTGGTATCCTATGGGAACAAGTCTGGATATTGTTGGATACTCAGATGCCGATTGGGCAGGATCAGTGGATGATCGGAAAAGCACGAGTGGTGCATGCTTCTATCTTGGCCATTGCCTTGTTGCATGGCACAGTAAAAAACAGAATTGCATAGCACTCTCGACTGCCGAAGCGGAATACATTTCAGCTGGAAGTTGCTCAACTCAACTCATTTGGATGAAAAGCATATTGAGCGACTTCCGCATTTCAGCATCTTCGGTAACAATTCTTTGTGACAACACAAGTGCAATTAACATTTCTAAAAACCCTGTGTTGCACTCTAGAACAAAACATATTGATCTTAGATATCATTTTCTTAGAGAGCTAGTTGAATCAAATACTCTTCAACTTTCATATATTTCAACTGAGGATCAATTAGCTGACATTTTAACAAAACCTTTGGATCAAAAACGTTTTATTCATTTACGAAAAGCAATTGGAATGCTTTCCTTGAAATAAACTTCTTTTTGAAACCTTTGCTTAGGATAGGTTTTGTATTTGTTTTGTTTTGTTCATTATCTATGTTTGTACATAGGACATTAATTGAGCATAGATCATAATTGACTTTAATTGCATCTTTTCGCACATTTAGAAATTTATTATGCTTTTGCCATCATAATATTTCACTGTTGCAATGATCATTTATGTTAATTAAATCATCTTCTTAGTGATCAAAGTCAATTTCTCTCTCTCAATGATCTCTTGGTATAGTCATTATCTTATTTGACTGCTTAGTCGAGTATGAAATCGAGATCAATATTTGGTTGAATACTTTATATCTTAAATAATTGATAGCCAATTGAGGGGGAGTCATAGAAAAAGTAAAATGCTCAAAAGATGTGGAAAGAGTTACATCCCAATGAGGAGTGTGAAAACTACCACCACATGGAGGAAAGAGCTACCACCTCGGTCGTCCGAGTATTGTGTGCAGCTACCACATGTATACCAAGCATGGTTGTTCAAATTTTGATTAAGTAAAATGCATGTTGAAATACTTGACTTCGTTAAATTTCAAGGTTGGTATAAGGTGGGTTTTTAAAGAAAGATGCTCAAAGAGCCACTCTCTTCAACAGATTGTCTAGATACATTATCTACTATATTTGGGATTTCAAACATCTATTGATCTTTGTATTTCATTTTCTTTACTGAATTGATGATTTGATAAAGGCATTACTCATAAGATCATGTTAGATGTGATTGAAGGTGTTCAACTTTAAGGGATTTAATTCTTGTAAATTCTCGTTTCATTTTTGGATATTATTGATAGATTTGGCATAATCTAATTCTTGTTGTATGAAACGATGATTTTTGTTTAAAGTTGATACACATTTGTGCTTACAATCTTTTTCTGGTTTTTCTTGAATTTCTCTGAAATTTTCTAAAGAAAAAGTTGGAGCCGATCCGGATCGGGCAAGATGATCCGGATCCCGAACGCAGGTATTCTTCTGCGGGCTGACGATCCGGATTGGACCTGCCGATCCGGATCCCGAACGCAGTTTCTCACTGCGGGTAGCCGATCCGGATCGCAAGCATGGGATGATCCGGATCGCGGCTAGGGTTTTATAAAGAACAAAAGGGTTTTGATTTCTTTTACTCCAATCTTTTGTTCCAAAGTTTCCAGAGCCTCTCTCTCTAGATTTCATCCTTCTTGGAAGCTTTCAAACTCAAGTTCTTCAGTTCCAAGTAAGTTTTATTGATCAAAATCTCGGTTTTTCACCGTTTTTCTCTATTCCTCCTCAAACGTGATGAATTTCTTGGATCAATTTTGTTTGTGGATGGTTTTTGATCAAATTTCTTTTGAAATAAGAACTCTGGGTAGATTAGTTTTGATTATATGCTAGGTATTCTCCTGATTAACGGATTTTTAGGCTTCGATTTCTAAAATTTCGGTTTTAGGGCATATAATAAGGATTTTCGAAAATCATGCAATTGATCTATTTTTAAAAGTCCTTTTGCAAAACTAATTTGATTCTTAGTCTCTCTACATGATTATGATTGTTTGGGTACAATTTTTTTCAAATCTTTGAAAATTAACATTTTTTCATGTGTTCTTGAGTTATTGTTCACAGGATTTTAAATCTTTTAAGCACTTGCACCAATGGCGTTCGCGTGGATAATCTTCCTTTTGGTAGCAATGGTAGGACCTAGTGGGTCTTCTATAAAAAGAGAACAAGATGACTCAAATCAAGAAGAGACAAAGAAAGTTTGTCAAAATGATTCAGAATCAGATGAAGAAGACTGGGAAGAGATTTGTGAACAAGCACAAAAAGCTATTGACAAAGAAGATAGGTTGTATTTGAAGAACAAGAAGCTGATGAAATCTTCCTCAACAACCAAGCAGTACACTAGGCGAAAGAATTCAAGGGGAACTGGAATTCAGGTTGATAGACCCCTCACCAGAGCTCGCTCTCTCCCTAGAGAATCTCCATGGACTGAAGGTCAAAATGCACCGTCTGGATCTATACTACATCCTTCAACGTCCTGGAGACACACGGCAAAAGCGAATGTAAGGTCCTCAATTCGACAAGAACAGCGAAGATCATCTGCTGAACAAGACAGTGTATCTACAAATCTCAAACAGATTATCTCTGAGCAATATAAGATGAAAAGAAAGGTCTCCACAATGTCAAAAATGCTTCAAGCGATTTTGAAGAAGTTGGATTGTACCAATCCTACTAGTTCTGATTCAGACTGACTTAAATTTCTTTCTAATCTTTTCTTGTGCAGGTTTTTCAGTTTTTAGGACTTACTCTTAGTTCTAGTTCTTATCTTTCGGAACAATTTTTGAAACTTTTAACTCTCCTTCATTTTTGTAATTTTGGCTTTGTTTGTGACAAAAAGGGGGAGAGAATTTAGAGAGAACTTGAACCATGACAATGAACTTGAACAATGAGAATGTGAATGTGTGAACATCGAGGTAAGTATAACCTCAACTTGAAAGGTAAGTAGAACTTCAACTTTTGGTTTTCATTTGTTTGAATGCATGCCTCGACTAACTATTCGACTAACTATTTGGGCATGTAATATAACTAACAAGTTGATGTTCACTAACATGACATTTGGTTTTTGATTGCATAGAAGATATGTTGGTTTTTGACTATGATTCTCTTACATATCTGAATTCTCAAATGTCATGATGATCAGATAAAACTCTATCTCTGTACTAGGTTTTGAATGTTAAATATTCTTGAGGTATCCAACGATCTCTTTTTGTCAAGAATGATTTCTTTGTGCAGAGAGTACAGATGTCTAAGTCTAGAGTCTGTTTTAGGAGTTTATCTCATGTTTTAAGTTTTTGGATCTCCATTGTAAATTTTTGTTGTATGGTGATAGCAACAAAAATATCTTTTTAAATTTTCTTGAGTGGATCTGTGTTTTGTCACGAAACCGCCAAAGGGGGAGATTGTTACGGAATTTAAGTTGGCATAGTTTTGTGAAAGGTTTAAGTCTTGAAGATTGAAGATAAAGAAAGTTGGATCATATACCTCAATCTCAAGAAAGAAGAATTCAAAAGGATCAGGTATGTTTAACTAAAGATTATTGGTGATCCGAATACTTCTTGTAGTGTAGAAACACCTGGAAGAGTTTTTAATTGCTTAATTATCAAAAACTGGTGTTCGGACAAGTTCAGGATCCGGATCAGAGCCAGCGATCCGGATCCCGAAGGTTGTTGTTTCATACAATACTTCAATCCGGATCGCAGCATCTCACGATCCGGATCCCGAACGTTGAGTTTTCTGAATTGTATGAACGATCCGGATCAGACAATCCGATCCGGATCCCGAACGTTTGATTTTCTGGAAACCGTCTTTATTGCTACTACAATCCGGATCGCCCAAATCCGATCCGGATCGCCGTCCGTCAAAATTCCAGAAATGTTAGGTTTTTGATTCTTATCTCCTTCCAAATGTTTCTAACCTATAAATAGACCCTATGATTCATTTTCTAGGGCAAGCCGATATTAAGGAAAATAGCCGTCATAATAAAGTATTATCTTTTACGGCTCTAGATCCACATATAGAGAAGAAAGGAAATCATTAGAGAATACTCTATGTTTCTTCATCTATATTGATTAGTTTGATTCTAGGTTTTCATACTCACATCTTGAGTTGAATCAAACTAATGAATACTTAGATGGTATTTCCGATCTATCTTTGATCTAAGTATTCGGCGGATCATCACCACCCAAAAACAACGATTTACCCCAAAAATCGGCGCGTGGATTCGCGTGTCCTTGTGGATTCAAGGTTCAACCGCTCTCGTGGATTCGGAGCGAGGCACGTTCGTGGATTCGAAGGGTGCTATTGGGTGAAGACCGTGGATTCGGTCGGACGTCGTGGATTCGACGTTGGACGCCGTGGATTCGGCGTTGGGCGCAGATCGTGGATTCGAGAAGCGTCGCGGAGCGAGCGGAGAAGATCCTCTAGGAGCGTATGGAAAAGGTTGAGTCGTAAGTGTGTACGGTAAATCACCTTGTACGTGTTTTAATTCTAGTGGATTTCTGCCGTGTTATCGGTCCCGTGGTTTTTTACTCCGGTGATGGAGTTTTCCACGTAAAAATCTTGCGTATTATTTTTATTTCCGCATTGGGTTTTTATCGCAACGATTTTTGAGTGTATATACGTTTACACCTATTCACCCCCCTCTAGGTGTTTTTTCCCCTATTTAGATCCTTATTACATATAACCCAACAGTTATGACCCCGGGGCGTGATAGATTAGAGTGGTATCAGAGCTTAGGATGTAGGTCATTGTGGACTTAGAAACTCTAGGCTTGTGGTTGGACTTTAGGATGACTACGTGAGAGTCGTGACTTATAGCGAGAGTCCTGATTGAGTTTTATACCTCTCTCAAGAGACGGGATGAGTGATTGGCATGCATATTCTTCTAACTGATTAGGTTCGCTACAGACAACATAATGCTATGGAATGGATGACATGTCCTAGACTTTCGCTGGATTGGGTCGAGTGTTTGTTGTGTGTTGTTGTGCAGTTTTGTCGTGGTAAGCGGTGTCTCCCCGACGTTGTGTTTCGACCCACATGCACGCGTTTTGGTAGAGGTGTCAGAGTAGGATGATCTGCGCCGGATACCCAGGTTGAGGTCAGAGAGCTCCGGACCAAGAGGGCAGGATTGTCAATGGCATGCCAGCGGCGGAGTGAGCAGCTGGATAGGATGATACAATTGTTGGACCAGTAGGCATTCCCGATAGTGCTTCTCGTCGAGACCACCCTCAATGCAGTATCCCTTATTGCAGTACTTCCAGTGGCGCCGGTGGAGCGAGTAGCCCCCTCCGTGCCGACGAGTAGTGCCGAGGCACCGAGGCAGGGTGGATAGCTGACAGTAGATGAGATGTGGGACATTATTGATCGATTGAACTAGTTCCGGCAGATGAACCGTCCCGATTCGTAGGATTGAGTTTGGAGCCTTTGGAGGTAGAGGTGTGTTTGGTGGTGATGGAGAGACTACTTGAGAGACTCCTTGTGCCAAAGAGTTTACGTAGTTGCTGAACTACGCGCTCCACATTTAGAGGGATGAGGCGCATAGGATATGTGTGTCTGGGAGTGGATTGCGCTAGGATACCTTTCAGCTTATTCGGTCCCTCCGGTTATAGATTTTGGATGCCTCGATGGAGTAGACGTTGTATATGAAGCGTGGCGTCGCAGTTCCTTTCGAATGGGATCTGCCGCCAGGGCATGTTCTGAATTGAGGCGCTCGGTGCCAGGTGATCGAGGATAGATCAGTAGGTAGAGGCCTTCCCGAGTCCTTTCCCCTAGGTCATGGATTTCTGAGGCGGTAGAGGTCGGGTAGACCCCGATGGCAGCATCAGCCTTGGATCAGCAGCGGCGGTAGCATGGATCTGTTATCTGCGGAGGGCCGTAGTTGTCGCCGCAGTGTGAGCAGAGGCAAGGGTCGTGCTCCTTATGTGAATAGTCTAGATATTTTCATGTAGACAGGACTTTGACGTCGAGGCAGACTGTGTAGTGGCCCAGATTCTCGTGTAGCTTTTCCCCGTGATCTGCGATGAGAAACACATATTATTGGTGTGTTGGACCCGCAACGCATCAAATAGACTAGTTAGACGGACTCAGTGAGGATTCTGGATCAAGCCAGTCTTTCGGCTGCTCTCGCCAAAATTTGGAAGTGGTTTCAGGCTAATCGGAGGCAGGATTTGGATTCAGCGTGGAAAAATATTGAAAAACGGCTATTTGCTTGTATTTTTTTGAGTCCGGACGTCCAAAAACGGACACCCAGAAGTTTTCGGTGCATTTTGGTGCACGGGGGAGCCGTGGACCGGCGGGGGAGCCACGTGGCAACCCGTGATTTGTCGGCGCACGTGGCGCGGTCCAAGGAAGCCCCGCGGGTGCAGTGGACAAGGCGCGGGGACACGTGGCAGCCTCTGATAGGCGGGCTCAGGCGGGACGGTCCACGGAAGCGCGCGGGGGAGCCGTGGACCGGGGCGGGGCCACGTGGCGGCGCCGGGTTAGATGGCTCATGCACGCGCGGTCCACGCAGCGCGGGGAGTAGGCGGGGGCAGGTACGGTGCGATGTGGGGCAGGCGCGGGCAGGTGGGCGCCCGTACGCGGGCGACACATGGCGCCGTGCGATTGGCGGGCGCCACCCTCCCCGTTGACCCGTGCGGGACACGCGGTAGCGCCCGAGCTGCTCGGCGCCCGTTGTGCCGTGTTCGGGACACACGTCGCGCCCATGAGGATTAGGGTGCTTGTCACGCCCCGGGTGTAAACCAGAACCCGGGGCCGTCTACAGATCTGCCGTGCACACGAAATTTTCCGCGTACACGAAGTGCCAGTAACCTGCTCAGATATAAGAGATACTAATAAAGTGCATAAAACAGAGCTGAACTAAAAACTAATACATCTCAGACTGGAGCTGGAAATAAAATACAGTACATCTGTAAAAATAATGCATCTGTCTCTCCCAGCTCACAAAAAAAATACAAACAGCTGGCTAAAGCCAGACCCAAAAGTAAGGCAAAACCGTCTGGGGAAAAAGGGTACATCTACAGTCCAGCTAACTCTCTCATCTTGCCGTCTGATCTATCTACTCAGCTGTCCTCTCTCCTCGATCAGCCGCTGAAAGTCCAGCAACTCCCGCGGAAGACACTGCAAAACAAGGGGAAGAAAAGAGAAAAAGACAAATGGGGGTGAGAACAACAGATAAACCAGTAGTCTCCCCAAGTGGGTAAAGTCTCGAACTTCGACGCCCCCACTAGGTCTACCAGAGGCAAAAAGGGGAAAGAAGAAGTGGTAAACTATAACAGAACAGATGAGGAAAAAATAAAGCTACCACAACTATGCCTCTAAATGCAATCCCAAAATGGAATAACCGAATTTATGCATCAGTAACCAACCGTCCCAAAGACACCCAATCTATCCACCAGTAAAAACTGGTACTGTCTGCTCAAACTGTCTCAAGTATCTGCTCACAAATCGATACTCACTGACCGATACTCACTGTCTAGCACTCACTGGCCGACACTTACAGTCTGGCACTCACTGACCGACGTATAAATCGCCTACTCCGGAGTGGCACTCGAGGGGAACGACCCACACGAGTAAAGTAATTATGTCTCACGAGTACGGTAACCATGTCTCAATATCTCACTATAGCAGGACTGGATCACGACTATGATCAAAGTGGGAAAATCCATCCACTAATGAAAACCCGATCCCCAATCTGATGCAATGTAAACATCCGGTCAACCGCCTAATATCCGCGGTTGCCGCAATATCCCATAATCCACAATCAGGTCCAACAACCGACCTCCGGTCAACCGCCCAATATCCAGGGTTGCCGCAATACCCTACAACCCACAATCATGTCCCACAACCGACATCCGATCAACCGCCCAATATCCGCGGTTGCTGCAAAATCCCACAATCCTCAATCCAGGCCCCGGCTACACTATCCCAGATCCCTGCTCGAACTCGAGCAACATATATCTAAAGTCTACAAGAAAATAAGAAAAGAACAAACATGGTTTCTCCTCTGTCAAATTCCAACATGGTAGTGTAGCAATAAAAGATGGCCTATCTGCATGTCCATACAAGCATGCAAAAGTTCCGGGAAGATAGAAAGAAATGCAGATATCATTCCTGACTTATGTTCTAGCATGATAACAATTCCTAGCATTCAATATTGTGAGGATCCGAAATTTCCACGCATGGTTTACTGTTACTTATGCAGCTTCTGGAGGTCTTTGTAGTACGTACGTCGGCGGTGTTTGTGCTCAATATGGGACAAGTGATGGACTCAGTGTGTTAAATGGATCAGTAGAGTAATCGGATGACCCCGTCGAATGTTTAGAGGTGGTTTCACGTGAAACGGATATCAAATTTAGACTCAGTGCGAAATTTGGGCTAGGAACAGTTATCTGGATGCCTTCGAAAAATTTGAGGTTTGGAATTTGGCAAAACGAACAGCGGATTTGGATTCAGCGCGCGAAAACGATAAAAATGGACTATTTATTTGTATTTGTCGGAGCCCGGATGCCGTGCACGGATTTCGAGGCATTGGGCACTATTCCCGCGGCCGGCGGGCATCGGCGGAGCACGGTGGCACGGGCTCGGGCAGGCGGCGGAGCGGGCGCGGGCAGCGCTTGGGCGCGGGCAGTGCGCGGGCAGCATGCGGGTAAGCGCGGTGCACGGGGACAGGAGACCACGTGGCGTTCTTCTATTGGGCTAGGGCGGACACGTGGCAGTTGCGGAGAGGCTGGTTCAGTGGTCGCGGTCCACGGTGCAGTGAGGGTGTGCCTCGGGATGCGTGCCTGGCAGGAGACGTAGGCGGCTGGCGCAGGCGCGCACGTGGGCGCGTTGACGCCGTTTCCCGCGCTCGGGCGAGCCACGCGTCGGCGTCTGCGGGTGGCCACGTAGCGCACGGCGGGTAGTCATTTCGGCTGTAGCCTGTTTGGCGGGTGTCACGCCCCGGGGTCGAAACTGCGACCCGGGCTCGCTAACAGATCCGCCGCCCATACGGTGAACCCTGTATAGACGAAGCGTCAAACCTGCAAAGAAAGATACTATACTAAACGGATATCAGAGCTGAGAGTAACTGCTAGAAATAAAATATATACAACACAAGGTCCTCACCAAATGTACAAAAGTCTCTCAGAAAAAAAAACGGAAAAGTACAACTCTATACCTCACTACAATGTCTCTCAACCAGAACTCTCAAAATATAAAAAGTGGGTACATCTACTCTCTGGGCGACGACGACGACTGGTAGGGATCTAGCTCGCGACTCCCTTACCTCGATCTGAAGAAGCGGCAGCTGGAACAGCAGGAACAGGAGTAGAAATTCCTGGGGAAAAAGACACAACGACGGGTGTGAGAACTACATCCCACAGTAGCTCTCAGTGGGTGCCGTCAACAAGCCCAACGGTCTGCCCACTAAGTCTACTAGAGGCATGAAGAACAAATGCAGTGCTGAAGGGAAAAAGCTGGAAAATAAATTCTACAGCTACTATGCCCCTATCTAGATGCTCAAAAGGCGGGACAGATGAAAATATGATGCATCTACTAACTTAACAGTATAGTCAGCCAATCTGAACTGACTGCCTCCTCGGGTCCAGTCAAGCCTGCGCCTACCTACTGCCGTACATCCCGGAGGACCGGACTTACGTAGGGCGTCCGTAGCTGCCAAAACTGGCTCAGCTAGAGGGACTGCGTTCGTAACTGCCAAAACTGGCTCAGTCAGAGGGACTGCGTCCGTAACTACCAAAACTGGCTCAGTCAGAGGGACGGCATCGACAAGTCGCGATACAATAGTAACATATCCACCCCGGGCGTGGCTCTCGAGGGGCGCGACCCCACCGAGGAAAGGTATCCGCGCACTCTGTCGCTCAGGTGGCACTGCAGGCTATGGTCAAAATCCACGCTCACGCTCTGCTCGGAAGAACTCGATCCTCAACATCTCTCACAACAGTCGGAGCACACTCAACGACTCAGCTGATCAGCTTTCACGAAAACACGAGACACTAGCCTCACCAACAACTCACAACACAAAACACACTGGCTGGAGATACTCCACAACCAGGATCAACCCACCACTCAGGGCTAACAGAACTAGACAGACAACACCCAAAGACCTGGGATCACCGTCAACTCCAACGGTTCCCCAACCACAAAACATCAACCCAACCTGCTCAGACTCACTGACAGAATAAACCCCACAACAGACGATAATGAAGGATCCAGAAACCCCGAAAGACTAGAACCTACAACCCTATCAAACAAGAACAGGCTCTAGGCATAGCCTCTCGTTGTTCTCGTCCCAAAGGAAAGGCAGACCTTAGAACCCAGACCACTTGAATCATCTCAAGTGGTTAATTTTATAGGAAAAAGGTGACATTTCTTATTGAAAGCCATTTGGTCTGAAAGAAATCCATATTTAATGATTTTTAGTTCTTTTTAGAAAAACAATTGAAAACAAGTTTTACACCCAAGCCTCGTAGAGCTAAAGCCCTTGTCCAATCAAACAAGAACAGACTCGGGTGACCCTACGATGCTTGGAGGAAAACATTGGTTGGCTAAAATCATATGTGTGTCCAAAAACAGTTCAGGGTTCAATGTTCTGCTAACACTGGTAAACCGCTGCCACTAACACAGCGGCGATAAATAAAATGGAAAAATGGAATATCTCGGGACTGCCGTCCTCCCAAACGGCTCCTGCCACAGATGAATGATCAACTACCTCTACCAGACTCCACTCTGCTCCCAAGCACGAGTGTAGAAAGCATCCCACACTAAAGAAACCCGACCACTCGGCCCACTACCCGGGCGAGTAACACTATGTCCAGGAAAGAAAAGAAGTGTGGATGTCTAAAGCAGAATAAACCTAGCCCAAGTTGGAGTTTTCTACAGTCTGGCTGAACATGATACATATGACAGGGGTGCTAGGTCAAGTTCCAAGATAACAATAATTTTACAGATAGTAGAAAACAAAAGCTCGCATGATTATCAAATAACCCTAGAATTATCAGCTATCACATTCTAGCATGCTACACAAGAATATCTCTATCATGCATGGTCCTACTATAGCAGATTTAATGAACATTCCATCAATCTTGGAGACAGGACCACCCACCTGAAAGTGCACAACTGTCCAAGGTTCCACAGCTGAAAATGTCCAGAACAGATATCACTACTAACCCACCAATCCAACAGTATAGGAACAGTGTTCAATACTTCCTGGGTACAAAAATACAACCCAAAGTTATATTTAATTCCATAAAATTCCAAGTATCACAATCTGCTGTGAACAGTCCTCATAAAGAAAAATTTTCACCTGTAAAACAATCTCCAAAAATTTTAATAAAAATATTACGGCGATTCTCGCGAAGAGTAGATGTCGATAGAGTCCTTAAACGTCGAATTCCGATGTCCGAATGTGGAGATAAAAATCCGACAAGAAGGTGCTATCCAAAAACTCCACCAGCAAACAGCGGCTTAGAAAAGTCTCAAAAACTATGTCATAACCTCTGAATCAAGCAAGGTGGTCAACACAGAAAACGAAGGCATACCTCTCGTGAATCCAACGCCGCAAAAATCGTCCAAAAAGACTATCGGAGTAGCTCTATGGATCTCTCAGACCAAAATGCGGCGATAACGGGCCTCCAACAGAAAATCGTCGCTCTGCGCTACGATGCCGAAAACGTCGACGCCGTGGCTTCTAAAAATTTCGGGCCTCTGCCAGAAGATACATAACACGAAGATCTACAACTTTCCTAAAGGGGAAAAGGGCAGGAGAGCTCGGGAAGATAGAGAAAATGGCAGAGGAATGGGGCTCGGGTTCAAGAAATAGGCGAACCAAACCAAACAATTCGAGAAATGACCTCTGTGTCCCCAGATTCGGGCGCCCGGAACAAATGGGCTGCTACAGTAACGGGCCCGGCCCGTTACTTTGCAGGCCCGAAAGGCCCACGACCCGCCATGCGCCCGCGAACCACGCAGCGCCGCGTGTCCCGACACGCAAGCATGGGCTTGCCGCACCCGGCCAATCACGGGGCGCCATGTGGCGCCCCCACGTTGCCCCCAACCGCTCCCCGTACGGATACCTGCCCCTGCTGCTGCGTGGACCGCGCGTACCAAGACCCGCCAACCACGAGCCGCCATGTGTCCACCCGGTCCACCGTGCACCCGCGCCATAAACCGTGGACCACGCCTGCTGCGCCGGCCAACAAGAAGGCGCCACGTGTCCAGCAACGCGGTGCACGCCTCCGCGGTGGACCGCGTGCCCACGCCGCGGCCAGCCGCCGCGCTCCGCCACCAGCCGCCGCCGCCGCCGCCTCTCCGGCCGCCGGAACAGTGCCATCTCACCTCGAAATCCGTGTTTTCGCGTTCGGGCTCCGAAAAATACAAGTAAATAGTCCATCTTAACCGTTTTCGCGCGCTGAATCCAAATCCGAAGTCCGTTTGGCCAAATTCCACTTCTAAAATTTCCCGAAAATTCCCGAAAAATTAAACTTGATCCATTTTTCTTACCGGGTCAATTTCTTGGTTCCAATAAGCGCGCAAAAACCCCAATCACCCAATATGGGCCTCCTGATAAGCAATCCTGCTCCAATCACACTAGAAATCCATTTCTTGGGCCCGACACGAGCACAAACACTCCCAGAAATCACTAATCCATCAATGAGCCCTTAAGTGGGGATTCGGGTCCTCACAGCGGGTGACGTGGCGCAACCACGTTAATTCGAGCGCTCCACGGGGCAGTGGAACGGCCGCACTCTTGGCGCCCGAAAGATTCGGGCGCCCGAAACCTAGGACAAGGGCGGCATTTTCTCAATTGTTCTGTTGAGCCTATAAATAGGCATTCCTCCCCTCCGTTGCTCAGTTTTCTGGATTTTATGAGGTTCTTCTCCGTGCGATTCCTTCAGTGGAGTTCCTCCCCTCCCTCTTTCCCACACCTTGATGGAGTTTTGGGATTTTTGGAGGCCGCGGCATCGACGTTTTATGCGACACGGCGCACATCGACGCACCTTGGATTTTTGGCTTTTACCGTCGCTCTTCAGTTCTTGAGACACCTCGGATCACCCCGATGGAATTTCGAGCCGATTTTCATGGAAGCACGTTCACGGGAGGTATGGCTTTGTTTTTTGTGTTGATCACTTCTCCGCATTTTGAGTTTTTGGCACAGTTCCCGAGGTGTTTTGTGACCTCTTTTTATGCTGTGAAATTTTGGATAGCGGAGGCTTGTTGATTTTCTATCTTGACCTACGAGCATCAGAATGAGGCGTTTAAGGACTCGATTGACATTTACTCTTCGAGAGGAACTTGCTCGTATTTTTATGGGATTTTTCTGAGGACTCTTTGAAGGTGAGATTTAAGCTTCTTTGTTAGTGTTACCCTATATGTGATTATGTAGCATGCCATGTTAGCACATAGCCGTTTATGGGATTGGTTCATGCGATGGGGCAGGATTATGTAGCTATGTGCGGGTATTACTCTAAGGAGTCATTATGGATCAAGGATATTGGACAGGTGTAGTTCATTAGTGATTTTGGTAAGTGGTTTACTTTCTTCTATCTTTCTTGAGGACAAATGAATGCTTGTATGGACATATAGTTAGGCCATCTTTTACTGCTGCACTACTTATTGGGACTTGACTTAGGAGAAACCATGTTATTCCTTTCTCCTTCTTTGTTAGTCAGTTGGTCTGTGTTGCTCGGGTGCGAGCAGGGGTTTGTGGTAGTGTAGCCGGGAAATTGGTGTCAGGGGCGGGTCGTGCTGGATTGTGGTTGACAGGGTTTTGCGGTGACCGCGGACTTTGGGCGGTTGATCGGATATTTATTTATGCATCAGATTGGGTTTCAGATTCCTCTAGTGGACGGAGTTTCCCACTTATTGAGTACTTTTGCATCTGATTGAGGACCGGGGCTTTCTTTAGTGGATGAGTTTTCCCACTTTGATCAGTGTGGTGATCCAGTCCTGCTGTTTTAAACTACTATTATACATATTACTGAGGCACTTTACTCGTGTGGGTCGCTCCCCTCGAGTGCCATTCCGGAGTGTGCGATATACAGGTTTTGAGTCCTTGAGACTCATTCTTTTCATCGGTGTTATGCGTCGGCCAGCATACCCGATACAGGCAAGGCACAGCAGGCAGTACCAGTTCTTACTGGTTCATTGATTGGGTTTATTACAGGCAATTACTTTATTTTTGCACTCGTGTCAGGGGGCTGAGTGGAGTCTAGTAGCTGTGTTTAGACCAGTGCTAGTGTTGCTGGGAGCCGTTTGGTTTGACGGTGGTCCCGTGTCGTTGAGAGTACTTTGACCGTTGTGTGAGAGGTTGAGCATCTTGAGTTTATCCGTTCTGAGAGAGAGCGTGGATTTCGACTATAGCCTGCACGAGCCACTATTCAATAGCGAGTTAGTCCGTTTGGACACCCTACGTAATTCCTGCCCAGCAGTAGGAGGTGGTTGTAGGTGGGCGCAGGCTTGACTGGACCAGATGTGGCAGTCAGCTCGATTGGGTCGATTGTGCACTTCATGTGCTAGTGGTTGCATACCATTCTTTGGTTCTCCCTTTTTGAGCATTTAGATAGAGGCATGGTAGCTGTTGAGTGTTTCCAGCTTTCTTGTTCAATTTTTACTGCATTGGTTATCTTATGCCTCTAGTGGACTTAGTGGGCAGATCGTCGGGCCTGAAGGTGGTACCCACTGAGAACTCCCTTTTTGGTGTAGTTCTCACACCCGTTGGGGGTTTTCCCCCTCCCTTTCTTTTCTCTTCTTTGTTTTGCAGAGTCTTAGCGGGTGTTGCTGATTCTGCGGTTGTTGATCGAGGCGAGGGAGTCGCGAGCTAGATCCCTACCCGTCGTTGGAGAGTAGCGGTACCCCTTTAGAGGAGATCTTCAGTATATTAGTTATTTTATTTCTTCTTTTGAGAGACCGATGTAGTGAGGATATGTTATGTATTGAGAGCCTGTACACTGATGTATTTATTGGAGATACCTCCTTGTTGAGTTCTGGGTTTTGTATCTGAGGATATTGTATGATTATTATTTTTGGGAGATGGACATTATTGTTTTATTTCCAGTTGTACAGTGGTTGATTTTAGTTTTACAGCAGATTTTTATTTTTAGCTCTGATATCTGTTAGTTGTAGTACCTTTTCTTGTAGGTTGGACGCTTCGCCTGTGCGGGGCTTTGCATAGGCGGCGGATCTGTTGGCGAGCCTGGGTCGCAGTTTCGACCCCGGGGCGTGACAAATATAGCATGATATCCCAAGTCCCATAACCGTTCTCACATGAACAGCAAATATTAAACATATAAACCGCTACTCGCCCACAAATAACTATCCACCTATGCATGTCCAAAAATATCCCCAAGTGGTACCCACCATCCAGGTAAATTACATGACCTCAATATTATAATCAAATCCACATGCAAGGTTATGTGTTAACATAGCAATCTACATGTCCAAACCCACATGCATAATCCGAACCACGAGTATTGATCAATCAATAAGTCCAATAATAGGATCTCTCTAATATTCCTAGTGAGTATGTCAGAAGTAAAGGTATATAGCAACCACCCACCTCGATCGCGAAGCACTGATCCACATGAACCCATACACCAGGTAAACACCGCACGCCGCAAACATTGCAAAGGTTACCCAAACGACGTACAATTAATCCAAGAAATGCACAATAAGCCGCTGCCCATATAACCAGCCCCGAAAATGGATAGTTTTCACCTACGAGATAAACTCAGAAAATTCCAGAAAATTAACCATTGCGATCCTCGCGGCGAGCCGATCGAAAAGAATACTAGCACGTCCAAATCCAACATCTGTAGGTCAAGAAACAATTAGAACATCATCGTATGCCGAAACCTTCACGAACACAAGCCTGCAGAAACTCAGTCCCAAAGAAGCTTAATTATCACCTTCAAAGAGTCCACCAAAAATTCCGATAAAAATACGGGTGTGTTTCACACGAAGCGTAGATGTCGATCGAGTCCTCATACGTCTCATTCCGATGCCCGTAGACTGAGAAATCACAACAATACTCCTCCGGTGTCCAAATCCTCACAGCGGTACAAGGGGACAAAAGATACCTCGGGAACTGTGCCAAAAACCTAAAATGAGGCAAAGTGATCAACACGGAAATCAAACGCGTACCTCTCATGAACACGCTGTCACAAAAATCAGCTCAAAAGTCTATCGGTGTAGCTTAGGAGGTCTCGCGCACTAAAATGCGACGATAGAAGCCAAAATCGAAGGAGCGTCGAAGTGCGCCGCATCGCAGAAAATAATGATGTAGCAACCTCCAAAAATCCTAGAACTCCATCAAAGGGTGGAGGAGAGAGAGAGGAGGAACTTCCCTATAGGAAGCCCACAGAGAAGAAGCCCAGAAAAGAAGAAAAACCAGCCAAGGGGGCCTATTTATAGCCCAAGCCACACACACAGATGGATCTGGATTCGGGCGCCGGATTCGGGCGCCCAAATCTGGCCCACGGCCCGTTACTGTGTGCGCCCGAAAGTCCCTGGGAGCTCCACGTCACCTGGTCCACGCCCCGCGCGCCAGGCGCACGCGCGCTCGCCAATCGCGGCGCGCCGCGTGGCGACGCGGTCCACGGCAGGGAGTGTGGGCCGCGGTTCACGCCGGATCCGCCGGGTCACTGCACCCGCCAATGAGCGGGCGACACGTGGCCCGGGCGGTCCATCGTGCGCCGCACCCGCGCACCTATCACGCGTGCATTGACCGGCCAATCCTTGCGCGCCATGTGTCATCGCCTCCACTCGCTGCGCCCGGTGCACGCACTCGATGCACCCGCCGAACCAGTAGCCGCCACGTGTCCCCAGCGCGTCCAATGGGGAGCCGCCACGTGGCACACCAAACTGTGAGCACTGCGCCTGCCCGCGCCCGCGCCTGCCCTCGACCAAGCCGCCGCACTCCGCCACCTGCCCGCCGCCGCCGGCGCTGCCCCGGCAGCCGAAATAGTAACTTTAGCCTCAAAATCCGTGTTTGCGCATCCGGGCTCCGAAAAATACAAATAACTGGTCCATTTTCATCGTTTTCACGCGCCGAGTCCAATTTCGAAGTCCGTTTTGCCAAATTCCGCCTCTAAAATTTGTCAAAGGCATCCAGAAGGGTATTTTTAATTCAAATTTCGCACTAGGTCCAATCCTGAGGTCCGAATTGCGCACAAGCACCTCCAACACACCGAAAAAGTCTCCAGAAGTCATTGATCATACTGCACAAGCTCTGCGGAGATCCGGGTCATCACATCCTCTGTGACACCCCCGGAATTTGGATTAGTCCTCTATATAAATGATATAATAGGACTAAATCTCTAACCCGGCTATAGCATTTTGGATGGTAGCAAAATCCAAGAGGAACATGAGAGTTAAGCATGCTAGAGCTAGAGTAGTTCTAGGATGGGTGACCCCCTGGGAAGTGGGGCGTCACAGTTGGTATCAGAGCCATTCACCAGCCGGAAATGTGAGATGAGTCTCGGCTGAGCCAGGGTTATATAGCGGGTAGAGCGAGGCTCCCCGGCTAATGACCGTTGTGGGTGGAGTGCAGCTCCCCACAAGGTCGGCTAAGGCTAGCGAGACGAGTCTCACATCGCCTGGTGCTTGTGAGTGTGCTTGAGCCTGACGTGGACGTCAGGGCTTAAAGGGGGGAAGAATGTGACACCCCCGGAATTTGGATTAGTCCTCTATATAAATGATATAATAGGACTAAATCTCTAACCCGGCTATAGCATTTTGGATGGTAGCAAAATCCAAGAGGAACATGAGAGTTAAGCGTGCTAGAGCTAGAGTAGTTCTAGGATGGGTGACCCCCTGGGAAGTGGGGCGTCACATCCTCCCCCACTAAAAAAAAGTTTCGTCCTCAAAACTAACACAACTCAACAAAAGTCTCAAATACGAAGGTAAGTAGTCATCAATAACGTCTCCAGCTCCCAAGTCACCACACACTCCCCGTGATTACTCCTCATGTCACGCCCCGGGGTCGAAACTGCGACCCGGGCGCGCCAACAGATCCGCCACCTATGCCAACCTGCATAAGCGAAGCGTCCTACCTGCAAGAAAAGTACTACAGCTAAACAGATATCAGAGCTATAAATAAAAATAAATCTGCTGTAACTAAAATCACTCACTGTACAACTGGAAATAATACAACAAAGTTCGCCTCCCAAAAATAATAATACAATAACCTCAAATACAAGCTCTGAACCCAACCGGGAGGTATCTCCAATAAATACAACAGTGTACAGTCTCTCAATACATAAAATATCCTCACTACATCAGTCTCTCAAAAGAGGAAAAAATAAGACAACTAATCTACTGAAGATCTCCTCTGAAGGGGTACCGCTACTCTCCAACGACGGGTAGGGATCTAGCTCGCGACTCCCTCGCCACGAACAACAACCGCAGAATCCGCAACACCCGCTAAGACTCTGCAAAACAAGGAAGAGGAAGGAAAAAGGAGGGGGAAGACCCCCAAAGGGTGTGAGAACTACACCAAAAAGGGAGTTCTCAGTGGGTACCACCGCCAGACCTGACGGTCTGCCCACTAAGTCCTCAAGAGACATAAAATAACCAAAGAAGTGGGAGATGATACTCAACAGCTACCCTGCCTCCATCTAAGTGCTCAAGAGGGGAGAATCAAAGAATGGTATGCAACCACTAGCACATGAAGTGCACAATCGACCCAATCGAGCTGACTGCCACATCTGGTCCAGTCAAACCTGCGCCCCACCTACAACCACCTCCCACTGCCGGGAAGGAATTACGTAGGGTGTCCAAACGGACTAACTCGCTATCGAGTAGTGGCTCATACGGGCTATAGTCAAAATCCGCGCTCCCTCTCAGAACGGATAACTCAAGATCACCAAACTCTCGCACAATGGTCAACAACTCACAATGACCTTGGGGCCACCGTCAATCCCCAAACGGTTCCCAACAACACTAGCACTGGTCTAAACACAGCTACTAGACTCCACTCAGCCCCCAGGCACGAGTGCAACAATAAAAGTATCTGACTGAACAAACCCAATCGAATGAACCGGTATAAAACCCGGTACTGCCTGCTCTGTCATCAATCTCACGAACTCAGTATCTCCACTGTCCAAATGACCGGAACCCAACACGGTCTGACCGGAACCCAATACGGTCTAAAGCCTACTCCGGAGCGGCACTCGAGGGGAGCGACCCACACGAGTAAAGTATCTCTGTCATCAGTATCACAAGTATCTCTATATAGCAGGACTAGATCATGACTATGATCAAAGTGGGAAAGCCCAACCACTAAAGAAGACCCTCGTCCTCAATCAGATGCAAAAATACTCAAATAGTGGGAAACTCCGTCCACTAGAGAAATCTGATACCCAATCTGATGCATAAATAAATATCCGGTCAACCGCCCAAAGTCCGCGGTCACCGCAAAACCCTGCCAACTGTAATCCAGCACAACCCATCCCTGACACCAATGTCCCGGCTACACTACCCCAAACCCCTGCTCGCACCCGAGCAATACAGACCACCTGACTATCAAGGAAGGAGAAAGGAAAAGCATGGTTTCTCCTAAGTCAAGTTCCAATAAGTAGTGCAGCAGTAAAGGATGGCCTAGCTACATGTCCATACAAGCATGCTTTTGTCCTCAGAAACGATAAAAGTGGGTGAAACATATATTAGCAAAACATGCTAAAGTATTCCTACTATGATATACCAATCCCGCCTAAATAGGCCCATGAATAACCATGTATGATCTTTATATCATCTAGTGTGGGATAAATATAACCTGTCAACCACATGCTAAGTCTCTAGTTCAATAAACGTGTACAATTATCAGGTAAGCACCAATCCACATTATCTAGGCCGTTTCCATGCTTACCTCTCGCTCATATTAGTTGTACATTAAATTAGGCATGCTATCAATCATAAAGGGTGACATTACCACAGGTAAGCTTATCTTAACCATACATGAACATCCCCTATTACACCTCCCATAAGCCATAACATGCATATAAACTCTGTTATTCCCTCTAACAGTTGTAATTACTAAGTTTACCCACCTGAAGCGCTTAAACCAAGGCAAACCTGAAGTCGGCGAAGAGTGTAGACGCTCACAGTCCAAAATCTGCCAAAATTGCACCCTCGGTACATGTCGCGCAAGCCGTGGCTCCAAAAACCTAAAAGTACCCCGAAATCAAAGTCTACAGATCCATCGGGTCCAGCAACACTTGGAAACACCCCTGGGTACAACAATAAGGTCCAACATTACACTTTCATTCCCAAAATTAACCACGCACAACACACAGAAAATTAGTCCCAAAGATATGCTTATTTCACCTGCCGAAAGTGCCCAGAAAAATCCAATAAAAAATATCACAGCAATCCTCGCGTCGATACCTTCGAAACGAGTACCTGCACGTCCAATTCCGAGCCCCGTAGGCCGAGTTACAAATTCCACAGTAAAGGTGCGCAAAACCACACAGCAACATAACTGTAATTCCATTTACAGATAAGGGTAAGAACATATACCTTCGGGCAAAACTCAAAAAAATCCAAGAAAAATACTGTGATAATCCTTGTGTCGAGTAGATAAAAAAAGTGTGAAAGCACGTTGCCATACGATGCCCGGTTGCGGAGATATCGCCGAAAAACCACGCCGCTGTCCAAATCTCCATCACAGAAATGGGGTCACAGTAAGCTCGAACAAACACCTCGAAAAGCGCGAAATGAGGGAAAGCTGAAAGTACCTAGATCGTAGATCTGTCCGTCGCGGATCCAGCGGCGAAGAAATCGCTCGAAAAGGTGGTCGGAGTAGGCCGGGGGAGCTCGCGCACCGAAACGCGACGAAGGGGGACCCAAAAGGACGAGCGTCGTGCCGTGCCGTAAAAATGGAAACCTCGATAAGCGTGCCACCAAAAATCTCAAAACTCTGCAGATGGATGCATCACAGCTCGGGGATCATCTTTACTGTAGGCTCCACGGCGAGAGGAGGCTCGGAAATGCCGGAAAAATGGGAAAGAAGGAAGCTCGGATCGCTTTTATAGGCTCCAGGAAACAAATCACAAAATACCGAACAAGTCCGGATTTCCGGGCGCAGGGGAATTTTCGGGCACGCACAGTGTTGGGCCGGCCCAACACTGTAGCAGCCCGAAACTCCCGCGGGCCTCCACGTCGCCCGCCAAACAGGCGACAGCCAAAACCGGCCTCCCGCCGAACGACACGTGGACCAACGAGGGCTCGACACGTGGCAGGCACTTGGTCAACACCCCGCTGCCACGCCCACGTGCGCGCTGCCAGCGCCACCTGCGCCCCCCCTGCCAGGCACGCGCCCCGAGGCGGCCGCACCTGCTCCGTGGACCGAGTGCACGCGGACCGGCCAACCGGTGAACGCCACGTGTCACCCTCCGGTCCACCGTACACCGCGCCTTTTCCCGTGGACCGCGCCCCCGCGCCGGCCCAACCGGGATACGCCACGTGGCCCGCGACCGATGCACGCCCCCGCGGTGGACCGCGCACCTGCCCGCGCCTGCCCGCGCCGCGCTCCGCCGCTGCCGCCGCTGCCCGCCGCCGCCGCCGCTGCCCGCCGGCGCCGGAACAGTACCAAGATGCCTCGAAAATTGCGCGCGTCATCCGGGCTCCAAAAAATACAAGTGAATAGTCCATTTTCATCGTTTTCGCGCGCTGAATCCAAATCCGAAGTCCGATTTGCCAAATTCCAACTCTAAAAATAGCCGAAGGCATCCGGAAAGGTGTTCTTTTGTCCAAACTTCGCGCTGAGCCCAATTTTAATATCCATTGCGTGCAAAACCACTTCTAAGCATTCGACGGGGCCATTTGATCACCCACGTGATCCATTTAAGCCCGAAGTCCCCCACTGGTGTCCAAATTGTGCACAAACCCCGCCAACGCGCCGCATAGGCCTCCAGAAGCTGTAGATGCAACAGTGCTCCATAAAGTGGGAATCTCGGGTCTTCACACCTCAACAACGACCATAACCAGTACAGCATTGCCTGATTGCGCAATTCCCTCATCTCACGAGCCAGAATTCGCAACGACCGTCCATCGTACTCCAAATACTCACAGATCTCAAATGGAGCGAGTTAATCACGGGCGAGGGATCCAAAAGTATAACACTCCTGAGCTGAGATGTGGAAAAACCTCAGGGACTCCAACAAAAAGGCTGGGGAAAAAAGAAAAGAACACCCAGTGCAACATGCACCAACAACACCCCCTGGTGCCAACTCAACCAGGGCGACCCGAAACACACCCGCACGATCATCTAAGAAGGAAAGAAGCCCTATCAAGCTGGGGTCTACACTCAGTCACACTCGGATCCTGACCATCCGAGTGAACTCCTCAACGGAAGGCTACCATCAAAAAGGACCCCCCCACAGACACAACCTCAAGCTCTTTTCACCTTAACAATCCCACACAGCGCCAACTGTGGAATCATCAAACTCAATCTCAGACAGCTCTCCTGCTTAAGGTATCCGCCACCACAGTGGCCCTATCGGGGTGATACTAGATGCTCAACAATAATCCAATAATAACTCCACAGCCACTCTGGGAGGCATCACTAAAACTCGCAAATCCAGCTCCCTGTAAGAATTTGAAACTTTTTATTGTAAATAAATATAAGAGAAGGAATAAAAGGCAAGTTGGAATTTTGAATCATAAGCGACCCCTTTTTCTGCAGTGTAAATTGCACAGTTATGAGGCAAAAATGTCACTTTTCAATCCGAACCTAATCTTGAAATTCCGAGATCACTGGTGCGACCGTCTCGTCGAACTGATCGAAAACCATATTAAGCAAGTTTAAATCCGACGGTCGGATCTTCCAGAAATCAACAAAGAAGCGGGCGGGACCCGCGACTTAAGTGAATAGTGCCTTGGACTGTAGATGAACAGTAAACCCCAAATTCAAATACCCCTAAGTGCTAACGTCTGCCAAATCGCTGTCTGGAAACCGAACATAGCACTTCAGGTAGTCGATTTGAACGGCTCCGTCGTTCTGGACGCAATGGCGTTGACGGAATTTCAGTTTGATGACACTAAAGTCTCGAAAAACGCAAAAACTGTATTCCGGGACTGTATTTTATGGACCGAGATTTTATCCGGGCAGTTTTTCGAAAATCAGAGATCGCTACCTGATAGGTCTCGTCGAGCCGGACGTCATGGCACAGTCCATTTTCCGTTTCGACGACCGGATCGCCTCGAAAAGCGTGAAATACGACGAAAATGCGGCTTTTTGCACATAAAACCCTATTAAACGTGCCTCGGAAAGGGTGCCACTAATTGGAGAAGGACCTAAGTGTGAATGTAAGCTGCTGAGAGGGACTGGCCAGGAAATATTAAAGCTAAAGGGACTAAGTTGCAATTGAGGTTATATGTGTATATATATACATATAGCTAGGTTAGGGTTTCTTATACCCTAAGCACCTTAACCCTTGCCCTAGCCGCACTCTCAACAACCCCCTCTCCTCGGCCGCGTCCCCAGGAACCTCCCCGCACCGGCCGCCGTGGTCCCCCGTCGCCGGAGAAGGAAGACCAAGAACACCTTTGATCTCGGGTGACTCGGAGGGAGGGTGCTCAGGAAGGTCTGGGATGATCTAGACCTAGTCTGTGGAGTCCCTCGTGAAGCCGCATCCGAGCCCGAGTGGTCCCGGCCCGAACCGCCGCCGCGCGCCGCCGCGGCCAACCCCTTCTTCCACGGTTTTCCGACGAGGTAACATCTTGGAACTTTTCGTTTAGTCTTGGGTTCTAGGCTTGACCATGGTGCTCCTGACACCGAGAGCATCGATCGGATGCAGGCTGAGCCGGCGCCGCCGACCCGATCGCCGGCGGGAGCCATCCCATTAAATTATCACTTTCTCGGTCGATCTTCAGCGCCGCCGTGATCCGGCCGTTCAACCGAAGATCAGCACCGTTGGATAGCTGCCTCTCATCGACTGCAACCTCCCCACAAGACCTCGGATCGATCGGATCAAGATCCGCACCGATCAGAGCTGCCCTAGAAACCCGATATTTGGCATCTGGGCCGACCGTCGCCGTCCGGCGCCGCCGCTGCCTCCCACCGGCGGCCACTGCCACCAGAAGCTTCCTGGCGCCGAGTGGAACCTTTCCATCCAAGTTGCACCAGCCCGGAGCTCCGCCGCCGGAATCCGCCATTAGCGGCTGTTGAAGCTTTCCCGAGCTTCTCCGGCGCCGCCTTGCCGGCGCTCCTCAGCCACTGGGAACCCCTCAGGTAAGCCCCTGTGGTCTGTAGGAGTCTCCCCATCATGTTGCATGGCCCCCCCTAACGTCGGGATGATGATTCCTTAGGTTGCACCCGAGCTCGGTTCAAGCTCCCACTCCGGCGATCCCCACCGCTCCGGGACTCCGGCCAACCATCAGGTAAGACCTACAGACCCTAATGAAGCTCCCCATGATTTTGTTTTGACCCAGAACCTCCCCTGTAGCTCGGTCTTAAACCTTGCACCCGAGATCACCCTCTCGGGCTCATCTCCGGCCGCCGCCGCCTCCGGCCGCCGGGGCTCGACCCCACATGAGCCCGAGAGCTCCTGGGAACCCCTTCTTACTGATGCTCACCTTCTCTACAGGACAGAGCCATTGTTGCTCCAAGAACACCAACCCGAGCCCTAGCCCGAGTTCAAGCCTTGCTCCGGCAAGCTTCCCGGCCGGCCTCCGACGGGCGCAAGGTGAGCCCTCAACCCTGTGCACCTTGCTGAACACGATGCTTCTGTTATATCTTAAAAAGATCAAACATGTATTAAGTTTTAGCATAGTTGTAAATTGGACCTTAGAACATTATGGGCCAACTTTGTATCGGGCTTGGTCTCCGCCCAATTCTTGTGAGCACGGGCTCCGTCTCGACATAACGAGCGCGCTGAAACTTACGGTGCAGCGTTTGGACTCCCGGTTTGCCAGAACGAGTCGAAACAGCCCGATAACTCAGTGTATTTATGCAATTAAGAAGCCAATATGGATCAAATGGTAATTTGGACTTGATGGCTGTCCTCAGACAGTAATTATACACCGACTAAACATCTTGTTAGAGTTCCGTGAGTGCTCGCTAATCGGAAATCGGATTTGGTTCAATAAATTGGCGATATTGCCCCCTATTAGCGTCGCGTTAGTGTTGTATCGTCGGGATGGGTTGTGCGAGTCTATTACTGATCATGTTTACTTATTCAGGGCCCAGTTGTTCAGCACCAGCCTCCCAGTAGCTGTGCGGGAGTTCGAGGATCTGCCGTCATCCAGGTGGGTTATCTTCGGCCCGGGCTAGCTTTTTGGCCCTCTGGTTGCTTTAGTCCAGTCGGACACTTGTTTTTGACTAGTCCGCTGATTATACCCATACGACCTATGATGATTGCATGTATCACATGATCTGATTGATAGACATTGATTCTTTTAGACTTGTCGTATACATACCTGCTGATTGTACCTCGATGACCTATTTTGACGTATACCGATCTCTTTAACATATCATGATCCTTCTGGTTGATACTGACGCTGTTAGACCTGTGATTGAGATTACCTGTTCACAATCAGCCTGATTACTGTGTTTGCATACTCCATGATTATTCCTGATAGATCTGATCTGCTTGAGACACATCATATGTACTTGCTTATCACCTTTTATATTCCTGTACATAGATTTGTATGATTCGATGATACCTGCTGATTCCTGTCCTTTGAGATGTTACTTGATATATTGTCGATATGCATGATTGATTGATTCCGATTGATAGTTATAGACTGATGACTCCCTGTTGGGATCTCGGCATGTTGCCGACTACCCGGTCATTAGACTGTGAGATTGATCATGATGACTTGCTATATACTGCTGTACTTCACGAACATGGCCGGGGTCGCTCCCCGTGGAGCTTGTTCTTTACCGGTAGAGTGGTCTGGTGATAGACCCGTGAGCCCCAGTTAGGCACCCGTGGGGTGCGGGGTTATGTCAGTCGCGAGCCCTTTTGCATCGAGACTGCTTGGCGTCTGTGAAATGCAGGGTTATTGCCTGAGGTCCTATGAGACCAATAGTGGCGCATGATTGGGTACTTGGGTTTCTACCTTTGACGCATTACTTTTACTTGTACTGCTGCTCAGTTTATTTTCAGTATTATTATCTGTAGATATGCTTTCAGCACTTACAGTTCCTTATACATGATTCTTGTAGTTATCTTTTGATTCCAGCATGTATGATCTACAGCTTTCATGATGGATTATTGCTGTTATATCTTGATTTCCAGTATACTTACCTGCAGTTCTCATTCTGATTATTAGTAGACCTCTATGCTTTCCAGCTTTTTCTATTGACTCTTACTATCCGCAGATTTTAGTACCCAGTAGGTACGATTGGCTGACGCTCGGCTCGTCGTGCCCACTGGGATACACTCCGGTGTATCTCACACCCTCGGGTGACTGTTGCAGGTCCGTCGGGTGGTGAGATGTCGGGACGATCCAGTGAGCCGATTACGATAGAGCTGTCCCCATGAGCATTATATATCGATGACTTCTACAGACATTTACTTTCTGCATTTCATTCCAGTTTATCTTGATTTAGACATTTAAAACTGATGATGTAATAACTTAATTTTGATTATTCCTGCTGAGTAGATTAGATTAGTTACTGATATATCTGTTGATCTCTGATGATGATTTTTAGCCGTGCATGTATAGGGGAGTCTTTGTCCTTGGGATAGAGAGTCTTCTATACGTGTGGCGGTCTGTTGCGCCAAGTTTGCAAACTCTGATTTCAAAAAAAAAAATTTTACCGGATTTTTAAAACTCGGGGCGTGACACTCCCATCACTAGCAATGCTAAAGTCGGCGCTGGTATCGGTCTCATCATCCATTCGCCAAGCTCTCTTGGCACCGCCCAGCCCAAGAAGCTCCTCACCTCGACAGTAAATGTCGATCTCGACCAATCCCAAATAGCATCCATTTTGGTCGGAATCTCGAACAAGTAGGGGGGGTAGATATCCAAACATCAACAACTCAAACTCCCAAGGCTGACTATAAACTCCCCCAGAAACGCGAAGCAAACCTCAGGTCTCTATCTGGAACAATATAGAGGCAGCAATCCAGGTAACCACACTACCTCATCCAAGTACAGCTAGGCTAGCCGCTCAAGTGACCAAGAAGTCTGCATCGGCGAAAAGCATCCGCTCCTCCTAGGGCCCTCGGTAATCCAACCACATGTCCATCGGCACAAAAGCTCGATCCGAGTACCTCAGTATCCCCGAAGCATTCACTGTAAAGTCCCCTGACTGATTGCTCGAAAGCTGATCTCTAATCCTGGTCAGGTGGGGGTTCTCACTCCATCTCTCTCTGGTCCTGCCCAGCGGTGTGGCTGCACGACTAAAGACATCCGTTTAGCAGAGATCCCAGGGGACACAACCTCTTGCTCGAACCGCCTCATCTCCTTAAGTAGTGGCGCTTGCTCTGTAATCATCATAGATAAGCTCAGCATCGCTCTCCTGCCCAAGGCATTTGTGACCACGTTGGCCTTGCCAGAAAGGTAAAGGATATCCACATCATAATCCTTCAATAGCTCTAACCATCTGCGCTACCTCAAATGCAGCACTTCTGTGTAAATAGATACTTTAGGCTCTTATGGTCGGTACAAATCTCACAATGCTCCTCATAAAGGTAGTGGCACCACAACTTCAATGCAAATATCACGGCAGCAAGCTCCAAGTCATGGGTAGGGTAATTCTTCTCGTAATCCTTAAGCTGTCGGGATGCATAAGCAATTACCCTACCCTCCTGCATCAGCACGCAACCAAGTCCATAATGTGATGCCTCACTATAAATCACATATCCTTTCCTCATAACAGGGAGAGAAAGGATAGGAGTTAACATTAATCTGCCCTTCAATTCCTCGATGCTCCACATGCTTAGTAATGCTCCGAGAGTAAACTGGAATTTCATTGATGAACACAACCATGAACCGATACAAGTATAGTCGAAAAATCTTGTTCATCATATCCATAAATGCGGCAGGGCATTAGTCAATCCAAAAAGCATGTCGGTGAACTCATAATGTCCGTATCGTGACTTGAAAGCTGTCCTTGGGATGTCCTCAGCCTTCACTTTCAGTTGGTGGTAACCAGATTGCAAATCCATCTTCCAGAAGATGCAAGACCTTTGTAGCTGGTCAAACAAATCCTCATGCTCGGCAATGGGTATCTGTTCTGGATGGTCACTTCATCCAATTCCCAGTAATCCACACAGAGAGCCGAAGTGATCCATCCTTGTCACGCCTCGAGATTCAAAAAGGGTCAATTTTTTTTTTTTTTTTTTTTTTTTATCAGAGTTTAAAACTTGAATACTCCAAGGCGTGAATAGACCGCCACACATATAGGAAAGCCTCTGTACAACGGGCAGAGTCCCCCCTATATATGCTCGGCTAATAGATACATCCAATAAGAGTAGATACAGAATTAACTATAACTAAATAAGTTCTACTAGTCTATTACATCCACAAGGTTCCATATGTTTATATAATCCTGTGACGCCCCCAATAGTCCCACATCGGATGTGGATGGATTTGTGATTGGGTTTATATGAGACTTGGACACTAGTAATAATAACTGGGCTTAAGCATTTTGGGCTGTGATTTGGGCCCAACGAGTTATTATTGCTAGTGGGCTGGGTCGTTACATTTGGTATCAGAGCCAGGTTCCAGCCGGAAGTGTGCGGCGAGTCTCGGCTGAGTCTGGGTCTAGATGACAGGACTAGCGAGACGAGTCTCACATCGCCTGGTGATCTTGGGCTTGTGTGTGTGTGTTTGGGCTGACGAGGACGTCAGGCCTAAACGGGGGGAGTCTGTGACGCCCCCAATAGTCCCACATCGGATGTGGATGGATTTGTGATTGGGTTTATATGAGACTTGGACACTAGTAATAATAACTGGGCTTAAGCATTTTGGGCTGTGATTTGGGCCCAACGAGTTATTATTGCTAGTGGGCTGGGTCGTTACAAATCCAGTTTCAAAATATAAATAACAGTTGTAATGTCCACTAAATCCAAAAGTAAAGTCCTACCAGGGACAACTCTATCTCGAATCCTCACACAGGACGTCCCAATGTCCCCGCACCCAACAGACCTGAAAAATGGTCACCCGAGGGTGTGAGACACACATAAGTGTATCCCAGTGGGCACGACGGGCCGGGAAATAGCAAGCCGTACCTACTGGATACCATAATAAGCGGATAGCAAAAGTAGGATATACTGAAACTGAAAGGTAAAATGCAAATATATAATCTAAGCAGAGTACCATTAATCATGGATTAATCAACAGAGCAGAGTAATCACATATAAAGCTGATCATGCTATAACTGATAAATCTATAAACAGAAATGAATATGCTATAACTGACAAGCAGGAAATAGTCATACTATCACTGATAATCTGGCAAACAGAAATGATCATGCTATAACTAATAATTTGACAAGCAGGAAATAAACAAGGATAATGCATCAAAGGTATCACCACAAATATACCCAATCTAATGCCACTGTTGGCCACAAGGGCCTCAGGCTAAGCTGCCATGGAGCATTAGGACCTCAGGCAATTGCCACTGTTGGTCATTAGGGCCTCAGGCTAATGCAACTTTTGGACACCCAGCATGCTATCATAACCCCAACGGGCTCACGGGTCAATGTGACCTCTCTACCGGTAAAGAACACTACTGCGGGTAGCTAATTCGCTGGTGTGCGTGACTGAAAGCTGGCTCAACGGCGATCATAATGCTGAAGCTCAAACCATGGTCCAACGACCAAATAGACGACAAAAAGCCGAGGAAAGTCCCCACCGGGATACAGATACTGAAGTATAACATGCCAAGTACTGAATTAGTATTTTCTATTCTAAACATGGAGTGAAGAATAGATACAGGTATATAACTATGCTAGTGACCAATCAAGTATGGCATGTGTCCAGGAATATACATATCTACTGCTGGAAGAAAGCATGAAATATCTCAATAGAGTAATCGAACAACTGCTGGAATATAAGCATGATATATCTCAATAGAGAAAATGAACAACTGCTGGAATATAAGCATGATATATCTCAATAGAGAAAATGAACAACCAAGTACCAAAGGGGTCCGTCCTACTACGGTACCCGTAGGGCCGATCTGATAAAACGCGGACCGAAGATAAACCCACCTCAAGGTAGTCGGTCGCGATATCCGCTGGACGGATCACGGGCTGGCTCCTGACGACTGGGGCCTACTATCACGCCCCGGGGTCGAAACTGCGACCCGGGCTCGCCAACAGATCCACCACCTATGCCAAACCCCACATAGGCGAAGCGTTCTACCTGCAAAAAAAGGTACTACAGCTAACAGATATCAGAGCTATAAATAAAAATCTACTGTAAAAACTAAAATCAACCACTGTACGACTGAAAAATAATACAACAATGTCCATCTCCCCAAAAATGATAATCATACAATATCCTCATATACAAAATCAGAGCTCAACAGGGAGGTATCTCCACTAAATACATCAGTGTACAGTCTCTCAATACATATCATGTCCTCACTACAACAATCTCTCAAAAGAGGAAAATTAAAATAGCTAATCTACTGAAGCTCTCCTCTGAAGGGGTACCGCTACTCTCCAACGACGGGTAGGGATCTAGCACGCGACTCCCTCGCCTCGATCAACAACCGCAGAATCAGCAACACCCGCTATGACTCTGCCAAACAAAGGAGAGAAAAGAAATGGAGGGGGAAAACCCCCAACGGGTGTGAGAACTACACCTAAAAAGGGAGTCCTCAGTGGGTACCGCCACCAGGCCCGACGATCTGCCCACTAAGTCCACTAGAGGTATAAGATAACCAAAGCAGTAAAGACTGAAATAAGGAAGCTGGAGACTCTCAACAGCTACCATGCCTCTATCTAAATGCTCAAAAGGGGTGGAACCAAAGAATGGTATGCAACCACTAGCACATGAAGTGCACAATCGACCCAATCGAGCTGACTGCCACATCTGGTCCAGTCAAACCTGCGCCCGCCTACAACCACCTCCCGCTGACGAGTAGGAATTACGTAGGGTGTCCAAACGGATTAACTCGCTATCGAAAAGTGGCTCATGTAGGCTATAGTCAAAATCCACGCTCTCTCTCAGAACGGATAAACTCAAGATGCTCAACCCCTCACACAATGGCCCAAGTACTCACAATAATCCGGGACCATCGTCAAACCGAACGGCTCCCAATAACACTAGCACTGGTCTAAACACAGCTACTAGACTCCACTCAGTCCCCCTGACACGAGTGTAACAATAAGTGCCTGCCTGTAATAACCCCAATCTAGTGCCACCAGTAAAACTGGTACTGCCTGCTGTGCCTGCCAAATCGGGTATGCTGGCCAACGCATATTGCCGATAGGGAATAGGAGTCTCAAGGACTCAAAGCCTGTCTGTAACACACTCCGGAGCGGCACTCGAGGGGAGCGACCCACACGAGTAAAGTATCTCAGTGATAAGTATAATAGTAATGGAAATCAGCAGGACTGGATTATGACTCTGATCAAAGTGGGAAAGCCCAACCACTAAAAAAAGACCCCGGTCCTCAACCAGATGCAAAAATACTCAGATAGTGGGAAACTCCGTCCACTAGAGAAATTTGATACCCAATCTGATGCAAAAATACTCAGATAGTGGGAAACTCCGTCCACTAGAGAAATCTGATACCCAATCTGATGCAAAAATACTCAGATAGTGGGAAACTCCATCCACTAGAGAAATCTGATACCCAATCTGATGCATAAATAAATATCCGGTCAACCGCCCAATATCCGCGGTTGCCGCAATACCCTGGCGTCTATAATCAAATCCTATAACCGACCTCCGGTCAACCGCCCAATATCCGCGGTCACCGCAAAACCCTGCCAACCGCAATCCTGCACAACCCGTCCCTGTCACCAATGTCCCAGCTACACTACCCCAGACCCCTGCTCGTACCCGAGCAACACCGACTGCCTGACTAACAAAGAAGGAGAAAATGATAACATGCTTTCTCCTAAGTCAAGTTCCAATAAGTAGTGTAGCGATAAAAGGTGGCCTAACTATATGTCCATACAAGCATACATTTGTTCTCAAGAAGAATATAAGAGAGTAAACCACATGCCAAAATCACCAATGCCTACACCTGTCCATAATCCTCGATCCATAACAACTCCTCATAGTAAAATCCGCACATAGCTACATAGTCCTGCCCCATCGCATAAATCAATCGCATAAATGGCTATGTGCTAACATGGCATGCTACATAATCACATAGGGTAACATTATCCTAGGTAAGCTTACACTAATTAACAACATAAATGTCCAAATCATGCGAGTCCTCAATATACATCATAAATAGTATTCTTGCAATCATGTATGCAATTATCATCATCAAGCTTACCTACCTTTCAAACATAAACCATGTACCTTAAATATGCATGCATCCTAACATATAAAATTAGAGAACCGTCCACCGGTTCTGGAAACGAAGCACCCACCTGAAACGCTTTCCGCAGGCAAAGCTGAAGTCGGTGCAAAGCGTGGCCACATGCTAACATAATCTGCTGAACCCGCATCCCCGGTACATGCTGCGCAAGCCTCGGCTCCAAACAACATCACAACACAACTCACTAATCATACCCCAAAACGTACACAAAACAACATTGCTTTTTTTCCCAAACAGCACAAAGAAGGGCATTCTCACCTCCAAGCAGTGCTCCAAAAATTCCAGAAAATTCACGGTTGTGATCGTCGCGTCGGGCTGATCGAAACGAGTACTCGCACGTTCCGATCCGATACCTGTAGGTCAAGATAAAAATAAAACACCACTGCATACTCAAAACCTCCCACAAACAAAATTCTTGTAGCAACCTATCCAGAAAAGTGGGATTATCACCTACATAGCAATCTCCAAAAATCCCAGAAAAATCACCACTGTGTTCCTCGCGACAAGTAGATCAAAATCGAGTCCTTAAACGCCTTGATCCGATGCTCGTAGACCGAGATATAAATCAAACAAGCCGGTGCTGTCCAGAATCCATCACAGAAAAAAGGGGGGTCAAAAATGCCTCGGGAACCATGCCAAAAGTGCGAAACGGAGTGAATCAATCAACACAAAAATCGAAGCCTTACCTCTTAGGAACACGCTGTCGAAGAAATCGCCCAAAAATTCCTCTTGGTTTGCTCACAGTGAATTTTTGACTGATCTGCGACGGTAATGGGCCGAAATGGGGGAAAATTTGGGGCGAACTGTAAAATCGATATCGCCGTTGCCGAGCGTCCAAAAATTCTGGGGATCCACCACGAGATCAAGAGCATCAAGGGGAACAAATCTCATATAGAGCTCTCCCTCTCATTCCCTCTCTAAAGCTCGAAAAAGGGAGAGAAAGAGGGAGAGAAGGAGGTATTTATAGGCCCACTAAACATTTCACTTAATTACCTTTGTGTCCTGCTGTAAACCGGGCGCACGGAAGGATTTCGGGCTGCTACAGTGCCGCACAGTGACTCCATCCCGACCGTCGATCCAGCGCCCGAATGCACCTGATGCTGCCACGTGTCCCCAAACAGCGTACAGCCAAGCCAGCCACTCCCGTGCTGCCGCGTGGCCCGCCCAGGTCAACGGAGTGGTTGGTTCCCGCCAATGGCGGGCCGCCACGTGGCGCACGCGTGCGCCACGTCGGCGCCGTGGCCGCCACGCTGGCCGCCCCCGCTGCCACGCCGTCCGCCACGCCACCTGCCCCCCGTACGCGCACAGTGACGCGCCCAATCCCCGCGCGCCACGTGTCAAGGCCCCACGCTCGCTACGCCCGGTGCACACACTCCGTGCACCCGACGAACCACAAACTGCCACGTGTCCACCGCTCATCCAATAGGAAACCGCCACGTGGCACACCACCAGCCTGCACCCCTGCGCCTGCCCGCGCACCTGCCCGGCCTGCCCGGCCTGCCCGCGCACCCCCACGTGCGCCGCGTCCACTGCACCGAACCAATGACGAGATGCCACGTGTCCCCGCTCTGGTCCACCGTACACCCCGCGCTCTCCCGTGAACCGAGCGCGCTGCGCCTACCAATCCGGGGCCGCCACGTGTCATCCCGCCGGGTCCACTACACCAGCGCTCCATTCCGTGGACCGGGAAGCGTGCGCCGGCCAATCCGAAGCTTCCACGTGTCCCGGCCGGCGGTCCACGGCTCCCCCATGCACCAAAATGCTCCAGAAACTTTCGGCTCTCCGTTTTTGGGCGTCCGGACTCAGAAAAATACAAGTAAATAGTCGTTTTTCAACATTTTTTCATGCTGAATCCAAATACGGCCTCTGTTTTGCCCAAAGCTCCTTTCAAAATTCGACGGGGGTACCCGAATACACTCGGAATCTATTCAACGCACTGAGTCCATTTCTTGGCTCCGATATACACCCAAACACTCCCATCTCCCAAGATAGTCCTTCAGAAGCCACTGATCAAGCCATAAACCCCCAATGAAGATCCGGGTCATCACACCTACAATAATACCACAAGTCAACACAGGATCCCTGAAAATCCACGAAATGCGCGCTTAGCGCGAAACCACCGTTAAATCGACCATTTCGTCGATTAACGGCCTGTTAAACGAATTCTGCTCAACGAAGACCACCCCGAGAACCCTACCGAAAGGTCAATAAAACTCTTACACATTTATTTTATTTCCTCCTTATGTTATAATTGCATCAAGCCCCTCGAGCTTTTCTAAATTGCAGCAAGCCCCGCCACCCGAAACACACCCGCACGATCATCCAAGAAAGAAAGAAGCCCTATCAAGCTGGGGTCTACACTCAGTTACACTCGGATCCTGACCATCCGAGTGAACTCCTCAACCGAAGGCTACCATCAAAAAGAACCCCCCACGGACACAACCTCTAGCTCTGTTCACCTCAACAATCCCACACAGCGCCAACTGTAGAATCATCAAACTCAATCTCAAACACCTCTCCCATCCAGGTATCCGCCACCACAGTGGCCCTATCGGGGTGATACTAGATGCTCAACAATAATCCAATGATAACTCCACAGCCACTCTGGGAGGCATCACTAAAACTAGCAAATCCATCTCCCATCACTAGCAATGCTAAAGTCGGCGCTGATATCAGTCTCATCATCCATTCGCCAAGCTCTCTTGGCACCGCCCAGCCCAAGAAGCTCCTCACCTCGACAATAAATGTCGATCTCGGCCAATCCCAAATAGCATCCATTTTGGCCGGAATCTCGAACAAGTAGGGGGGGGTAGATGTCTAAACATCAACAACTCAAACTCCCAAGGCTGACTATAAACTCCCCCAGAAATGCGTAGCAAACCTCAGGTCTCTATCTGGAACAATATAGAGGCAGCAATCTAGGTAACCACACTACCTCATCCAAGTACAGCTGGGCTAGCCGCTTAAGTGACCAAGAAGTCTGCATTAGCGAAAAGCATCCGCTCCTCCAAGGGCCCCCGGTAATCCAACCACATGTCCATCGGCACAAAAGCTCGATCCGAGTACCTCAGTATCCCCGAAGCATTCACTGTAAAGTCCCCTGACTGATTGCTCGAAAGTTGATCTCTAATCCTGGTCAGGTGGGGGTTCTCACTCCATCTCTCTCTAATCCTGCCCAGCGTTGTGGCTGCACAACTAAAGACATCCGTCTAGCAGAGATCCCAGGGGGCACAACCTCTTGCTCGAGCCGCCTCATCTCCTTAAGTAGTGGTGCCTGCTCTGTAATCATCATAGATAAGCTCAGCATCGCTCTCCTGCCCAAGGCATTTGTGACCACATTGGCCTTGCCAGAAAGGTAAAGGATATCCACATCATAATCCTTCAATAGCTCTAACCATCTGCGCTACCTCAAATGCAGCTATTCTGTGTAAAATGATACTTTAGGCTCTTATGGTCGGTACAAATCTCACAGTGCTCCTCATAAAGGTAGTGGGGCCACAACTTCAATGCAAATATCACGGCAGCAAGCTCCAAGTCATGGGTAGTGTAATTCTTCTCGTAATCCTTAAGCTGTCGGGATGCATAAGCAATTACCCTACCCTCCTGCATCAGCACGCAACCAAGTCCACAATGCGATGCATCACTATAAATCACATATCCTTTCCTCATAACAGAGAGAGAAAGGATATGAGTTAACATTAATCTGCCCTTCAATTCCTCGAAGCTCCACATGCTTAGCAATGCTCCGAGAGTAAACTAGAATTTCATTGATGAACACAACCATGAACCGATCCAAGTACAGTCGAAAAATCTTGTTCATCATATCCATAAATGCGACAGGACATTAGTCAATGCAAAAAGCATGTCGGTGAACTCACAATGTCCGTATCGTGACCTGAAAGCTGCCCTCGGGATGTCCTCAGCCTTCACTTTCAGTTGGTGCTAACCAGATTGCAAATCCATCTTCCAGAAGACGCAAGACCTTTGCAGCAGGTCAAACAAATCCTCTTGCTCGGCAAAGGGTACTTGTTCTGGATGGTCACTTCATCCAATTCCCAGTAATCCACACAGAGAGCCGAAGTGATCCATCATTCTATCTCACGAATAGCACCGGCGTCCCCAAAGGCGACACACAAAGTCTGACAAAATCCCCTATCCATCGAATCCTGGTGTTGTGTCCTCAACTCTCTAACTGGTGGCATCCAAGACAACTCCAATAGGAGAACATCCGGGAACTCGCAACCAAAGGTGGTATCCCCGAGTCCCGGCGCCGCTGTAGGCTCCACAACTGTGCTAGCCAAAAAGGCTACGCACCAAAGCGAATAACCCGCCTTTCTCGCGAAGTCAAAACCACAGAGGCGAAGAAAGCCCTAAGGTGTCCCGTGGTACAACAACCTCTCTTGGCCTGGCTCCTAAGAAAACCGTCCTCGCGGCACCATCAACCGTCGTGAAAAGAGTGGAAAAGAAACCGAGCCAGCCAAACCATCCTAAGTACCACAATCCAAGCCCAGCAGCTGAGTCAAGACCATCAGGTTTACCGACACAATCCAGGTCTCCAACTGCACCGGGCAGGACTAACAACATTCCTTCACGTGCAAAGTGTGATCGAGAATCTGAACCTCCCGTGCACGTAGTATCCATCCTATGCCTAACTCATGCTGCTGAAATATAATCCTAATGCGATAACCAAATCCTCTACCGTGGCGCCCTACAACCGGGCGGCACGGGCTCATCCGCTCGATGCAGGTGGTCGTCGCTTAGTCTGCCTGCAAAATCACATCTAACCACACAAGGAAGCACGACCTCTGCCTCTGCTCACACTGGGGCGACAAAGGTGGCCCTCAGCAGATTACACATCCATGCCACCGCTGTTGCCGGTACTGATGCTGATGCTGCCGTCGGGGTCCACCCTACCTCTAGCGTCTCAGAAATCTACCACCCTGGGGAAAGAAATCGGGAATGCCTCTGCTGGCTGATCTCCCCTCTATCACTCGGTGCCAAACGCCTCTATCCAGAACTCGCCTCTGGCTGCAGATCCCAATCCAAAGGAACTGCAGCGCCAAGCTCCACACACGACGCCTACCCCATTGCGGCGTCCTAAATCTGTAACAGAGAGACCGAATGAGCTGAAGGGTATCCTGGCGCAATCTACTCACAGACACAGATATTCTATGCGCCTTGTCCCTCTAGACATGGAGCGTGCAATTCAGCAACTACGTTAACTCTTGACACAAAGAGGCTCTCAAGTACTCTCTCCATCCCCACCGAACACGACCCTGCCTCCAAAAGCTCCATACTCCAACCCACAAATCGGGGTGACTCATCCACCAAAGCTGGCTCACTCGATCGATGCAGTCCCACAGCTTACCCGCTGTCCACAGTCCACCCTGCCTCGGTGCCCCAGCACTAAACGTCGGCACGGAGGGGGCTACTCGTTGCTCCGGCAACTATGTCACCTCTACCAGTTGCCCACTCCGCCGCTGATCTGCCTCTAACACTCCTACCATCTGGATCCGGAGCTCATAGACCTCAATCTGGGTAACCCGCCTGAAACAACCAGCTCGGGCTCAACTGCTGCAACAAGGTGCACACGGGTCAAAACCCAACGTCGGGGAGACACTGCTCACCACGACAAAAATCGCAAATCAGCACACCACAACACTCGACCCAATCTAGCGAAAGTCAAGGACATCCCCCTATTTCTGTAACTTTATGTTGTCTGCAACCAATATAACTGTCCCACAGAAATAGGATATGTCGATCCCCCTTCACTCACAGGAAGAATCAAATAATTAAATCACCGACTTTCGCAAAATATCGCGTCTCTCACGCCCTATCATCCTAGGGTCCGCCAAAAGCCTAGGGTTCCCTAAGTCCCAACTGACCTATCCCTAAGCTCTGATACCACCAAATCTGTCACGTCCCGGGTGTAAACCAGAACTCGGGCCCGTCTACAGATCCGCCGTGTACACGGAATTTCCCGCATACACGAAACGCCAGTAACCTGGTCAGATATAAGAGATACTTATAAAGAGCATAAAATAGAGCTGAACTAAAAACTAATACATCTCATACTAAAGCTGGAAATAAAATACAGTACATCTGTAAAAATATTACATCTGTCTCTCCCAGCTCACCAAAAATATACAAACAGCTGGTTAAAGCCAGACCCAAAAGTAAGGCACAACCGTTTGAGAAAAAAGGGTACATCAACAGTCCAGCTAACTCTCTCATCCTGCCGTCTGATCTATCTACTCAGCCGTCCTCTCTCCTCGATCAGCCGCTGAAAGCCCAGCAGCTCCCGCGGAAGACACTACAAAACAAGGGGAAGAAAAGAGGAAAAGACAAATGGGGATGAGAACTACAGATAAACCAGTAGCCTCCCCAGGTTGGTAAAGCCTCGAACTCCGACGCCTCCGCTAGGTCTACCAGAGGTAAAAAAGGGAAAGAAGAAGTGGCAAACTATAACAAAACAGATGAGGAAAAAATGAAGCTACCACAACTATGCCTCTAAATGCAATCCCAAAATGGAATAACCGAATGTATGCATCAGTAACCAACCGTCCCAAAGACACCCAATCTATCCACCAGTAAAAACTGGTACTGCTTGCTCAAGCTGTCTCAAGTATCTACTCACAAATCGGTACTCACTGACCGATACTCACTGTCTGGCACTCACTAGCCGACACTCACAGTCTGGCACTCACTGGCCGACGTATAAATCGTCTACTCCGGAGTGGCACTCGAGGGGAGCGACCCACACGAGTAAAGTAATCATGTCTCACGAGTACGGTTACCATGTCTCAATATCTCACTATAGCAGGATTGGATCACGACTATGATCAAAGTGGGAAAATCCATCCACTAATGAAAACCCGATCCCCAATCTGATGCAAAGTAAACATCCGGTCAACCGCCCAATATCCGCGGTTGCCGCAATATCCCATAATCCACAATCAGGTCCAACAACCGACCTCCGGTCAACCGCCCAATATCCGCGGTTGCCGCAATACCCTACAACCCACAATCATGTCCCACAACTGACATCCGGTCAACCGCCCAATATCCGCGGTTGCCGCAAAATCCCACAATCCTCAATCCAGGCCCCGGCTACACTATCCCAGATTCCTGCTCGAACCCGAGCAACATATATCTAAAGTCTAGAAGGAAAGGAGAAAAGAACAAACATAGTTTCTCCTATGTCAAATTCCAACATGGTAGTGTTGCAATAAAAGATGGCCTATCTTGATGTCCATACAAGCATGCAAAAGTCCCGGGAAGATAGAAAGAAATGCAGATATCATTCCTGACTTATATTCTAGCATGATAACAATTCCTGGCATTCAATACAGCATGATATCCCAAGTCCCATAACCGTTCTCATATGAACAACAAATATTAAACATATAAATCGCTACTCGCCCACAAATAACTATCCACCTATGCATGTCCAAAAATATCCCCAAGTGGTACCCACCATCCAGGTAAATTACATGTGTAGAGTACCAGAACTTTGTAGAGTGCACCGACCTCGCAAGATGGCGTGGTGCAGAGAAATCGCCTTGGGCGTATTCTATTTGAGTTTACAGATGAGTTCGGATTGATTCAGATCGACGCGGAAGTCCTTGGGATGAAAAGTGAGTTAGCGGCATCGAAACCTAGAAGCCCAGTTTGAATCAGTTAGTTCAAGGCATTGTGTACTTGTAGAGTATTGGATTGGATATAGTACCGACTCCGCCGTGGTGCGCGGGAAATTGGAAAGTGTTGGAACGTGTGCATTTTAGATTACGGCGGAGTTCGGGAGGGTTCGGACTGATGCGGAGGCCCCGAAGGTGGAAAGTGAGTTGGAGTTGGCAATTAATGGATTAATTAATTGATTCAAGTAATTGATTGTAACCTTCTTGGAGTTAAGAAGAGAAACGGGAGGAAAATGAGAAGAGAATGCAAGTGAGGGTTTTCTTTATAGAGTATCGGATTTCGGATTGAGCACACCGACTCCGCAGTTGAGCCTTTGAGTGGGAAAAGCTTTGGACATGTGTACTTTATGTTTACAGCGGGGTTTGGGAGATTTCAAAGTGATGCGGAAGCTTCCGGGGCATAAAGTGAGTTGTCGGCGAGGATTATGGAGTTTCAGAGTTCGGTTTTGGCTTTGGAGGCTTGAGTTCCGGAACACAAACTTGAGTTCCGGAACTGAGCATTGTGTTCCAAAACACAAGCTTGAGTTCCAGAACCAATGTGGTTTGGTACCGGTACCAAGCTATGGGTACCGGTACCCAATAGCACAGTGAGCCCCTGGTTTTGGATTTTTTTAGTGAGGGGCACTTTGGTCATTTCATCTCCCATGTGTTTTGCCCCACGCCACCTCCTATATATGAGCCCCTACCCTGCCTTCTTCTCCACGACAAAAAGAAAGAAAGAGAGAAAGAAAAGAGTGAAAGCAAGGAAAAGAAAGAGAAGGAGAAGAAGAGGATTGAGGAGTGAGCTGTTGGTGGTTTCCTGCTGCTTGGTCTTGAGCAGAGTCGCGCGCGCGTCGAGCCACATGTGAGGTAAGTTGGCAGATTTTTGTAGTTTGGTTTTTGGATTTCTTTGGATGGATTTAGAATGAGCTTTTGAGTTGGAATTTGGTTGTTTTCCTTCTCTTTTCCATCTTGCACATTGAGGAGCAACTTGAGGGTTTTGGCTATGATCTTGGATTTATACTGTGCGGAGCCGAGGGCGCACGCACGCATGCACACGTGCTGTGGGTTGGCAGAGAGTGAGCCGAAGCATGCTGGGATTTTTGTAGAGGACTCGAGTGGATTGTTCGAGCTTCCGGGGATTTTTCTGAGGTACGCGACAGTGTGCGCGCGCGCGGCGCGGTTTTGGAGGTTTCCGGCAGATTTTGGCAGTGAACGGTTCGGCGCTTCACCGACTTCAGCGATTGCCTGCGGAAAGCGTTCCAGGTGGGTTGGAATTTCTTCAAGATGTATGGAATGCCCTCTAAAGCTTCTATATACATGTTGATCATGTTTAGTTTACCTTTTTTTATGCTTGGTAAATCTGATAGTTGCCTAGAAAATTGTAGAAAGACTTTCCTGAGCCCCAGATATTTTTAGGATGATTTAGATGTGATTTGACACTAGACTGCATGTTAGTTGGCATTAGATTGGCATCTGAACCGTTTTAAAAATCGTCGGACGTGTTTTAATGAAAACTAGGCTTTGAAAATAATTTTTAAATAGTGAGATCATCCAGAGGGGTTGAGTTGGTTCAGGATGCATATATGCTTGTGCCAGGGGGCCGAGTGGATTTTAGAGCATTGTGTGTTGAGTTTCTAGTGTCATGAGAGTTGTACTTCCTTGTTGGGATTGATGGGATTATTCTAGATCATGGATTGTGTTTTTCTGATTTAGTTGTGGAGGTGGTTCTCCGACTTAGTTTTGAGAGTTTGGGCTCTGGCAGATCGAGTCGTGGAGGTTTTCCGACTTAGCCATGGGTTGTGCATTATCAGATTGAGTCGTGGAGGGTTCTCCAACATAGCTGTGAGAGTGTTTGGGCATTTCCTGATCGAGTCGTGGAGGGTTTCCCGACTGAGTTGTGTTACTTGAGCATTGAGCTTCCGATCTGTGGATCGTGATCATAGCCTACATGTGCCGCTTATTGAGACAGTTGAGACATACTTGAGCTCAGTGGGGTCGCTCCCCTCGAGTTACGCTCCGGATGCGTGTTGATGATGCGACTAGTTGATACACTAGAGTTCGCTTTGAGATTGAGATAGTCCGTGTGGGACGCCCTACGTAAGTCCAAGTCCCTTGTGGGCTAGTGGCAGTAGGTTAGGCGCAGGCTTGACTGGACCCTATGAGGCAGTCGTTGAGATTGGGTGATATGAGTGGGTGATTGCATAGCATGTTCTTAGATGAGCTTTCCTTTGAGCATGGTACTTGAGGCTTATTAGTAGTGAGAGTGTATGCATAGCAGGTTCATAGTAGAGATTTTCTTGAGCATGATGTTGAGACATATTAGCTGTAGTTCATTTCCTGCTTTCCTATTATCTATCTGCATACCTATCTGTTTGCCTCCAGTAGACTTAGTGGGCATACCATGGATATTGGTGACGGTACCCACTGGGAACTACCTTCTCCAGTAGTTCTCACACCCGCTGCGGTGACAGGTTTCCTGAGGTTGCTGTTCCGGCTTAGCTCGCACGGAGACAGCTGATCGAGGTGAGGACGTGGCCGAGTAGTTCCTTACCAGCATTGAGACTCAGAGGTAGATGTACCCTGTATTTTATGATTATACTTTTGTACTGGACAGTCTGAGAGATTTGGGAGGGTAGTACTTCTTTTTCATAGCTGAGAGACTATGTATCGAGGTTTTATATAAATATCAAATGTTCAGTTGATTCCTGTAGCTACTAGTTTTGTTTCAGCTCTGATACATATTTAGCTATAGATCGAACTTGCAGGGTAGACGCTTCGTCTGTGCGGCAGTTTCCGTACAGATGGCGGATCTGTTGGCGAGCTCGGGTCGCAGTTTCGACCCCGGGGCGTGACAGATTAGGGTGGTATCAGAGCCTAGAAATATAGGTCGTTGAGGACTTAGTGACCCTAGGCTATTGGTTGGACAGTAGGATGACAGTCGTGAGAGACGTGACCTTAGCGAGAGTCCTGATTGAGTCTGTACCTCCCCCGAGAGATTGGGGTGAGTGATTTTACATGTTTATTCTCTAAAGTGATTATGTTGGCTGCAGACAACATAATGCTTTAGAATGGTTAACATGTTTTAGACTTTCGCTTGATTGGGTCGAGAGTGTTTGAGGTCCTGTTGTTTGGTTATGGCAGTGGTCCTTGTTGCCTCTGAGACGCCATGCAGCGGCGAGGGCGTGTTTGACCTTGGATGAGGAACCCGAACAGCGGGAAGCTGAATGGACAGAGCAGAGTGAGGTCCGTGAGGCACGGGCCCAGGTAGCCCAGATGTTGAGGCGATGCGGCGCCAGGAAGAGAACATGGAGCGCGTTATGAACATGCTTGAGCAGAGAGCATCTCTCGTGGTATCGCCAATACTACCTCCGGCCGCGACATCGTCGACTTCGACCCAGTTCGCACTGTGAGTAGTACAGGAGCAGCGAGAGTTTGCTAATCGGTTGTTGTACATCCGCCAGTTCCATCCCCTACAGATTTCGGGGCAGAGTTTGGAGCCTTGGGAGGCCGAGAACTGGATTGCTGCTATGGAGAAGTTGTTTGAGGATTTGTTCATCCAGGAGAAGCATCAGGTGCACTTGGTTACGCACTTTTGGATAAGGACGCCCATTTTCATCGTTTTCGCGCACTGTGTCCAAATTCGAAGTCTGTTTTGCCAAATTCCGCCTCTAAAATTTGTCAAAGGCATCCGGAAAGGTATTCTTAATCCAAATTTCGCACTAGGTCCAATCCTTAGGTCCGAATTGCGCACAAGAACCTCCAACACACCGAAAAATCCTCTAGAAGTCATTGATCACACTGCACAAGCTATGCAGAGTTCCGGGTCATCACAGCGCTGCTCGTGGAGGCCCCTTGGGTGCATTTTTGGCGCCCGAAAGTTTCGGGCGCCCGAAACTCGGGCCGAAGCCCGAATCTTGAGTCCTTTTTGGGCTTTGCCTATAAATAGGCTTCCCCTTCCCCTATTTTCTTTTTTTTTTGTGACTTTTCCCAGGAGAGACCTTTAGCAAAGTTCTTCCTCACTTTGTTCTCCATCTCTCGAAGGATTTCTGGGATTTTAGGAGGCCGCGACATCGACGATCTCGCGGGGAAGGAAGAGGAAGAAGAAGGATCGCTCCGATTCCGCTTCTCCGCCTCCGGCGCACTAGGTCCACCGAGGGGAAGGAATCCCTTTTTTCCAATCCGCCTAGGGTTCTCTTTTCCCGTCTCTCTCATACGATGCTTCTTCAAAGAGGGAAAGAAAAGGAAAAAGAACTAAGAAAAACTCTTAGTCGTTTTAAAATTCAAACGGAGGGTCCGATTGCCTCGAAAAGCGTGCCGATGACCCGGCATGAATTCCGATGCACTTTACGTGAGCCGAAACCTTCACAACTCCTTTCCGAGAGATCCGTGACTCGGAATCCGAATCCGATCGTTTTGCCGCACATCGTTTCGCAAGCTCTACCACCTAAACAAACTCGCAGCCACCAACGATCGATCCCGGAAACATCAAAGATTTCGACCCCAAACCAACTAATTTGAAAAAAGAAAAGTACAGGAAAACGAAAGAGTCAGAATGCTATAGATCATTATCGACCAGTATCCGTTGCAATCTGAAATGCGAAGGTTCGGCTTGGAAGTTGTGGTTTCCGGTGCACCCGCGAAGCTTATTGTTACGGAATTTGAGTTGGCGTAGTTTCGTGAAAGTCTCAAGTCTTGAAGATTGAAGGTGAAGAAAGTTGGATCATTTAACTCAATCTCAAGAAAGAAGAATTCAAAAGGATCAGGTATGTTTAACTAAAGATTTTGTGTGATCCGAATACTTCTTGTAGTATAGAAACACTTGGAAGAATCTTTCATTGCATAAAAATCAAAAACTGGACTTGGGACATGTTCAGGATCCGGATCAGGTTGTTCGATCCGGATCCCGAAGGTGGTTCGTTCATACACCAGTTCAATCCGGATCATAGCCTCTCTTGATCCGGATCCCGAACACTGAGTTTACCATCTTCCTTGAACGATCCGGATCAAGCTTCGCAATCCGGATCCCGAACGTTGATGTTTGGTGAACTGCATGAACGATCCGGATCAAGCACTGCGATCCGGATCCCGAACCTTCGTTTTTCTGGAATTGCCTGACTCGTTACGACGATCCGGATCACAGCTAATCCGATCCGGATCGCCGTCCGTAAAATTTCCAGAAATGTTAGGTTTTTGATTCTTATCTCCTTCCTAGGGTTTCTAACCTATAAATAGACCCTATGACTCTTTGTCTAGGGCGAATCCAAAAAGAAGGAAAATAGCCGTCATATTCTTGTATCATCTTTTACGGCTCTAGATCCACATATAGAGAAGAAAGGAAATCATTAGAGAATACTCTATGTTTCTTCATCTATATTGATTAGTTTGATTCTAGGTTTTCATACTCACATCTTGAGTTGAATCAAACTAATGAATACTTAGATGGTATTTCCGATCTATCTTTGATCTAAGTATTCGGCGGATCATCACCACCAAAAACAACGATTTACCCCAAAAAACGGCGCGTGGATTCGCATGTCCTTGTGGATTCAAGGTTCAACCGCTCTCATGGATTCGGAGCGAGGCACGTTCGTGGATTCGAAGGGTGCTATTGGGTGAAGACCGTGGACTCGGTCGGACGTCGTGGATTCGACGTTGGACGCCGTGGATTCGGCGTTGGGCGCAGATCGTGGATTCGAGAAGCGTCGCGGAGCGAGCGGAGAAGATCCTCTAGGAGCGTATGGAAAAGGTTGAGTCGTAAGTGTGTACGGTAAATCACCTTGTACGTGTTTTAATTCTAGTGGATTTCTGCCGTGTTATCGGTCCCGTGGTTTTTTACTCCGGTGATGGAGTTTTCCACGTAAAAATCTTGCGAGTTATTTTTATTTCCGCATTGGGTTTTTATCGCAACGATTTTTGAGTGTTTATACGTTTACACCTATTCACCCCCCTCTAGGTGTTTTTTCCCCTATTTAGATCCTTATTACATATAACCCAACAAGTGGTATCGGAGCGGGAATAGGGTTGTAAACAATGGTTGAAGGTGGAAACATCAACCGACCCCCGTTCTTCGATGGAACAAATTATGCGTACTGGAAAGTACGGATGAAAGCCTTTTTAGTTTCCATCGACGAACGGGTGTGGCAATCAATTGAATTAGGATGGTCTAATCCAACTGAATTTATTGGTGATGTCCACACCTTAAAACCTAGGTCGAAATGGACCAAGGAAGAGTTAGATTCATCTTCTTACAATGGCAAGGGAATTAATGCTATTTTTAATGCCTTATCTCAAACTGAGTTCTCTCGCGTCTCAGCATGTGAGACTGCGAAAGAAATCTGGGATGTTCTTCAGGTTACACATGAGGGAACTAACCTTGTGAAGATTCAGAAACTGCAAATGCTTACGAGCAAGTTTGACTCTATCTTGATTGCAGAAAATGAATCTTTCACGGACTACTATACACGATTGCAAGATATCGTAAACTCATGTGCTAACCTGGGAGAGAAGATTCCAGAATTTAAGATTGTAAGAAAGATCTTAAGAACTCTTCCTGAACGATTTCGCCCAAAGGTTACTGCCATTGAAACTATTAAACACCCGGACGAAATACGTGTAGAAGAATTAGTTGGTGCATTACAAACTTATGAAATGACATTTACTACTAACAATTCTTCTGGAAAAGCATCCTCTTCTAAGTCTTCAGGTTATGCGTTGAAAACAACTAAGGAAGAAGACGCGGATACATCCTCCTCAGACGATGACCAGAACCTTTCAATTGAGGAATTTGAGAAGCAGCTCGCTCTCTTGACAAGGAAGTTTCGCCGCAACTTTCGAAGGGGTAATTCAAGTAAATCTCCATCCTTCGGAAAGTCGAACAAAGGCAAGGGTACTTCAAGTTACAAGTCAAGAAAGCAAGAGAACTTCTCAAAGGATAAGAAAAGTTCAGAGGGACAACTACAATGCTTCAAATGTCGAGGCTACGGCCACATTGCAACGGAGTGTCCCAACAAGTATCCGGCAAAGAAGAAGGCGATGCAAGTCGTCACTTGGGATGACAACTCAACGTCAAATGAGTCGTCTTCGAGTGATGAAGAAAAGAGCTCCACGGCATTCCACGCGTCCGTATCTTCACCCTTCATGTGCTTTATGGCAAGTACATTCGAGTCGTTGTCCAACTCCACTGTTGAAAAGAATACAACGGACAATGAATCGGATGATTCGGAAGGTGAAGATTTTGCTCTAGCCTACCACAGACTTTTGAGGGATTCAAAGAAAGTGGCTAAGCAAAACAAGAGTTTGAGAGGGAGAGTGCATGATCTCGAAGAAGAAGCAAAAAGAGCAACTTCTCTCTCAAACGCTCTTGAAGTGGAAAGGAAAAATCTGATAAAAGTAAATGTTTCCCTTCAAGAGTCCAATGAGCGTTTTGAGAAGGAACATACAAATCTGGTGGATAAAGCGAATCACTTCTCAAAGCTCTACAACGAGGCTCGACAGGATAACCTGGAAATGACAAAGACCATTTTCCAACTCAAGGATGACTTACGGCGATTCTCTTCAGGAAGGAGTAAGTTGGATAGACTTCTTGGTCTTGGTCAATCAAATCGGTTCGGCCTCGGATACACTCAAACTGGAAACAGTCCAAGTTCGAGTGGGACAGTTTTTGTGCCTCAGTCGGTATCTCCTCCTCCGACACCGGAATTCAAGACAAACAACGACAACAAACCTACTTCATCCTCTTTGGGATCGTCAAGATCTAAGGTATGTTTTCGTTGTGGTGTTTCAGGGCACATAAGAAGATATTGCAAGACGGGAGTCAAACGCTCACCTCAATCACCTCTTGCAACGACTACCAAAAAGGCGCCTCCCCGGAAATCAAAGCAAAACTTTTCAAATGAAAAGAGCCTTGGTCGTTCACCGCGCAAGACGACATCATCAAGGAGCGGCAATCGATCTGACAAGACGCCTTCACCTAGGAGAATAACCTCACGACCATTACCGACGCACTCCAAAAGGGTTTGGGTGCGCAAAGGTGAAATTTACCCTTGTCTTGTTACCAATGTTTCCTTGCATGCATATGATAGTTCGTCTTGGTATCTGGATAGCGGTTGTTCCCGTCACATGACCGGTGACAAAAATAGTTTTCAAAATCTTGAGAAAATCTCCGGAGGACTTGTTGTTTTCGGAGACGGTCGATCTTCCAAAATTGTTGGAAAAGGGACGGTAGCTATTCCAGATGGCCCGATTTTGAAAAACGTCTTATTTGTTGATGGTCTTAAGACTAACCTCATAAGCATAAGTCAACTTTGCGACAATGGTTTTTCAGTTAACTTTTCATCTGTTGAATGCGTTGTAACTGATAAGGACCATGTCTTCTTTTTAAAAGGGGTTAGATCTGAAAACAATTGTTATGTTGTTCCTAATAAATTTTCTGAAAATTGTAACTTAGCCGCTTTGAATAATGAAACTCTTTGGCATGAAAGGCTAGGTCACTTAAATTTTAAGGAACTTACTAGAATTTCAAACAAGGACGTGGTCAAGGGGGTTCCAAAACTTTTATTTAAACAAAACGTTGTGTGTGGTGGTTGCCAAAAGGGAAAACAGTCTAGGACTGCACACAAGAACTTGAACCACGTTGGTACAAAACGGCCCTTGGAACTTTTGCACATGGATTTAATGGGGCCGACCCGTCAACCATCTTTGGGAGGTAAATGGTATATTTTTTTATTGGTTGATGATTTCTCTCGGTATTCTTGGGTAGCATTTTTAAAAGAGAAAGCTGATACTTTTGATTCTTTTCACGAGATTTGCCTTCGTATTATGATTGAAAAGAATGAAAAGATCATTCGTTTTAGAAGTGATAGAGGTGGAGAATTCATTAATTCAAAATTCATTGACTTTTGTACTTCAAACGGTATTAAGCATGAATTCTCTGCACCCTATACACCTCAACAGAATGGTGTTGTCGAGCGCAAGAACAGGGTTGTTCAAGAGATGGCGCGTGTGATGCTTCATAGCCGGAATTTACCGCTATATTTTTGGGCTGAAGCTGTGAACACCGCTGTCTATGTCATTAATCGTGTGTTCTTGCGCCCGGGAACGTTAAATACACCATATGAACTATGGTGTGGTAGAAAACCCAACATCAAATATTTTCGCATCTTCGGGAGTCGGTGTTACTTTTTACGTGACCGTGAAAACCTTGGAAAGTTTGACTCACGAAGTGACGAAGGGATTTTCTTGGGGTATTCTACTAATAGTAGAGCATATAGAGTATTTAACTTGGAATCTAAGACGATCGTAGAATCCATAAATGTTAAAGTAGATGAAGCTTTTCACTTTGCATCTGAAAAATCTACCCTCGATAGTTCTCTAGATGATGATTCTCCTGCTGTTGCATCTTCTCATAATAACACTTCCAATATTAATGATGCATCTAATGGTTCTTCAAGTTTATCTAATGTGCAGGAATCATCTCATATATCTCCGAGTACTCCGTTTCAACAAACGCTACGAATCTCCAAGGATCATCCGGAATCGAATATTATTGGAGATCCACAAGAAGGAGTCAGAACTCGGAGGCAGTTGGTTTGTGGATTCGCTTGCTATGTATCTTTAATCGAACCAAAGAACATAGATGAAGCTCTTTAGGATGACTACTGGATTAAAGCAATGCAGGAAGAGCTCCATCAATTTGAGCGAAACAAAGTCTGGAAATTAACGAAGCCTCCAAAGCAACACAATGTGATAGGTACCAAATGGATTTTCAAGAATAAGAAAGATGAGGATGGTACTATCATCAGGAACAAGGCACGATTAGTTGCTCAAGGCTACTCTCAAGTAGAAGGTATAGACTTTGACGAAACATTCGCCCCTGTAGCTAGACTCGAGTCCATTCGTATACTGTTTGCTATTGCTTGTCATTTTAAAATCAAATTATTTCAAATGGACGTTAAGAGCGCATTTCTAAATGGGTTTTTAAATGAGGAAGTTTATGTGGCTCAACCGAAAGGTTTTGTAGACCATAAACAACCTAACCATATTTTTCGTTTGAAAAAGGCTCTTTACGGTCTGAAACAAGCACCGCGAGCATGGTACGAAAGGTTGACAAAGCACCTTTTGGAGAAGGGCTACACTCGAGGGGGAGCTGATAGGACTCTCTTTGTGAAGCATTATCCAAGCAATTTCATTGTAGCACAAATCTATGTCGATGACATTGTATTTGGCGCAACAAGATATAATGATGCTTCTAAATTCGCGGAGACCATGGAAAGCGAATTTGAGATGTCCATGATGGGCGAATTGACTTATTTCCTTGGATTGCAAATTAAACAAAATGATGAAGGTATTCACTTGAGTCAATCCAAGTATGCAATGGAGTTGGTTAAAAAGTTTGATCTTTAAAATTCGAAGGATTTTCCGACTCCAATGGGAACTAGCCACAAGGGACTTGGAAGTGAATCACAAAGTGAGAATGTAGACGAAAAACTGTATCGAAGTATGATTGGAAGTCTACTTTACCTCACGGCTAGTCGCCCGGATATATCTTTTGGTGTTGGGATCTGCGCGAGATATCAATCTGCACCAAAGGAGGTTCACCTGAAAGCGGTGAAAAGGATCATCCGGTATATCAAAGGATCAATTAATTTCGGAATTTGGTATCCTATGGGAACAAGTTTAGATATTGTTGGATACTCAGATGCCGATTGGGCAGGATCAGTGGATGATCGGAAAAGCACGAGTGGTGCATGCTTCTATCTCGGCCATTGCCTTGTTGCATGGCACAGTAAAAAGCAGAATTGCATAGCACTCTCGACTGCCGAAGCGGAATACATTTCAGCTGGAAGTTGCTCAACTCAACTCATTTGGATGAAAAGCGTATTGAGCGACTTCCGGATTTCAGAATTTCGGTAACAATTCTTTGTGACAACACAAGTGCAATCAACATTTCTAAAAACCCTGTGTTGCACTCTAGAACAAAACATATTGAACTTAGATATCATTATCTTAGAGAGCTAGTTGAATCAAATACTCTTCAACTTTCATATATTTCAACTGAGGATCAATTAGCTGACATTCTAACAAAACCTTTGGATCAAAAACGTTTTATTCATTTGCGAAAAGCAATTGGAATGCTTTCCTTGAAATAAACTTCCTTTTGAAACCTTTGCTTAGGATAGGTTTTGTTTATTTTTTGTTTTGTTCATTATCTATGTCTGTACATAGGACATTAATTGAGCATAGATCATAATTGACTTTAATTGCATCTTTTCGCACATTTAAAAATTTATTATGCTTTCGCCATCATAATATTTCACTGTTGCAATGATCATTTATGTTAATTAAATCATCTTCTAAGTGATCAAAGTCAATTTCTCTCTCTCAATGATCTCTTGGTATAGTCATTATCTTATTTGACTGTTTAGTCGAGTATGAAATCGAGATCAATTTTTGGTTGAATACTTTATATCTTATATAATTGATAGCCAATTGAGGGGGAGTCAAAGAAATGTAAAATGCTCAAAAGATGTGGAAAGAGTTACATCCCAATGAGGAGTGTGAAAACTACCACCACATGGAGGAAAGAGCTACCACCTCGGTCGTCCGAGTATTGTGTGCAGCTACCACATGTATACCAAGCATGGTTGTTCAAATTTTTGATTATGTAAAATGCATGTTGAAATACTTGACTTCGTCAAATTTCAAAGTTGGTATAAGGTGGGTATTTAAAGAAAGATGCTCAAAGAGCCACTCTCTTCAACAGATTGACTAGATAAATTATCTACTATATTTGGGATTTCAAACATCTATTGATCTTTGTATTTCATTTTCTTTACTGAATTGATGATTTGATAAAGGCATTACTCATAAGATCAAGTTAGATGTAATTGAAGGTGTTCAACTTTAAGGGATTTAATTTTTGTAAATTTTCGTTTCATTTTTGGATATTATTGATAGATTTGGCATAATCTAATTCTTGTTGTATGAAACGATGATTTTTGTTTAAAGTTGATACACATTAGTGCTTACAATCTTTTTCTGTTTTTTCTTGAATTTCTCTGAAATTTTCTAAAGAAAAAGTTGGAGCCGATCCGGATCGGGCAAGATGATCCGGATTCCGAACGCAGATATTCTTCTGCGGGCTGACGATCCGGATTCGACCTGCCGATCCGGATCCCGAACGCAGTTTCTCACTGCGGGTAGCCGATCCGGATCGCAATCATGAACTGATCCGGATCGCGGCTAGGGTTTTATAAAGAACAAAAGGGTTTTGATTTCTTTTACTCCAATCTTTTGTTCCAAAGTTTCCAGAGCCTCTCTCTCTAGATTTCATCCTTCTTGGAAGCTTTCAAACTCAAGTTCTTCAACTCCAAGTAAGTTTTATTGATCAAAATCTCGGTTTTTCACCGTTTTTCTCTTTTCCTCCTCAAACGTGATGAATTTCTTGAATCAATTTTGTTTGTGGATGGTTTTTGATCAAATTTCTTTTGAAATAAGAACTCTTGGTAGATTAGTTTTGATTATATGCTAGGTATTCTCCTGATTAACGGATTTTTAGGCTTCGATTTCTAAAATTTCGGTTTTAGGGCATATAATAAGGATTTTCGAAAATCATGCAATTGATCTATTTTTAAAAGTCCTTTTGCAAAACTAATTTGATTCTTAGTCTCTCTACATGATTATGATTGTTTGGGTACAATTTTTCAAATCTTTGAAAATTAATAATTTTTTTTTCGTGTTCTTGAGTTGTTCCACACAGGATTTCTTTTCTCAAGAGACCAATAGCAATGGTGATCACTTGGATTATTTTCCTACTTGCTGCCATGGTACATGTCAAGGATACTGCCAAGCCTAAGAAGGCTAAGAAAGCAAAGAAGACTAAGGATGATTCCGACACGGAGTCGGAGACGGAATCGATCGACTAGGATAACCTCGAAATCGAGGGAGCTGCTCCCATTATCTCCAAAGGAAAAGCAACTGCTGAAGCTTCAAAACCTACTGCAGCTGAAAAAGGGAAAGCACCAATGGAACCAAGTCCAGTTGGAACAAAAAGAAAAACTGGTGCAATAAAAAGAGGCAGTGCTCAGGGAATTACCATTGAGCAACCAGCTGCTAGCCAAGCACCTCCACAAGACTTTATCAGCTCGGCTAGGATTAAGGAAAATGAAGAGGGTAGTGGAATTCAAATTACTGAATCCCTCTCTAGAGCATACTCTGTACCCAGCGAATCCGCATGGACTGAAGACCAGCATGCATCATCTGCTTCTACAACTCGTCCAGTGACTTCCAAGAGAAACACTCTAGAAGCTACTGTGTTGGCCGCCATTCATCAGGACCAAAGAAGACTTTCTGCTGACCAAGAGAGATTGGCATTAGGTCTCCGACAAATGGCCGCTGACCAAAAACAGATGAAAAAGAAATGTTCCAAATTATCGCGAATGCTGAAAGGAATCTTGAACAAGATAGACGATACTAGCTCAGACAGTTCTGATTTGGCTTGATCTTTTATGCTCTAACCCGTATCGTTTCTATTGCAGGTTTTTAAGTTTTATGTTTTAGTTTTAGTTCTCAGGATTTTCTTGATTGTGAACTATTTAACTCTCCTTAAATTTTGTAATTTTGGCTTTGTTTGTGACAAAAAGGGGGAGAGAGTTTAGAGAACTTGAACAATGAATGATGATGTGATTTGTATACATCAAGGTACAATGATGACTGAGAACAGAACAATGATGATGTGAATGATTGAACAATGATGATGTGAATGTGTGAACATCAAGGTAAGTATCACTTCAACTTTGGTTTTTATCTTGTGATTGTTTGCATGTCTCTACTAACTATTCGACTAACTATTTGGGCATGTAATATGACTAACAAGTTGATGTTGGACTAACACTTTGTGACATTTGGTTTTTGATTGCATAGAAGATATGTTGGTTTTTGACTATGATTCTCTTACATATCTGAATTCTCAAATGTCATGATGATCAGATAAACTCTATCTCTGTACTAGGTTTTGAATGCTAAATATTCTTGAGGTATCTAACGATCTCTTTTTGTCAAGAATGATTTCTTTGTGCAGAGAGTACAGATGTCTAAGTCTAGAGTCTGTTTTAGGAGTTTATCTCATGTTTTTAAATTTTTGGATCTCCATTGTAAATTTTTGTTGTATGGTGATAGCAACAAAAATATCTTTTTGAATTTTCTTTAGTGGATCTGTGTTTTGTCACGAAACCGCCAAAGGGGGAGATTGTTACGGAATTTGAGTTGGCGTAGTTTCGTGAAAGTCTCAAGTCTTGAAGATTGAAGGTGAAGAAAGTTGGATCATTTAACTCAATCTCAAGAAAGAAGAATTCAAAAGGATCAGGTATGTTTAACTAAAGATTTTGTGTGATCCGAATACTTCTTGTAGTATAGAAACACTTGGAAGAATCTTTCATTGCATAAAAATCAAAAACTGGACTTGGGACATGTTCAGGATCCGGATCAGGTTGTTCGATCCGGATCCCGAAGGTGGTTCGTTCATACACCAGTTCAATCCGGATCGTAGCCTCTCTTGATCCGGATCCCGAACACTGAGTTTACCATCTTCCTTGAACGATCCGGATCAAGCTTCGCAATCCGGATCCCGAACGTTGATGTTTGGTGAACTGCATGAACGATCCGGATCAAGCACTGCGATCCGGATCCCGAACCTTCGTTTTTCTGGAATTGCCTGACTCGTTACGACGATCCGGATCACAGCTAATCCGATCCGGATCGCCGTCCGTAAAATTTCCAGAAATGTTAGGTTTTTGATTCTTATCTCCTTCCTAGGGTTTCTAACCTATAAATAGACCCTATGACTCTTTGTCTAGGGCGAATCCAAAAAGAAGGAAAATAGCCGTCATATTCTTGTATCATCTTTTACGGCTCTAGATCCACATATAGAGAAGAAAGGAAATCATTAGAGAATACTCTATGTTTCTTCATCTATATTGATTAGTTTGATTCTAGGTTTTCATACTCACATCTTGAGTTGAATCAAACTAATGAATACTTAGATGGTATTTCCGATCTATCTTTGATCTAAGTATTCGGCGGATCATCACCACCAAAAACAACGATTTATCCCAAAAATCGGCGCGTGGATTCGCGTGTCCTTGTGGATTCAAGGTTCAATCGCTCTCGTGGATTCGGAGCGAGGCACGTTCGTGGATTCGAAGGGTGCTATTGGGTGAAGACCGTGGACTCGGTCGGACGTCGTGGATTCGACGTTGGACGCCGTGGATTCGGCGTTGGGCGCAGATCGTGGATTCGAGAAGCGTCGCGGAGCGAGCGGAGAAGATCCTCTAGGAGAGTATGGAAAAGGTTGAGTCGTAAGTGTGTACGGTAAATCACCTTGTACGTGTTTTAATTCTAGTGGATTTCTGCCGTGTTATCGGTCCCGTGGTTTTTTACTCCGGTGATGGAGTTTTCCACGTAAAAATCTTGCGAGTTATTTTTATTTCCGCATTGGGTTTTTATCGCAACGATTTTTGAGTGTTTATACGTTTACACCTATTCACCCCCCTCTAGGTGTTTTTTTCCCTATTTAGATCCTTATTACATATAACCCAACAAGTGGTATCGGAGCGGGAATAGGGTTGTAAACAATGGTTGAAGGTGGAAACATCAACCGACCCCCGTTCTTCGATGGAACAAATTATGCGTACTGGAAAGTACGGATGAAAGCCTTTTTAGTTTCCATCGACGAACGGGTGTGGCAATCAATTGAATTAGCTGACACAACGAGTAGGAGGCCACATGGGAGCCTGAGGCCGTGATGCGGGAGCACCACCCTCGCCTATTCGAGGACTAGGAAGCGAAGTATGCGAGTTTTTCATTTCGCGGACGAAACTCCTAAAGGTGGGAGGAATGTAGTGCACCGACTCCTCAAAATAGTAAGGCGCGATGAAAATCGCTCGTAGCGTGTTCAAATTATGGATACAGATGTGTTCGGGGTGTTTCGGATCGAAGCGAGAGCCATCGGATCGAAAAGCGAGTCGACGGCGCGCAAATCTGAAGCTTCAAACTTGCGAGGCTTCCAGTTGCATTGTGTACCGGAACTCAATATGGGGTACCGGAACCAATTAAAATGGAAACCGACAGTGAGCTCTCGATTTGGGAAATTGCAGAAAATATTCTAAGTCCCTGTGTACCAGTACCAAACATTGCATACCGATACCCTAAACCCAAAAAGACTTGGGTACCGGAACCCCAGAGTGGGTACTGGTACCCCATGCTAAACGGCAAAGTTGGCTCTCGGGTTGGGAGTTTTGTGCTTGAGTACCGGTACTAAAAACCCGTGTACCGGTACTCAGCCTCCAGAACTGAAGGGCAGTGAAGTAATTTTTCATTTTAAGTGGGGGCGAATAGGTAATTTCACTCATGCCTGCAACCCCAACCACCCCTCTGTACAGCATTAACTCCTCTCTCTCTCTCTCTTCCATTGAATACCCCGCCCTCCCCTTTTCTTCTCTGATCGAACCAGGGAGAGAAAGAGAAAAAGAAAATGAGCGAGAGAGAGCTAGCAGCAGAAGTAGGGAGCAGCAGGAGCAGCCACAGTAAGCTGCTATGGGTTTCTTGGTGCTTCAAGAAGCTTGGGGAGAGCACGGGGGTGAACTCAAAGGAGACCCCAACCACTTCCTCTTCTTCCTCTTTGAGCAAGAACATCAAAGGAAGTAAGCGAAAAAGCTAGGGTTTGGATTTTTAAGCTTTTCTTGGGTTCAAGAGCTTGGGAAAATAACCCAAATGGGTTTTTCTCCAATTTTTAGGGCATTTTCCCTAAGTTAAAGAGATCAAGCTTCTCTTTATAAAACATGTTAGCATGGGGTTTTAATTACCTCTTTTTCTTTCTCTTGGTCAAAAGAACTAAAGAAAAGAGATAAGAGTAAATCTAGAGTTTCTCTTTTATGATTTTTATAGGAATTAAAAGAGTATGTGAATGATTCCTTTATGGTTTCATTGTTATTTTAGGGTTTCCTTGTGGACCTACAAGAGAGCAACCTAATTCCTCTTTCAAGAACAACAGGAGGTGGGGGGATATTTACCAACAATGGGCAACCTTTCCTATTTTCCTTTGCTTTTAATTATTAGAAGCATGTTAGTAGATTTTAGGTTTCATGTATGGTAATGAGACCTTGAGGAGCATCTTGAGATGAGAATATGTGAATGATTATTGTAGGCAAAGAGAATGAGGATTATATATGTTGATTTAATGCTAGGAGCATGTTGTTAAGGGTCTTTATAGAATAATGGCATGATGACCTAGGAGAAAACCTAATGTAGGATTTGATCAGTGGCATTAACCTTAGAATCTCAAATGTGGCATTCGTATAAGAGTAAACTAAGGTTATGAGATAGAGTTTTAACTTAGAGTCAAAACTCTAAGGATTGAGGTATTGGTTGAGGTTAAAGAGAAAAAGTAAAGAAATCCCAATGGTTGGTCTTAGGGAGTTGAGCAAATGTACACTTACTTTAACTTCAACATGAAATAGAGAATGGAAAAGAAAAGTATAATTAAGGTCCAAGGGACTTTTTGGTTACCCTTGAGGCAAAGACCTAGGGTAAGGGAATGAGTAAATGAAAGATAAGCTAAAAGTTTAAATGAAAGATAAAGAAATTGCTAAGTGAAAATGTGAACTAGAGGCCCAAGTGAGAAAAAAAGAAAAGTGCATAAAGTGCAAAAAGAGGCTAAGAGCCCAAAGCAAGAGAAAAGAAAGAAAAGAAAAAAAAAATGAAAAAACGAGCGTACCTTTAGGAGTAAAACGTATATCTCGTGTCGGAGATTAAGCGGAAAGACCTTCTCCCGGGCCGGGCACGTATGACAAAGTTTTCCGTAGGGCGGGGTAGCACTTGAGATGTTATCGACAACCTTAGAGATTCTTGTCTTGGGCTACCGGGCTGGGGCCTTTTGGGCGAGAATTTTTGAGAGTTCAGCAACTTAAATTAAAGCACAACAAAGAGTATGAGTATTGGGTCAAGCGACTAGAGTGGCTAGTATGGTACCTTGGTAACGACATAGAGCCGTGTCATGGCAATGGTAGAAATACACATGAGCATGTTAGATAGAGTTTACAGCTTTCCATATTATTGTCATTTATTATATTGATTCTATTGGATCAAGCGGTATAGGACATTCTTTCTTGGTGGTTGGACCCACTGTGAACTTTAAGTAGTTCTCACACCCTTAGGTGATATCATTACAGGTCTAGGTACTTTAAGCGAGGCAAGCGACAGGGGCAAAGGCCCAGCAGCTTAGCGACCTAGCAGTCTAGAGTCGCCATTTTATTTTGATTTTATTTTGAGCGAACTTGTATGCGAGGAAAATATTGTAAACATTAAATTTTAAGGGTTCATTTTGGGTAAGTAAAAAATGTAATTTCTTTAAGTTTATTGTTCTTGTTAAAGAGAGTTGTAAATTATTTAAAGTTTAATGTTTCGCTCATTATTGTACTTTCATTACCTTCTAACTGCTTGTTTGAATGAATGGAAGTTTTAATTACATAGTTTAGTTCTCTGATTGTTTACTCTTCTGCTTACATTAAACTATGTTTGTTTTGGATAAATCGTTCCTTTCGGGTCTTGAAAGGTCATGCCCGATTGGCGGGTCTGTTGGCGCGCCCGAACCGACCAAATTGGCGGCCTCGGGGCGTGACAAACGCCACCGCGTGCAACCCGTGCCCGTGCGTGGCTTGCTCACTATTTGTGCCTGCACAGTACCTAGCCCTCGCACATTGCTCTGCTTGCGCACAACCCTTGCACCGTTTTGCATCTCAAAAATTTCTGCGGCCACTGTTTCTCCGACTGCCGAACACGGTACTCCTGGATCGCCTCTTGTGCGCTTAATCTACTTTAAATTGTAAGGAATTACAGCGGTATTCTGTCTAATGTGAGTGTTTGTTGTTGGTGGCTTTGGTTGACCCGAGTGCGCATTTTTGGACACCGAACGGACCCCGGACAGCGGCACAACTTACGAGACACCGCGTAATGCTTTAAATCGGCATGAGATTGATTTTGAATCGCGGGATCAGAGGCCCGAGCAGTCAGGAGCCTTTATGTGAGCCTAGCAGCGAATTCCAGGACCGCCTACATTGAGGTAGGTTTAGCTTCGGTCCGAGCTTTATCATTTCGGCCCTATGGGGTACCGTAGTAGGTCGGACCCCTGTGTTTGATGTAACCTTGATTCTATGGTTGAGCCTTTCTACTTGCTTTCATTCCAGCATTCAGTATATATAGTTATGTAGCCTTGATTTTACAGTTGAGCTTTCTACATGCTTCCATTCTCAGTATTCAGTATATATAGTGATATACATCTGGACACTAACCTAGTTGTATCAGCATTTCCTATTCTTCTACTGCATGTTAAAATAGGAGTTCAGCTTCAGTTATACAGCTTCAGTTATACAACGTTAGTTGAGATTACAGCTTTCGGCGTCCCAACAAGGATTTTCCAACTTTGCGCCGATTGCCCGGTCTCTAGACTGCGAGCTTGAACATCAGCATTATGATAGCCATAGCACTAACTATTCATTTCACGTACGCCGTGGGACTGATCCCCCATAATGTGTTCTTTACCGGTAAAGTGGTCTATAGTGGCGACCTGTGGGCCCCAGGCTGCACATGGTGGACGATAGTGGCGACACGTGTGCCCCTGAGTGCACCGATGGTGCCGAGTTATATGTCAGCCGAACGTGTCGACTTTGGCATTGGTCTTAAGTCCTCGTGACCTATGACGACATTGATTGGGTATTTCAGTTCTAGCATTGATGCATGATTTGCATTGTTACTCCAGCATTTATTAGCATGACTGGCACATGATTGTTCGTACTCTTTCTTTGCAGTTTTGATATTCATAAATTATCATACCTCCTCTGTGTTATAGCATGATCTTTATCTATCTATGTATATTGAGATTGACCAGGATTATCTGAGTGCTAGTTATAGTATGTTTAGCTTCATTTATGAGTACCATTGCTTTCATTTCAGCATGCTTAGTTTTAGTATCAGTACCTTGTCTTTTAGTTTTCGGATTATATTTAGTTATTGTTATCCGCTCATTATGGTATCCAGTAGGTACGACTTGCTATTTCTTGGCCCGTCGTGCCCACTGGGATACATTTATGTTGTATCTCACACCCTTTGGGTGACCACCATTTCAGGTCAGTCAGGTGCTGAGATGTCGGGACGATCTAGTGAGCTGTCACGATAGAGTTGTCCCCTATTATCGGCCGCAGCGGCCCAGTGCTTTACTTTTACAGTTTTAGTTCTGTCTATATACTTCTGAGTTGGATCATGTCATGTGGATTGGTTGTTGAATGTATTTAGCTGTAAAGCTTATTAGTTTGTTTAGTTGTTTAATTGTGGTGTATTTTTGCTCTTTTATTGTATTATTGTATTTGTCTAGCCGGGCATGTATATGGGAGACTCTGTCCGTGTGGATAGAGAATTTTCTATGCATGTGGCGGTCTATTCACGTCCTGGCTTTCAAGTTTTAAACTCTTATTTATAAATATATATATATATATATATATATATATATATATATATTAGACTGCTTTTGAAACTCGGGGCGTGACAATAAGAGTTGGTGAGGGCGAAGAAAATTATTTTCAAAATCTGATTTTGAAAAAAAATTGATTTTTCAAATCAGTTTTTAAATTTTTGATGTTCAAAATTAGAAACAGTTAAAACATGTTTCTTGAAATCTGATTCTGATTTTAGACTCAAATTTTAAATTTATATTTTGATTTTAGATTTAAATTTTAATTTTTAATTTTATATTTTATATTTGAATTTGTAAATGTTAATCTTTAAATTTCAAAATTCAAATTTTAAAAGTTAAAATTAAAATTTTAAACTATTTTAAAATAAAATTTAGTAAAATATTATTATTTGTAAATAATAAAAAAAAATTTATAAAATAATTTCAAAAAAATCTCTTTCTATCTAAATTCGGCAAAACGTTATACAACTTTAAACCAAAATTACAAAAATTATCAAATTTCGGGCAATTTATTGTGTGGTCTTTGACAAAAGGCAGCATGATTTATTGTGTGGTCTTGTTCATCTTTTTCCATCATTGAGACCTTCACATCTATTTAATAATAAAGCTGTTAACTAAGTCACCATCCGTAAGATTCCGAGTTCAATTCCTGCTCAGCTTTCCCCAAGTATAGTCTGTGACCCTCCAGCTTCTTGTGTTAAAAACTATAAGCGGCATCCCAACAGTATCGAGTTTCAGAAAAAAATTGAGTGGAGAGTCTGAATCGTAAAGATTAATTAATTATTCTAAAATTACATGCTGATAAAAAGAATATATCTATTGTATTTAAGAATTCTGTCTCTGCGATTACGGATTTTGATCTAGCTCAATCCATATGAACGTTAGGTCTATTCACTACAACAAAATTAGGCTATAGCGACACTTTTAAGTATTTTTAAAATCTAAAAAAAGTGTCGCCTACAAAAATACTGACACTTATTGTAAGTGTTACTATATGTGACGTCGCTAGGATGTATACCGACACATTTTTGTAATGTGTCCCAAAAATATGTCTCTATAACCTAATTTTGGATATATATGGAATATAGATAGGACACTTATACAAAAGTGTCACAAACATGTGTCCCTATAACCTAATTTTGTTGTAGTGATTGTTTAATTTCTTGACGTTATGTTTATTGTGGATCGCAGTATCACTCAAATTATCCGGCTTACCTAACTCAACTTATTAGTATTCTAAATTTATTGTCACGTGGCAATAAGTTGAATTTATTTTATTCTAAACTTCTTACCAGGATCTCTCCAATGCCGCATCGTTGTGAAGCCACGATCTGTTACCACGTACACTTTTATCTCTATCCAAAAATTATAATCTTTCTCTTTACGGTTTAAAAATTATTTTTAAATTTTAATATTAAAAAATATTCAACAAATTATTGGATAAAAATAAAATTAAAACGTGGCAGCGGATTAGAAGCACTCCGCTGAAGTTTTATCTAATAGTTTCATATGAGAGATAAAATTGGAAAGATAATAGTTTCATAACAGGCTTGTATGCCACCGGCACACTAGATATTTTTTAAAAAACATTTGATCGTGATTTTGCTAAATTTAATAGTGATTCTTTTAAATTTGACTTTTTAAAAAGCTTTCTTAATTGATAAAATTATGTGTTGGTTTAAAAGGACCAGTGTCCTGCCAGGTGGCGGGAGATCAAATTGAATCGAAATACGTTTGAAATGGCGAGAAACTGAATTGGACCGAAATATGTTCGAAATATCGAAAATTAATTCATAATCGAGACCTGTATACGCTATATCTATACTCTTTAAATAAAATAATTATATATTTATAATCGTTCGAATTTTTAAAATTAATAATTATTATTGATGATACGGCGCTATAGATTTCGTCAATCAGTTTAAAAATAGTCTTTATTAATCTCAACAATATTTTAAAAATAGCCTATAGTTGATGGTGTATATATACATTTTTTATTTTCATTTTTTCCTTTTTTTCGGAATTTGTGTGATGAGTCAACAATCAATTTACGGTACTTTTTTAAAAAATAATTTTATAATTTTTTATAATTTACAAAATGATCCTTCTAATATTTTTTTTGTAAACTTAATTTTCTTTTTGCGACGCCACGACGGATAGATGGGCTGAAGGCGATATACCATTCACCGCCTTCAAGTCTATTATGATGGCGGTGAACTATTCACCGTCTTTACAATAATTATGTTAAGAAGGTGAATGATTCACCGACTTCAAGTCTATGCCGTCTTCTACGATTTTTTCAACATTTAGTCAATTTTTTTAAAAAATTGGCTAAGTTGTATATCATAGAGGGCGGTAATAGATTCACCGTTTTTAGTCGAAATACTAAAAGCAGTGAATCGCTCACCATCTTCAGCATTGGCTTAAAGACGATGAATGATTTGCCATCTTTAACTAGGACACCAAGCCAATAGAATTTTTTAAATCAAAAAAAATAAATTTTGTACAAAAAAGATTCACAACAATTACATTTTAAACCAAAAATTCAACCACAATAACACATAACCACAACAATTAAAATTTAAATATAAATTTTATTTATATTAAAAAAATTACCCATGAATACCACAGAATGATCAAATAGCCCGATGAGAACTATAGCTCAACACAAGTGTGTGGAAGTGCTTTTGTGCTTTTGTCCTCTTTACCTATCTTTTTATAAAGTTTTTTAAAGTATACAAAACATGAATAGCCTATCCAAGTATACAAAACATGAATAGCCTCCTCTTTACCTATCTTTTTATAAAGTTTTTTAAAGTATACAAAACATGAATAGCCTATCCAAGTATACAAAACATGAATAGCCTATCAAGGACGAAGTCAGAATTTAATTACGAGGGAGGCCAAAATATATTTAAATAAAAATTTTAGTACATCATCAATTTTTTTAAAAAAAATTATTAATTAAATAATTAATATAAAAATATTAAATTTTTTTAATTTAAAAAATATTTAATATTTAATTATTTTATTTATATTATTTTATTCAAATAATTAAAATTTCTACTAAATATAACCGTAATTCAATTAGATCAATAACTTTAGCTAAAAGATCTATTAAATTTAGTATAATATTTTATTTAGTTAAATAAAATAGCTTACTAAAAATAGTTAGAAATTAAAAAATATGAAATAAAAAATTTGGAGTTAAAATATGTATTTCAAATAACTTGTAAGTACGAGACTCCTAATATATTTTCATCTATTTAAAATGTATACAAATAAAAAATAAAAAAAATTATATTGGCACAAAAATAAATATTAAAAAGTTGAGGGTGACCATTATTATCTAAAAGAAAAAAAAAAATAAATTAGTATCAAGAAGTATTAAGTAATATTAAAATATTGAGGGGGATCATGTCCAGGGTCCTACTATGACTTCGTCCGTGAGCCTATCATTGGTTGTGTCCTTTATATTCTTCTTGTTTAATATACATTCCTGTTTAATAAAAAAAAACATGAATAGCCTATTAGCACTAGTGCTCGACACAAGTGTGCTTTTGTGCTTTTGTGCTTTTGTCCTCTGTGGAGGTGCTTTTGTGCTTTTGTCCTCTTTACCAACTTTTTTTATAAAGTTTTTTACGTTCATGTTTGATTGGGGATAAAAAAATACAAAATTATCCTTCTTTTTCCTTCAAATACAACAACAACAACAACAACGGCAACAACAACAACAACAACAACAACAACAACAACAAAAAAAAAAAAAAAAAAAAATGTTATTTCTCGTTAACAAGTTATTTTGAAATAATTCGTTAAGAAGGGATAATAATTCTCCCCATTGGTCGAAATAAGGTTGCTCCCATTTGGGAACAACCTTGTTTCCACCTTCTTCTTTTTTTTGTTTAATTTAAATTAAAATTTATAAAATTTTAAATTTAAATTTTTTTATTTTATAAATTTTAAAATTTTTAACTTTAATTTTTTATAAATCTAAAAAAATTTTAAAAATTCAAAATTTAAAACTTTAAAATTTTAAAATTTATACAAATTTTGACTACAGTAAAACTATATTATAGCGACACTTTTATTTATTTTTAAAATCTGAAAAATGTGTCGCTAGCAAAAATACCGACACTTGTAATTAGTATCGCTAAATGTGCAGTCGTTATGGTGTATAGCGACACATTTTTGTAATGTGTTCCAAAAATATGTTACTATAATCTAATTTTGGATATAGATGAAATATAAGTAGGACACTTGTAAAAAATATCACAAAGATGTGCCCTATAACCTAATTTTGTTGTAGTGAATTTGTATATATAAATTTTTAAATTTTTAAATTTATACAAATTTAAAAATTACAATTTTTACATCATCTTTTATATATTTTTTGAGATAATTAAAATTTTAAATTTTAAATTTAGAGAAATTTTAAATTTTATAATTTTTTTAAATTTGTAACTTTAATTTTTAATAAATATATTTATAAATTTATAAATATAATAAATTTTAAAATTGTAAAATTTATACAAATTTTAAAATTTTTAACTTTAATTTTCTTAAAAATTAAAAGATATTATTTACTAAAATATAAACTTTAATTTATACAAATATTAATTATTATTTAATTAATATTTTATATTAATTAATTAAATAAAATATTATTATTTTAAAATTATAATTATTCTTATTTTTTTTACTATTTTCGCTTATTCTAAAAAATAAATCAAATACAATTTCAGCTATTTCTAAAAGTAACAGTTTTACAAACTCAACACTATTTTTTCTTTTTTTTATTCCTCACTATTTCAAAATAATAAATTATTTTAAAAATAAAAAATTATATTTCCAAACTCATATTCAAAACGATTTTTTTACAAAACATGAATAGTCCCTATTAGCACTAGTTGCTCAACACAAGTGTGTGGAAATGCTTTTGTGCTTTTGTGCTCTTTTACCTATACAAAACATGAATAGCCCTATGAGCGCCAGAGCTTGCTTTTGTGCTTTTGTACTTTTGTACTTTTGTGCTCTTTACCTATACAAAACATGAATAGCCCTATGAGCACTAGAGCTATTTACTCACTAGCAAAATAAAAGGGCTATAAAACTATATGATTCCTTTTTAAGCTATATACAAAGTTTCAAATCAAAGGTTTTATGATTGATTAACACATTAGAAAGCTTATCTTTTAATATCGTTTGGTCAGAAAAAAAAAAAGTTATTTTATATTATTTTTGATATCAATATAATTTCTAAGTTAAATAAAAATTATACCAAATTTATATTTAGATGAGAATTAAGTTATTCCTTAAAAAGTAAATTATTATATTTTAATAGTTAAATTGAAATAGTAAAAAAAATAGTAACTAAAATAATAAAATTTTACCTAATTAATTAACATCTAATATTAATTAATTAATTAATAATAATAAAATAAGCTAACTTGTTAATTAATTAGTTAAGAAAATAATGCAGAAGTAGAACTAGGTAATTAGATTAGCTAAAATATTAATTGATTAATCAATATAAATATTATTTATTGTATAAACGACATAAATAATTAAATTTTTAGTTAATTAATTAGTTATAATAATAAATTAATTACTCACATAGTTAATTAAATATTTATTAATTTAATAAATTAAGTAGTTAACTATTTATCTAGTTAATTAGTAAATAAATTGATATATAATATATTAATCAATAATATCAATAATATTTTATTAATAAGTAAGGAGAAAAGTGGAACAACAATATCATCTTACGACCTATAACCCACTAATAGGGGTATAAGGTGGGTATTTTATTTTTTATTATTATTTTTTTTAATTTTTGATGGAACAAGGAAAACAACGGGTCTAATTCCCGACCAAACACTATTTTAGAGACCTTCTATCTATTTCAATAAAATTAATATTATATTTAACTAAAATTATTGTTAAAATACATTTTCGAGCATGTTTGTTATTAGATTGATTTTTTTTTTATATATATATAATATCAGAGTCAATTCTAAATCCCTAGAGGTTAACTAGTGAAGATATCCGCGTATTGCGGTGGATAGATATTGTTGAATCAATTAAATTTAATAAAAATAATTAAAAATTGATAAGATAAGAATCCAACCATGAATAATATTTATGCTCGTTTTGCTTTTCTAAATTCGTAACTTATGTATTCTAAATTTTTTAAACCGTCGCTTCGATTCTCCAATTATAATTGATAAAATATTTAATTAAATTTTTGTTAGATGAAGAAAGAATGTGTAGAAAGATAAGAAACTTACGGTTGGAAAGACAAAATGAGAGATGAGAGGACCCAAAAAAAAATTCCAAGAGATTTATTCGGATGTAGAAAAATTTACCCACGTGGCAAAAAAAAATATTGAAAATTTATATAGTTTAATAGATTGAATAAATTTCTACATATTATATAATAAGTTAAATTTCCATCTCTTACCTTGCTTGTCAAATTCATGTATCTTTCATATCTATTAGGTATTATATCTATTTTTATATATCCTAATAAATTTTGAATTTTCATATATAACACTTTAAAGTTTCTAAAGTCATCAGATTCATAGTAAATTAATTTTTACATTGAAAAGTATTTAAATAGTGTTATTTTTTAAGTATAAGTTTATAAATGAAAAATTCTAGAGGGGTATATACATATTAGTGTCTTAATCTATAAATTAAAGACTTTAGGGCAGTGAGAAAAAGCTTTAAAATTTTTTATTAAACAATCAATGATTGTGGGGATATATTTTGAGGAAAGATTCATATGAAAAGTTAACTGAGAAAAAAAAAAGATTAATATAAAGATTTAAATAGTTAATGTGGATAGTAAATACTAGTTAATTATTCTAAAAGCACGTGCTATTAGAAATGGTGCATTCATTGTATTTAAGGGCTCAACAACAGTGCTTACGAGTTTCGACCTGACTCGTACGGCTTATCTAAATGATAATCTATCGTTGGTTCTTCTACTGTTAGGTCTATTATGGACCACAGCTCTACTCAATTTATTGAGTTCATCCAATTTAACTTATTAATTTTTAAAATTTCTTATCACATATAGAAAATTGGATTTATATTAATCAATAAATAAATAACCAATAATTTAGATATCATTTTATAATAATATTGATAAAGCAAAGAAATTTTACTATAAAATATAAAAATAGAACATATATAGTTCATATTTTTCTTTTAAGAAACTCCAACTCTTATGAAAAACGCTTACAAAAAAAATTATTTGGAGGACTATAAAATTAATGGAGAAAAAATAAAAAAGAAAAATATAATATCTAAAACAATCAAAATAAGGCCTAGATAGTGTTAAGAATATTCTTCAAAAAAACCTCTTTTTTATGAAGAGAATTAATCTTTTTGTCGAGTCCATCAATGGTGGTGGAGAAGAAGAAGAAGGGCAGGAAGAAGCTCTGCAAAAATCTTTTAAAAAATGGTTGAGTCCAAAGAGTGAAATGGTGGAAGAAGGGGCCTATTTATAGCCAAAAATCTCTGAAATATAACCAGAATTCGAGCTCTGGGTACACATTCGGGCGCTCGAATCTTCCCACAGTCAACTCGTCATCATCGCCAGAATCAACCCTGGCCACCCGATTTGCCACGTGTCGCCCATCCACGTCGTTTCGCCCGGTCAACAGCGCCCGCCAATCAAGAAGCGCCGCGTGGTGCCCTCATCCACTCACGCGCCGACAGCGCGATCCCGCAAGACCAACCAGAGGCTACCACGTGGCAGCCCTTATCTAATCGGGCGCCGACAGCGAAATCGATTCCGTCCAATAGGGTGATGCCACGTGGAACACCCTATCCACTCGGCGCCCACGCCTGCCCGCGCATCTACCCGGCCTGCCCGCGCCCCTGCGCTTGCCCGCGTCACTGCCTGCGGCTACCCGGTGCCTGCCCGCGGCCGCCGGCGCTGCCCAGCCTGCCCGAGCTGCCCGAGCTACAGTAAAAGTGACCGATATCCGTTTTAGGGCGTCCCGATCCCGAAAAATACATCCAAATAGCCAATTTCGATTGTTTTTCCGTATTGAATCCAAATCTAATGTCAGTTTTGTGCGAAACCACATTTATTTTTCGACGAGGTCATCCGAATAGGCAATTTTGATCCATTTTTCACGCTGAGTCCATTTCTTGCGTCCGATTTGCGCGCAACCAGCACCAATAACTGAAATGGGCCTCCACAAACTGTCGATCACGCTGTAACATCCGCTGAGATCTGAGTCATCACAGAATCCACGAACGCCACTCGAATCCACGAGAAATACGTTTCGAATCCACGAAACGCCTTCAACATATCGAATCCACGATGCCACGTCAAACCATTGACGCAAACTCAACCGTAACGAAAGTATAGGTTTCGATGGTGATTCTTTGTTTAGAATAACATTAGAGAACCATGGATAAAATCTCTAAGCAAAGATTAGATCAATTCGACAAAAAGCATATCGTGAAAGAACCGTCGAATTGACCTAAAGGAGGTTAAAAAGATAAACGATAAAAATCTAACCTCTAGGGTTGCTCATAGGTGTTCTGAGTTGGTCGGTACTTCTTGAGAAACTTTAAGTATCTATTTATAACCTTTGGAATATAATTAGATTCGGTTTCGTATACAAATCAAAAGTGAACATTTTGTTCCGGTACTAAAAGGCAGGTTTCGGTACTCAATGGCGCAACAGACAAGATTTTCTATTGCGTACCGGTACTAAAAGTCATGTACCGGTACCTCAGGCAATTTCCAGAAAATTTTGTGATGGATTTTGAGGAACTCAAAGTGTGGTTCTGGAACTCAATATAAAATAAAGAGTTTTTCAAAGATAAAATTAACAAAACAAACCATGTAGCGGAATCCAAACTTAAAATAAGTTATAAGTTGAAAACCAAGTTCCCAAAACCTCTTATAATCCGGTTTCGATAAATTTATGATTTCAAAGATTGTAAATAAACATAAATCACCTTGAATACTATAATCATACCTGAGTGTTATCTTGAGCTCTTTGATGAATCTTCTCTGAGTCTTTGTTTGTTGATTTGATAATTTGATCACTTCAAGACTCTGACTCAAATTACGAAATATGCCAATATAAAATTTGTAACAAAAACCACCCCAAAAAACACAAACAAACAATATAAAATAAAATAAAAAAACTTACACCAAGATCGACGCGCCTTCAAATCTCGCGCGCGCGTGCCCGTGCTCGACTCGTCGGATCGAACCGCGCGCTCTATGACACTCCTCGCGCTCACGACCTCTTTCTCCCTCTCCCTTACTCTATGTTTCTCTCTCTAGCACCCACGGACGCTAACAGAAAAGAAAAAGAGAATAAAATGAGGGGTTCCCACGCATTTATACCCAAACGCGAGATTCGGGCTCCCAAAATCTCCTTTCGGGCACCCGAAACACCCCTATCGGGCGGCCCAAAAGCACAGGATGCGGCCTGAAACATTCGGTATCCTCTATTGTCTACGGCTGGTGCTCGATTACACTTTGCAACTTGTGCTTTAAATTTCTTTTCGGTATTCTCTATTGTCTACGACTGGTTTGTTAGGCATCTACTCTTCGGTCACAAATATTAAATGGAGAGACTCATTCTATGACAGATCTCAACGTATCCTTTATTTTTGTGCCTTTAGTGAGCCTAGTTTTTTCAGGAATTGCAATAGCTTCTCTATTTCTTCATGTCCAAAAAAATTAAAAATGTCTAGATCCAAGGAAATCGGATCTTATCAAGTCATTTCAATACTGAATCATAATACAAATAATTATTTAGCGCAATATAGTTTGATATGTGGCTCTTTCCATCTACTCTTAGGATAACTTGATTGTACATAGTTGTAACCGCATTGAACTGGTAATAATATGAAGATCTATATTCCATATTTGGCTTGTTGTATTTAAATTCAATTGTTGGAATTGTAGAAGTTTGTTCAATTTCAGCAATTGAAACTATTCTCGTATTGTTCGCAGTTCCAACTGTAGCACTTACATAGAGGATAAATAACAAATGATAAACTTACCTCTCAAATAACATTTTAAATTTTTTTTAAAAAAATCCTACATATGGGGTAAACTCACCATCTGTTGTAACATTTTATTATTAAATGAATTATTAATTTCATTTAACCTATGCAACTAGTGATTTACTCTTGCATTCATGATAGCTTTTCAAGTTAAGTTTTGAATTTACAAGAGAACTGACGTATACTGCTTAATATTACTTTAACCTTTAAACTATATTGAATATTAAGTAACTTCTAAGACCTATGGTGAAGCCTATATAAAAAGAGTTTCTCTACTCTCTTGAAGTACACCAACAAAAAGATAAAAAAAAAACTAAAAAACTATATTACGTGACAGAGAAAGTGGTCAAAAAAAATGTGTTCTTTTCGTGAAGTTTTGGGCTCATCTACTTGTACAGAGTTGGTGAAGCCACACGACGAGGGTCGAGCCGTTGTATCCTGGAGGGGACAAGTCAGTGTTCTGCTGCATCGGTTCGGAGGCTTTGCCTACCGCAGAGGGCTTGAATCTCCTTAAAGAGAGCGAGATAACCGTGCCTCGAATTGATCTACTCGTTGACACTTTTCATATTTTACTGTAGTTTAACCTCTATTTTGTGTATTTTACACCAACACCATCCTATACATAAAAATAATAAAATATTATAATAGCACTTTTTAAGAGCACACAATCAAATAAATTATTTATAGTTACATTATTTTTTATTACATCCAACTAAATAAAATACATATAATCGTAATTGTTGTATTTTTATCTTCATGGATTTTCAACTATACTGCATTTATATTTACCACCTAAAGAACAATTGAATTTTGAATTCAGAATATTCATCTTTAATATCATACCGAAACAATCAATTGATCTATAAGATAAGGTAAATATTATATGCACACTTTTAAATGAGTGGGATATATGATATATATACTTATTTTTGAGTATATCCCTAGCATCCCTTATAAGATAGAGCTATAAAAAATATAATATTTTACATAATATACTACAAAAAAAATTCTATCTCAAATAATTTATATTCTATTTCAAAGTTATATTTCAAAAAGAATAAAATTATTTTCTTATACATTAATTATTATCTTATAAGGGGCAATCTCTCTCTCTCTCTCTCTCTATATATATATATATATATATATGAGCAATGCTACATGTACACCCCGAAGGGGTGTATATTATACATCTCTACCATTTTAATGGTGGCGATATATTTTACGGGTCACATCAAATGACCCATCATCACACCCCCACCCTTAGATGGGTGGGGGTGTGAGATGTACACCCCTTACGGGTGTACACATAGCATTTTCCTATATATATATATAAAACGTAGGGCTACTATACTTTTATATGAGTATAAAATTTTTTGTACTTATAATTTTTTAATCCTTAGATAAAGGAATGTGCGGTTAGAATGATAGTGGTCTTCCTAGTGTTTACTAGGTTGTTGAAAAAATAGTATAAATTTTAGGGACTATTATAATACTAACCGCACATTTTTTCATCTAATGAAATAAAAATTAATGAGTACAAAAAAATTTTACTCATAAAAGTATAGCAAGAGAACGCTATATATATATATATATATATATATATATATATATATATATATATATATAGAGAGAGAGAGAGAGAGAGAGAGAGAGAGAGAGAGAAAGCCCACCAACGCTGTCTCTCATTCCTTATGTCACTAAGTCTTACTCTCACTCGCCCGCCAGCTGTCCGTACTCTTTTGAAGCAACTCCAGCCCCGCCGCTGCCTCTTCCTTCGTTCTTGGTAATTAAGTTACGAGCTTGCTTCTTAATTTGCTACACCAGTTTGTCCCCGAACTAAATCTAATTTTCTTTTGATCAATAAACTTTTTATGTTTGATATTAGGGACCATAGAAGATCTTGAATTTTCCTAACTGTTTCACTTTTATTACTTTCCTTAGAATAAAATTCTTTTACTTCACTTGATTTGTTCATACACTCGTATATCATAAACAATCAATTTTTCATGCATTTAAATTTCTAAATAACTAAAAGGTTAAACTACAAATTGCCCCACTGTGGTATTGAGCATGTTCATTTTCGACCCAATGGTTGAAGAGTTGCACTTTGGACTCGTGTGGTTTATTTTTTAGTATACTAAATAATTTTATGTCAAATAAGATGATAAAATAATTATTGCTGAAATATCACATAATGGTAAAATAAATAATATTATAAACTATATAATAGTTAAGTATAAATTTTTAAATCACAAAATATTAAAATAAAACTGCTAAAATAAAGTGTAAATTCTTAAACCACGAACGATAAAATTAATTAAGATGTGCTATATCACATCGGAGCAATTTAAAGTTTATCCTAAATAAGACAGCAATTCCATGGACGACAAGCTTAAAAACTGAATGCACGTTACATCAATATATAGAGATGCATGGGGTGTGGGTAATAGTATCTTTTTTAATTAGAAATTTAGATAGGAATCAAAATAATAGTTTGAAGAATTTAGCGGCAGAAAATAGTTTGAAGAATTTAGCATTTTTTATTAAAAAATACTATTTGTACATTCTAAATAGGTTGTATATCTTATTTTCCACTTTTTATAAAGTAGAATAAATTTTACTAGTCACTTCAATATGACTAGTAAATAAACCCTCACTCTATTATGGATAGAGTGTATATCATACACTCCTTTTGGGGTGTATGAATAGTATTATTTTTTTCCAACAACGAAAAAATATTAGAGAAAGAAATGTACAAGGAAAATGATTTTTGTATACTCCAAAACTTATACTCCACCTATTATAGGATGAGGTGAATTTTACTTGTCACTTCAAAATAACGAGTAAAAAATCTTCCACTCTGGGATGGATGAGATATGCATCGTACATCCGAAATGAAGTGTACCGATAGTATTGCTCAATATACAAATACTTACTGAATTTTAAATTTTTGCCAAATGATCCTTTAAACGTTCAGTTTTCACAATCAGATCATCTAAACTTTACCAAAGCAAAGTTACTAATTAAACACTCAGACTATCTATAACAAAATATGCTAATACCGACGTTTTTTAGACGACACTTTACTCTAGCGTCTTTAATATTTATTATATGCTGACACAATGATTAAGCATCGTCATTAACAATTAATTAATGACGTTTAAAAAGAATCGCCAATTAATTATTTATTGACAACGCTTATCGAGAATAAATAATTAATTACTGAAGTTTAAAAAGAGTCGGTAATAAATAATTAATTATCGGTGCTTAAAAAAATCGACAATAAATAATTAATTAAAGCGTCGTCAATAAATAATTAATTAATCAAATTATACTGATACTTTTGAAGCGTCGTAATTAATCAAATCAAAAGCGTCGCCATTAATATTAATTAGCATTTTTTCAAATTTAACTAAAAAAAATCTCCGGCGCTATATTAAAGTGTCGGTATATTTATCCCGACGTAATCATTTAACGACTTTTTAGACGGCACTTTTAAAAACGTCGAAATTATTTTTGCAGACGCTTTAAAGCGTCGTTAATTTTTATTCAAAGCGTCATTAAGTGCAAGATTTGTTGTAGTAGCATAATGTCTTACAAAAGATTGCAAACAGCATACTTCCTTTTTTTCTCAGTATGAAAATAAAGCATCTCAAAAATAATTTGATATTATCTTCAATTTTTATTTTATTTTGGCAAGTGTTGACTTAGGAAAGAGTAGTTCTGCTGCATGCCAAAGCTTCAAATGATCACGTATAAAACTTTGACATTCTAATAGTCGCACATCAGATAAAAATAGAATTGTGATTGGGTATATAAAAGATATGGACACTAGTAATAATAACCGGGCTTAAATATTTTAGACTTGTGGTTTGAGCCCAATAAGTTATTATTGCTAGTGGGACAGGTCGTTATATTTAGTATCAAAGCTCATTACCAGCCGGAAGTGTATGACAAGTCTCGGTTGAACCTAAGTTTAGATGACAGGGCTAGCGAGACTAGTCTCGCATCGCCTGATGATCTTGGGCTATGCGTGTGATTGGGTTGACGAGCACGTCAGACCTAAACGGGAGGAGTCTGTGGCACCCCAATAATCCCACATCGGATGGAAATGAGATTGTGATTGTGTCACGCCCCGAGTTTTGAAAAGCGGTCTAAATTATTATTGTTTTTTTCAATCAGAGTTTAAATTTGAAAATCGGGACATGAATAGATCGTCACATGCACAGAAAATTCTCTGTCCACACGAACAGAGTCTCCCCTATACATTCACGGCTAGGCTAGAACAATTGCGCAATCAGAGTACAGATAAAACAATAAACTAATACAACTAAACATAACTAAACAAACTGAACAAACTCATAACCCTTACATCCAAATACATCCACATGACAACACATAATCCACATCACAACTGATAGATCAAAATCAACCTAAAACTATAAATATGAAAGCCTTGGCCAATCGAAGCTGGCAATAGGGGACAGCTCTAACGAGTAGCTCACATCGTCGTCCCGACACCCCAACTCCCGAATGACCTGAAATGGTGGTCACCCAAAGGGGTGATATACAACAAAAATATATCCCAGTGGGGACGGGCCGGGTGACAGCAAGTCGTACCTACTGGTATACTATAAACAACGGATAGTAGAAAGCAGTAGGTAGATGTACAATCTCAATGCTGAAATAACAATAGAGCAGATAATGGCTGATAAGTAATTCCAGTGCTGAAGTAATATATGAAACAGATAATCATGTATAAGTCATGCTGAGTGAATACTGAGTAATAGGGCATGGATAATCATGGTCTAACAGTGCTATAAATAAAAGGTACTAAAACATGCTGAATAAGAACCACTAAAGGCAACCATAAAGTAACTATGCAGCAATAGTAGAAACAGAGTACCCAATCTATGTCGTCATGGGTCATAGAGACTTCAGGCCAATGCCACTATCTGGCACCTATCTGGCTGACATAACTCTACACCACTTGGTGCTATCTAGGGCTCACGGGTCGTTGTCGACCACTCTACCGGTAAAGAACGCTAATGTGGGGGATCAGTCCCACGGGCGTACGTGAAGTACAGCTGATACTATGGCGATCAAAATGCTGATACTCAAGCTCACGGTTTACAGACCAGGTAATCAGTAATAAGCCGGAATCTCAACTGGGATGCTGATACTATATAATCAATCATGTTGTATCTGTAACAAATGATCGATATACTATCATGCAATATAAGAATAGGAAAATATTGCAATCACTTAATAGGAGTATGCTGAAGTAACTGGACTATAATCATCACTAGCTAATGACTAATCAAGCATGATAGGCATCCAAGTATAAGCTAATATACTGATATCCAACTAATGACCAAGAAAGCATGATAGGTGTCCAACTATAAGCTAATATACTGATATCCAACTAATGACCAAGCAAGTATGATAGGTGTCCAAGTATATGCTAATATACTGATATCCAAATAATAACCAAGTAAGCATGATATATGTCCAAGTATAAGCTAATATACTGAAAGAAATGCAAGAGAGCTCAAGGAATGGGACCAGGGATAGCAACAATCACAAGGGTCCAACCGAATACGGTACCCCATAGAAGACGATATGATGAAGCCTGGACCGAAGCAAAATGTCACGCCCCAAGGTCGAAACTGCCACCCGGGCTCGCCAACAGATCCGCCACCCATACAGGAAATCCTACATAGGCAAAGCGTCTAACCTGCAAAAGATAATACTACAGCTAAATAGATATAGAGCTGGAAAGTAAACTGCTGTAGAACTAAAATCCAAACCACTGTACAACTGAAAATAAAGATACAATACCCAACTCCCAAAAAAAATCATCATATATCATCCTCTGATACAACATCTATGAACTCAAAAAGGGAGGTAAACTAAAATAATAATATATCAATATAGAGGCTCAAGTACAAGTCAGGTCCTCATAATACATCAATCTCTCAAAATAAACTCTCAACTGAAAAGTAAAATACAAGATACAAAATCCTCTAATAGTACACAAAATCTCCAACATGAAGGTACAGCTACTCTCCAAGGACAGGTAGGGATCTAGCTCGCGACTCCCTCGCCTCAATCAGAAGAAGCAGCAACAGCAGGGATAGGAACTGGTGAAGATACCTCTGCAAAACTGTCCCCGACAGAGAGTGTGAGAACTACATCCTATAGTAGTTCTCAGTGAGTACCGTCTCCAAGACCAACGGTCTGCCCACCAAATCTACTAGAGGCATAAGATAACGATGCAGTAAAAACTGTATATGAAAAGCTGGAAATAACTCTACAGCTACCATGCCTCTATCTAAATGCTCAATGGGTGATACAGATGAAAAGATATGCAACCACTCAAACACGAGGTGCTCAATCGACCCAATCGAACTGACTGCCACATAGGGTCCAGTCAAACCTACGCCTACCTACTACCACACATCCTCTACTGGGACGGGAATTACATAGGTGGTCCCACTCGGACTGCGTCGACAAGTTGCGAAAGATAAGGAACAAGCCCAACTCCGGGGCGGCACTCGAGGGGAGCGACCTTACCGAGGAAAGTATCCACGCAACTCTATCGAGCTCGTTTTGGCTCATGCAGGTTATAGTCATAATCCACGCTCTCTCTCTCAGAATGAAACGGCTCAAGATCCTCAAACATCTCGCACAAAAGTCAGAGTACTCTCAACGACTCAACTAATAAAGCTCTCACGAATCTCGAGACACTAGCGAACTCAACCAACTCGCGACACAAATCCACAGGCCGGAGGTACTCAATGGCCGGGACCACCGTCGACCCAAACAGCTCCCAAAATAGAACACCCAACTCGCCAAGCTAAACTCACTGGCTGGAGATACTCCACAGTCGGGATCGACACACAACTCAAGGGCTAACAAGACTGGTCGGATGACACGCAATGACCCGGACCACCGTCAACCCAAATAGTTCCCAACAACACTGACCGAAAGATACTCGATGGCCCGGGACCACCGTCTACCCAAATGGCTCCAAACACTAGCACTGATCTAATCACAGCTACCAGACTCCACTCAGCCCCCAGGCGCGAGTGCAACAAGCATCCCATAATAACCCGACCACTCGGCCCACTACCCGGGTGAGAAAAACTCAATGTTCAGAGAAAAAGAGTGCAAAGTGTGGGGATGTCTAAAGCATAAAATAACTTAGCCCAAATGAGGGTTCTCTACTAGTCTGGTTAAAAGCATGCAAACATATGGCGGGGTGCTAGTCAAGATTCCAATATATCATAAATAAGAGTAATAATCAACCAAATGATTCTATCATACATGATGCTAGCTTAATCAATATAGAGTGGACATTGCATCAAATAGGTTCTCTAACAAGCAATTGTGAACATCATCATCCTCAAACACGCTCTCAACTAGCATAGGGTAAACATATTCATCATATAAGCTCTCATTCACACTTAAAGACAATTACATCGTGCAAGCTCTCAAATCCACATAATATGTACAATTAATCATGTAAGCCTCAATCCACATAATTTAGACCACTTTTCATGCTTCCACACCTCAATCCTATAAGTTGTACATTAAATCATGCATGCTCTCAATCACATAGGGTGAACACTTTCCTTATGTAAGCTTTCAATTACCATAACATGGATAACTATATCTTGCAAGTTCTCATTCAACATAACTTGGATATCTTTATCTTGCAATTTCTCATTCAACATACAAGTATAATTTACCAAGCTTACATCTCAATTATATAGGGTGTACACTTAGTCATGCATGCATACTAACAATTAGAGTTAGAGAATCGTCCGTCGGTTTTAGAGACAAAAACAACCAACCTGTAAAATAGTCGATCCAATGCCCGATCTAGCTGAATTTCGGCGTGTAGAATCCTCGACTCCTCATGAAACCAATGCCATAAAAATCGCTCAAATCTGCCACCCGGATTGGGCGCAATCGTCGAACCAATACTCGTTGCGCAGATAAATTCCAGAATTTCAGCATGAACTTAGGTGATTAAGGGAATAAAATTCTGCATTATACATGTCTAAGGAAAGTTCCAAACAGTAGTATCAATGCGTTCTTAATCAAATAATTTTTTTCCAAGCACAAAAACTCATCATAAACCCCTTTTAATTAAGAAACATCAAGATCTTACACTTGCTATACAAAAACAGGGTACCAAATTCAGCATGAAGTTCACATAATTATAGGGGTCAATCCAGTAGAAATTTCTCACAAGTTTCAAAAGAAAAATTGCTCATCTACATCTTATAAATACTTTGAAATCCTCAAAAAGACATAATAATCCCATAGTTATTCTCATACAAAGGCTCAATGCTCAAAGAAACAATCAAAACTGCATTGTTGTAAACTGTATAACAAAGCCAGGAAGATCACTGAAATTACCTGGCCAAATGAGCTCCAAATCAAGCAAGAAAGGTGGCAATGGATTCATCGTCAAGTGTAGATGCGAATCAAGCCAAAGAACTCCAAAATACGTGCACATATGAAAGAGAAAACTCATAAATACTCATGGCTGTCCAAGAACAAAATCTGTGCGCGATGGCTCCAGAAATAATAAAAAACTCTAAGAAATCTCATGATCCAAGAAAAATACTGAATATCAAAACTGTAGGTTTACCTCTTGTGGAGATCCTCTCCAAAAATCAGCTACAATCTCTAAGAATTGAGCTCTGGGGGTGGCTTGCACTGAACGTCGACGGTGAAGCTCGAAAATCTGCACTAATGGTGGAGCTCCACTTGGGAAAGAAGATAACTTTGGTGCTCTCTTGAGGCCTTAAATGGTGGTGGTGGAATAGAGGGAGATGGTGGAGAGTTGCTTTGAAGAAGTCCCTCAAAAACCCAAGTGCCAAAAGAGATCAAAACAGGGAGAAAGAGCTCATTTAAATAAGAGAAGAAGAAGAAGGATGAGAGGGAGCCACTGTTCACGCGACAGTGCTAGCCCGGCCTGCCAAGCCCAACACCGCGGACACGTGGCGGCCATCCGGGTCGCCACCGCAACCCGGGTGGACAACCCGGAGCAAGCCACGCGGCTTGATCCGGTTGGGCGCGGCGCCGCGAATGGCGACGCGGCACGTGTCCTGCACTGGGATCGTGCGCATTGCCTGGCGCACGCGGGCGCGGCGCCAGTGCACGCTCGCCACTTGGCCGGGTGCAGCCTCTCCCCTGCCGACGCGTGGCATGGCACAAGCCCGCTGTGCCCGGTGCACGCACAAGTCTGTGAGCCGGCCCGCAACCCTTAAGCCCAATAAGTCCAAAAATGGCCAATTTCCGGTGTTTTCGCGCGCTGAGTCCGCTTTTGTCATCCGGATCCACAAAAATACATCTAAATAGCTAATTTTGATCGTTTTTCCGTACTGAATCCAAATTCGATGTCTGTTTTGCATGAAACCACTTCTATTTTTCAACGAAGGCATCTGAATAGGTATTCTTGATCCAATTTTTGCGCTTGGTCCAAATCTTGGGTCTGATTTGCGCGCAACCAACTCTATCAGACAAAAACAAGCCTCCACGAACTGCTGGTTAAGCAGTAATCCTCCGTGGGGATTCGGGTCATCACACAAAACCCACCTGACAGACGACCACCCAAGTCCACAACTCTATAAAAGCCTCTAGGCGCCACAGAAACCTAGGCATAAGTACTACATATCAGTAGTCTCTACTAGTTTACTACATATCCAATAAGTCTGACATTGCACTAAAGTGCAAAGTAACATCTGTGTCGATTCCACGGCCGACCACCACAACACAACCATCCACTGAGCCAACTCAATCAGAGTCTATTAGGCTCTCAAAATAGCAAACATCTCACTGCGACTCTATGGTGCCAACCAATCCAATCGAACTCACCATCGGAACATCGGTTCCTTTAACCAATTTCCGAGATGTGCAATTAGCATTACAAAGGCCACTGTGGCTTAACCCAATATCTGAAATGCTTTCCCCAGATGCCACCAGGTTTAGTGGATCACTCGCTATCCACAAACATCAATAATTTTGATGTTAGGATAGCCGCAGAACTAGTGCACTAAAACGGACCATTTCGGTTCCGAAACTCGCCAACGTGGTTCCCGGGATGGTAGTTTCGACACCAGAACCACTCGCAGCTCTCATGCTGCAACTAGAGGTGCCAAACCTCATGAAAAGACAAGCAAACAAATCCCTGAAAATGCTGAGAATAGCAGCAACGCGTGTGGCATGAAATCGAATCCGAAATCGCCCGGAATGTCGATTTTGGGTCCGGTTGACCCAGAAGTGTTTCCAATTGACATGAGCATCATCCAACAATCCCTACTGTCCTAAGACACTCGCTTTTGAGTGTCGGGACAGCCACACCCCAAATGGTGCAAGTCGAATGCGTAAACCTACAAAGCTAGCTCCGTAGGGATCCCGAAATGTGTCGATTTGGCTCCGAAAAACACATAAAATCTATATGTCGTTCGCTGAACACTTTGGGAGAGTTTAATACTCAACCAAGGACAGATATAAAGCCTCCATAAAGTCTAAACATGATTCCCAAATAAATCGGGTCGACAATTAGTCGAAAACCGCACCGAAACTCAACTTTAGCTCCGCTAAAAGCAATTGGATCTTAGACAATCAGTCAGGAGATAAAAAATGGCTCATACACGCTGCCCGAGGCAGTACAAGTGCTCAAAATACACTAAACACCCTTAACATCATTTAAATCGCATATACAGTGCTAATAAAATAGTTTTCATGAACTTCTTACCTTCTACATCGTCTTTCGGATTGAACTAACATCGCCAAGTCGAAGGCTTCGATGTTCTGGATCCCATGCATGTTGTTCAGAATGATTCCGTGTATCGAGAGGCGTGCCGGGCCAACAAGTAGTGTTACAATCAAAGTCCAAGAAGACAACATCACTAACTTCGCAATACAAGGTCAAATTGAATGTCGTAAAGTGGAGCATGGCATTGCCCATGCCTCAAGGTTGCTAGTGCTCACCTTCAGGATGATCGTCGGCGCACGGGTTCGCCAGAAAAGGAACCTCAACTAATACCTCTTTCGCCAACATGCAGGAACAGGAGCAGCAGCATGAAGAACTTCCTAGGTAAGCAACGTGGGATAAGCTCTGGCCTGGGGATGCCAATTCCGATGCGGGGGAGCCCAAGGGCATGGCGGCCGGCGGCCACAGGTGGCCAATGGCCGGAGGAAAGGATCTTGGCCGCAACAAGAGCAAGAATGGAATGCTGGGTATCTGGTCGTTCAGGGGGCCATGCAAGGGCACAAAGGACTTGCCCACGACCAGTAGAAGCTAGCTGGGGAGTTGGCCGGTGGTGGGAAGCAGCGGCGGCGACGGGCAGGGTGGCTCGGCCGAGAACAAGGACCCAGAGCTAGGGTTTTCATTTCCCGAGTCATGGCTCAACGAAACTTCTGCAAACTTTCTGGAGGTGTTTCTTTGATGCTACAGAAGGTAGCCAGTGCCTTGGATCCTCCCCGAAATAATCGGAGGCTGCACGCCACCATAGCGGCCATAACTAGGGTTCCGGCAGCCTTTTGCTCTCGCCGGCAACCCGGCGTTTTCCCGACATTGGGACGGTACAAGGAAAATCCTCAAGAGGCCAGTGAGGGACTACTAATAGTTTACGTGCAAGAAAAAGAGATAAGGAAAGGTTGGACTCACTTTCGGTCAGTGGAAGAAGAAGGTGATGCCGGAGTTGCTCTCCGGCGTCGTGCGACCACGGCAGGCTGCGGGGTCACGTGGTTGAGACCCCATGATGTTGCTAAGTGCCACAGAGAGGGATGAGAGCAGGTTAGGAGAGTTTGGTTGCCTCTCCTTGATCCACTCACACTCTAGATCCCACAAGAACTGTAGCTTTTCCGATGAGGTTCGGCAGTGACATATGGCGGCTGGGCTAGGGGAAGATGGCAGAGGAGGTGTGGAGGTCGTGGGTGGCTGCGGTTGTAAAAAGTGTGTGGCTAGTGTTCGGAAGTGGGTAAACCCTAGGTGACCTTATGAATTGGTTGCAACAAAATGCAAAGTAGTCCCCATAAACTTGAAATTTCAGCTTGAGTCCACTACTATAGAAATATAATGCCAAGAGGCCCTTCTCTAAGAAGTTTTACTCAGTTTGATCCGTAAAATATAGGCATTTCTGTAGAAATACGATGAATTTTACTGTATTTCATGCTTTTCGAGGCTTTAGATTTGCTGAATCTAAAAATTGATAGCACCATGAAGATTGGCTCGACGAGACCGTTCAAGTAGCGATTTTGGTTCGTCGAGTTTAGGTGTCGTTAGATCAATTAAGCCGTCATTACAGTAAATTTTACTATTTTGCATGCTTTTCGATGACTTAGGCTTGTCAGACATAAATTTGAACTGCGCTATTGCGCTCAGATCGATGAGACGGTTCAAATCGTTCATTTACATTATCGAGTTTGGATCCCGATAGGTCAAGTTAGCCAACTTTCCAGGAAAAGCCTGAAATTTTCACAAGTTACTATTCATAATTTAAGTCGTAACTTAACTATGATTTCACACCTTTTTCGAGGTGATAGGCTCATCAAACTAAGAATCGGATCACGTCATCGCGTTCAGTTCGACGAGACTGATCAAGTAGTGATTTTACTTTGCTGAGTTTGGGTCAGGATAGGTTCATCGGGCGGCAGTTTCACTGAGACCCAGAAAATTCGAATTATCGAATTAAAGAAATTCCAAGTAAAATGAATTAAAATTCAGATTTCAGATATAAAAATTATCGGTTACTACAGATTGGGTATATAAGAGACAATGAACACTAATAATAATAACTGGGCTTAAACATTTTTGGTCAATAGTTTAGGCTCAATGAGCTATTATTACTAGTGGGTCGGATCGTTACATTTGGTATCCGAGCCAATCACCAGCCATAAGTGTGTGATAAGTCTTGGCTGAGCCTGAGTTTAGATGATAGGGTTAGCGAGACAAGTCTCACATCGTCTGGTGATCTTGGGCAGCGTGTGTAGTGTTTGGGCTGACGAGGACATCAGGTCTAAACGGGGGAGTCTGTGATTGGGTATATAAGAAACATGGACACTAGTAATAATAACTGGACTTAAGCATTTTGGGCTGGTGGTTTAGGCCCAACGAGTTATTATTGCTAGTAGGTCGGGTCATTACATTTGATACCAAAGCCAATCACCAGCCGGAAGTGTGTGATGAGTCTCGGCTGAGCCTAAATCTAGATAACAGGGCTAGCAAGACAAGTCTCACATCGCCTGGTGATCTTGGGCAGTGTGTGTGGTGTTTGGGCTAACAAAGACGTCAGGCTTAAAAGAAGGGAGTCTGTGACACCCCAATAGTCCCACATCGGATAAGAATGAAATTGTAACTGAGTATATAAGAAATGTGAACACTAGTAATAATAATTGGATTTAATTATTTTGAGCATGTGCTTTAAACCAAACGAGTTATTATTACTAATGTGCCGAAGGCTTACAAAAACACTAGTCAAGAACATCTATTTATTTAGTAACTTCACTTGATAATATAAAATTATTTAATTATTTAATAAAATTTAGAAGTTCTAGTTGCGTAGAAATCCAGGAGACTAGTAGTGTTTTGTCTTAAAGTTTAGGAGCAGTTTGTACATCTATCCCGCATTTTAAGTATGGAAAACTAAAAATCAAAGTTGCTGCCACGTGCATAGAAGAAATGGAGAACAAAAAATATACCAATAAATAAGGAAAATTAGGATTTGAGACAAAAACCTCTCAAGAAACTTAAGGAGCTTGGAACCAGCTCTAGTACTAAATTACCTAATTAATTAAAATCATTCCAATGGAAAATGATCCACTACAACAAACATAAGTTGCAGCAATACTTTTAAGTGTCAATATAAATTTAAAAAAGTGTTGCTGAGTGACTTATTGACACTTTTTAAAAAGTATTAATATATTTGAAGTTGCTTAATATATATGGCAACACTATTTTACAGTATTGATACAACTTAAAAAGAGCTTGGATAAATTATCTGCACTTTTTTAAACTTTTAGCACCACATAAAAGTGTCACTAAATAATATTCTAGCAACACTTTTTTTCACTTTTAGTGGCACTTTACAATTGAACTTAATTTAAATACTCTATATATTTTTTGTGACAGCATGTTTGTTATTTATTTAAACACATTAGGATGTCTCTTATTTAATTTACGTTTATCTACATTAACGAAGATAGTAATATAAAAGAAGTTTCAAAGTTATACTAATTAGCATCTCAAACTGCTATCCATACACATTCGAGCATGTGGGTGAAATATTTGAATAGTTGCCTTAACTAAACTATGAGCTTTAACGTTGCATTTGCAGTTAACATAAGAAAGAGACATATTTGGATGCATCTTTAATTAACATCCCATATATGTAAATGTCTGCGTTCTATTAATCTTATGATTGTAGTACATTACATCTCTACTTAATAAAAGTAACATTCTTTCGTAGTTACGGTGCTTACTATAGTTCTAAACTCATTTGTTTCAGATGGACATCATCTCTAGCACTTCGAGCCCAACCGTCGGCCCTACCGAACACCAGGTATCAACTAATGTCTCCTAATTTTTCTGTAGAAATTATAGCAAGACTCGTATCAACTAAAACCATTTCTACCCTAATAATAAAGGAACAGTAAAAATACCCTCCACCACACATGCATATTTAAATTCGTTCCCACATAGTAATAAAGGAACCCAACACTACAACACAACACAAAAGAAGTATAGAGACCAAAGAAACCCACCGATAAATTAAGTAGAGCACAACAGCGACTTCAAAATTAAAGCGTTGAAGAAGAACGAGAGATTGAGAGAAAAAATTGTAGATAACAGAACGAGTTAGTAAATATTGAAGAAATCAACCTAAGCCAACTTTCTAGGTTTTAGCAATGTACAGAAAATTTTTGGATGTTCAATTTAGAATATGAAACAAACATCATATCACAATCCAGCTCAGTCAAAAAAGAAGCAAATACGTTACACTTTTACAAAATAAGATATGCCAATTTCATCAGTTTATCACCAAATAGTTTAGATAAGAGTCTAAGGGCACGTTTGGTTCAAAATGGAAGCCGAAATCCGAATAAAAATCGAAATGAAAAACAGAATGATGAATCTTTTAATTTATTTGGTTCACAATAGGATTAGAAATCAGAATCAACTTGTTATTATTATTATTTAAATATGATAAATTTAATCACTATAATAAAATTAGCTTATAGCACTACAATAAAATTATACTATAGCGATATTTTTAAGTGTTTCTAAAATTTTAAAAAAAATGTCGCTGGCAAAAATACCGACACTTATTGTTAGTATTGCTAAATGTGCCATCGCTAGGGTGTATAGCGACACATTTTTATAATGTGTCCCAAAAATGTGTCCCTATAACCTAATTTTGAATATAGATGAATATAAATAGGGCACTTATACAAAAGTGTCACAAACTTGTGTCCCTATAACCTAATTTTGTTGTAGTGTAGGGACACATCTTGTGACACTTTTGTACAAATGTCCTATCTATGTTTCATCTATATCCAAAATTAGATTATAGGGACACATTTTTGAGACACATTACAATAATGTGTCGGAATACACCCTATCGACTACACATATAGCGACACTAATTGTAAGTGTCGGTATTTTTGCTAGCGGCACTTTTTTCAGATTTTAGAAACACTTAAAAGTGTCGTTATACCATAGTTTTGTTGTAGTGAATCTACTATATAAATTTGTAATCAAACTTTAAATTTAAATTAAGATTCATAACTTAAATTTAAATTTAAAATTTTAATTTATATTTAAATTCAAAGTCAAAATGTAAAACTATATCTAAAATTCAAATATCAAACTTATATTGAAATAAAAATTAAAATTAAAATTTAAAAAATAATAATTTTAAATTTATATGTTAAATTTAAAAATATAATTTAATCAAAATTTAAGTTTATGTGTATATTTGAATTAAATAATTATTATTAAAAAAAATTTCTCAATCCGTTTGGGAATTAAAATTGACTCCCATTTCTATATTGAAAATTTTAGAAAGATTTAATTTTTTTCAGAATTAATGAAAATCTAAATACTACTCTCAAACCAAACACTAATAATAAAAGGCTAAATTACAAAAAATTTCCCTACGTTTTTTCACTTTGCCCCCATGTCTTTACAAAGCCTACATTTTGCCTCCTCGTAATTACGTAATTATTTTTAGGGGGCAATGGGGTTAACAGAATAGGTAAAATGACGATAATGCCCTCCTTATCCCTGTGCTTATCCATGTGCTCCCCTCTGACTCCTCCCCCGCCCCCGCCCCCGCCGAGAAGCTCTCCTCCTCCTCCCCACCCTGTCGTCGTCGTCGTCGTCTCCCCCGCCGTCGGAGAGGTCGGGGGTGCCCAGGGAGCCGCATCCCCGCGCAGACGCGTGAAGCGTGGCGCCCCCAGGGAGCAGGTTAACGCGCGACGGCCTATGGGGGCCCGCCACGTGGCGGCCCCCCTCACCCCGCGCTGACCCGCGCTAGAGGAGGCGCGGGTCCCCGCGCGCTGACCTGCGCCAGCACGCGCGCGCAGTGGTGCGGCGAGTGGGGCGCCGCCACTTGGCGCCCCACCAGCCTCGGGCCGCGCCTGACCTGGAGCGCCGTCGCCGGAGAGGGCCCGGGCGGCGACTGCGCCGACGATCGCCGAGGGCTCCCGACAATGGCGGCGGCGGGATCCCTTACGGAGCGACTGAGCTCGGCCTCGGAGCGATCGGGAGAAGAAGAGGTTGAAGGGTATTTTCGGTATATTACCTAAAAAATTGACGGCTCACTAACGGAATGCTGACCGCAGGGGTGTAAATGCACAATTCCATAATTACGAGGGGGCAAAATGTAAATTTTTTAAAGACAGGAGGTAAAGAGAAAAAACGGTATATTACACGAGGGTTTTCTGTAATTTATCCTAATAAAAATAGCTTATTCCAATTTCCATTATAAATCTTGATTCCTTCCAACCAAACATGCCTAACTATAAACAAAATCTAACATACATTGCAACCTAAAAAAAAAAAAGTTGAAGAAGTTTACTATAACAGATTAGCATATTCACTTCCTGATGTTTACAAAACCCTTAATATAAAATTAAGGGGCAATTTTCTACATACCCCTAAAAATTTCTCTGTTTTCATATTTGCCCCTGTTAGAAGGCTAATATTAAAACTACCCTTCTTACGTTCCAACTTCTTTCCAAAATACCCATGAAGTTAAACTCTGTTAGTGTACCGTTTGGAACTGCCGTTATCTGTGTGTAATTACTATTTTGCCCTTTCAAATATACCCTAAACCCTAAAACCCTAAACCCTAAAACCCTAAACCCTAAATCCTAAACCCTAAAACCCTAAACCCTAAACCCTAAACCCTAAAACCCTAAAAAACCCTAAACCAAAAAAACCCTAAAACCCTAAACCCTAAACCCTAGAACCCTAAAAAATCTTAAACCCTAAACCCTAAAACCCTAAAAAATCCTAAACCCTAAACCCTAAACCCTAAACCCGGGCAAAATAGGTATATATGATAGTTTTCAACTCCGATTATTATTTAACTCTAGTTTAACCCTAGTTAACTTAACAAAGGAAAACGGTAGGGGTATTTTTAATAACGGTGGAACGTATGAAGGATATTTTGGAAAGAAAAAAATAAGAGGGGTAAATCAGATATTTCTTCATATTTCAGGGGTACACAGGCAATTATCCCTAAAATTAAATAAAGCTCCGTCACTTTTAACCAATATTTTATTATATAAAATTATAGACTTATTACGTATGGTGTATGGATTGAAAAAAAAAAACAAATAGTTGAGTACGGCGTCTTTAAAAAAAATAGTTCAGTATAGAAAGTGAAAAAAAAACGTTTATAGTTCAATATTGTTGGGTTATATGTAATACGGATCTAAATAGGGGAAAAAACACCTAGAGGGGGGTGAATAGGTGTAAACGTATAAACACTCAAAAAATCATTGCGATAAAAACCCAATGCGGAAATAAAAATAATACGCAAGATTTTTACGTGGAAAACTCCATCACCGGAGTAAAAAACCACGGGACCGATAACACGGCAGAAATCCACTAGAATTAAAACACGTACAAGGTGATTTACCGTACACACTTACGACTCAACCTTTTCCATACGCTCCTAGAGGATCTTCTCCGCTCGCTCCGCGACGCTTCTCGAATCCACGATCTGCGCCCAACGCCGAATCCACGGCGTCCAACGTCGAATCCACGACGTCCGACCGAATCCACGGTCTTCACCCAATAGCACCCTTCGAATCCACGAACGTGCCTCGCTCCGAATCCACGAGAGCGGTTGAACCTTGAATCCACAAGGACACGCGAATCCACGCGCCGATTTTTGGGGTAAATCGTTGTTTTAGGGTGGTGATGATCCGCCGAATACTTAGATCAAGGATAGATCGGAAATACCATCTAAGTATTCATTAGTTTGATTCAACTCGAGATGTGAGTATGAAAATCTAGAATCAAACTAATCAATATAGATGAAGAAACATAGAGTATTCTCTAATGATTTCCTTTCTTCTCTATATGTGGATCTATATCCGTATAAAATGGTCTATGAAAATGACGGCTATAGACTCTGTGGATTCACCCTAGAAAAAGAGTCATAGGGTGTATTTATAGGTTAGAAACCCTAGGAAGGAGATAAGAATCAAAAACCTAACATTTCTGGAAATTTTACGGACGGCGATCCGGATCGTCTTAGCTGTGATCCGGATCGTCATAACGATTCAGCCAATTCCAGAAAAACGAAGGTTCGGGATCCGGATCGAAGTGCATGATCCGGATCGTTCATACAGTTTACCAAACATCAACGTTCGGGATCCGGATTGCGAAGCATGATCCGGATCGTTCAAGAAAAATGGTAAACTCAACGTTCGGGATCCGGATCAAGAGACTACGATCCGGATTGAACTGAAGTATGAACGAACCACCTTCGGGATCCGGATCGAACAACCTGATCCGGATCCTGAACATGTCCCAAGTCCAGTTTTTGATTTTTATGCAATGAAAGATTCTTCCAAGTGTTTCTACACTACAAGAAGTATTCGGATCACACAAAATCTTAGGTTAAACATACCTGATCCTTTTGAATTCTTCTTTCTTGAGATTGAGTTAAATGATCCAACTTTCTTCACCTTCAATCTTCAAGACTTGAGACTTTCACGAAACTACGCCAACTCAAATTCCGTAACAATCTTCCCCTTTGGCGGTTTCGTGACAAAACATAGATCCACTAAAGAAAATTCAAAAAGATATTTTTGTTGCTATCACCATACAACAAAAATTTACAATGGAGATCCAAAAATTTAAAAACATGAGATAAACTCCTAAAACAGACTCTAGACTTAGACATCTGTACTCTCTGCACAAAGAAATCATTCTTGACAAAAAGAGATCGTTAGATACCTCAAGAATATTTAGCATACAAAACCTAGTACAGAGATAGAGTTTATCTAATCACCATGACATTTGAGAATTCAGATATGTAAGAGAATCATAGTCAAAAACCAACATATCTTCTATGCATTAAAAAAAACAAATGTCAAAATGTTAGTCCAACATCAACTTGTTAGTAATAATACATGTCCAAATAGTTAGTCGAATAGTTAGTCGAGACATGCAAACAAACAATCACAAGATAAAAACCAAAAGTTGAAGTTGAGATCATACTTACCTTGATCATACTTACCTTGATCATTTCATCATTCATACCATCATTCATTGTTCAAATCATTGTTCTAAACTCTCTCATTTGATATACACAAAATCTTCATCATCAGTTCACAATCATTGTTCAATCATTGTTCTAAACTTTCTCATTGTTCTAAACTCTCTCCCCCTTTTTGTCACAAATAAAGCCAAAAATTACATAAGTGGAGAGAATGGTTAACAATTTAAGTTCGAGAACTAAAAACTCAAATTAAAACTTAAAAACCTGCACAACAGAAGGATTTAAGCATATACATAATAAACAGAAATTAGAAGGATACGGATTATTCAGACTCGTCTGAACTGATACAGCCGAGGATTTGGAAAATCTTCTTTATTCGCTTGTTCATTGCTGATTGATTTTTATTTACCTTCTTTATTTCTTCCTTTACCTCAATTAGTTCATTTGATATACGTTCTTGCTCGTTGGAGAGCCTTTGCTGTTCTCTATAGATTGAGGTAACAGATGCATCATCATCAGAAGTTGATTGTGGTGCTTCTTGTGCCGGAGGTGCTGGTTGAACTGGAGGAGCTGCTGCCGGTGCAGAGGTTGTTGCTTGTTGTCGTTGTTCGCGTTGCCGGTGAAGAGGTATGAAAGGTTCATCTGGCTTCGTCGAAAGAGACTTTACAAATGTTGTGTCATTGATCGTTCCTAAACTGTGCAGATAGGAACTCGCATTTGTGTCAGCTTTAAACTTGCGAAGAATGCGCATGATGATCATTGGAAAAGGTAGTCTCTCTGACGGATGAGCTTGCTCCACATATCGTGCCATCCTTGACCAAATGAGATAAGGAATATTCAAGTTTGCTCCCATCAATGCGGCCGGGTTTCCAAGAAGATAAAGGTATAACATTCTGTCCCATCGAAGAACCTTCGTATTCATGTTGAGAAGAATGTTGTAGCAGACAATGAAGTTTATGTACCTATACTCTGGTCGAAGCTCTTTAGAGAAGACAGAATTTCCGGTCGACCGAGTATTTGGAAGACAAATTCCATTAACTACAACTCTCCAGGAGTTGTCGTTGAAGCTTTGAGTTTTTAGGTAATGGGGTACATCAGCTCTGGCTGTCATACCTAGCACAACTCCAATTAGCTGAGGCGTTACTTTGATTCTGACATTTTTAACCAAAGTGTAAAATTCTCGACGTCCATCCTCGTGATCAATCAGACTTGCAGCGTTCTGATAAAAAATTCGAACTGAATGTGGACAGTACCCAGTAGTCTCAGGGAAGTTGCAAATTTGAGCAAGACCAACTTGGTCAAACAAAGTCCCAAAAGCTACAGATCGTTCCTTCATTGGTTTGACATTGACATGTCTCTCGCCAATGCATTCCCTCTTCTCAAAATCCTGGATTCTGTCGGAGCTGATGAAGTCTTGTGGAGGAGGCTGCCTAGCAACTGGTTCCTCAATGGTAATTCCTCGAGCACTTCCTCTCTTGCGAGCAACACGTTTTCTTCTTGTCTTCCCAGAAGTTTCTTCCATTGGAGCTTTGCCTTTCTCAGCAGCAGTGGGCGGAGCCTTTGATGTTTCTGCAGGTGCTTTTCCCTTTGAAGCAGTCGGAACAGTCGTTGCTTCAACTTGCAGTTCATCCCAATCAATTGATTCCGTTTCAGATTCTGTATCGGAATCATCTTTAGCTTTCTTCGCTTTCTTAGCCTTCTTAGCCCTCTTGGGCTTGACGGTGTCTCTCGTATGAACCATAGCCGCAAGTAGAAAAACAATCCAAGTGATCACCATTGCTAATGGTTTCTTGAGAAAAAGGAATCCTGTGTAGACCAACTCAAGAGCACATGAAAAATTGTCAATTTTCAAAAATTGAAAAAGTTGTATCCAAAGAATCATTATCATGTAGAGAGACTAAGAATCAAATTAGTTTTGCAAAAGGACTTTTAAAAATAGATCAATTGCATGATTTTCGAAAATCCTTATTATATGCCCTAAAACCGAAATTTTAGAAATCGAAGCCTAAAAATCCGTTAATCAGGAGAATACCTAGCATATAATCAAAACTAATCTACCCAGAGTTCTTATTTCGAAAGAAGTTTGATCAAAAACCATCCACAAACAAAGTTGATCCAAGAAATTCATCACGTTTGAGGAGGAAAAGAGAAAAACGGTGAAAAACCGAGATTTTGATCAATAAAACTTACTTGGAGTTGAAGAACCTGAGTTTGAAAGCTTCCAGGAAGGATGAAATCTAGAGAGAGAGGCTCTGGAAACTTCGGAACAAAAGATTGGAGTAAAGAAATCAAAAAACCCCTTTCGTTCCTTATAAAACCTAGCCGCGATCCGGATCAGTTCATAACTGCGATCCGGATCGGCTACCCGCAGTGAGAAACTGCGTTCGGGATCCGGATCGGCAGACACAATCCGGATCGTCAGCCCGCAGAAGAATTCCTGCGTTCGGGATCCGGATCATCTAGCCCGATCCGGATCGGCCCCAACTTTTTCTTTAGAAAATTTCAGAGAAATTCAAGAAAAACCAGAAAAAGATTGTAAGCACAAATGTGTATCAACTTTAAACAAAAATCATCGTTTCATACAACAAGAATTAGATTATGCCAAATCCATCAATAATATCCAAAAATGAAACAAAAATTTACAAAAATTAAATCCCTTAAAGTTGAACACCTTCAATCACATCTAACTTGATCTTATGAGTAATGCCTTTATCAAATCATCAATTCAGTAAAGAAAATGAAATACAAAGATCAATAGATGTTTGAAATCCCAAATATAATAGATAATGTATCTAGACAATCTGTTGAAGAGAGTGGCTCTTTGAGCATCTTTCATTAAAAACCCACCTTATACCAACCTTGAAATTTGACAGAGTCAAGTATTTCAACATGTATTTTACTTAATCAAAAATTTGAACAACCATGCTTGGTATACATGTGGTAGCTGCACACAATACTCGGACGACCGAGGTGGTAGCTCTTTCCTCCATGTGTTGGTAGTTTTCACACTCCTCATTGGGATGTAACTCTTTCCACATCTTTTGAGCATTTTACCTTTTCTAAGACTCCCCCTCAATTGGCTATCAATTATTTAAGATATAAAGTATTCAACCAAATATTGATCTCGATTTCATACTCGACTAAGCAGTCAAATAAGATAATGACTATACCAAGAGATCATTGAGAGAGAAATTGACTTTGATCACTTAGAAGATGATTTAATTAACATAAATGATCATTGCAACAGTGAAATATTATGATGGCAAAAGCATAATAAATTTCTAAATGTGCGAAAAGATGCAATTAAAGTCAATTATGATCTATGCTCAATTAATGTCCTATGTACAAACATAGATAATGAACAAAACAAAAACAAATACAAAACCTATCCTAAGCAAAGATTTCAAAAAGAAGATTACTTCAAAGAAAGCATCCCAATTGCTTTTCGTAAATGAATAAAACGTTTTTGATCCAAAGGTTTTGTTAGAATGTCAGCTAATTGATCCTCAGTTGAAATATATGAAAGTTGAAGAGTATTTGATTCAACTAGCTCTCTAAGAAAATGATATCTAAGTTCAATATGTTTTGTTCTAGAGTGCAACACAGGGTTTTTAGAAATGTTAATAGCACTAGTGTTGTCACAAAGTATTGTTACCGAAGATGCTGAAATGCGGAAGTCGCTCAATACGCTTTTCATCCAAATGAGTTGAGTTGAGCAACTTCCAGCTGAAATGTATTCCGCTTCGGCAGTCGAGAGTGCTATGCAGTTCTGCTTTTTACTGTGCCATGCAACAAGGCAATGGCCAAGATAGAAGCATGCACCACTCGTGCTTTTCCGATCATCCACTGATCCTGCCCAATCGGCATCTGAGTATCCAACAATATCCAAACTTGTTCCCATAGGATACCAAATTCCGAAATTAATTGATCCTTTGATATACCGGATGATCCTTTTCACCGCTTTCAGGTGAACCTCCTTTGGTGCTGATTGATATCTCGCGCAAATCCCAACACCAAAAGATATATCCGGGCGACTAGCCGTGAGGTAAAGTAGACTTCCAATCATACTTCGATACAGTTTCTCGTCTACATTCTCACTATGTGATTCACTTCCAAGTCCCTTGTGGCTAGTTCCCATTGGAGTCGGAAAATCTTTACAATTTTCTAGATCAAACTTTTTGACCAACTCCATTGCATACTTGGATTGACTCAAGTGAATGCCTTCATCATTTTGTTTAATTTGCAATCCAAGAAAATAAGTCAATTCGCCCATCATGGACATCTCAAATTCGCTTTCCATGGTCTCCGCGAATTTAGAAGCATCGTTATCTCTTGTTGCGCCAAATACTATGTCATCGACATATATTTGTGCTACAATAAAATTGCTTTGATAATGCTTCACAAAGAGAGTCCTATCAGCTCCCCCTCGAGTATAGCCCTTCTCCAAAAGGTGCTTTGTTAACCTTTCGTACCATGCTCGCGGTGCTTGTTTCAGACCGTAAAGAGCCTTTTTTAAACGAAAAACATGGTTAGGTTGTTTATGATCTACAAAACCTTTCGGTTGAGCCACATAAACTTCCTCATTTAAAAACCCATTTAGAAATGCGCTCTTAACGTCCATTTGAAATAATTTGATTTTAAAATGACAAGCAATAGCAAACAGTATACGAATGGACTCGAGTCTAGCTACAGGGGCGAATGTTTCGTCAAAGTCTATACCTTCTACTTGAGAGTAGCCTTGAGCAACTAATCGTGCCTTGTTCCTGATGATAGTACCATCCTCATTTTTCTTGTTCTTGAAGATCCATTTGGTACCTATCACATTGTGTTGCTTTGGAGGCTTCGTTAATTCCCAGACTTTGTTTCGCTCAAATTGATGGAGCTCTTCCTGCATTGCTTTAATCCAGTAGTCATCCTGAAGAGCTTCATCTATGTTCTTTGGTTCGATTAAAGATACGTAGCAAGCGAATCCACAAACCAACTGCCTCCGAGTTCTGACTCCTTCTTGTGGATCTCCAATAATATTCGATTCCGGATGATCCTTGGAGATTCGTAACGTTTGTTGAAGCGGAGTACTCGGAGATATATGTGATGATTCCTGCACATCAGATAAACTAGAAGAACCATTAGATGCATCATTAATATTAGAAGTATTATTATGAGAAGATGCACTAGCAGGAGAATCATCATCTAGAGAGATATCGAGGGTAGATTTTTCAGTTTCAAAGTGAAAAGCTTCATCTACTTTAACATTTATAGATTCTACGATCGTCTTAGATTCAATGTTAAATACTCGATATGCTCTGCTATTCGTAGAATAACCCAGAAAGATCCCTTCATCACTTCGAGAGTCGAACTTTCCAAGATTTTCACGGTCACGTAAAATGTAACATCGACTCCCGAAGACACGAAAATATTTGATATTGGGTTTTCTACTAAACCACAGCTCATATGGTGTATTTAAAGTTCCTGGGCGCAAGTAAACTCTATTAATGACATAGACAGCGGTGTTCACAGCTTCAGCCCAAAAATGTAGCGGTAAATTCCGGCTGTGAAGCATCACACGCGCCATCTCTTGAACAACCCTGTTCTTGCGCTCAACAACACCATTCTGCTGAGGTGTATAGGGTGCCGAGAATTCATGTTTGATTCCATTTGAAGTGCAAAAATCAATGAATTTTGAATTTATGAATTCTCCGCCCCTATCACTTCTAACACGAATGATCTTTTCATTCTTTTCAATCATAATACGATGGCAAATCTCATGAAAAGAGTCAAACGTATCAGCTTTCTCTTTTAAAAATGCTACCCAAGAAAACCGAGAGAAATCATCAACCAATAAAAAGATGTACCATTTACCTCCCAAAGATGGTTGACGGGTCGGCCAAAAGAAAAAGAAGAAAAGAAAGTAGTATACATAAACTACACAAGATTTAATCGAAGAACGATTAAAGACAAGGAGGGGTTTCACCTTTGCATACCCAAACCTTTTGAGTTTTGGAGTATGTTGGCAATGGTTGAGAGGTTTTCCTTGATGAAGACGTCTTGCAAAATTGGTCTTTTTCTTTTGTCATCGTCTTGTTTGAAGTACTACCAATGTCCTTTTCTTTAGGAAAATCCTTCTTTGAGTTCCATGGAGTGAACTTGTTGGTAGCAGTTGCAAGATGTGGTTGATTTGATCTTTGAGCTCCAATCTTGCAATTTCTTCCAATGTGCCCTGCAGAATTACAACGAAAACATACCTTTGTGCTTGACGATTCTGAAGAGGATGAAGTAGGTTTGTTGTCGTTAGTTGTCATGATTTCCGGTGTCGGAGGAGGAGATACCGACTGAGGCACAAAGACTGTCCCAACCGAACTAAAATTGTCTTCAGTTCGATTGTATCCGAGGCCGAACTTGTTTGTTTGACCTAGACCAAGAAGTTTATCCAACTTACTCCTTCCTAAAGAAAATTGCTGTAAGTCATCCTTGAGTTGGCAAATGGTCTCTGTCATTTCCAATTTTTCCCGTCGGGCCTCGCCGTAGAGCTTCAAGAGATAGTTTGCTTTGTTCATCATATCTATATAGTTCTTCTCGAGTTGCTCATTGGACTCTTGAAGGGAAACATTTTCTTTTATCAGTTTATCCCTTTCCACTTCAAGATCGGTCGAGAGAGAAGTTACCCTTTTTACTTCTTCTTCGAGATCCTGCAATCTCCCTCTCAACCCCTTGTTTTGCTTAGCCGGTTTCTTTAAATCCCGTAAAGATCTGTGATAGGCTAGAGCAAATTCTTCACCTTCCGAATCATCCAATTCGTTGTCCGTTGCATTCTTTTCAACAGTGGAGTTGGACAACGACTCAGATGTATTTGCCATAAAGCACATGAAGGGTGAAGATACGGACGCGTGGAATGCGGTGGAGCTCTTTTCTTCATCACTCGAAGGCGACTCATTTGACGTTGAGTTGTCATCCCAAGTGACGACTTGCATCGCCTTCTTCTTTGCCGGATACTTGTTAGGACACTCCGTTGCAATGTGGCCGTAGCCTCGACATTTGAAGCATTGTAGTTGTCCTTCTGAACTTTTCTTATCCTTTGAGAAGTTCTCTTGCTTTCTTGACTTGTAACCTGAAGTACCCTTGCCTTTGTTCGACTTTCCGAAGGATGGAGATTTGCTTGAATTACCCCTTCGAAAGTTGCGGCGAAACTTCCTTGTCAAGAGAGCGAGCTGCTTCTCAAATTCCTCCATAGAAAGGTTCTCGTCATCGTCTGAGGAGGATGTATCCGCGTCTTCTTCCTTAGTTGTTTTCAACGCATAACCTGAAGACTTAGAAGTGGATGCCTTTCCAGAAGAATTGTTAGTAGTAAATGTCATTTCATAAGTTTGTAATGAACCAACTAATTCTTCTACACGAATTTCGTCCGGGTGTTTAATAGTTTCAATGGCAGTAACCTTTGGGCGAAATCGTTCAGGAAGAGTTCTTAAGATTTTTCTTACAATCTTAAATTCTGGAATCTTCTCTCCCAGATTAGCACATGAGTTTACGATGTCTTGCAATCGTGTATAGTAGTCCGTGAAAGATTCATTTTCTGCCATTAAGATAGAGTCAAACTTGCTCGTAAGCATTTGCAGTTTCTGAATCTTCACGAGGTTAGTTCCCTCATGTGTAACCTGAAGAACATCCCAGATTTCTTTCGCAGTCTCACATGCCGAGACGCGAGAGAATTCAGTTGAGATAAGGCATTAAAAATAGCATTAATTCCCTTGCCATTGTAAGAAGATGAATCTAACTCTTCCTTGGTCCATTTCGACCTAGGTTTTAAGGTGCGAACATCACCATTAAATTCAGTTGGATTAGACCATCCTAATTCAATTGATTGCCACACCCGTTCGTCGATGGAAATTAAAAAGGCTTTCATCCGTACTTTCCAGTACGCATAATTAGTTCCATCGAAGAACGGGGGTCGGTTGATGTTCCACCTTCAACCATTGTTTACAACCCTATTCCCGCTCTGATACCACTTGTTGGGTTATATGTAATACGGATCTAAATAGGGGAAAAAACACCTAGAGGGGGGTGAATAGGTGTAAACGTATAAACACTCAAAAAATCGTTGCGATAAAAACCCAATGCGGAAATAAAAATAATACGCAAGATTTTTACGTGGAAACTCCATCACCGGAGTAAAAAAACCACGGGACCGATAACACGGCAGAAATCCACTAGAATTAAAACACGTACAAGGTGATTTACCGTACACACTTACGACTCAACCTTTTCCATACGCTCCTAGAGGATCTTCTCCGCTCGCTCCGCGACGCTTCTCGAATCCACGATCTGCGCCCAACGCCGAATCCACGGCGTCCAACGTCGAATCCACGACGTCCGACCGAATCCACGGTCTTCACCCAATAGCACCCTTCGAATCCACGAACGTGCCTCGCTCCGAATCCACGAGAGCGGTTGAACCTTGAATCCACAAGGACACGCGAATCCACGCGCCGATTTTTGGGGGTAAATCGTTGTTTTAGGGTGGTGATGATCCGCCGAATACTTAGATCAAGGATAGATCGGAAATACCATCTAAGTATTCATTAGTTTGATTCAACTCGAGATGTGAGTATGAAAACCTAGAATCAACTAATCAATATAGATGAAGAAACATAGAGTATTCTCTAATGATTTCCTTTCTTCTCTATATGTGGATCTATAGCCGTATAAAATGGTCTATGAAAATGACGGCTATAGACTCTGTGGATTCACCCTAGAAAAAGAGTCATAGGGTGTATTTATAGGTTAGAAACCTAGGAAGGAGATAAGAATCAAAAACCTAACATTTCTGGAAATTTTACGGACGGCGATCCGGATCGTCTTAGCTGTGATCCGGATCGTCATAACGATTCAGCCAATTCCAGAAAAACGAAGGTTCGGGATCCGGATCGAAGTGCATGATCCGGATCGTTCATACAGTTTACCAAACATCAACGTTCGGGATCCGGATTGCGAAGCATGATCCGGATCGTTCAAGAAAATGGTAAACTCAACGTTCGGGATCCGGATCAAGAGACTACGATCCGGATTGAACTGAAGTATGAACGAACCACCTTCGGGATCCGGATCGAACAACCTGATCCGGATCCTGAACATGTCCCAAGTCTAGTTTTTGATTTTTATGCAATGAAAGATTCTTCCAAGTGTTTCTACACTACAAGAAGTATTCGGATCACACAAAATCTTAGGTTAAACATACCTGATCCTTTGAATTCTTCTTTCTTGAGATTGAGTTAAATGATCCAACTTTCTTCACCTTCAATCTTCAAGACTTGAGACTTTCACGAAACTACGCCAACTCAAATTCCGTAAC